>BSBN01000223.1:0-1200000 GCA_027924645.1 Cunninghamia lanceolata | reverse complement strand
AATATATCTCCGGAAGGACTCCTTAATACTGGCTGGTAAGATATTTAAAGTGGTTAAAATACGTTGTCTTATATTTGGGAGTGGCATATTTTAGCTAAATGTGTGGAGTAATTGGGTATGCCATGCAGGGGATAAAATAAATTTTTTATGACGGTTATCTGTTCAATATTGCCCTGGAAAATTGCACTGGCATAGTTCGCAGTTGTAAGAAACATCAAGGATAAATTTGTATCTTTATTATAATCCTTTTTAATTTTTGATGGTGCAATCAAAATTTCACCATAAATATGGTCATATGGCCAGCAAATTTACGCCTTGATGTCTTGTACTATTTTGGGCAAAACGTGTAGGACGACTTTTTATCAAGGTAAAAATTTGAGCTCAGCGGATGAAGTAAATATATGATTTCACCATACTAATTGCCTAAAATATATCTGTTTTGGCAAAATACTACACATCCACTAAATCCTTGCAGGACCTCATTGAAGACGATATTAGAGATCTTGAAGCTCTTATACTATGCTGAAAGTTAAGATGCACAGTAGAATCAACATGAAAAGAAACAAACATGTATTTCGTAGGAGATAAAAAATGGACGAAATGAAACATATTATTGATAACAGAAAATCTCTGCTGATATCAATAATTATTGCCTACAAGAGTATTGATGTGTCCCCCCTCCTTCAATGTCCATGCTTTACAACATCTTATTTATAGAAGTTGCATGCCTTACGAAAATTACAGTTAAGGAACTATTCAAATAACTGTCCATTCCAAAGATTAGTTAGATTTATAGCATTGACATTAGACAATACCGCACAATATTATTGAATATATTTGGAAATTCCACCTTGTCAACTCTAATCACTAAGATTCCTTTATATTTGTTCTCTAAGTTTTCTTCTATCTTTATCGTGGAGTGCCATTTTGACACTTACAATTATCAATCACTAAGATTCCCTTGCATTTCTTCTTTAAATTTTATCTATCCTATTCTTGATTAGGGAGTGCCATCTTGGCACTTATCAACTACCGTGATGCTCACATTTATTAGTTTACTACTTACTAAATTTTGTATATTCCTCCTTACACATTCTTCTTACAAGTGCGGCTACTCGTCTTTATACTCTTCATTTTCCTTTTTCATTATTTTTAATTCACAGTTTATTATAATTCTCACAATATTCCTATTAGACTTCAGGACTTACAACATACAGCGTTTGACCAAGATTATCATATAAATTTTAATCCCAATAGATGGAGAATTTTAAATAATTTTATATAACTCTTGAGAATGATCTCATAATGAACAGACAGAGACCATGCATATGGAATTCAGGAATTGTTTTATTTCATTATTTTCTTTCAATGCTACAGAAAACTTTTGTTTGGGAAGCGTTCGTTTCTTTTGATTGGTCAAATTGGGGTTTGAACTGCATCACCCACCCCTAAAAATATCAAACGGCTGAAATTTTGAAAGCTGTAAATATGATTTTTATAGATGGACGAGAGTATATAATCAAACTTGCCACTCACAAGCCTACATCCAAATTGCCGTCTAAATAGCAAAATGTTGGAAAATAACAACCGTAATATAAAAATAACAGCCACATCACACTTGGAATTAACATAATTAGCTGAATTACAAAAAATGGTCCATGCAGCAGGGCATTATAGAATATGTTCATAAAACAAAAGACAAAAACTAGCTTTGCAGTCTTTTGTCTATTATAAAACAAACAGTATGATAGAAAGTGTGAAATTATATCATGGATGCCTTGGGATCATTGGGGCTTGGGCAGCCCTGTTTAGCTGCCATGCAACTTGACAGGGAGGCACACACTCCTACACTCTTCCTGCAACACAGACCAGCCTCATTTGCACCTACAAGGTACATGCACACTCCTTGTTCTGCTTCAACCAGGCACTCTAGCCTTGAAGATGACCATGATTTTGTCCAGTTGGGTTCATTGCAAGATAAAAAGGAGCCATTCATAATGTCCCCTATGTTTGTCACCCCAGTTTCCTCATTACCTTGTGAGGATGGCCAATATGCTTTTTTTTCAACACTTTGTTGGCACACACTCCTACACTCTTCCTGCAGTACAGACCAGGCTCATTTGCGCCCACAAAGTACATGCACATTCCTCATTCTGCTTCAACCAGGCCCCGCTAGCCTTGAAGATGGTCATGATTTGTCCAGTTGGGTTCATTGCAGGATAAAAGGGATCCATTCATAATGCCCCCTATGTTTTTCACCTCAGTTTCCTCACCCATAAGAACATAATTTACCTTGCGAGGGGGTCAATATGGTTTTTTTCAACACTTTGTTTCCCGATTCGTATAGACTGATACAGAACTGGGAGAGGTTGAGTACTAAAAAAACTCGAACCTCATCCACCATTATGATTTTAAGATTCTTCACATATTTAAAAAAATTTCTGAGAAGTGCTGGCTAAGGGCCTCAAAACGGATATTTAGGGAATACAGAAACTTTGCCAACTCTTCCTCATCTAGAAAGTTCACGTTCATTACCTCCTATACCTCCTTTCCTTTTTTCACTTTTTTGCTTCATCATGAGATGGGAATACAACTACATGAAGGGTTCTAGCAAGTACCCAAGGGTAAACTGATTATTAGAGATGATATCAGAGGGCTTACCTATGAAATCTGCTTCAATGGAAGATTTTGTCCTGCTTAATGCCTGGGATGTCTATGATATCACTATGCCGGAACACTGCTTTGTTATCTCCAGCTCATACTCTGGTTTAGCATGAAAGATATTATGCAATCGCTGGCTGGAGACAGCCCCTCCAAGCATAATCACTCGCCTTCCCAATGGTTGTTCCTTGCTGAAAATTTGTCAGCTTGTTATTGTTGCAGAAAACTAGGTTCAATTAGCACAGAATAAACATATCTGAATGGGTGGAGAACATTGAACTGAGGGATAGAGAGTGGGGAATGAAAGCAGGATGGTGAATGAATTTAAGGCCTTTTGTATAATTAAGGGTTCCTTCTGTCTTGAAAGGACCATTTCTGTCTTGAAAGGACCATAAAATGATTACTTATGCAAATGAAATTTGTCTAAATAAAACAGAATGTCCTTTTTGGGGAGTGAGATTACGGAGGCACTAACATATGATAGGATTAGTATCTTTAGCCATCTAATCATTTAGTGAAAGGGTTCTCCTTGGTCTTTGACTGGGAGGGCTCCTAAGCCTTCCTAATACTTAATGCAGACACTAAACATGAAACATATGGGGTTTTGGTTAATTCTTGCATCTGCAAGGTGGTGTGCAGGCTCATTGACCTTGCTATAACAATGATTTCCAATTTCTAGCTAGGGGTTGATGCTTTTCGCATAGCATCAATGATGATTTGTGAATCTTTTTCTACCACGGGGTTTAAAAAACCAAGGATAGTAGCCGTTAGTCACCACTCAACCAATCTCACCACTTCTGCTTCATTGTTATTGCTCTAGGAATTAGTGTAACTGTTTCTTCAATAATCTTTGTTATTTCTAATGGTACATCCTACCCCAGTTGTTCTAGAGTTGTGTTTAGAGGGGTAGGGAGCTCTATTTAATCTACTTACCATTTACTTTCTTGACTCTTATCCGATTAAGAGTGGTAATTTTTATTTTCTGCCATCTGTTGAACAACAACTTGTCTTGCTCAGAGTTTATCTATTCTGCTGTTGACTAAGGCCACTTTTTATAGAGTCACTTTGATCCTGGCAGCACCTCTTTTGCTTGGATGGTTTGTGTCCCTTAAAATTCTGCTGTTTCTCTCCAGCCATAGGTTCCAAATTAGAATAGACAGGGCTGCTCTCTACAAAGTTGCAAGGAGATGTTTCCTGCTAAGGCAAGGCCAGGAAAGAAGAACAGACTTGAGGCGGTGGTGTTACCTACTCCTAGAGTAGCTTTAGCAACAACAAATCCCAAACCATACAAGGACATTTGCTGTGCAGAAGGTGGATGTATCGTGTTTCCTTCTCCCTTTTGTACATAATACATGTGTAGGGCCCTTGGATATCCATTCTTTTGAGCCTGTCATATGTTAACGATCCTCTGTGGGTAGCCAACTATGAGAAGTCACATGGATTTAGAAGCATATATTTAGACCAGATCTGTCTGTGTTCCACGGCGTTTCGGGCACGGGGACAGGGGGATGGGAGGGGACGCGTTCCGGAGACGGCAGTCCGAGGGCCAATTTTTGGGGACGGCATGAATTTTTCAAAATATCAATATGAAATAGAGATATCATATATGTCAATAAGTGATAACAACTACAAGTTAACAACAATTAACAATATCAATATGTGAATAAATGAGAAATCATGACAGCAGTAGTGTAACAGCAGTATAAAGTTTAAACTATAATTTATAAACTATAAAGGAACAAGTTTAAACAATAAACAATGAACATTAATGATTAAACTAATAAACAATAAACAATAACACTAGTATAACAGCAATGATAATCATGAGAATGAAGATTCATAACAGCAATATTAAAGCATTTTGATTTTGTTGTTCAAATTCTAAAATTAAAATTCAAACTTCAAGTTAAAGTTAACTCAAACTGTTAAACCCAAAGTCTCAAACTTCAAAATACAACAATCTAATAACTATGCCTCATTCGGGCTATCAATATCAAAAGAACTATCCGTGTCACTGCCACTCTCCGCCTGAAGTGGATCATCCAATGGAACTCCAACCATTCCTGGTTGCACCTCCTCCTCGTCAATCTGCCTAACATCTTCAGGATCAACATCCCAACGTGCTACTGGAGTCTGTCAATACTCGGTAGTCTGCTGATCTTGAAGTCTCAAGGCACTATGAATTACAACTAGTTTTTCTGTTCGTTTCGAGGTAAGCCTGTTCCTCTTGATCGAGTGGATGAAGCCATAGGTGGACCAATTCCTCTCTACAGCAGAGGAACTAGCAATCTGAGAGTAAACGAATAGCAAGTTGCTTCAACTCTGGTGTGTCATTCCCATGAAATTTCCACCATCCAATGGGGTTTTTTTGTACAATAATGGCCCTATCCGTCCTAGCCTTTGGTTTGCTAAATGTAGGACCCTGAAGTTTGCAAAACTGAAGCCACTGCTCTCGAAGTATGGTTGCCTCCTTAGTGCCATACATCTTACGAAGGGCTGCCATAACGCCCCTCCATTACCTCATCATCCTTAGAAGGAAGCATTCGGCCAGGTCTAGGTGCATACCACTTCGGATTAAGAGCATAGGCAGCCATATGAAGAGGAGTGTTCATTGTGTTCCATCTCTTTGTGACAATAGGCCTAATATGCTGCTCATAGAATTGTAATTCAGGATCCTTGGCACGAATTGCTTGCCTCATTTGATCAAGCATGCTATCAAAAGTCTCATAAATCTCTCCAAGGCTAGGAGAGTCTGTATCTGCATACCTGATCACCCCCACAATAGGTGATATGATAAAGCAACTATATCTGCAAACAACTTAAAAATAGTAAGACATTAGCAATTTGAATTTAAAACTAGTAATATAGTAACTAAGTAATAGTAATACTAATAATTTAAAGAAAAGGCAATGTAGAAAGTTAGAAACTCAAAAATATGAAGTAAAAATTTCTTACTTGATATTGGCCCACCAACTCTGATTAAGCACCATGTCTCTCACCATCATTCCTTCTCTTGTATTTGATGGAGCCCACTTTTTCCACTCTCGAGCAACCACCATGGATTGTAGAGCATCTTGCACCTCTAGCATCCTCTCCAGTAAAATAAAATAGCTAGCATATCTAGTCTCAACTGGTTTGAGGAATTCTTTCTTTGAATAGGATCGGAATAATGCAAGTGAAGTTTGATGATTGCATACAAACATTTGTATTGTTCTAGCTTCGGCCACTACTACCTTCACCCATTCTAATTTGCCAATGTCCTTCAAAGCATTATTCAAAGCATGTACACAACATGGAGTCCAAAAAATGTGTTTGTGAGCACTCTCAACCATCAATCCAACTAACTTACAAACACGAGCTGCATCTGTCACAACCTGCACAACATTAGATGACCCAACCTCCTCTATGGCATCCTTCAAAAGGGCAAACTGGAAATCAGCATCCTTACATTTCCTAGAGCAATCAATCGCTCTAAGAAAGTATGAACCAGAAGGACATGTAACAATAATATTAATGAGCGGCTGATGTCGAATATCAGTCCACCCATCCATCACAATGGAACAACCAGTCTTGGAAACGTCACTAGGGACGGGGATGGGGCTGGAGGAGGTGGGGACGCGTCCCCGTGTACCCCTGGTTTGTGAGGCTTTTTTTTGGGGGCTTGTGGGTGGGGGGGTGAGCAGACTTAAGAAAGGGTCTTTTCATATCCTTTAGCTCCCTTATAAGACCCAGTTCTATTCCCTGTCCATTGGAGGATATCCTCACTAAGTCATTAAGGATTCTGCAGGCACCTAAAATGCCTGACAATAAGCTTTCCAATCTTCAGGGATGGGAACAAATTTCTTGTCCTGCTAATCACGACTTCCTTGTGAGTCTCAGTCTAATAATCTTGGACTGAGGATCCCCATAAAACGCTGCTGTTTCTCTCCAGCCATAGGTTCCAAATAAGAATAGACAGCGATGCTCTCTACAAGGTTGCAAGGAGATCTTTCCTGCTAAGGCAAGGCCAGGAAAAAAGAACAGACTTGAGGCTGTGGTGTTACCTATTCCTAGAGTAGCTTTAGCAACAACAAAACCCAAACCATACTAGCACATTTGCTGTTTAGAAGGTGGAGGTATTGTGTTTCCTTCTCCCTTTTGTACTAATACTTGTGTAGGGCCCTTGGATACCCATTCTTTTGAGCCTGTCATATGTTAACGATCCTCTGTGGGTAGCCAACTATGAGAAGTCAAATGGATTTAGAAGCATATATTTAGACCAGATCTGTTTGTGAGGCTCTTTTTTGAGGGCTTGTGGGGGGTGCGTAAAGGGTCTTTTCATATCCTTTAGCTTCCTTATAAGACCCAGTTCTATTTCCTGTCCATTGGAGGATATCTTCACTAAAGTCAATAAGGATTCTGTAGGCACCTAAAATGCCTGACAATAAGCTTTCCAATCTTCAGGGACGGGAACAGATTTCCTGTCCTGCTTATCACGACTTCCTTGTGAGTCTCAGTCTAATATTCTTGGACTGAGGATCCCCATAAAACTCTGCTGTTTCTCTCCAGCCATAGGTTCCAAATAAGAATAGACAGGGCTACTCTCTACAAGGTTGCAAGGAGATCTTTCCTGCTAAGGCAAGGCCAGGAAAGAAGAACAGACTTGAGGCTGTGGTGTTACCTACTCCTAGAGTAGCTTTAGCAACAACAAATCATAAACCATACAAACACATTTGCTGTGCAGAAGGTGGAGGTATCGTATTTCCTTCTCCCTTTTGTACATAATACATGTGTAGGGCCCTTGGATACCCATTCTTTTGAGCCTGTCATATGTTAACGATCCTCTGTGGGTAGCCAACTATGAGAAGTAACATGGATTTAGAAGCATATATTTAGACCAGATCTGTTTGTGAGGCTCTTTTTTGGGGGCTTGTGGTGGTGGGGGGGGGGGGGGTGAGTAGACTTAAGAAAGGGTCTTTTCATATCCTTTAGCTCCCTTATAAGACCCAGTTCTATTCCCTGTCCATTGGAGGATATCCTCACTTAAGTCATTAAGGATTCTGCAGGCACCGAAAATGCCTGACAATAAGGTTTCCAATCTTCAGAGATGGGAACAGATTTCCTGTCCTGCTAATCACGACTTCTTTGTGAGTCTCAGTCTGATAATCTTGGACTCAGGATCCCCATAAAACTCTGCTGTTTCTCTCCAGCCATAGGTTCCAAATAAGAATAGACAGGGATGCTCTCTACAAGGTTGCAAGGAGATCTTTCCTGCTAAGGCAAGGCCAGGAAAGAAGAACAGACTTGAGGCTGTGGTGTTACCTACTTCTAGAGTAGCTTTAGCAACAACAAAGCCCAAACCATACAAGCACATTTGCTGTGCAGAAGGTGGAGGTATCGTGTTTCCTTCTCCCTTTTGTACATATACATGTGTAGGGCCCTTGGATACCCATTCTTTTGAGCCTGTCATATGTTAACGATCCTCTGTGGGTGGCCAACTATGAGAAGTGACATGGCTTTAGAAGCATATATTTAGACCCGATCTGTTTGTGAGGCTCATTTTTGGGGGCTTGTTGGAGGGGGGGCGAGTGAGTAGACTTAAGAAAGGGTCTTTTCATATCCTTTAGCTCCCTAATAGGACCCGGTTCTATTCCCTGTCCATTGGAGGATATCCTCACTTAAGTCAGTAAGGATTCTGCAGGCACCTAAAATGCCTGACAATAAGCTTTCCAATCTTCAGGCACCTAAAATGATGAAAATCTAATGCAAATGTGGTTCACCTTGTTTTATGCCTCTAGACCCTTGGAAAAATCCAGCTGGACTGCCATTGATAAGAGCAGAGAATTACACTTCCAAAATACAACTCTAAATTCAGTCACACCATTATTTTGAAATTCCAAACTCCAGAACTTTCCAGAGGAAGCTCCAGTTAACTCTCTTGTATGCCTTGCTAATGTCTAGCTTTATGACCATGACTTCATCCTCTCCTTTTAACGAATGCATTAGTTTGTGGGTGATTATTATCCCATTCATAATCTATTAACCTTCATCAAAGCCTCCTAGGTTTGGGAGTATCATATTGGGGACAATATGCTTTAGGCTTTTAACTATTAGCTTTTGTGATAACTTTATATACTGTTTTACATGAGGAGATAGGACAAAAGTCTGCACAGGTGGATGGATCTGACTTTTTATTAATTAGTGTAATAAACATGATTAAGATGGTACATTCCTAGAGTTCTTGGATTCGTCATTGAGAATTGCAGTAAAAGCCTTCAACACAATTTTCTAAAAGATTTGAAAAAAGTCTGGGAGTAAACTGTCTGGCTAGGGGCCTTATCCCTTTGTGTATAAAAACCACTTGTTTATCTTCGTCCATCAAGAAGAGGGCCATTAGGGCCATGATTTTTGATTCTGAAATCAGCTTAGGAATATGATTCAGTTTAACCATCTCTTTCTACTCTTACAACTCAACCCTTTTTTCTGCTGATAACAGGTGCTTGAAATATTTTATTGGCAGGTGCTTGAAGTAGTTTATTGCCTCTTCACCCATTTCCATAAGGATCCTCAGTGGCTTGCCCCTTGAAGAGATGATATAACTAATTTCATTGATTTTCCTTTTAACAACTGCGAACTGATGAAAGAATCTAATATTCTTGCCTCCTTCCTTGGTTCAGGTCTCCCTTGTTTTTTAATGCTGAAAGATTTCTCAAGCGTAGACCTCTTCCAGCTGTGGAAGGATGGATTTTTACTCTTCCAGCAGGTCATTACTAAGACCTTAAATTCTGAATTTTTGAATTCAAGGATTCTAGCTCCTCTTCTAACCTCTTCTTCTCCATAAAGACGTTTTTGAATTGCTTCAAATTTCAATCCTACAGGTAGTTTTTTATATCTTTTTAACTTTTGAGATAACTGATATGTACGAGAATTTAGAATTTTGGGGTAGTCGGTCTGTCACTTTTCCACACGATCCTGCAGATAAGGATCTCTCAGCCATATCAATTTGAACTTGAAAGGACATTGAGTTAGGGGGTGGCCAATGGTGACTTTGAAGGCAATAGAGGCATGATCTGAACCAGATGCATAATGAATTGTGGACTTGATTATCCATGCTTCTTCTATCCTTTTGGGAGAGACCAAGAAGCTCTCTAGCCTTTCAACTATGTTGCAGAAGCCTAACACTGGTTAGTCTAAGAGAGTCTTCCATTCTTGGGTGGAATGCTCATCAAATCATTTCTTGCTGCAAAGCTAGAGAAGTCATTTTGGAATTCGGGTTTCTATTAGATCCACCCCCTTTTTCTCAAATTACTAGAATTGCAGTGAAATCCCCTTCAATGAGGACTCTTTTGTCTTTGATAGTTTCCAAAATTATGGATACTTCCTCCTTGATTCATCAATTTTACACTGGATTATTAGGACCATAGACAATGATAACTATCGTGGAATTTTTGTGTTAAAGAATTTGACTTCACAATAGAGCCAATTCCACTCTTTTGCAATGACAAAGTATTTTATATTCATTGGTTTCCAAAGTTTACAAAGACCACTTGATACCTCACTATCATTGAGTAAAAAATCATCCCAAGCCTTCCATTGTGTTTTCAGTAGATTCTCTGCTTCATTAATAGTCATCTTTGATTCTTGAATTTCCACAAGGTTGGGCCTCCTAAGTTAGAGGTGGAATTTCAGCAGTCTGCTTTTTTTAGGGCATTGAGGCCCCTAGTCTCCTTTTTTAGGGCATTGAGGCCCCTAATATTTTAAGAAGGTGGCTCTTATGTAGGAAGGAACTTTTGCCCTCTTCCTTCTAAGGAAAGTTGGAAGTGTTTGTTGAGCTCTAGTGCTAATAGCTTCTTGAGCTCCCACTTGTAGTCTTTCAAGCTCTGTTCTCCTTCCTCTCCTTTTTCTATTTCTAGTTTTGTTGTTGTCCTTTGTGTTTGTGATAAATGACAATCTTCTTTCTTTTCCAAAGGTTCCATATCAGAGTTCCCTTTGGAGCTAGCCTCTTCATTCTGTGATATAGTGTTCTTGTCATGTCCCCATGTTAAGACATTGTTTAAATTAAAGATTTAAACATCATACTAAAAGACGGAGAAGTTACTCTTATATATCAATTCGAATGATAAAGATAATTATGTATATTATTAAATAATATTATTATATTTAATTAGAATATAATATATTATTTTGATTAACTAAATATATTATTATATTTGGTAAATAACAAATACAAATATAAATATAAAGATTGATCAATTTATATATTATAATTAATAATTTAAATATTATTATATTATAAACATAAATATGAATATTGATATAAGTATCAATATTATTTCAGATATTATCATGGATATAAATATCATAAATTAAATATACTATAAATTAGATATATTTAACTGAATAATATAAATTAAAGTAAATAATATATATTATATCCTAAAGAGGATATATTTAAGTTAATATTATAAAATAAGAATATTAGAAAAGGAGGGGGGGGCCAATCCCATGCCTTTTGGGATGATCGACCCCTTCCTAAAGAAGTGCCTAAACAATAGTAATAGACTGCAAAAAGAACAGCGATTCTAATAAGCCAGCATCCAAAAGCAAAAACAGCAATCATCAAATACCACCGCTTCATATAATCACCTTGTCTTATTCAATAATACGATTATCCTTAGGCAGCGATTCTTAAGAGATAATGGTTAAGAAACAATTAATAAGCAGAAGCTAATTCAAATGTTACTAAAGGCCAGCGATCCCATGAAGAGAGGCAACGGTTGATAGAAAGCCACCGATCAGGTGTATAAAAGAGGATCGGGGTCATCATCCAAAAAGGGGAATACAGCGTTATTGGATCACAACAATACCATCATCAGGAATTGGAATATAATATGAATACTAAACATCAGCAATGATCAAAAAAGAAGTATAAGCAGGGATCAATCTGAAAACATTCATATCTCATCACAGACTCTCTCATTCAGCGTCTCATTAAGATAATCCCAATTACTCCAAGGTATGCACAATGCTTTTCCTTCACATAATGTAAAATCTGATATCTACGTTTATCTCTATGATTTAGATAGGCTGAATATTGATAAGGATAAGAGATTATATATTGGAGACTGTATTAAAATTCATATATGCATTAGAGGTAACATTTACATTTCCAATTCTTCATAATATGAACATAGATAGATTTACAAGGGAAAACCATGGTGTTTATAATTAATAATTGATAATAACCATAATTGAATGAAATAAGAAAAGTAGATTGATCTTAGATATGAGATCATGAATAAGCATTAATATGATAAATGAATTCAATGATGATAATGAAATGTGATCATGTGACATATGATTGATCAATTATGAAATAAGGCCAAGATGCAATATTTATAAGGCATCATGTGCAAAATGTTAATAAGGACTTAGAAATCATAGGATTGTGTCATATTCGAAAGGAGGATTAGCCTCATCATTAATCATCTTGCCATCCTAGGTCTATGGGTAAGTTAGGAGAATGTTATTGGACCTAGGTAACTCCAAGAAGATGAAGTACCTCCGGGTGTGAGGCGAAGTCTCTTGGGCCAAGTGTCGAAGTACCTCCGGGTGTGAGGTGAAGCCTTGGGCCTATGGTATGATGAGCTCATCAATGTGATTTGTGCCCTACGGTAGGTGACTCTCCAATAGATGAGGTGGGAAGTCTTTGGAGCCGATTGGTTAGGTGGGAAGCCATCGGGCCTCCGTATGGGATGGTTGTGTCTCCTTAACGAACCATGCCTATGGAGTTAGAGATGGGTTAATGATAGGGCGACACATGATCCTTCCGAGGAGAGCACTTGAGGCCTATGAATATGAATATGAATATGCATATGATTATGAATAACATGAGTATGATTATGAAGAATATGAATATGATTATGAATAACATGAATAAGAATATGAATATGACTATGAATATGAATTATGTGATTATGGAATTATAAGTTCTAGGATAAATTTGGAAAGAATATGGATCTATATTAACTATGATATGAAAAGAGAAAAATTTGGAGTACTAATGTTTCCTTTTTGTAATTTGAAATTGTGCAAGGTTGTGAACAATTTGAGCTTACTAGAAGGGGACATTACAGTTCTAGATACCTTCTGTGCTTGGACCAATTGTTTGGATGTGCAATATTGCTAGTGCAATGGATTGGTGTTGCTTCTCAAGATGATAGTTGGGCACTTCCATGATTTCTGTTTCAATGTTAAGGGGTTAGGGAAAATCAGAAACCTTTACACAGTTGTGCAGGGGTTGAACTCTCTCTCCCATCTTCAATGAAACAAAGGTGATCCTTTGCCATAAAATTTCTTCTCTCTCCCTATAAATCACTTTCTTCTCCAAACCTTGTTTTTTTTAAGGGTTAGTTATCTTATTTTGAAGCTTATGATTACAGCAACTTTGCCCTAGTGCTCATCCTCATGACAATGATAGTACCAAAAGGGAAAATACTCAAAATCTGAGGGTTGTTCCTGAAAGTCTAGCTCTGATTTGAGTGTTACTTTCTTGGAAGGGGATTGGATATGTCCACATCACGCAGACTCATGCATATGTTAGTGATGGATTCCAACTCTTTACTTGCAGAATTGATAAGATAGTTACAGAAGAAGAATGAATAATAAGATAATGACATGATGTATTTAGGGTGGGAGCACCATGCCACTTGAAGTAACTCCACAGAGCAGCCTACCACTGGGATATAAGTATAAATGTAAAAAATAAAATGAGATAAGATGAATGAATGGGTTAGATTAGATTTGACATTGAGTATAAATGCTAATCAAACCCCTTAAGTAATATGTGATATAGTTAGTTGGCTGTCCATGCTGATTAATGAATGTTACACTGTTTAGGAGTGCAACATACCCTTCCTCTTGAGAGGCTTTGTCCCACAGCTGTTGTAAGTGTGAGATTTCTTGTATAAACTCTTCCAACTCCCATATGCATCTTCCTTTGGTAACCCTTCCCATCTTATCAAAAAACTTAAAAGTGCTTGATTTCCCCATTCCTTAAAAAGTTAAATCAAGGTTGCACCGAGACTGGTACTGGTATTGGTACGGGAGACTGGTACGTCTATCTTTGAAAAACAGGAGACGGGGGTACTTGGAGGCGCCATTTTTTTTAATATAGTTTAATAATTTTAAAAATATATTAATATGCTAACATTAAAATTGAAAATATCATGACATTGAACTTTCAAAACAAGAGAACTAGTAAAGTTTAACATTAACTTTGAAGTTTAAACACACAAATCATCAAATGTCAAAGAGTTTCATACTACATATCGATATTACATATTAAAATTCAAAAATGTTCATAGCCTGCTAGGCTGATATGCATATAGAAAACAAAAATCAGAAATCAGAAATCTATGTCATCCATCTCTAGGTCCTCAGCTATGAGGCTCTCCAAATACTCATCACTCTCAAGCTCAGGTTCCTTTGATGGTAGTAGAATTGGGGGTAAATCATTGAGTCCATCTGCTTCAACCACTTCATCAAGCAAGGCTACAACTTCTCCATCAGGTGAACTTTGGTCCCATTTTGCTGAAGGTCCCTCCTTGTACCCAGGGTTTACACGAGAGAGAAGGTGAAGTGAGCTATGAATGTACACTAGGTTCTCTGCTTTCTTTGACCCTAACCGGTTCCTCTTCAGTGAATGAATAAAATGTGATGTCCCATAAATCGATCTTCACTCATTCCAATTAATGATTCGAATGAGCAGTCGCCTACATGCTAAAAACAATGATGAATAAGCATCAATCGATCATCGACATAAAGGAAGCCTTGAGAAATCAGATGAAGAAATTGAAATGGCGAGTATACTATATGAAACGATTGCTAAGACCAGAAGATCCAATAAGAGAACCACCGCTGATATATGCTATGCAAAGACAATGTAATGTCCCCTTGTCACAAATCAAGACCTCTTTACCTTGTTCACAAATTTCAACATGCAAAAAGAGAACATTAGTACATTTTTCATTTAAAGCCACATATATAATTTACATAATCACATTGCTTTTATCATTTCTATGATCAAATGCCAACTCATAACTTTAGTTCATCATTGGTTACTTTCAATATACATTACTATCATCAATCTATGATTACTTTTAATGCATATCACTATTACTAATCTTATGATTGCTCTCAATGCACATTATCTATCATTCATATTTCACATGTTATTCTTATGATCACTATCCATATGCCTTGCATATCATATCATTAATATTTCACATGTTATTCTCATGATCATTATCAATATGCCTTGCATATTCTCTATCATGACATTTCACACGCTCTATTATTAAATCATGAACTCTATCAATATATATTGCATACTTGCTATCTCTTCATATGTCACTCATTAACAACCTATGAGAGAGATGAGATGAGAGTTGCCACTATCCACTATGGGGCTCTAATGTCTCCTATCCTTAGACTCAAGTAGTATCCTTAATACTCTTAGAGTCAAGGCCTCTATGAGACTCCTTGGTACTCTTATGATGCCTTACATCAAGGTAGCCAAGGCCATTAATTCACAATCCTTGCACTATGGGTACCTTATACCACATATGACAACGCCTCTATGTGCTTAATATCCTTTGCACTATGGGTACCTTATACCACATGTGACAAAGGCCTCTAAATACCCATGAATGGCCTCTAGGCACTTTACTCACTCTCCCATATGAGGTTAATGGGTCACATATTGTTATGGCTGATTGCATACAAAATACATTATTATGAATAGTTGCATATGACTATCTATACTTTACATTGTTAGCAATGGCTGTATATAAATCACAATACTATCATAATAATACATGTATGAATTAATAACAAGCAAGAAATGTAAATATGCATTCATACCTGTATGACTATGACAGTTCGATCAAGAATATAGTAAGAATGATAATGTATAGATGCTTACTTGTTGATATAACTTCTAGACTATATTTGCTTCAATAATCTTGATGGCGGATCTGATATAATGTCAGATATAATTCTTTAATGCTGTCAATACTGATAGATACTATTGCTGTCCCTTAATTGGTTTTGTATCTCCTGTTATGAACTGAAGGATATTGAATGGTATTCGTTGGATATACAAGACAAGGAATGTTCTTCGATGGATGCTTAATCGATTCCTCAAGGGTCCCTTTTAAAGCCTCGAAGGGGATGTGAACTGAAAAGACACCTTTGTTAAAAGCCTCCGCCTCTTCATAATCATGGGTCTTGAATAATTGTTATCATTATTTTATTCCTCTTAACATATCAGCGCCGCCTTCATTGTATTATGATCGTTGTTTGTTTTAGAACCATAATTGCTGGTATTCCTTGGCAACTCCTTAATATACTTATCAATTATTACTTCTTTGTTTACGTGGGCTATTTCTTCTCAATCGGTGCTTTTAAGTAATTACGAATGCTTTAAGGAAATAGCGATTACTTCTTGTCTCTTTATCATTTATGCCAATTTGTCTTTTAGACTTGATATTGTTTAATCTTCTTCTTTATATAGACAATTTTTATAATGAAAGGTTTCCAATCTTTAATTGGAAACTATAGATCTATGATAGGCCTCCCTCCTTGAGATTGCTTGTCCTCAAGCAATTTTTGTGTTTGGGAGTCAAAGTCTTCTAGTCTTTCCCATGTAGCATCATCATTTGGCAGGTCCCTCCACTTAATGAGATATTCTGTAATGGTTTTATTTCTTAGCCTTCTTTCCCTTGTGTCCAAAATTGCCTCAGGCTCTAGTATCAATTGCCCCTCATCATCAAGAGGAGGTAGTTCTTCACATGGTGTGACCTTTTGATCAAGTACCTTTTTGAGTCTAGAGATGTGAAACACATTGTGGATCTTGCTGTTCTTTGGCAACTCTAACTCATATGCAACCTCGCCAATCCTTCTTATTACCTTATAGGGTCCATAAAATCGTGGCTTAAGCTTTTCGGCACCATTGGATTTTAAGGAGGATTGCTTATACGGTTGCAACCTCAAGAATACCATGTCTCCGGCTTCAATTGTTCTTTCCACACGCTTTCGATCAGCATATATCTTTTACTGATTTTGGGCATGGTGTAAATTATCTCTAAGTACCCTCATGATGTCTTCGTGTTGCTGGATGAAGTCTTTTGCCTTGGGACTTCGACTTTCTTGGAGTATCAAGTTTCCAAAGGAAGTGGGATCATATCCATACAGAGCCTTAAAAGGGCTCATTGCAATTGACATATGATGTGTTGTATTATAGCAATGTTCTCCAAGGTGTAACCATTTAATCCATGCCTTTTGTTGCCTGGTGATAGTGTCGGAGATATCCTTCGATCCACTTGTTTACAATCTTTGTTTGACCATCCATTTGAGGATGATAACTGGTGCTGGGTGTAAGTTGTGTGCCTGCCAATTTGAACAATTCTTGCCAAAAGAGACTCATAAACCAGCTGTCCCGATCACTAATTATGTTTTGTGGTAAACCATGGAGTCGGAATATTTCTTTGAAGAACAATTCGGCTACTTGAGGTGCTTTATAATCATAGGATATGGCCATGAAATGTGCATATTTGGTAAGTCTATCCATGACCACATAAATGTAATCTTTCCCTTGTACCTTAGGGAGCCCGGTAATAAAATCCATGGCGATACTACTCTATTTTTTGCTCTGGTATGGGTAAGGGTTGTAGTAAACCAGCAGGATGTGTATGCTCTATTTTATTCTTTTGGCAAGTGGCACATTCTCGTACATATTGGAGTACATCCTTCTTTAAACCTTTCCACGCAAATTTTTCTTGAACTTGTTTATAGGTTTTGTAATAGCCTTGGTGTCCCGCAACTGGGCTATCATGGAACTCTTGGATGATTTGGTCCTTCATCTTGGACCTTGCGGCCAAAAATATTCGATCTTGGTAAAGGGTGAGATCCTCCTTGACTATGTAACTTTCATCTTCAATATGTCCCTCCATTATGTTATTTGTGAAGGGGTCCTTTACATATTTTGCTGTAATCAAGTTCTTCCATCCGGGAGATATGCATGACATGGCACATATGTGTGGTCTTCTTGATAGAGCATCGGCTACCACATTATTTTTCTCTTTCATGTAACTAATATCAAAATTATATGCTTGGAGTTTGCTAACCCATTTTTGCTGTCTATCATTTAAATCACGCTGATTAAGTGTTGCAGACTATTGTGATCCGTTTTGACGGCAAATTTTCCACATACGAGATATTGGCGGAATATGGCCAAGGCATGCATGATGGCCAACATCTCTTTATCATAAGTTGAATATAATCTCTCTGCGGCCGTCAACTTGAGACTTTCAAATGCTATGGGGTGCCTATTTTGCATTAAAACTGCGCCAATACCTTCACCGGAAGCATCACATTCCAATTCAAAAGGTGAAGAGAAGTTGGGTATGGCCAATACTGGACAAGTGCTCATGACATTTTTCAATTCCTCGAAAGCTTTTTCAGCAGCATCATTCCATTGGAATAGTCCTTTCTTTGTTAGGTCGGATAAAGGTGATGCAATCTTGGAGAAATGTCTTACAAACCTTCGGTAATAGCTGCATAATCTTAGAAATCCTCTTAAGTGAGTTAAAGTCTTCGGTCTAGGCCATTCCCTTATGGTTTTGATCGTCTCCTCATCGACCTTGACTCCCTCGGCACTAATTTTGTGCCCTAAGTAAAGAATCTCTTCCATTCCAAACTCGCATTTTGAAGCTTTGGCATAAAGGGATTCTTGTTCTAGTATGGACAAGACCTCATCAATATGTTTCAAGTGCTCCTCCCAAGTTTTACTATATATTAATATGTCATCGAAGAAGATCAGAAGGAACTTCCTTAGTTGCTTCCGAAAAGTATGGTTCATACATGACTGGAAGGTTGCCGGGGCATTGGTAAGTCCGAATGGTAGGACTAAGAACTCAAAATGGCCATAATGGCATCGGAAAGTGGTTTTTGGGATATCTTCCTCTCTCATTCGGATTTGGTGATACGCGGACCTAAGGTCTATTTTCGAAAAGTATTTGGCCCCATGAAGTTCATCTATTAATTCATCTACCGTGGGTATGGGATATCGATTTTTTATAGTTTGTTTATTTAAAGCTCTATAATCTACACACATTCACAAGGTTCCATCTTTCTTTTTCACTAGCACTACGGAAGATGTGAATGGGCTAGAGCTAGGTTGTATATGGCCCATTTCTAGGAGTTCGTTTATGGTCTTTTCTATTTCTTCCTTAAACTTTTGAGGGTGTTTATATGGGGTGGTAATGACGGGCTTTGCATCTTTCTCCATTTCTATGACATGTTCAAACCCTCTTTTTGGAGGCAAACCTAGTGGTATGTTTTCAAACACCTTCTTATGTTTTCGTAGGATAGGTTGAATGTCTATGTGTATTGCTTGCCCCTCTTTAGTTGATTTATCTAAAATCATACATTGGGCTGCCCACTCCACTTGGTTGTGTCAGAAGATTCTTGCTATTCTTTTGGAGGACACTACTCAGGGTGATCCATTGGAAAGTCCATGTAAGATGACCTTATTTCCTTGATCTTCAAAGTGGATTTCTAATTTGGGAAAATCTATGGTGACTCGTCCTAGTGAGTGTAGCCATGGCATTCCTAGGACGATATTCGTGTCTCGTAAATTGATCCCATAGAAATCTTCCTTAACTTGATGTTTTCCTACGGTCATCTCTAGTTGAGGTAGTATTTTAGAACATTCCCTTGTGGAGTCATCATCTAGTGAGACCGTAAGCAAGCCCATCAAATATTTGTGTATCTAGTTTTAACCTTTTTGCTAGGCACTCATCTATAAAATTATGAGTGGCCCCGCTATCCACTAAGGCTGTTAATTTGTTTCACTTTAAGTTACATCTAAGTTTAAAAGGGTGATGTTTAGATGCCTTAGATATGGAAGCTAGGATGACCTTTTCCTCGGGTTCACATCTTTTCTTAGGAGGATTTTCCTCCTCCTCATTGGTTAATGCCTCTATGGTGCGAATATGCCCGCATCTATGACCCAGTTCCCATTTGTTTTTGCATTGGAAACACAAACCTTTCTCTTTCAAGTCTTGGCTCTTTTAACATTTGTGATCTTGTGTCCATGGAGCTCTGCATGAGAAACAATTCTTTTTATCTTTCCTCTCATCTTTGCGGTGGTAGGACTTGTCATACTTACCTTTCTTATAAAAGGGCTTTGTAGATGAATGATATGGTTTACTCTTTTCTAGGTGAAGGGCCATTTCAATGGTGTCATCTAGGGAGGTAGGTTTGAGTGCTCCTACTAAGCCTCGTAATTTTTCATCTAATCCTTCTATGAATAGGAATGTAAGTCGTTCATTTTCAATTCCCATGACACGTATGGCGATCTTCTCAAATTCATTGATATATTCATCCACCGCTCCTTGTTGCCTTACTTGGGTTAAATCCTTGAAATCTTGTTGCGGGTGTCGTCTCTCAAATTTCTTGATAAACTTCTTGGAGAACTCTGCATAAGATGTGAGGGAATCGTGACCTTGGGTATGTTTCCCATTGTGCCACCATTCATAGGCCAAGCCTTCCAAATGCAAGATGGCGAATTAGAGTGCATTTTCGTCATTGGGCTAAGTGAGAAATAGTCATTTAGCTTTTGGAGCCATGCATGTGGTGTGATTTTATTTGTCCCATCAAAATTAAGAAGGTTCACCTTATTGGTTTTATGTTTTAAATCCTTGGTAGGAGGCCTTCTTTCTCTCCTCACCATTTCATTCCTTCTTGAATTGCTATAATCATTAAATGACACTATCCTCCTTACTTCTGGTTCCAAGCTTGCATAAGCCCTTGCAATGTCATCCGTACTTATGGCATTTGTAACAGGTTCTTCCGTTTTTGAGTTTTCTTCTTCTGGAAGGAAAGATGGCATAGGAATCCTTGGATTTGATGAAGCAGGGCTGTTCTCGGCATGATTGGATCCTATTTCTCTCCCATTTGTTAAGTTTGGTTGATCCATGGTGTTAACCCACCTTTTGAAGTGCTTCTAAAAACATTTGAGTCGTCTTTTCACCTTGATCCATCATGGCCTTGGTGATTCTCTCGTTTTGTTCCATCATGGCCTTGGTGGTGGCTTCCATGAAGGCCCTCATTTCGTTGTTCATTTGCTCTTCTAGAAGTTGGTGGTTCCTTGTAGTGTATGCTTGCATAAGATTGATTCACAGGATGGCAGGACGATGGCTCTGATACCAATTGTAATGTCCCCTTGTCACAAATCAAAACCTCTTTACCTTGTTCACAAATTTCAACTGCTGATATAACTTCTGGACTGTATTTGCTTCAATAATCTTGATGGCGGATCTGATATAACGTCAGATATAATTCTTTAATGCTGTCAATACTAATAGATACTATTGCTGTCCCTTAATTGGTTTTGTATTTGCTGTTATGAACTGAAGGATATTGAATGGTATTCGTTGGATATACAAGACAAGGAATGTTCTTCGATGGATGCTTAATCGATTCCTCAAGGGTCCCTTTTAAAGCCTCAAAGGGGATGCGAACTGAAAAGACACCTTTGTTAAAAGCCTCCGCCTCTTCATAATCATGGGTCTTGAATAATTGTTATCATTATTTTATTCCTCTTAACATATCAGCGCCACCTTCATTGTATTATGATCGTTGTTTGTTTTAGAACCATAATTGCTGGTATTCCTTGGCGACTCCTTAATATACTTATCAATTATTACTTCTTTGTTTACGTGGGCGATTTCTTCTCAATCGGTGCCTTTAAGTAATTATGAATGCTTTAAGGAAATAGCGATTACTTCTTGTCTCTTTATCATTTATGCCAATTTGTCTTTTAGACTTGATATTGTTTAATCTTCTTCTTTATATAGACAATTTTTATAATGAAAGGTTTCCAATTTCCAATCTTTAATTGGAAACTATCGATCTATGACAGACAAACAAACTACTATGTGACAAACGGTGATCATCTGATGGCATCAATTATAATAACCAAAGACAAAGTGAATAAGACAAGAGAGATCAAGTGGACCCTACGTGGAAAAAAAGACAGAGCATATAAGAGACAAGAATTTTGAATAAGACAAAACCACTAGAGACAAGTTGGAGCCTCTAGACAAATGCGATTAAGGAAATAATTAATAGTTTGAAAGCCGATTTGTGAAAGGGCGCTAACTCAAGACTGGCGACTTGTCCATCCCAACACCTATTGGGAGATATAAAACAACTAAGGAGGAGGATCGATGGGATAGCAGATAACACATTAAAGCATTCAAATACACATACTTGCGATCAAGGACAGCAGATAAGAAGTTTTAATATCATTTAAATTAGACATTCATCTCTCATCTCAGCCGCACATTTCATTCATATTTGCATCTGCATAAACAAGGCATTTGATTCAGCAGCGAGCCGTCCCTAGGATATTCATACTGCAGTCCATTTACCAACAAAACACTTATACCATAGTGAGGACAGCGGAAGCACTTATAACAGCAAGCATTCGTTAAGGACAAATATATATATAACAGATCTAGCGAATCCACTACACTAAGGTATGTCACTTGTCTCAAAATGATGTGTCTCATAACAATGAATCTTATAATCCTACCATGATAAATGTAAAGAAAAGAATGTTATGATGATATAATGCATAAGCTCCAAGTCCTATAAGGAATAATGTATGCATGTTGTCATAGTAATAAAAATGATATATGTATATGTGGAAATCAATGTATTATATTTTAACCATCATATGAGATGGTACAATGACAAGTTCCCGTATGAGGGACAATGTGATCAACACGATTATCTCGTGATCCATGGGATCACGAGATCATAAGGAAACGTTTCTTAAAGGTATGATCTCTAAGCTTACTCATGATACCCAAGGGGGGAGTCCAAGATTGCCTCATCGTTAATCTTATCACCCTACGAGAACCTCTAGATTGTTAGGTGTTGGTTAACAGTTTTGTCACTACAAAAACACCCTGATTCGCCCAACAAGCAGCAACAAAAGCAACCAACAAATGGAGTAATCGTTGTGATTGCAATGATTATCCTTTGCGTTTGAGAGGGGCAGATCCCTCGTATGATGGGGGGTTTTTTGGATTTTTGAGTACCTTTAACCAGAAGGTACAAAAAGGTAACAAAAGAGAAAAAGAGATGAGAAGAAAGAGAGGAAGGAATCTGCTTGTGAGCATAAGCAAAACAACACAAACTCCTTGAAGAAAGATAAACTAAACTACAGAGGAAGAGCACAAGGTCTCTAGAAAGAGAGAGAATGAACAACAAGGCACAAAGACCTTCTAAAACACCTGCATATCAAGAGCTGAGTAAAGAGTTTATAATCTTGAAAGGAACTAATTAAACATAGGAATAATTAGCTCATGAGAAGAAAATTGCAGACATAAGAACAACTCTTCTATATTATTTCCAAATGAAAGAAGTACAAAGCCTCCTTATTACTCCATTACAAAACTTTCAACTCTACAGGAACATGAAATAATAAAACACCAGACTGATTGAGTCTCACTCGTGCACCAAAGTGCAAGGGGGATCAGAAACCTAGCTGGCCCAAAAGATACAGAAAACAAAACTATACATCTAGTCACTATCCTCCTACAGCTCTCACAGGAGCTCCTGGTTGAATAGCCAAAAGATCCCTTTACAATGACTGCAAATCCAGTTTTATAGAACTCCCTAGATGGTAGCCCAAGAGCCATCCGTTCACCCAAAAGAAATTACAAAATGACAAAAGAAAAATGAAGAGTCCCAGATGACTCTTGGCATTCAACTTTGGCTTGTTTTCCTTTACAATAATTTCATCCACATCTTCATTAGTTATGAGACCATTACCGCACCAAATCTCTCTACCTACAACATAGCCTTTTAGAGTTTCATTCCACAAGCCTTTGTATAAGGCATAATGGATTAATCAAGGTCTCAAACACAAAGCATGGCTTGATACAATAATTCTAGAGTGTGATCCCTTTGAATGAGCTCGAACATATAGCCATCTGAATCCTCTCAAGTTAGGATCTTCAAATCTGCATAAGCCTCATGTCCTCATTTATTATGCTGCATGTTCTGCTTCTTTGATTATAATGCAGCCCCATCTCTTAGCATGTCCTGTGAATCAGTTTCCAATCCAAGATTTGCAAGGGCTATAACTTGCATGTAAAAAGCTATCGGCCACTCTGGTTGACATACTTGTGCTTGCATTGCATCCTGGAGAGCAATCTCAGGTTGATCACTCATCAAGTAAGCCAAACTGCGCCTTGCAAAGACAGTTGGAGATGGCATCATCATAACACCAACTAATTTGGAGTAACATTCAATAGCAGTCTTAAAGTCCTTGTCTCTGAAGGCAATGTCGCCAAGTTTCTTTGTGTTTAGCATCTCTTGAACTTGCTAAGTCCACTCTTGAAATGATAGCTTATTCTCTGCACCCTCATCATCCTTGTATCCTGTTTTAACCACCACGTCGTGTACAGCTGTAAGATCCATCCTCGCACAAGCTTTTGAATAACGCTTCATTATGAGATAGCGACCCTTTCATTGCATTTGCGTTTTGCATGCGGATCTATAAATGTTGTTTCTAAAATCTGCATCTCATTTACTGCTTTTCCGCAAGCTAGGAATGTGCTGGCGACGAGAAAGCTAGCAAAGAAGGCGTCACAACTGGCAGTACAAATACTTATCGCCTCAGCTTTGAAAGTTTCTAAAACCATTAAAAACAATTTGTGCACATTCTATGATCATTGCAATTCCATGAGACCATGTTTGCATGAAGATCTCTAAAGCTTTTTCAACTAATCCTCTTGGTGCATGCTCCATAAACATTGCATTCAAATGGGCTGTTATGATGGGAGATAACGTTTGTTTTTCCTTAACAAAGCCGCGCCCTTCGGTTACACTTTCTTTTTCTCTGATATAGCTTTAATATGTGCCTTCAATTCTATCTCCCGATCATGTGGCTTGAGATTACACGAGCCTTTTCTATTTGAATATGCCTGCGACTTATAACCTCCAACCATTCTTAGCATTTCCAATTGTTCGTCCACCGCATTGCTCTTTTTCTATTTGAGGATACTTATCTCCTTGTGTTACAGCCATAGTCTCTTATAAAGTCATTTTCTGCCATAGCAAATATATCCGAGACATCCTACTATCGTTGCATTCAACTGAGAAGTTCTGTCAAGCAGTTTAAGCACTTTGTCTTGCTTTTACATCTTCATACATGTCAGCCAGTGCAATTCAAACTATAACATTTAATAAAATCTCACTCCATTTGAGAGTTGGCATGCGCTGATCGTATTTGCCTATAAGTTTCTGAAACATTATAAGCAAAACCATTTTAAACAGTCCTGGAATCTTTGCATTCCAAGAGACCACATTTCACTGTAGAATTTCGCTGCATAACAAAACCTTGTTATCTGCCTTGAGATAAGTATGTTCTTCTAATGGCGCCGGCGAGGGGAGTCGTGGAGTTTAGCCTCATGCTGCTAGCTGCAGTTAGATCTTTACTGTGGCCTTTCCAACAAATCCATTTTGTACATATACTGCAATCATGGCATCCCATGGGATTGCGTATCTCTTTAAACAGTTCACGTGCCCTTTTCTATGCTTCCACATTTCTAGAGGGGCACCACGGGCTTTGTCTAATGTTTCCAGACTCTGCACACATAATCACCGAACCATCTCCTCATTTATTGCCTCCACGGGGGTAAATACCTTGTCGATAGCTTTCAGTTTGGCCGCGGACAGGAGGGTGATGGCAAACGCTGTAAGAGTTGGCGATGGCATGACCTGAGAGATGTCTGTGAATGGTTGTAAAAACTGGAGTTGCGCCCGCCAAAATGCAATTGCATACGAGTTTTGAGCCTTTTTAATGAATCCATTTTGATGCAGCAACAACCAAACCCGCACGTCTTGTCTATGCTTTTGTGTTTTGTATGCCAGCATTTCCAACTATAATATCTGACAAAAAGTCTCTTTTCCTCGACAAGCAAAGAGCATGCTGGCAAAGTTTATAGAACTTGACTTCATGGTAGCGGATCCTTATGCCTAGACCTCGGCCTATCAAATACGTTCACATTTTGCATGCATGTTTCGAAGCATCCTCACAATCATTGCACATATGGAAAAACATTCCCTTTTACCTTAAAAGCTTTCCATTTGGGACCTCCACCGCACTCTTGAATGGCTTTGTGCACTACTGTTTCATTCTCTCTCTGTTTGCAGATTGTAGCTTCCCAAACAATATCTGTATTGCTTCCAGACCCCTTTCTTTTATGTCATCAACTTTCTTCAAGAATTTATCTAGATTTGAATTATCACCAACAGCTGTCATTTCTAGATCACTACCTCGAACCATAGGCTTTTTGATAATAGTCGAAGATATACAGAGGAATCTTTATAGGAATTGTAGCGGATATGTAGTTTTGTACAAAACATGCTGCCCACCATTACAAATCCGACCGGCAAGGATGTCTTTCTGGCCACTTGCAAGCTAGATATGATGTTGCCCAAAAACTTAGTTATCAAAGTGTTTTCATGCATATGAACATGGTGGTGATAATTTGGAAGCATTTTCAGAGGAACCTCATTTGTGCTTTTAGATGGGAGACCTCCACCAACTGGCCTTCTCTATGTAAAGCAATCGAGGGTCTTCCTCTTTTATGAATTGTATAGGAACAAGAAAGCTTAGATGCAACAAAGCAAACCTCAGCTATAGATACAAGCTTAGAAACATCATTAAAGCCAGGAAACTATTATTCAAGCTTGCTCAGTAACACAACAATGTAGTTGACTCATTATAGCTTGGTATATATTCATGGTAGCACTAACAAGTCAGAGACTAGTTGTAACCCGCTGAAATGGGTTATTGCAGTTACCAATACCCTATGACAACCATGAATCTTTAGAGCGCAACAACATGAACATAACTAGACAAATGGAAGAATGACTCACATGGGACTTTCTAGGACAAACAATACCTGTAGGAATTGAGTCAACCATATGTGATAACTCGAAATAAAGGAAAAGTTCAAAATTTTCAAGGTTCTAAAATGAGGGTAACATTAGGGAAGGGCGGTTTAGTGATCTAGCACCTAGGTGACTCTCAAGTGGGTGAAGTATCGCCGGGTGTAGCGTGAAGCCCTTGGGCCTGTGGTTGCATAGATAATGAATGATTATTGTTATTGTTATGGCTTACACGGTAGGTGATTCTCAAGTGGGTGAAGTATTGTCGGGTGTTGCCTAAAGCCCCTTGAGCCAAGCGGTGAAGTATTGCCGGGTGTAGCATGAAGCCCTTGGGCCTACAGCAGTGAGGTCTTGTTATACCGGCGCCCTAACGAATTGATGATCGTCTCTATGGGTTATGGATTAGATTAGATTGACTATTAGGCATGAGGCATAACTCTCCCCAGGCATATCATGAGATCTCTATGTGATAAGAATGAGAAAATGTGAATTGTATATATGTTAATATGCTTTAATATTGATCATGATTATGTGGTTACTAACCCTAATTACGAGGTTTATAATATTCTAATTGAATTATTGGTTACTAATGTTGTCTTTAAGAAGTTATATTGTGTGCAAGGTAAAGAAATTTTGAGCTTCCTAAAAGGGGACATTGCATAAAACCATAAGTACTCCAATTCCTCTCACAAGATGAGGAGCTGGCTACTTGTGAGAGCAATCTTATTGCAAATGATTGCAATTCAGGCGTTCACCTCCATGGTTCCACCACCACTCTATGGGGCCTTTCTTTGCATGCATATCATATATGGCTTCCATGGAAGAAAACTCACCATGCCCATGTGAAAACTTATTCCATTGAGTCCTCATAATTGAAGCATCCTCACCTCGGCCATAAATCTTTTTTATTGCAGCCCAAAATCCCTTCATTACCTCTCTATCCTCATATGGAGCCCTCTTATTGGTCGCTTGTAGATCATACCATTTAGGATTTAAGACATAGGCAACACAATGAAGGGGTGTGTTAAGTTTGTTCCATCTTCCATGTTTTTTTTCTTCTAGCAAGGGATATAGAGAAGGATCTCTTGCATTTGTTATTTTCTTAATTCTTTCACACATGGAATCTATTTCTTCATAAATTTCTCCCAGACATGGCTTGTCTGAATCTGCAAATTTGATCACCTCACATATGGGCTTAATAAAGTCCACAACAAATCTAACATTAGCCCAAAATTGGCACCAAGGACCATACTTCTCACCTTAATTGCAGTACCTGACATAGATTGTCTCCAAGCTATCCATGCATCACTAACTACTGTGGAACTCAAGGCTGCTCTGATTTCTTGGAGATGTCAAGAAGAATAAAATAAGAAGCAAACCGTGTATCAGTAGGTTTGAGAAGTTCCACCTTAGCAAATTTTTGATAAATGGCTTGTGTGAGGTGATGGTTACATATGGACATCTGTATTTTTCTGCCCTTTTCAATGATATTTGAGATCCACTGGAACTTGCCAATATCTTTAAGTGCATTATTCAATAAATGCACACATGGTGTCCAAAATATATCCTATACTTTTTCTGCACCAACATGCCTGCTGCCTTACAAACAGGGGCAACATCTGTAACAACTTGGACTACATGTGATGCCCCCACCTCCTCAATGCCCTCACATAGCTGATTATGAAGGAACTCTGCATTTTTTTCTTGCCCTGAACAATCTATTGCCTTCAAAAAATAAGGCCCTTTGCTGCATGTTACCATGATATTAAGTAGTGGACGATTTCTAGCATCTGTCCACCCATCCATCACAATACTACATCCTTCTATAGACCACACTCTTTTCATTGGTGCGGTTTGTTGCTCTTATCGAATTTTTTCTTTATCAATTAGAGTAGTGCAAAGCTTTTGATACCCAGGTGGTTTATATCCAGATGGCCCATTGTTGATGGCTTGGACCATCTCAATGTAGAAAGGTGAGCGAGCAACATTAAATGGTATTCCATTTGCATAAAAGAAGCGTGCAATCGCTTTATCAACTACTTCTCGACCTTGCACATCAAATAATCTTCCAATGGGGTTTGAGCTACCAATGTGTGATCTCTTGCGAGAATATCCCCTTGCTAAATCTTCTGTTGTCACATCTCTAGAAGACACATCCATCTCTGAATCTCTAGTCTGATATTGACTTGCAGTAGATGCCCCTGTTGTTGAAGCATGAGAGCTGAAATGAGACACTTTCCCATTAGCCCTTTCCTACTCCTTAACAACTTCATGTCGTTCTACATCATTTTTACAAGGATCAACACCTTTTCTAGGTATGTGAAGGAAATGAGCCCTCACCCTCGTGTAAGTACCTTGATATGGCTTAATATCACAAAGCTTACATGTAATGGTGGCTGTTCCACCCGACCCCTTCAGCCCTGGAATGCGATCGCAATACTTCCACAGGGGGTAGAGGGCTTGTTTTCCCCCACCTCACATGTCTCAATCTGCAATAAAATTAGAAAGACAAAGGCAAACATTAAAATTTAAAATTAAAACAGTTAAAAAAAATATTATTACAGTCAAACAATTCAGTCATTTTTCAATTTTAACTGTGAAAAAAATTTAAAAAATATTTAAAAAAAGTTTAGAAACTCTGAAACACTATAGGCTAAGTTCAGTGAAGAGGATTTTGATTTTATCTTCAGTATGACAGTATGTATTTGAAGTTGACTGTTGAACAGAACTAGAAAAGATTGGACAGGTTTTAGACTTTAGTCTTTTAGACTATGGAAAAGAATTAAAGATTGAAAACTTAAAAGAATGACATTGACGTAGTTAGCTTAGGCTGGGTTATTAACGGCATAACAGTTGGTCCATTGGATGGTTTATGCAAATTCTGGTTAACATTTTTAGCAAGCCCAGAGACATACTATCAATTTGGGGCCTAAATTTGATTGCTATATAGCCGTATTTAGGCATTTTTGCCATAACATACACTTCATCGATTGGGATACGCCAATGGTATACTCTAGAAAGATAGAAAATGAAGAAAAAAAAAAAAACAAAAAAATAGTGACAAGATTTAGAGCGTACCTTTAATGGCGCGGATGAAGGTTGTTGTAGATTGTTACAGGGCGAAAATGGCGGTCGCAGAGAGTTTGTGGGCGTCGGGACCTTGGCTGGGAGCGGCGAAATGCTTTCTGGGCGTCGTGGCTGAAGGAACGGCGAAAAATGGAAGTGTTTTTACCTTTTAAAAATTGCATACCCCTAACTTTTTCAACGGGGTACTAGGAGATGTCGCGTGGTGTGCGGTTCGCGTCTCCTGAGACGACGGGACGTCTCTCCCGTGTCTTGGAGATGCATCCCAGGTGGTAGGGTGCACGTCTCCGTGCAACCCTGAGTTAAATGCTTGCTTTCAACTTGTATGATTGACTTAGGTTTGAATATCATTCTTCCTTCCTCCTCATTTAATAGGTCCCATAGGCTACTCAGTCTTGTGGACGTTATTAAAAACTTTCATTCATTCATTCATCTTTGGTAATTGGTAATTTTGTTTTGATGCGAACTTTGCTTCCAAGCTTCTTCTTGAGGCATGATACATGGAATAGTAATACCTTGTGTGTTCTAGCTTTATTGGGTAAATCTAAATAAAGCGTATGCCACCTCACTTATATTATCTTTGACTTAGAATGACCCACAAAATTTAGGCTGAACTTTCAACTTACTTTTATTCTTTAATGTTGCGCGTTTATAAGGTTGCAATGTTACAAATATTATGTCACCAACCTTAAAACTCCTTTTGCTGTGATTTTGGTCCCTTGCTGCTTCATTCTATCTATGGCCATGACCAAATTATCCTCTAATATATGGACAATATCTTGCATTTCCTGAACCATACTTTGAGTTGATGATTGAGATTCTTTAATGATCAGATTTTTTACGGTGCAGGTTCCTACCCACATAGAGCTTTGAAAGGGGTCATTCCTATTGATGAATGATATGTTCTGTTGTAGCAACATTCTGCCATATGGATCCAATTTGGCCATTTTGTTTGTTTAGCCCCTGCGTATGTGCTCAAATAGGTTTCCTTACAGCTATTGACGACTTAAGTTTGACCATCAGTTTGCAGGTGACATGCTGAACTCATATTAAATTCTCTTCCTGCCAGCTGAAATATTTCTTGCCTGAAATTGCTTGTGAATTTTCTGTCACAATAACATGATTCTTTTGGGAAAACTGTGAAGATGATAAATATTTCAATTTTAAAAAAAAAATAATTCTGCCAAGTGTGGTGTATCCTTCTTGGCTTATTTTGAATGAAGTGAGCATATTTTGTTAAACGAACAACTAACACAAATATATTGTCTTTCTCTTCTGACAAGGGAAGACCAATAGTAAAGTCCACAGAAATTTCTTCACATGTTCTATTAGAAATATTAAGTGGGTACAAGAGGCCTAGTGATTCAACATTTTTTGCCTTATTTCTTTGGCATAAATCACATTCCACTATAAATCGAACTACATTTTGTTTCATTTTTGGCTAGTAAAAACATTCATAAATGCACTCACAGAGACAAGGAATTATAGAGAGAATATGCCAAACAGTTTGCAGCATTGGTATAATGAAGAAATCTAAATATAATATTGCGCAACTTGCTGATGACACGCAGTTATGACAGATCTGAAATCTATATATATTTCAAAGAACATTTAACATACCAAATATGTGTCAAGCCTGGTATACATAAGTATTAGCTGGGCAGCCAGCTTAGACAATCCTCAAAGAAGATGGACTCTTCACCAAAGCTCACACCTTCCCCTAACTACACGTCCCAGCTGCTCAAAAGGTTGCAGCACTTCCCATATGACATATGCGCCTCTAAGAAGATTTTAACGCACCATAAAGACTCACGTCTTGCTCTAAAATAAGCAGCGGCTCCTTTAATAAACACAAGGCTGTGCCAAAGATTAAGGCAACGCCACTTTAAGGCAGTGCTAGTAAATAAGAGAGGCTGCGGCTAGGGTCTAAGTACCCAAAGTAAACAAATCACCATCATAAACTCCTCTTCTTGCAGCGCTTGCAATATTAGGGTATAAACCCTTGCAACTCAAACAGCTTCTCAATACAACTCAAATGTCTTCGATGAAAATATCATGAAAATCATAAATTTGTATTTATTGACAAATCTAACAAATTTATCATTGAACCCCTTTGGAAGCAAATACACCAACCTGCAAAAGATATCACTCCAACACCAGAAACTTCGAAATTTGACTCCAATAAATGCACCTGTGAATTCTGAGTAAATCCACCAAGGATGGCTGAATGGGTTTTTGTCCACACAGCCAAATACCCAAGGGTTTTTGTCTTAGGGTTTGCTGAACAGTGAAGCTCCAGCTTTCAAAGAACTCCAAGAAAATAACAAGTCAAGAAGAAGTGCTTTTTGGCTCGAACAACTTCTTTATATCCTTCTTTGAGAGAAACTTTATTTCTTTTATTTTCCCACTCACATAAAGTGACCTCTTTATAATTTTCCATTGTCATAAAATAAAGTCACTTTATTAAAACCAAGGTCCAGCCTTAATAATTAATTAAATATAAATAATTCTTAGGGAACTGAGGACTATCTAAAATTTAATTAATTAATTATTCCCTTATATCCTCCAACTTAGCCTATGGGAATTAAATAGGCTAAAGGTCCCCACAAATGTCTCATTCGGAGGAAGGGGACATTACATATTCATCTAAATGAAAAAGGGAAGGTAATAATAGGAAACCTGATGACAAAGGAAGGTTTTTTCTTACCGTGCTGGAAAATTGAAGGCAAAACTAAATGTAACCAATGAGACATGTATTTTCTGGATTCCACTCCCCTCTTTCACACCATGCATTTATAAGAAAAAAAGGCTAGCCATACCAAGTGCTCCTCTTATTATGCAACTTCCCATCTCTCTCTTATTGTCAACATAAAGAATATTCATTTCCTCTCTTTACAGTTATTCAAAGAATCAAAAGACAGGAAGACTACAAATGCCTTCATCCTTCTCTCATGCATTTCAACAAAAGACAAACAAATAAGCATAAGAAGAAGGGAGAAAGCATATTTGAGAATATCCTTATATCCATTATATTTATGTTTAGTTATCATTATAGTGTTTCAAAGATAAAGAAGATCAGTAGCTTTGTGGAGAGACAAATTACCACGGCCTTCCAACAGGGTTGGAAATGTACTTGTCATTCATGTCATCATGAAGGAGATATGGTCATGCAGCATTGCATAGTATGTTTTCTCCACTTAGGTTCTGGGTCACATTGAATATTTTCTCTTTCCCATTGACTACCTCAGATCAAACATCTATTCTTTCATGAACATCCCTATATCATTAATTCATCCATACCTGTGTCTGTCTTCATAGCATAGCAGTCCAAAGTCTCATTTGTGGGTTCTTTATTTTTCTGTCCAGGTAGTCAGCAAAGGATTCTCCCAACATAGATTGCATTATTCCTTTTAGAACCTCCATGAGTGCACCTATTCTGAGTTGTGATTGAAAGAGGAATCTCATTAGATTTCATTTTCCCCGTTTGTCCTGCAGAAGATGCCATCTTCTGATATAATATTGTTTAGATGAGCTTATTGCAAATTATCGCGTCCTAATGCCATCTTCTGATATAATATTGTTTAGACGAGCTTATTGCAAATTGTCGCTTCCTAATGTTTCTTTTCTTCAATTCCCTTGAGTGGGTGCAGAGGTAAGGATTGAGAAGCAAAATTTTAACCTGTAGGGCCTATTCTAACTGCATGCTTTCCTATCCATTTGAACATGCTTCAAATGCCAAGATGCAGGGGATTTTTATAATGCAATGACTATATTGCAAGCATGCAAAGTCTTACTAGCATGGCCGAACTACAACCAAAATCTGAAACCAGACCAGATCGCAGAGAGAGATGCAGAGAAGGGGTGGAGAATATTTGCTAATCTTATTAGAAGCCGAGAGAGTTTGCTGTTACCCCACTTGATTCTTTATACTCATAGACCACCCTTATGTGTTGTTCACCACCTTCCAATTATGCAAAACATGTTTGATTCATTATTAAATTCCTCAAACTTCCCTTTCATTTCCAAACCGCTTGCTCACATTAATGGCACATGGTGGCATTAAATACAGAGGGTGGTGTGGAGTGTTAACAATTACCTTGTGACCTGTCTACACCCTAAATATTTCATTCTGAAATGATGTTCCACTCCATCCCGTTGTTGAAAAAGCTTATGCAGACCAGGGATGAGAGACATAGCTTCTAAGGAGATAGGGGAAGGGGATTCAGGAAGGTAGATAAATTATAATATAGGGTGAGGGGACTCAGGGAAGGTTGGGGGTAGGTTTTAATTTTTCCTCTCTTATTTTAATTTTAACTTAGAAGTATGGGAGATTAGTTTTCATGGATGCTGCATCCTTTACCAGTACACATTGCAGATCTTTGGGGTAGGAAGGAAACGATACATTATCCCGGGCTTTAGAAACCCTTTGCAGACCAACAGACTTGTTAGCTGTGAGGTCTGCTACTTGGTTACTTTCTATTTTACGTGCTTTATATCACCCACATCCATTGTACTAATAAGTTTGCGAGCTTCGTCTGTGATCTCATTCAAGATCCAGGTCTTAAAATTTCCTCTTTTCAGCACATTGATTAATATTTGTGAGCATGCTTCAATTACTGTCTCCTTCCATTGTCTTAGAACAAATAGTGGTAGCCCTTTCAAGAAAGCCACTGCCCTGATTGTTGGTTTGTTTCCCTGTGTGTAGAGAATAGACGACCAAGGATTGACCATCTGAATTTTTAAATACTACCCTATCACCTGTAGGCTCCAGGCTTCCTTTGGTGGCATCATCAAGATTTGCAAGAGGGAGTCTTGAATATCCTCCTTCAAGAAAATGCATTTTGACATTTTTTTAGGTGGTCTTCCATATTTTCCCAATTCTGTACTTTTTATGTATTTTCAAGGTGTCAGACATAATTAAATCTGTGTTATGAGTCATGACTATTCTAAGGCGAGCTTTTGTTTCTTTAAAATCCACAATTCGTTATGAGAATCTTCCATTCATTTCTTTCCATTTCCGATCTCTTTAGAGCCAAATATTTCTACATTACAAAATGTCTACAGTTTCACTGGTAAATTCTCCACATTATATACTTGTTGCTTTTATAAAGTTTACATCTCATACTGATTTAGTCTAGTTATAATTTATGAAAGCCATACCTTAAAAGGTGGTAGGTACTGCCTTTTATTTTAGGTTTCTATCTGAAAAGCCATATTTTAAATGTTTACTCTGTTTATTATGTCAGGTCTCTTGTAAAACGGGATTCTAAGAATATTGAAGCTTGAAATTCAGAATTGACTTATAGAATTTCAAATCAAATGTTTGTAGGAGAATTTAGAAACATGGTACATGGATGAAAGCAGCAAACTTCTTGGTTGATGCCCTTAGCTGTCTAGGATATCGAAGAATTTGTGAATTTTAATTAACAAAGTTTACTGTTAATTTTGTTACTTATATTATACAAAGTTCTACTGTTAATTTAGTTACTTATATTATCCATAAAATTTTCAGGTTGTTATCTGACCACAAGAAGTTCTGTCTATAAATTGCAATGGGAATTTATCTCAGTAGTCCAAAGACAGATAAATTTTCAGAAGATGGTGAGAATGATCGAGTAAGATATGGCTTATCTTCTATGCAAGGATGGCGTGCAAATATGGAAGATGCAGTGAGTAATCATCTGGCACCCAGTTGTGCATTTGTTTTATGCATCTTTGCAAGTGCCTTCTATATATGTCGACATGTTTAGTTTCTTGGATATTTATGATTTGGATATTTGTGATTTTCCTATCTCTTTCTTATAACGGCAATTAATTTTATTGATGGAGTTCATGAAACACAATATGAATGAAAGATAATTCAGACTATGGTAAGTAGATTCTGCACTCAAAAATAACCCTAATTATAAACTTGTTGTACCCAATCCAAAGCTTGATTGCATTACATAAAACTCCTTTGTCGTCACCAAGTTTTGTGTCAAACTTGTGTTGTAGTCAGAAAAGTTTTTTTTCGGTAAAATCAAATTGTCATGTCAAAATCCAAAAATGTTGAATTTTGCCAAATGTTCATAATTTTTCCATCAATTTTAATTATTGTTTATTAATTAATAATTGATAATTTATTCTTAGTTATTAGTTGATAATTTTAATTAAAATTATTGTTATTAATATTAATTGTTAATTAATAATTTAGTAATATTATTATTATTGTCTTTATATTTTAATTCTAAGTGTTTTTTTTTTTTTAATGTGACTGGTAAACTTTTTTCACGTGACCGGTGACGTTGGCACGACACGCCCTCCAGTACCACAGGGACGGGGGGAGACTGGACCTCGTGACCATCTGTACCGCAACATAATTACTTAGCCAATTGAGCCAGGGCCCCCGCCCTATATTTTAATTTTAAGTTATTAATTTTAATTAATAATTATTTTTAAATAAAAATGATTATTAGTTATTAATTATCTTAAAATTGTTATTATTGTTTAAAATCAAATTTTATAAAAATTAAAAGGTAAAAGTTTTCAGCACTTGGCAAGCATGTTCGAGAGATGTAGGTTTCATGGCATTTCCTTGAATCCAAAGAAATCCATTTTTGTAGTAACTAAAGGAAAGTTACTAGGCCACATAGCCTCTAAAGAAGGTATGAAGATCGATTCTAACAGGGTTGATGCTATTCATAATTTATCTTTGCCAACCAGCAAAACTGGTGTAAACTCCTTTTTCCGCAAAGTCAATTTCTTGTGAAGGTTTGTACCTGATTTTTCAGAGTTCACAAAGGATATATCAGCCATGATGAAGACCACGTTTTTTGAGTGGACAGATGAAGGAAAAAAAGCTTTCATAAAGATCAAAGAAGCTATTAGCAAAGCCTCAGTATTGGTATATCTAGACTTTAATAAAAGTTTCATACTTTATTGTTATGCTTCAGAGCATACTATGTTGGCCATTCTCACACAAAAGCTACAAAAAGATACAAAATCTCCCATCGCTTTCATGAGTAGCAGTTTCAAGGACCATGAAATGCGATATTCACAAATTGACAGTCAAGAACTTTAGGTTCTACATCTTGAATGCTCATATCAAAGTGTTTGTGCTAGATTCGTTGGTGAAAACCATTCTCACTCAACAAGAGCTGGGTTCCAAACGAGGAAATTGGATTGCAAAAGTCCAAGAATATGATCTTGAAATCAAGCCTACAAAGCTAATATGTGGGAGAGGATTGTGTCAACTCATAGCTGAGGATGGAGATAAGGACAATGAAGATGCTACTGATTCCATAAAAGATGGACCTGCTCTAGTATTGTTCATCAACTCTACAAATGAATGGTATAGAGACATAGCATATAATTTGACATATGGGGATTGTCCAAACCACGTGGACAAGCAACAAAGAACTTTGAAGTTGAAAGCAGTCAAGTTTTTGCTAAGACGTGTTGTATGAACAAATTCTTGATGGTACCTTCTTGAGGTGCACAAGTAAAGAGCAACAATGAAAGTTGTTCGAAGGCTTTCATGTCAAAGCTTGTTGTGGTCATTTTTCATCATGGATTACGACTTTCAAAATATTGAGAGCACAATATTATTGGCCAACCATGTTCCATGATGCATATGAGTGGGTGCAGAAATGTCATATTTGTCAACAGTTCGTTGGAAAGCTTAAACTAACATCCATTCCACTCAAACCAGTTATCTTTGAAGCCCCTTTTTAGCAGTGAGGGTTAGATTTCATTGGACATCTTAATCCGAATTCTAGCAAAGGACATATATATGCTCTTACCGCGACAGATTATTTCACAAAGTGGGTGGAGGCCATTCCTACAAAGCGAATACTTAGAGGTCGTGTGTGATTTCCTAAAAGAGAACATTCTTTCACGCTTTGGGGTGCTTCGCAAGATTGTAACAAATAATGCTTTAAGGTTTTCATCCAAAGAGATCTTAGATTTTTGTTTTGAATATGGGATTACCTTGTCTCATTCATCAGATTATTACCCTCAATGTAATGGGCAAGCTAAGTCGTCCAATAAGAATATTGTCACAATCATTCAACAATTGTTGGATACCAATCAAAGCACCTAGCATAAGAAAAACTATATGATGCCTTGTGGGCAGACAGGATTACTCCAAAGAGAGTCATGGGCATGTCATTGTTCATCATTATGTATGAGACAAAAGTAGTTTTGCCGATCACTTAGAAGATATTAGCATTGCAACTAGCCACGACAATTGAAGACAGTGAATTCAAGGATCCTATTGAGAAAAGGATAATATATTTAACTAAACTTGAAGAAGATCAAGTAGATACAGTTGACAAGATTATTGATCGCCAAGAACAAGTAAATAAAATCTTTGATAGGAAGGCTCGTTAGAGGGATTTCAAAGTTGGTGATCGCATTCTACTTTGGGATAAGAGATAGGAGCCAAAAGGAATGTTCAACAAATTTGATTCCTTATGGCTAGGATCTTTCATGATTCATCAACTCAGGGTGATAATACTTTCTTTTTGTCACACTTTGAAGGTACACATTTGCCATTCCCTATAGTGGGCAATATTTGAAGCACTTCATTTCTTAGAGATTGAAGGGGTTTCCCCTTTTTGTTTTTTGTATTGTATTTCCCTATTTTTGTGATGCATTTGCAATGTTGTATTGTATTTCCTTTATGTGTTGTGAAAAGTTGTGTTTTGTTAGGTGATCTAGGAGTTCCATCCTTAGGTGATTTAGGAATGTTTTTTGACTTTGTTGCCCAACTGATAAAGCATCGGTCTACTTGTAAACCCAGAGATTTTGAAGTTCTCATACGCCACAAATATACGCTGTGGTCCTCAAATAGAATCAATTGTTGTATCCAATCCGAAACTTGGTTGCCTTACATAAAACTCCTTAGTCGTCACTATGTGTTGTAGTTAGAAAAGTTGTTTTTTGGTAAGGTCAAATTGTCGTGTCAAAATCTAAAAATGTCAAATTTTACCGAATGTTCTAATTTTTTTGTCAATTTTAATGATTAAGAATTAATAATTGATAATTTATTATTAATTAGTTGATAATTTTAAATATAATTATTGTTATTATTTATTAATATTAATTTTTAATCAATAATTTATTATTAATTGTTTATTAATATTATTATTGTGTGTATATTTTAATTTTTAATTAAAAATGATTATTAATTATTAATTATTTTAAAATTATTATTATTTAAAATTAAATTTTACAAATATTAAAAATTAGAAGACATTAATTTTCAAAATTTTAAATAATAATAATTATTAAAAATTAAGAATTTAAAATAGAAAATAAAAAAAAAATCAAAAATAAAAGAAGAAAAAAGGCAGCCGCCACTTCTTTAAAAAGTTCTTTTTATAAAAGGAAAGCTGTGGCTAGTTTGGCAGCCCGTGAGTAGGCAGCGAAAGAAGAAATTAAAAAAATTGCTACAAAAGACAAATATGGAGGTGCTAGCAAGGGAGGAAGTTAGAAATTAACAGCGGTTTAAAAAAAACCAGACAGAGAAAGGGAGATCAACAGCCAAGGGGTCCAAATCATATTAAAAGGTGCAAAGAAAGGCTGCGGTCTAACAATTCCGAACCATGCCTAAAGTGAGGCTTTGTTCCTCTCAAAAAGGTGCAGACTTTAAAAAAAAGTTCGCCTACTTCAATTTAAAATCAGGGGCACTTCTAATCAGCATTTGTCCCTTTTAAAAAGGTACAATGTACATTGAAAAGTGTGCCTAGTAAAGGAAAAAGCAGGTGCACATTCTCTATGTTTTTGTCCCTTTTAAAAATAGTATAGACCTTTGGTAAATGTGTGTCTACTTCAATTGTAATATCTCTTTTTTGGGTCCATTCCAACATTCTTGGAGAATTCTAACAGCCTTGGAGAACGCCAACTTTCCGTAGATTTTGGGATGTGCCAAAAGTAATTAAATAAATAACTTAAGTTGTCTTAAGGTAATTTTATATTATTTTCTTAAAGACAACTTATGTTTATTTTAAAGAAGGGTGGCCAACGTTATAAAGTGTTTTTAAAAGAGGACCAAAAGTGATAATGCTAGACATGGGGTACAAAGTGGTGACTTAATAAGTTGTTATAGAAGTGAATTATAAAAATGACGTTGAAAACAAGGATTAAAAGTAATATCAAATTAAAAGATTTCAAAAAAGTCACTTTATATTTATTATTGAGGAAAAAAGTGAAATAAAAGAAAAATTATTTGATTGCCCTAAAAGTTGCCCTAAAAGTGCTTATAAAAGGAGTTGTGGATAGAAAATGATTACTGTCAAATCATTTCTATTTGCTCTGTGTTGAACGTGAGTTCTTCCATTTGCTCGAGGACGAAAACCCTTTAAAAAAGGTACAATGTACATTGAAAAGTGCATTTGATATGGGTTTTGGTAATTAATATTTTTCTTTAAAGAAAAAATAAAACAAATTGCATGAAGCTAAAAAAAGAGCAAAGTGAATGTCTATAAAGAAGACAACATCTATTATTCACAAGCAAATTCATTTTTGCTGTTCATGAGCAAATACAATGTATTTTCTAATTTTTCATAGGCTCCAAAATTGATACCAAGCATCACAACAAAGTTTTTTAGTTGTAAAAGTGGTGAAGATTTTCAGAGTTGATATCCTCTATTTTTCATCATTCAATTTGATGCAAAGAAGAACATTGTTACGAGTTGTGTATTTCAATGAAGAGTGAGTGAAAGGTTGTTTGGATTTAGGCAGGGGTTGTTAGGTCGAAGGTGTAGAAAGTTAGAGTTTTATAGGGAGTGTGTGGGAATGTGATGGAAAACTAAGCAAGAGTAGTAGAGCTAGAAGAGGTGATGAGGGACCTCTAGGTGAGTGTTCCTCGAATAAACAAACTTTCAGAAATCTTGAAAGAATTGCAAAGTGAAATTTTTAGAGCTTCATCAAAGCGTTTTCCAGACTTAGCTAGAACAAAGGAAAACATCGTCAATACAAAATCATCTAGAACTGCCTTCTAGAAGTCTATTTTTAGCTCGTGCTAAAAATAACTCATCATCATGCGAGAGCTTTTAAGGGATGATTGTAATATTTTAAATGTTAGTTGTATTGATAGTCACATTAGGATTATTGGACTAGATAATTTATAATAAACTATGCTCCCTCAAGTTTTCAGGACGGGGACAACAAGGGATGGGGGATGTGTTTCCGGGACGCCATTCTTTTTGGGCCACTTTTTAGGGGACGATAGGGGATGGCTACTAAAAAAAAAGAATTTTTTTAAACTATAGGGAAATTTCAAATGCTTATACGATAACATTGATAAGGCATTCATTATAGACATTTTAGAACCTTAAAAACTAAATACATAACGATAACATTACACTTGAGCTAAATTTTCAACTTGTCACATGATATTTGGCAAACAAATTAACACAATTTAATTGTTTTCAATGACAATGTGCATATATATTATATCAGAATTACATCAAAGTGCCCAAAGGCTGCAAGTTTCAACAACAAAATGACAAAAACATAGGGAATAGATGGCTGTCCCTAATCAACCTCTGCTAAGACTACATCAAAATCAAAGTTTGAGTTTGAGTCACTGCCACTATGAGGGACTGCCTCTTCCAGTGGGATCCCAACCAATCCCTCTTGTGTCTCCTCATCAATTTGTATAACATCTTTGGGATCAACATCCTAACGTTCAGTTGGAGTCTGACGATACTCAGGTCTCTATCGATCTTGTAGCTACAAGGCACTATGCACTGCCACCAACTTCTTTGATTTTCTAGAGGTAAGGTTGTTCCTCTTCACTGACTGAATGAAGCTATATGTGGACCAATTCCTCTCTACAACAGAGGAATTGACAATCTGTGAAAGGAGGCGAGTTACAAGTATCCTCAACTCTGGTGCATCCATAGTAATGACCCCCTTTTTTTGAGTGATCACCCAACGGAGAATAGGTTATTCCCTTAGGCTAAGCCGGAAGTGCAAGGGAATAATCTCATTGGTTAAATACTAAGTAACCCCAATCATTTCGGGTTATTTATATTTAACTAATTTTGCTGGACCAATTTATGATGTGAAATGACTTTTACTATTTTTGTGAGCCTCTTGGTGAAATAATATAAACTAAGAAGGCAGACGACTAATTTGAGGATTAAAATATAATACCAAGGGTGGTCGGCCAAGTTGGAAGAAGATAGGAAAATAAAATAAAATATATTTTGCCAAGGGAGGTCGGCCATGAGGAAGTTTATTTGGATGCCTATAAACGAAAGTAGTTCAGAGGTCATTTTCATCATTCATTCATATCATTTTCATTTGGAGATTTATCTCTTTGACTGCAACTTTGGTTCAGCATATTCCAAGGACGAAAACTATAACACCCATATTATAACAAAATTATAAACTTACATCTAACAACAAAATTGCAGCGGAAAGATTAACTAACTATTATAAAAATAGTATCGAATGCAATAGAATTCAAATTTCAACTAACTTTCATTTTCAGCTGAAATAATCTTTTCTAACAGAATACATATAACCAAGAATAAACTAACTTTTGATTAACTATCTTTCTCCAATAAAATTCAAATATTAAGATAGGAAGAGAGATTAAGAAAAGTACAACTTGAATAGTTCCCTGCTGATTTGTTTGTAAGATCCTCCTTTGGATTTTGGAAAAAGGAATATCAACAAGGGCTTTATCCACCCAACCAAGACCAACTGGTCTCCGATGCTTCTTCAACTGAAGAAACTTGACCCTTCACGAGGGTGATTAGTGAGGAATCTAATAACAACAATATGCCAAGAACCTATACCTCCTGATCGATCTTTTCCCTAAAGGTACCTCCTAACTGGAAAGATCACTCTGACCAGTGGTATATCTGGTACTTGATAGCTGACAGATGCCTATATTGCATCATAACCCTGGCCAAGGATTTCTAATAATTATCTGACACTACTGTGTCGTTAGCATTCTCACCCTTGCTCGGCATTGACATTATTTCATATGTTTCTTTTTGGTTACAGGTTTGGATGAAAATCATGTATAATCCACTTGACATACTTACAGATTCATAAGAGATACGACATAAGAACATTTAGACAAAAAGGTATCCTTTAACTCAGTGACTGAAGTCAAATTTCTCAATGAGACTAAAAATATATAAGTAGATGTAAGTATATAAGTAGATAATTTCTAGAACTTCAAAAGGTCCCATGTATCTTTGGGCTAACTTAGAGGCTTTCCCAAATTTAATAGAGGTTTTCTGTGGTTTTACCCGCAAAAGAACTTTTTCTCCCACTACAAACTATCTGGGAATACGTTTTGCATCAGCATAACTCTTTTGCCGGTCATTGGCCTCTTTCAGTCTCTGCCTGATTATTCTTACCTGCTCTTCCATTTCTTGAAGCATTTCAGGTCCTAGAATGATCTTGTCTTCCCACCTGTTCCAACTTATAGGGGTTCTACATTTCCTGCCATATAGTGCTTCAAAAGGTGCCATTTTTATTGCTGACTGATATGAGTTGTTATAAGCAAATTCTACCAAGGGTAAACATTCCTCTCACCTGTATTATTGATCCATACAGTACATTCTAAGTAGATCTTCTAAAATTTGATTTACCCTTTCCGTCTGACCATCTGTCTCGGGATGATAAGCTGTACTAATATTTCACCGAGTCCCCAAGGCTGAAAATAAGGTCTGCCAAAATCTGGATGTCATCCTGGCATCTCTATTTGATATGATCTTTTCTGGTATTCCATGGAGATGAAAATTTTCCTGTACAAATTTTTGTGCGAACACTGGTGCCCCATCTGTCAAATTCCCTGGTATGAAATGTGCCACTTTTGTCCACTACCACCAATATGGCATTATGCCTGTTCCTAGTCATAGGTAAACTTTGTACAAAATCCATACTAATAATTTGCCATTTCCAATCAGGTACGCTATGAGGCTGAAGTAATCCTGCTGGATGCTGATGCTGATGCTCTACCTTCTTCTGACATTCAAAACATCCTGCCACAAATCTTGCTGCATCCTTTTTCATTTCTTTCCAAAAATATAACGGTTTGACGTCGGCCATCATCTTGGTTACTCTTGGGTGTCTTGAATATGGTGCAGTGTGTACTTTCCATATTGTTTTTCTTAACTCAGAAGATTTTGGAATATACATCCTACCTTTAAATCTCAAAAGCCCATCTGTTTCAATGTGAAAACCTTCATATTTAGTCTCCTGTGGATTTGACTGAAGAGCTTCTCGAACTTGCAAATAATATTCATCTTCATTTAATTTCTGAATCACCTGTGTTCTAAATCAGTGTTGATTGACACCATTGCTGTTATATGCTTCCGTCGACTCAATGCATCAGCTACTGTTTTCCTTGCCCTTAATGTAACTGATCTCAAAATTATAATCTAAGATTAAATCCATCCATCTTCTCTGGCGAGCATTTAGATTGGGCTGTGTAAATATATACTTCAAACCTTGATGATCTGACTTAAGTTCAAAAGTTTGTCCTAATAAATAATGTCGCCACATTTGCAGGGCATGAACAATAGCTGCTAACTCTAAATCGTGGGGTGCATAATTTTGCTCATATTGTTTCAATTTCCGAGATTCATAAGCCACTACCTTTCGTTCTATTTCTTTTCAGCTGCATAGCCGAAATTTGTCGCACCTTAACTTCTCGTTGTTTCCCTTGAATCCTCACTAGGTTCCCTGAATCATTCATACATTCTACTATCTTAGCATAACAGTTGACCTTAGCCCTATGTTCTTTTAACCAATTCATTCCAATGATCACATCATAGGAAACCAGAGGTGCTACGTAAAGGTTGACCTCTGTAGTGAAGTCTGGAAATTCAATCTTGGCTTCAAACAAACATTGCTCTACTCGAGCTCTTGTTTGATTAGCATATTCAACCATCCACGATTTGGCCATATACCCAGTTCTTTTAGGGAACCTTCCCAGTAACTTAGGTGATATAAAACATTCAATGGCTCCAGTGTCTATTAAAATAGTTATTGGGTTTACATAAAGCATACCTGGAGTTTCTATGGGAGCAACCTGGTACTCTGCTTGTCTATTGTCAACTGCTGCATGAATTCTTCGTTGGAAAACAGTCTGTTGAGGTGGTAGAGGCTTCCGTTGCTGCTGTCCTTGCTGGTTCTTAGAGGAACACTGATTTGCGTAGTGCTCACTTCCACAATTGAAGCATCCTCTGGGCGGTCTCTTCTTTTCAGTACTTTTACTAGTGTGGTTTTCATCCTTTCAGGGGTTGTAATTATTCTTTTTAAATTGATTATTCTTGTACCCCTTCTTTTTGAAATTTTGCTGTGACTGCTCCCACTTACCTTTGTTATGCTTCCTGTCCCTGAAGGAATCATCTTTCTTCAATCTCTGTTCTTGCTGAACAACTTTCTCGTAAGCCTCATCCATAGTCCGAGGCGCCAAAACATCTACTGGTCCTCTAATACGATTGTTTAACCCCATTATGAACTTTCGTACTCGAAAGTTTTCATCCTGTTGGTATTGTGGAGCATATTTGAGTAAACGGGTATATTTCTCCCAGTACTCATTGACAGTTAGGGGTCCCTGCCTGAGGTTTTCAAAATCTAATAGTTTTTTATCATAAAATAACTATGGAAGCCATCTTTGGCGGAATATCCTCACAAATTGATCCCATGACACATCAGCCACTGCCAATCCCATTTCAGCCCTTTTGTTTTCCCACCATGTGGCAGCTTCTCTTGCCAACTGGTAGGCTGCCCATGCTGCTTTAGAGTTATCCGAATAATCTCGAAGCTCAAAATACTTTTCCATTTCCGTTAGCCATACCTCCGTGACATCTCCCGAAGTAGAGCCTTCGAACTTAGGAGGTTTTATTTTTTTCATATCTTTGGCTAACTCATCGGCCAATTTACTTCTCTTGTATCCTATACTTAATGTTTTTGAGTTATCTTCATGCTAGTCACTTTGATTTTTAGACCTCATCTCTAGCTTCAGATTGCCCTTCTACCTTTTTCTCTAGGTGGGCTAATCTAGCCTGAGTTGCTTTCATCATACTCAATATCTGATCTAGTTTATCCATGGAGCTATTGTCCTGATCTTCTCTGAACTCATTTTCGGAATTTTCCATTCCAATGAAGTTCCTGAAGAAATTAAGAGTTTTAATTAGTTTTTGGTTATTGTTTGTTGTCATTTAGTAGTTTTCACAATGAATTAAGGAGTCTTCCTTTTTGCATTAATTTATTTTTGAACTCAAGTCAAATACAAATAGCTCACAAAAATTTTAATTTATTTGAAGAAAAAGACTTACTCCTTGTGATAGATTCATTAATAATTACAAAATTTCTATCACTTCCTGTGATAGATTTATTGCATATTACAAAATTTCCATCACTCCCTGTGATAGATTTATTTCAATTCAATACAAAATGGTCATCACTTTCTGTGATTAGTTTTTGAATCTTTTTCATTATCAGTGATAGGTTCCTCCTGATCACTAAATTCTGAAAATGGGATAAGTCTATATCTAGGAATCGGAACTCGATCTCCTTCAGATGTTTCTGGTTTAGTGTGGTCTTGTTTATGTTTGCAATTATGGCGGACTTGACCTTCTCTTTTCCAGAGACTGTCCATTTTCTTCTCTCCTTCCGAAGTCTTTTCAGAGCTTCGGCTATCGTTTTTGAATCTGTTGGAGGAGAACAACTTGAATAATCATAACGAAGTCTGATCTTCCCTAGTCGAATAGATACAGGGTCACGAATCTTTTTCCAGGGTGTTTTTCTTATCAATAACATCTTGAAGAAAACATCAATAACTGTTTTCAATGTTCTAAGCATGATGAGCCCCAAGGTTCAGTGTGGAACCTGGTAGCTCTGATACCATATGTAACACCCACTCTAATCTAACAAAATTATAAACTTACATCTAACAATAGAATTTCAGCGGAAAGATTAATTAACTGTTATGAAAATAGTATCAAATGCAATAGGATTCAAATTTCAACTAACTTTCATTTTCAGCTGAAATAATCTTTTCTAACAGAATACATATAAGCAAGAATAAACTAACTTTTGATTAACTATCTTTCTCCAATAAAATTCAAATATTAAGATAGGAAGAGAGATTAAGAAAAGTACAACTTGAATAGTTTCCTGCTGATTTGTTTGTAAGATCCTCCTCTGGATTCTGGAAAAAGGAATATCAACAAGGGCTTTATCCACCCAACCAAGACCAACTGGTCTCCCATGCTTTTTCAACTGAAAAAACCCGACCCTTCACGAGGGTGATTAGCAAGGAATTTAATAACAACAATATGCCTCTGAGCCTAGTGTCAAGAACCTATACCTCCTGATCGATCTTTTCCCTAAAGGTACCTCATAACTGGAAAGATCATTTTGACCAGTGGTATATTTGGTACTTGATAGTTGACAGATGCCTATACTACATCGTAATCTTGGCCAAGGATTTCTAATAATTATCTGACACTACTGTGTCGTCAGCATTTTCACCCTTGCTCAGCATTGACATTATTTCATATGTTTCTTTTTGGTTACAGGTTTGGATGAAAATCATGTATAATCCACTTGACATACTTACAGATTCATAAGAGATACGACATAAGAACATTTAGACAGAAAGGTATCCTTTAACTCAGTGACCGAAGTCAAATTTCTCAATGAGACTAAAAATATATAAGTAGATGTAAGTATTTGAAAGACACATACGGATTCAGGAGGTCGTTCATGAATCACAGAATAGAAAATACAGAATGACAGAATTAATTGGTAATCTTGGTCAGCTACGGCTATCCACAATAATGTATTTCTATCCATTGCATGATGAACTATAGTATAATGAAAGGAACTATTGTCTTGCCTGAAAAAGCTTTTACAAGTTGAGGCAGAGGAATATGCAACTGCAAAGACAAATCTTGATTGACAGACTAGTTCTTACGACCGCTCCTATGATATTGATTCTTACTTGCGACAGAGTAAGAAAAGAAATGTAGCTCACACACAAGAATTAGATGGTTCCGATTTCTGAGTTGCGGTGACGAGGACACTTAAAAGAATGCAAATCAATGTTCATAGAATAGCTTACTAATTTTGCGAATGCTTTTGGAAAGAGGGTGTGAATGCTACTTCAAAAGATTGAGTAAAGAATGACAATGAAAAGAATGAATGCCAACAAATAAAGGCATCCCCCCTCCTTCCCCTGTCCGTATGCAAGAAGGAATGTTTCCTTCTTGCGTGTGGGCGGAGTGGAGGAGTTACACATCAAGACTCCAGCTTGCACACCACCAAGCGCTCCTCATGAGGTGAGCGAAATATATTTTATTTAATATACATAAGGAAAATAATTCTTACCAACTTGAAATATATACGTATATGTATGTACCTTGGCCAAGGCTACGATGATATGGTTGTCTAGACTTAGACATTGTTGTTTTTCGATTCTCGTAACCACACCTCTCCCTGTTGATATCCCTTTTTCCTTGTCAATTGATTTATTCTGCAAACACTTCGACAATTAATGGAGGTTAAATCATTTCCTTGATACGAACATTAATATATATATTATATCCATGCATACATTCATTCTCACATATAAGTGAAAAATATTTGTATATAAAAGAAAATCATTCTCACATAATTATACACATTATCCAACGAATAAATTTCATATTCACATGAAAGCAATTATACACAGCTAACAACATAACCAACGTTTCATTGTTCAGAAGAAGGGGATGTAACAAAAACCCTTAGGAATATTGGTGGGTTGGACGAAAGCTTAACTCATCTTGAGGTGGATTCATCACGTAGTTCACAATTGCACTTCATTGGCATTTTGGAGAAGGATATTGAGCTACAACGGCATATCTATTTCTGCACTTTAGTGAGGAGAAACCCTAAGGCCAAATTGTGAGATTTGTGGCCAAATACAATTTGGAGAAGGAAGATCATATCCAGCTTTTAGAGCAGTTTGGAGTGCCACCTTTTGGAGGGTTTTGTGTGGAGGTTGAACTAGGGTTTACCCTAGATTGGAGTGTCACTTCCCAAGAAGGGCGATTTGCATTTAGTGGAGCAATTTCATGCTTGAAGGGCTTTGAGCCCCAAACCCTAGCCGCCACCTTTCATTCTTATTTTGGAGGATTTGAGGATTATTTTGGAGTTCGTGGTATCAAGATCACGTGCCAAATCAGTTCGCCCTCCTAGGGTTAGAAGCATAGACCTCCTCCCTCATTATTTTGGTATGTATGAGCAATTATTTGTGAATGTAAAAGTCTGATTTGTCATAGCAGAAATCTGGGCTATGTTTGGCATGTTTGAGCCCATGAATGCATGGTAAATTCAATTAAGAATATTCAGATTTGTAGCAGCAGACTTCTACATTGAGAAATCAGATTTATTTGTCACATGTTTGGCATTTGGATGGTTGTATTCCGCGGTTGGATTCATGTTTGATGTTGTCTTCATAAGCACACATGTTTGGCATGTTTATTCAAGTGTTTGGCACATATATGTTCACTGCCCATGATTATGTTTACTTCAGAAAATAAAAATCAGAATTCAGATTAGGGTCTGAGCAGAAAAAGAAATCAGAAAATTAGGGCAGAAAATCAGAATTCTAGGGCAGATCCTATTAGGGATATTACATCCATGCCATGCTACATCCACCATCCAATAGGGTCGGTTTGAGCTAATGTAGCTCTATCCATCCTTGCCTCTGGTTTGCTAAGGGTTGGACTACAGAGATTGACAAAGGCCATCCATTGTGAGCGAAGTATAGAAGCCTCCTCATCGGTATACATTTTTCCAAGGGCCTTCATGAACCCTTGTTTCAGCTCATCATCATGAGATGGAGGCACTCTTCCAGGCCTAGCTACATACCATTTGGGATTTAGAGCATAGGCTGCCATATGAAGTGGGGTGTTCATAGTGTCCCACCTCCGCATCACAATGGGCTTAAGATGCTCCGCATAAAATCCCAAAGTAGGATCCCTGCTCTGAATGACTTGCTTCATTTGCCCAAGCATGCTATCAAATGTTTCATAAATCTCTCCAATGTTAGGAGAGTCTGTATCTGCATATCTTATGACTTGCACAACAGGTGCAATGAAGGAGCAAACATATCTGCAAGTGCAAACAAGTTACAAAAATTAAGATTTCATAAAAGAATAAGATTAAGAATTTTCAATTTAAGAATAAGATCAACTTTAAGAATTTTTTGACTAAGACAAAAGTTAATTTAATCAACTTTTTAAAAATTTAATAAATTAATAATAAAATCAACAATTTGAAATTTCATACCTTGTTGTGGACCACCAGTCATTGTGAAGGATCTTTCGCTTCACACTTCTTCCTTCAGGTGTGCTTGACTCTGGCCATCTACCCCACTATGTATTAACCGCCATTAATTGTAGAGGCTCCTTCACCTTAAGCATCCTTTTTAACAAAATGAAGTAGCTGGCATATCTAGTATCCACGAGCTTGAGAAGTTCCTTCCTTGAAAAAGTCTTGAACAATGTGAGGTTTGATGGTTGCAAATGAACATCTGTATCTCTCTAGCTTTTGCCAACATTGCCTTCACCCAACCAATCTTTCCAATGTCTTTCAATGCGTTGTTCAACGCTTGAACACAACTTGGTGTCAAGAAAATATGCTTATAAGCACCCTCCACCATCAAGCCAACTAACTTACATACACGGGTTGAATTTGTTACCACTTGGACAACATTAGATGCCCCAACCTCTTCTATGGCATCCTTCAAAATCTGAAATTTGAAGTGTGCATCCTTCCTCTTCCTTGAACAATCAATAGCTCTAAGAAAATAAGAGCGAGTTGGACACGTGACAATGATATTGATGAGTGGTTGACGTTTGATGTTGGTCCACTCATCCATGACAATAGAGCATCCATCCCTAATCCAAGTTTGTCTCATTTCTTCCATCAACACACTCACCTTAGAATATTCTCTATCAAGTAAGGTGGTGCATAGCTTATGTTCTCCAGGGGTGGCAAATGAAGGACCAACAATAATTGCATCTTTGAACATTTCTTTGAAATAGGGAGAGCATGCCACATGAGATGGTATGGCATGGGCATAGAAAAATCTAGCAATGGAAGACTCGGCCACTTCTCGTGATTGTGCATTAAACAACTTTGCAACAATGATAGTTCTTTTCTTTCCCTTGGTAGAAGTAGAACCCTCTCCCATTTGACTTTCAACATGTATGGTTTGTGTAGGCAATGACACACTAGGTTGCATACTCTCCATTGGAATTCCCTTAGCTTTTGCCTCCCCCCTCCATGTGCAACCTAGTGACCTCGGCCTTCTCAGCTAGGGTAATTTTCTCACAACCTTTTACCCCTAGTCCACCCATATGCAAAAGGTGAGAATAAACTCTTGTATAGCTGCCCCTATAGTCTTTCTTCCAAATATGACAAAGCCATACTCTACTCCCCTAGAATTTTTTTTTTTGTCTTTGTCTATTTGGGTTGCAAATTGTAAGAGAGGTTTTTTAAGATTAAATGGGCCTTTTTCATATTGTGTGAGTAGATTGGAAGGGCATTCAAATGGATTACTTGAACTTACAGTCCCTGCACCACTCCCACTAGTGGAACCCCCAATGACTGCAACATTTCTATGACCTCTAGTTCTTGGTTGAACTTGAATTTCAATCTCTTCACTCTCACTACAGTCACTGCTGCTCTTTTTTTTTTTTGAAAAATGACAAAACACAGCTGCAAGCAAACATAGAACAAAAATTAAACAAAAAAACCCTCCCTAAGTGTTTGAAATTAAAAAAAACAAAAAAAAATTCAAAGGAATGTGAACAAATAAATAACGAATGTTAATCTTACCTTAAATGATGATGATTTGATGCCCTAATGTCTCTTGATTGCTGTTCACCTCTTTTAACTACTGTTGCTCCTCTTTCTCCTTTTCTTCACAACTTGTAAAATGTGAAAATGTGTTGTTTTTTCTTTTTAGTTGGTATGATGGATTTTTTAGGTTTAGGGTGTGTTTAAAGGGATGTGGGGGTCCTTGTGGCCCCGCCATCCCTTTTTTTAAAAAAAAATTGTGTTTTTTTTTTAAATAAGTGTCAAAATGTGTTGGGCTGTAGGGGACGACTAGTTGTCCCTGTGACGGTCGGGGGACATCCTGGCCATCTCGAGGATGGCTAACCGTCCCTTGGCGTCCCCTATTTTTTTAGGGACGTCTTCGGGACGTTTCCTGGTTTTTCAAAAAAAGGGGGATGGGTAGGGGATGTTTCCTACCCGTCCCCGCATACTCGAAATGTCCCCTGTAGGGGATGGGGGGGGTTTGGGTAGGGGACGCGTTCCCGTGGAGCATAGATAATAAAGCTTGCAGATCATGCATGCAGTCGTAGTTCGGGTAGAAGTGCAGTTAATCTATTTCATTTATTTTCATGCAACTTTGTAAATAGTATAAATAATTGCCATTTTGCACTTAGATGGTTAATAGTAATTTTCAAGCTTGCTTATTGTTGAAATTGATGTTCACAAAGTTTTTGTCATTGCATTTGTTTGTATTGTGAATCAAGTGTTTTCAATCAGTTTAAACAAGCTTTGAATTGAAGTTATTGGAAGAATTAGTTTGGCTTTTTACACAATCTTTCATACTTAGTTCATGAATTGTGCTTACGTCTTTGTGGTTGTCCATTAAATCTCACTTGTTCAAATTTATGGTTTTCGATCTCTGAATTTAATTTTAAACCATAAACGTCATTAGTTGTGTTAAAATTACTTTCTGTAGTAAATAAATTTATGTCAAAAACTTATATCTAGGGCAAATACTTTAAAAATGCTTTGTGCTCTAGACCGAGAAACAAAAAGATAGGTTTTAATTTAGTTTGTTTATCTTGCATACTTGAAAAGTCTTTAAGTTCCTAGTCATAGGGAGCTTCCCCTACCAATTTGAAGAACAATATACTGTACACGCTATTCCATTTTGTGTCACATCGAATGGTGTGAATTAAAATGCTAACAAAACTGAAACTTCAATTAAAATTGCTCTCTTTTAAGTACGTTAACCTGCAAACCAAATCTGCTAAAAGTACAAAAAACCAACGAATAAATGAAATCAGAATTATATTAATCGTTGTTTGAATGTTGTTCTATTTTGAATTTTTCTGTGTACTACAAAAGTGAGCGCCCATGGTCATTAAATAGACTTGTTGACTCGGGCACCCATAACAGAACTAAAGTGCTATTTAAAGTTGGAGCCTTATTTTGTTTTCCATCACTTGAACCTTTCTAAAAATAAGAAAGCTAACTGCTCCTATGCCTAGAATGAAAACTAGAAAAAAGAAATAAAACAAACTAAACGTCAAAGAGTTGACTAGAGACTTATGCCTAAATTTAGGAAAGCTAAGTTAGCTAACACTAAATATAATATCCTAAATTTAGGAAAGCCAGCACTAGATATAAGTGTCCATCTATAGCAGTTTTATTGGCTAAACATAGGATGTTTCTACACCTAGCTTTAAGACTCACTGTTGTTGCACTAGTTGCAAAAGAATAACAACTGAGCAATTAAAAAAAATAACACTCCCTCTTCATGAGGAGGATGTTCTCCACCAAATCTAGCTTAGCTTTTAGATTCTCAAACTTTTGTTTTGACAAGGGCTTTGTCAGAATGTCTGCAACTTGCTCCTCTGAGGATATATATTGAAGAATTACTGCTTCCTTTTGAACTGTCTTTGAGGAGATGATAACGAATATCTATATGCTTGGAGTGATTATGAAATTTTGGATTTCCAAAGAGTTTGATGCAACTCCGATTGTCATGGTATACTATAGTTTGCTCTAACATTTGATCAGTAATTCTTGCTATCAACTTGCGATGCCAGATAGCCTCACAACTAGCAGGAGGAGTTGCTATGCACTCTATCTTGGTTGAATTTTATGCTACTGCTGCTTGTTTACTATTAAGTTGATACATAAGAAAATACCTCCTATTTGTGTTTGTTTCTTGCTAAACTAGGATACCATGCTTGACCCCAAGCTGAAACAAAACTTTGAAGTGCTCTTCCTAGCACTAGCATCACTTGTCCAGTCTGAATCCACAAAGCCATGCAACATTAACTCTTCATCTCCATAATACTTAAATACATAATGAATTGATTGATTAAAAAAAATAACACCCCCTCTTTATGAGGGAACTGTTCTCCACCAACTCTAGCTTAGCTCTTAGATTCTTAAACTTTCCTTTTGACAAGGGCTTTGTCAAAATGTATGCAACAATGTCATGTCGCCATATCAAGACACTGTTAAAGTAAAGATTTGAACATGATAAAGATGGTTTGAAAAATATTATTTGGGATAATAGAAATAATTACATACATTATATATTATTTAATAAATAATATTATTGTATGAATATTTTATTATAATTAAAATATAATATCCATATTATAAATAACAATATATATAAATATATCTAATAATATAAATACGAATATTCTTATAATTATCTTACATTATAATATAAATACAAATAATATAATATAAATCATATATCATTTATTATGATATAAATGATATAGTATAAATAATATAAAATATATCATATATCATTTATTATAATATAAATGATATAATGTAAATATAAATAAAATAAATAAACATCTTTTAACCTATCCTCTTATGATAACGGAGTTAGGTATGGTTAGAACTAGTTTTACCACAAAAGGGAATTAATATAAAGTAATAAAAATAATAAGAGACATACCTCTTCGAACATATCCCTTGAAAGGGAAATAAATAAAGGTTGTGAGATAGAAGGAAATCATGATAGGAAGAAAGAAGTAATAAAAATAAATAAATAAATAGCTATGAAGTCAATAAAGGCAATAAAAAAGCAACAACATTAGAATTCATCAAAGATGCAGCAAGAAGATATCACAAGGAAGACACGGGGGCAGCCAAGGTAAGTCTGCAACTATCATAGGTACGCTGTTCATTAAGTAATTAAATAAATAGTATAATATATGTTAGTAATATTTTAGTATATATTGTATAAGGTAAATTAAATAAATAAAGATATGTCAATAGGTAAATAGCATTTCATGATTATGAATGAGAAATATAATGCTAGAATAATATAATTATGGCAGAAATAAATGAATTATGATTAGTAGTGAAATAAGGTATTGGTTAATTGTCTCATGCTTGAAAGTAAATATGAATGATATAAACTATATGAGAATAATGTGAATCTAAGGCAATGAAACCATTTATATGTCAAAAATAAGCATAAAATGAATTATCAATGAAGCCTAGTATGAGGCTATCAATAAGGATAAATTGAGGTGCCATGAAGGAACAAGAATGGAGATGTAAAGATCTCAAATTGATAAAATTGTGGCTCACAAACTCATTATGTAATCAAAAGGATGTTCAAGCCTCATCCTTAATCACTTTAATCAACCCATTAGTATGGGTTTAAGTTAAGGATGTAAAATTGGACCTAGGTGACCCTCAAGTGGATGAAGAACACCGGGTGTGTGTGAAATCCCTTGAGCTAAGAGGCGAAGGACCCCGGGTGTTGAGTGAAGCTCTTGGGCCTATGGTATTATGAGCTCATAATAAATGTGCCCGACGGTTGGTGACTCTCAATGGGATGAAGAATGCCAGGTGTTGCGTGAAGTTCCATTGAGCCAAATGGTGAAGGACCCCGGGTGTTGGGAGAAACCTTTGGGCCTCCGTGTGGGATGGTTAACGCCTTAACAAACCATGCTCATGTGGAAGACAAGGTTGATTAATGATAGGGCTAACCAAGAACTCTCTTTAGATTATGCATGGGAACGATGAGAGAAAGAATATGAATATGAAATGTATGAACTTTATATGAATCATAACTATAAGTATAGAGATGAAATGTATGTGATTATAATTAAAGATTATAAGCCTTAAATACAATTGTGGAAAATATATGAGTTTGATACTTAGTTATTAACTCTAAATATGAAAAGAAGAATTGAATATTAATGTTCTCTTTTGTAAGCTAAAATTTTGTGCAAGGTTAAGGAAAATTTTGACTTACTAGAAGGGGACATTACAAACAATGCTCATTTGAGGATATATATTGAAGAACTATTGCTGCCTTTCGAACTTTTATCTTTGAGGAAATGATAACGGATATCTATATGCTTGGAGTGACCATGAAATTCTAGATTTCCAGAGAGCTTGATGCAACACCGATTGTCACAGTATACTATAGTTGGCTCTAAATTTTGATCAGTAATTTCTGCTATCAACTTGCGATGCCAGATAGCCTCACAACTAGCAGAAGGAGCTGCTATGTACTCTACGTTGGTTGAACTTAATGCTACTATTGCTTGTTTACTATTATGTTAATACATAGGAAAATACCTCCTATTTTTGCTTGTTTCTTGCTAAACTAGGATATCATGATTGACCCCAAGCTGAAACAAAACTTTGAAGTGCTCTTCCTAGCACTAGCATCACTTGTCTAGTTTGAGACCACAAATCCATGCAACATTAACTCTTTGTCTCCATCATACTTCAATCTATAATGTATTGTACCCTTCAAATATCGGAACACATGTTTTATAACAGTCCAATCAGTTTACCTTGGCTTAACCTAAAGCTAACTCAATGTATTAACTGCAAAACAAATATTAGGTCTAATATTTACCAAGTACATGAGAGAATCTATCAATTGTCTGTATACAAAAGGATCCACCAAATCCAATTCTAAATCTGCAATCAACTTAATATTTGGAATCATTGGAGTAACAAGGGACTTACAATCCATCATTTGAAATCTCTTTAGAATCTCCACTGTATACTTCCCTTGACATAGGAAGATTTATCTTGTAACTTGCCCCACTTTAAGGCCCAAGAAATAGTGCATAAGGATAATATCCTTCATGTCAAATTTTAATGCCAACACTGGTGTAGGAGCACCTCTTCAACAAGCCAATTATGCATCTAAGGGAGAAGACTAAGGTATTAATGTGTTGTCATATTTTGTGCATTTTTATGTTTGTGTTGTCCTGTAGGACTTGTGTTGTGATTTCATGTTTGTTAATAAAACCCCATCATGTGAACCAGTGTTACAAATTTGGCGTCCTGATAAGCCAATTTGAACATCTTGGGCAATTGGGGTATGTAGATGTTTAAATCAAGTGTGTTGTGTTTAGGCGTCTTATTAATGTGTTTAAATCATGTCGCATGCAAACATGTGTCGTGTGATTTTTTTTGATATTCCGGTTGGAAGTTGTAATTCCGTTTGGAACTGAATGGCGACATATAAACACATCTTTGGAAGAGGAGAAGAGAGATGAATTTTTGATTGAAGACTAGAAAATTCTGTCAGTTTGTTTTTTACAAGTTCTGTGTTCTGTGTAAATTCCCTGTGTACCGAGTTGTTCTGTGTATATTTTCTGTGTCAAAGTGTCCTGTATATAACCTAATTTTCTGTTGTCGAAGATGCCCGATTCAGACCATTCCACTGGTGGATTTCTTTGAAATCAGTGGAATGGACCTTGTACATAGTTTTCTATTTTGTTTTCTTTTTGTTTGCGTTTTTGGCGGAATGGAACAGGGGATCAAATCTCTGGAAAAGTTGTCACAGTAGAGAGCCTAGCATCTCTATGTGCTAGGACTCAACAGACTATAGACTGCGAGTTTGGTTGCAGAGGACGTCCTCGGCGTTAGATTTTGGTGTTATTTCATTAGAGGTATATTTCCTGTGTATATTGCAACTGTATGCTAATATACATTTCAGTGAGAGGGTGTCGGAAGTTCACCTTCTGCGGATACAAATGTTGACCGATTGTGGCGGTCAAAGTGTATGAAGATTCATTTGGTGACTGGCGATAGAAGGTTAATTAGTGCATATTCGAAGTTGAGAGTATTGGGTTGGAAACATTTGATTGAACCAACGGTTGAACCAATGCAAGGTTCAAAGGTTCAATAGGTTCATTGGTTCATTGGAGTAAGTGGATATCGGCGGGAGAACTTTAGAGTTGGCCGAAGAGCTTGTATTGCCGATAGTTGAACCGACGGTTCAACGGTTCAATAGTTCAATCGATAGCTGCCGACTATGTTAGGACTGTGCAATGGAAGTACATTGAACCAACAGTTGGAGGTTCAACGGTTCATTTAGTCCGTTTGGTTCAATGAGTTCATGGGTTCAATGAAAGTGGAGGTTTCAAGTGGTTCGAGGGTTCAACCACAACAATAGTTTTGGATTTTTAATCTGTTTTAACCGCTTCGTTGCGGGCTCTGCATCAAACACCCTTTTGCACCATCCCATGAGCTTGTCATTACTTTCTATAAGAATAAGGTCACTACTTTCTATAAGAATAAGGTCACTACTTTCTATAAGAATAAGGTCATCCACATACATGATTGAAACTAATAGATCAGATTTATAAAATAATAAAGATAAGGATTTGCAATAATTTTAGTGAGGCCTAAATGTAACAAGTATTCATCAATTCGTGAGTACCAAGCACGAAGTGCTTGCTTCATCCCATACAGGGCCTTCTTTAGCTTGCATACATGATAGATTTCTTGCCTATGCACCTCAAATCCTCTAGGTGTAATGTTCCCATTTCTGTAATGATATGGTATTTAGCCTTTTCACTATTCCCATGGGCTAAATCATATGCTCAGAGAATAATTGGTTGAAAAAAGGAGTAAAAAGTAACTTAAGTGGTTCTATTTTTAAGTTAACTTTATAAAGTGTTCTAATTTTGAATTACTTTATAAAAGTCACTTAAGTGGGTCCAAAAGTACTTTATGTCATAAACTGACATTGTGTACATAAAAACCATCATTTAATAAAGTTAAGTGATTGTGTACACAAAAACTTTCATTTAATAAAGTTAGGCCAGACCTATTTGGAGTGAGGGCTTTATAAGGAGCATTTGTAAATCATTTTCCATATCATTGAGTTATGTTGTCTTGGTTTGAAGATAAGTTCTTGGTTTCAGCTTGAGTTCAAGGAGATGATCCCTTGCAATTCATGGAGGATATGATGAGTTGAATGGAAACCCAATATCATCAATGAGGTGAAATTACTTCAGATTTCATAATTGGGCTTCAAAGCATTGTTCCACATTTCTTTATGTTGAGTTTATAGATTGATAGTTGATATTTGGTCGGAGACCATTTGTTTTAGTTTCATTGAAGATCTTGTTGGAGTTATTGAAGAGTTTGAAGAATCTTTGAGCGCCAATTTTTGCAAGAGATCCATATTCACATTGAGCGCACTTATTGAAGGCCTTCCTAGCAGATCCGTGGGCCTAAAGGTATACATTACATTGTTGGTGACAGCGATTACATACTGTAACGTCATCACAGCCGTCACTTAATAATTATCATATTGGAGCGCTTGAAGGAATCGGCCATTCACACAGGGCGATAAGCTGCTACTGAGGGTTCTCACTGTGAAGACCAACGATTGGAGGTTTGTTGTTAGACAAGGCAGAGTTCATTCAATTGAGGATAGGCCGATCTGCATTCTGCTGGACAACACAGACCTGAAACAATTTCATCAGCAGGGGTCTCATTTAGAGGACAGCGAATTACAATCCATGTGGCAGGGAATACATTGAAGATTGTAGGACAACGATTTTCATGAGATATCATCGTAGATGGACAGCGAACCACCAACAGCGATCAACATTCAGAGATCGATTTGGAGGGTTAGCAATCTGCTGGGAGACATCACAGTTGTCAGCATTTGTGGAATGCCATCACAGTGAACCGCTATAGCAGGCTTGGAACTCAATTTGCATTGTATTTGGAATTGAATTGGTATGTTGATTGTCATTAATTACCTTTGATTTTGTAGCAGCAAATTGGAGTATGTAATTGGCTAAGATAAAGCCACCATTTTGATGTAATTGAAGACTTGAATAAGCTGAAGTCATTACAGTAGTGAGCTTTAATTTGGTTTATGTAATGTCCCCTTCTCGACACATTGTTAGTCCATCATGGAGTTCCCATGGGCTAACAGTTTGGTTAGGGAACTGTGGTTAGTTGCCTCTGGAGATCCTTGTCAGTCGGTGAGTTGGTTCGCATTCAGAGGATCCAGTTGGCACCCTCGTGGTTGGTTCAGTGGGCTCTTGGTCGTTACTATTTTTAGTAAGTTCGGGTACTGTGTCAGTTCGGGATTTTCAGAGTTGGATCAGACGCGTTTCGTCGAGACCTTTCCGGCGAGCTAAAGATCAGCAAATTCTGACACCGTCTTCATACTTATTTTAAAGTCCGAAGATCTATTAATTTATATTAACATGCACTTTATTATATTTTGCCGGAAAAAGTGAAATTAATGAAATGGAGACAAAGTGAAATTAAATTGTTATTCTCCATCCCTAGGAGACATAAAGTGAAATTAATTGTTATTTTCCCTCCTAATTGCCCAACGCCTATCTTGGAGGAAGATAAAAAGGTCATTTGGAGCTCATTTGGTTTTATGCTATGTTTATGATATTTGCTTGTGAGAGCTCTGCTAGGGTTTTTGGAGTTTGAGAAATTGTATCAGACTATTGGAGACAGAAACCTCCATTAGTGACGGTATCCCACAGGTGTGAAAGATCACCCAATGGTGCCTTTGACTGTGGATGTACCCGACATTCACATATGTGCTGAAATGGAGACATTTAAGGTTGTTTCTTGTGCTGATTGAAAGATCTTTTTCTGTTGCTGTTATAAGCTGATAATGGATGGTATAGAAGGCAGAAATCAGAGTGTTTGAAGTAGTTCCTTGCTGCTGTACCTTTCCCATTGCTGGCTGTACTATCCAAGTTTGGCCGTATTGCATAAAGAGGAGTTTTGGAGTGTTATTTGGGTATTGTAGGGAAGCTTCCCTCTTTGTTTCTACTACTCATTCATGGTCTTTGGGAGGTGATTAGTGCCTCAGTTGTTGCTCTTATATTTTGTATGAGTTATTTGTGACATTCTATGGAGATTTGATGTATTTCCAGCCATACCCACTTGCTGGTCCATTTTCGGTAGCCGTACCAAGTTGCATATTTTCATATGGGTATGTGATAGTAATTGTTTCCTGGCTATTTTACTATCTGGGTTGCCTTTAGTTTTTTCAGATTCATTGTATATTTTCTGGGTTTCTATTATATGCAATACATTGTGTGCTTCGGCACTACATCTGTAGGAAAACATAAACCCCCTTCTGCATCTTCTGTCTATCTAAAAGAACACACAAAAATCTAATAAAAATCACACAATAAAGATTTAAAAAAAATACAAATAGGTACGGCACATTACAGTTTATCATCTTCTTTGATCTTATGTGTATTTCATGGTGCGATTCCACATTGATAAAGTTGCAAGTATCTCTTTGTTCTATCATTCGATTGCATATGTTAGTTTGATTTCATGTTTGAAAAAGACATATATTGAAGGTGCAGAATAAAAATCAGATTTCAATCCTAGGGTTTGATTTTGACATTGCAATTTCAGAAAATTTGATAAATATCCTAAGAGGGATATTACACTAGGCTCATTTATATATACTTCTTCCTCTGTTGCCATTCATAAATATTTTTTTGATGTCCATCTAATATAAAGACCAACCATAATGAGATGCAAGAGACATAATTACCTGGGTAGAAGTGTATCTTGCAACTGAAGCAAAAGTCTCATCATATTCATCTCCCTCTTTTTAAGAGAACCTCGTGCAATAAATCTAGCCTTGAACTTTTGCATACTCTCATCTATTGTATGCTTCACTTTGTACAACCACTTTGAATCAATCACTTACTTCCCATCTAGTCTAAGCATAATTTCCCAGCCATCATTCAAAATAATGGAGTTATACTCCTTTGACATGGCATCTCACCATACATGCTTTGAGTTTGCCTCCTCAAAGCTGAAAGGCTCTCAATGATGACAAACATTTGTTAGTGTTTTTATTCGCACCTTTCAGTGCGACACAAGACATAATAGATATGTAGTAAAACTACTCTTTGAATTAGAAGGTGAAGCTCCCTGTAAATTAAAAAAGTAACTTGTAATTGCACAATAAGTACTTGCAATATATAATCTTTACAATGATTTTTGTGATGGTTCATGTTCATGGTGAATAAAATGTATCTTTTTGGTTTTGTCTAGGGTAAAAGGCTAAGATGCTCTTTCGACACTAGGCAAAGGATTTTATGCTTTTTGATTGAAAATGAATTTTGTAATGTCCCTTTTTTGGTCAATTCCAACATTCTAGGAAAGCTCCAAGATTCTTGGAGAATTCCATCATTCTTGGAGAGTGCCAACTTCCTTCGGGAGGAGTTATATATTGTAGACTATAAGTTGGCGAAGTTATATATTGTAGACCGTAAGTTGGTGAAGTTATATATTGTAGAACGTAAGTTGGTGAAGTTATATACTGTAGAACGTAAGTTGGTGAAGTTATATACTGTATAACGTAAGTTGGTGAAGTGATATATTGTGGACCATAAGTTGTGAAGTTATATACTACAGATCGTAAGTTGGGAAGTTATAGAGGGTTCATTTGAGAAAGTCGAAGAGCTCATTATCTCTTTGAGTAAAAGAAGAATTGAAAGGCAAAAGCAAATATGACAGGCCTTTGGGCGAAGTTATATATTGTAGACTATAAGCTAGCGAAGTTATATACTGTAGACTGTAAGTTGGCGAAGTTATATACTGTAGAACGTAAGTTTTTTGAAGTTATATATTGTAGACCATAAGTTGTGAAGTTATATACTACAGATCGTAAGTTGGGAAGTTATAGAGGGGTCATTTGAGAAAATCGAAGAGCTCATTATCTCTGAGTAAAAGAAGAATTGAAAGGCAGAAGCAAATATGACAGGACTGGATGTCTCATAGGCTATTTTTAGCCTTGTGGAATTAAAAGTTATTCTATTCTTTTCTATTCTACCGTAAGTTAATAATTTAATTTAAGTTGCCAAAAGTAACTTTATTTTATTTAAGCAACTTATGTTAAAAGGTGTTTTATAACAAAAGACAAAAAACTGACTTTATAAGTGTCGTTAGGCATGGGGGTGCAAAAGTGAGTTAAAAGGACACTTTTAGGGTTGAGTGGGAAAATAGGAGAAAAAAAAAATTAAAATATTTTCCCTCGAAAAGTTATAAAAGGAGGCTTTGTCTCTAGAAAAGGGTTACCTACTTATTTTATCAATTCATTTCCCAAGGATGAATGTGAGTTCTTTCTTCTTTCCCGAGGATGGAAATTCTCTGAACTTGTGCTATGCCCCTGAAATACGGCATAATAGCGATGCTATATCAAAAAAAAGAATTCAATCATCTTTACCTAATGGAACAATTCAACTCGAAGGTTGATATAATACCTTCTCCGCAAGAGAAAGCGATGGAGATTATCTATGGCTTGGTTGAGTAGATACAATACTTGATAGTTTGGAAGAATTCTAGTGTTTTGATTGGCTGGCAGAAGCATCCATTAGAGGACCTTCCATGGGTTGCTCAAGAAGTAGATCTTGAAAGGCATTTATATATGGTGTGATATCTATTTGCGAAGCAAATCTTATTGCATGCCCCTACTGTCCACGGAGCCTCCTCACAATCAGATGATAGTCAACTTATCGGCTATAGGGAAATGGTTGGTAGAAATCCTCAACCACTCAAGTGGATCTGTGAGGGAAGGAATTGCAGGCAATCAATATAAAGTACATTAGTAATCTCCCAGGCCGCATATAGTATATACCAATCGAGCGAATCTTTACAACCTTATAGCAGGTTGTTTACAAGTGTGAAGTCGAACACATCGTAGGACTACAGACCTGTTAGGATATTAGTCACTGGGTGATCATTGTATAAGAAAATGATTAAAGGAAATTAAACATTGGCGCTTGGGCTATATTAAGATTAGGATACCTAAAAAGTAATTAAATTAAAATATAGTTATCAGAAGTCAATAGTTATATGAAAGGTTGTGGCTCCTTCAAGGGGGCAACGGGTGTATGAGGGGTTGTGCCCCTTTCAACCACAAGATATAAAATGGCAGTCTTTCCATAAGAAGAGAAAAAGGGAATAAGTAGCGATCAAACATGAGATCTGCAGTCTCACTGTTAATAAATTGGATAGCAGTTAAGAAACTGGTCACCATTTTGGTATGAAGTATAATGCATGGCATTCTAATTGACTGAATTGATATTTATCTTCCCTTTGATAGAAAGTAGTATTTTACATAGATAACACATTGTTACTGTTATATATATTTCTATATATTGTTATTCTTGCTATAGTTTTGTCTATGCACAATAGAATCAATATAACGACTTCCTTAAAGTTCTCATCCAATTGGCCATTCCATTTTGGAGGGGAGATAGTGCATATAAGGAATGCAAGTAGCTAGGAAGCCATTCCGGTAGAGACACCCCAAGTGGGTCTGGGAGGCCGAATGACGGTTGTCATTCCGTGCTCCTGGGCTGGATGGAACGGCTTGAGGCGCCTTGTATGATCTCCCAAGTGGTGCTCCACAATGACGATAGGCTGTTTGGATAGAACCTTAAAGGGAATCCCATATGTACATTTTGAATATTATAATAGTGATTTGAATTCTATCTGTAATATCGTTGGATTATATGTTTATTTATTTGTTGATAACTAACATGGTTGCAGGCTCTAAATCAAGATATTAAGTTGAAAATTTACATTCCCCAACATCATCCATACCTCAATTAGGAATCCTAGGGCAATTTAAGTTCCAGTAGGGGACATTACAACTTGTGAAGCTTCGAGGACAAAAACCCTCATCGTTTTCCTTATTCGGGATTTGAGGAGGAAAACCCTCGTCCTGCTTGGTGATTTCATACAGAGATCATAGTTGTGCTGAATGAATGAAAGCGTTTTCAATACCGCATTAATATTGCAGATTTCCAGTTTTTAGTGTGGTTGTGGTTTTCAGTGTCCTAGGTTTTTTGTGATTTTTGGATTTTATGTGGTTTTAGTGTGGTGTTTCAGTATTTCAGTTTGGAGTTGTGAGTTTTCAGTATTGAATTCCTAGGTTGTATTCTAGATTAATTTGTTAAGGGTTTACAGTGTTATATCAAGTTATTATTAGTTGTGAGAGTGTTCATTAATTTGTGATTGAATGACTTCATTATTATTTGTTATTATAAAATCTTCATTTTATTGTGTGTGGAGCTGCCGTACAATATCCAAGTCCTAGCCACTTCATGTTTTTGTAGTTGTACAAGATAATGAGGAAGTATGGGTTATTTTTTTGAAGTCACATCTTTTGTAGAGGGGATAATTACTTTAGTATGGTCGTACATGGTAACTTGTGCTGGCCGCCCAAATTTTAAAGGAGCGTAATAAAACAGAGATGATGGCGTGGGAATTGTAATATGATTTGCAGCAGATAAAATATTGTGTGAATTGCCTATTTTTCCAGCTGTACCCTTCTACCTCAGCTCCTTTGTCCCCTAGAAGCCATACAAGGTTGTTACTCTTGTCTTTAGTGAATTGTTAAACCATTTGGAGCCTAGCACTACCTTTGGAAGAATTGAATAGAGTTGTACAAAAATCAATCTCTTGTATAAGACAAAAAAAGTGGTTGAGTTAATATTCAATTTGAAAGTTTTAGTTTATAAAGAGGATTGTACAATTAAAAGAAATTTGTGGAGCCGTATATATTTGAGAAGGGGCCGTACCTTTAAAAAAGGGTATTTAGTGGTGATACATTAATATTTCAGTCTGCAATAGTTTGGGTCTGAATTTTGGACTGTTTAATGCTGTTATCAGCTCATACAGCTCAACAGTAGCATGGAATGGTGGAATTAAGAAGTAGCTAATTTTCCCAATCTGCATAACTATTGTATACAGCAGCAATATACAAGTATAAAAATCAGAACTATCTTCTTATATCAGTTGCTATTTTGACACTAAGTTGATCATGTGATTTTGGGAATTGAACATTTTCTCTCATCTATTTGACGAAATGTTTCTTTCTGGATGTTGGATAATTGTTTGACAAAATGCCTGAATGTAATTGTTGAGGAGTATAATTGATTTCATATCATATTGTAACTACTAGACGGTTTATCACCAGTATTTGATTTCCAACACTTCATTGTAAGATCCTGGTCGGTTCAACCGTTGGATCAATTTTACTTTTCTGTACTCTCCACCAATTTGGTGTGAATCGGAATTTAGTGAATTAGTCCGCCATTTTGGCATTGATGCAATTCTGCTTGCATTCAGCCAGTTTGGCTTGATCGGAATTTGCATTCACTATCAACCAACTTGGCTTGATCGATTCTATGTTTCTGCTTACATTATAATTTGGTCGGCTTGCCACCATTAGCTTTCATGTAATTTCTCTGTCCTCGTTCCAATCTCTGTATGTTCTCACCCTACCCACATCGGGAACTTGGTGATCAGAAAGTGTTAGAATTTGAGTGATCGCAAAAAAATTTAGAGGTTTTGAGCTAACTGTCGTGCCAAAGAAATTACAGTGGTATTAGAGTTGGCGATCTTGCCAGCTTGTTGGAAAGCTAACACTTTGTTGTAGATCTTTAGTTGCATGACATAATTTCAGCAGTTGTATGTTAGTGTTTAGTGGCTACATGTTAGTTTCAACAGTTTCATGTTTTGATTTTTAACAATGATTTATCATTTAGAGGACTATCAAAGCCTTGATTTTTCCAACCTATGAATCCTGGTGTTAATAAGTGAAGAAGATTTGGAAAATAGGCTTTACAGAGCAGGTAAGAAACTTGAACACTTGCTTCAGTCAAAAGATGTTTTTCTCAGTATTTTGGAGGAAGTAGAAAATTGCTTATATATGGTTGATCAGTCATCTTCTAAGACAATGCAACTTGCTATGATTCTTTTGATGACTTCTTTGGTTAAGCTAGAGCCTTTGAGACACCAAGACAATGATGTGAGGCTTGTAGTTATCACTTGTATTAGTAAAATTACAAGAATAGTAGTTCCTGAAACTCCATACAATGATGACATAATGAGGGAGATAGTTTAGTTGGTTGTGGAAAGTTTTCAAGGGTTAGATGATATCCGAAGTCCTTCATTTGCTAGAAGGATCACAATTCTAGAAACTATTGCAAAAATCAGATCATGTGTTATTATGTTAGATCTTGATTGTGAAGATCTTATTCTTAAAATGTTTCAACATTTCTTTGCTACCATCAGTGAGAATCACGCAGAAAATGTTGTAACTTCTATGCTAAAATTATGTCTTTGGTTTTGAATGTGAGTGATGATATCTCTCAGCCACTCTTATCAATTTTATTGGCTTATATGAGAAGGGATGAGTAGAAATTTTCACTAGTTGTGCATGCTTTAGCTACTAAAGTTGTAAATCAATGTGAAGAAAAAGTGAAACCTTATATGATAGTGGAGCATGAGGAAGAAGAAGAGAAGATATCATAAAATTTCTAAAGTTGTTAAAGAACTTGAAATTGAGAAAGAAGAACACTCAAACTTTCTTGTGAAGAAGAAAATGTTTAAATTCAAGCAACATGTGTGGTGGAGCTCTAAAATGACCTTGTTGAAAGATAAACACATGAGAAAAAAGACTTAGTTTGTTACTGATGGGATTGAGCTTGCTGAAAAATTTAGATCAACAACTAATGATGAATACTTAGATCAATTCTATGAAGCCAATTCATAAAACGAGTGGGAGCTGCAAGAAAACTATCAGAGTGACATTCAAAATGACTCTATTGAAAGGTATGTCTTAGAAGAGAATGCTGATTTTTGCATTGATTGTAGTAGAAGTCCAATATCATTGCATGACTTTGGTTTTCATGAAGCTGATTAGAAGGAACAATTGCTGGTAACAGAAGAGAATGAAGTGCAAGTCCTAACAGAGTTGGATAGCACGAAAAGACTCATTGAAGAATTAATGCAAAATTTGAAGAGAGAACAGTTTGAGAAAACTGTTACTATTGCAGATTTACAAATAGTTAAGAGTGCAATGGAGACAATGAAATCATAATATTTGCATATGATTAAAGACAGAGATGTGGCCATCAAATTTGCAGATGAGGCCTTAACTGCATCTAAGGAAATGAAGGTAAAAGTTGATGAGCTCACCTTTGAGCTTAAATCAACCAAGAACTCATTAGAAAGTACCCAAATGACACTTCTAGAAGTAGAAGATCAGCTTGATGTTGCAGGACACTTCAAGGAGCAAGAGAATGAAGCAAGGGCTAAGGAAATCAAGTTGGTAATTGATGAGCTTGATAGGCTTCAAGAAGATTTTGATTTAGAGCATTTTCTAGAAAACTAGAAGTTGCAAGTACAAAGTTGGGTCAACAAGAAGATTGGTTCAAACAAGAGGATAGAAATAATAACTTTCAATCTCTTGATAATCCACTGTTTGAAATGGATGTAGATTTATCTTTTAACAATCTATTTTTTGAGATGGATGCTAAGACATTTTCTAGTTCAAGTTCTATAACTTGTGATAATAACAGAATGGTGCAGCGGGAGCCATCTACATCACAAGAAGGATCAAGGATTGAGAATTGCATATTCTCAATATTGATATGGGATCCAGGTGAAATTTTCAATCATGAGGAAAATGCTTCACCGGATACTAATCTTGGTTTTGAGCTTGTTGAAATTTTCAAATCAGCAACTAATGATAAGCATTTGGTTCATTCTAGTGATGGTAGTTTAAAATATGGGCATGATGTTCCATTTCAAGGAACATATAAGACTGATTTACAAAAAAATTATGTTGAGGAGCATGTTGTTGAGCAAAATGTTGGGTTTGAGATTGCTGAAATTTTCAGATCAGCAACCATTCGTGAGCAATTTGATTATTTTAATGATTATAGCTTATGGTATGAAAACATTGATGTTAATAGAGGTTTATGGCAAGGCTTTTGTCATAATGATAAATACCATGAGGTTGAAGAGAAGGAGAAGAATACAACTTGTAGCAAAGGACACTTATATCCTTTCGTTCAAGGTTGTCTTCATATAATAATATGTGATCTAGGTGTTTCATTGAGACATCTTAAATCAAGAACAAAGGGTTGTCCTCCATACATAGTTTGCATTTTGCTAGTTAGGACAACAACAATTTTCTCATCTTATGATGATTTTGATTCAGTTTTAGCTCTTAACATTGATATTTGTAATGACTTGAATCTATATGAATTTGATAGTATATTTTGGAGAAGATTGTTTTACAGATTTACTATTTCTTGTTGTATAACAATGGTGTAGTGTTGAGCCTGCACGGTGGTGTGTTGGCCTGGACTCGGGGTTTGCTCCCTCGAGGCCCGGGTTCGACTCCCGCCGGGCTTACTCGATGAGCGTGGCTTGCAGGCTGTTGCGCTCATCACCAGAGGACTAGTCTCGTCTCTGCTTGCCCCCTCCCAGACCCCAACTTGGCAATCTGTAAGCCCAAGGTAAGGCGAGGGGGGTCGCTGGGTAGAGTCGCGGGGACACCTCTGAGTTAACAAAAAAAAAAAAAACAATGGTGTATCGAAAGCATGGTGAAGAGTTCCTAAGATTGATTTGGGATCCTGGTATTTTTAGAAGGGTTCAGTTGGAAGTTGGAAGGTTTGGGAGGAAGGACTTGTAATGTCCCTTTTTTGGTCTATTCCAACATTCTTGGAAAGCTTCAAGATTCTTGGAGAATCCATCATCCTTGGAGAGCACCAACTTTCTTTGGACAAAGTTATATATTGCAAATCGTAAGTTGTGAAGTTATATACCATAGATCGTAAGTTGAGAAGTTATATACTGTAGTAGATATCGTAAGTTTATAATTTAAGTTGTGAAAAGTAATTTTATTTTATTAAAGCAACTTATATTATTAAAAGGTGTTTTTTAATAGAAGACAAAAGGTGACTTTATAAGTGTTGCTAGGCATGGGGGTGGAAAAAGTGAGTTAAAAGGACACTTTTAGGGTTGAGTGGGAAAATAGGAGGAAAAAAATAAATTAAAATATTTTCCTCAAAAAGTTATAAAAGGAGGTTTTGTCTCCAAAAAAGGGTTACTTAAACCCTCTAGACTTTTAAAGCTTTGAGAACAAAAACCCTCCTAATTTTCCTTATTTGGGATTTGAGGATGAAAACTCTCTTGTCTTGCTTGGTGATTTCATACAGAGCTCACATTTGTGCTGAATGAATGAAAGCATTTTCAATAGCAATTGATTTTACACATTTTCGGTTTTCAGTGTGGTGGTTTTTACTGTTCTTGGCTTTCTGTGATTTTTTAGTTGTGTGGTTTTAGTTTGGTGTTTCAGTATTTTAGTTTGGAGTTGTGAGTTTTTAGTATTGATTTCCCAGGTTGTATTCCATATTAATTTATTAAGGGTTTACAGTGTTATATCAAGATATTATTAGCTGTAGAGTGTTCATGAATTTGTGATTGAATGACTTCATTATTATTTGTTATTATAAAATCTTTATCTTAGTGTGTGTGGAGCTGCCGTACAATATCCAAGTACTGGCCACTTCATGTTTTTGTGGTTGTACAAGATAATGAGAAAAGATTGGGATATTTTGTTGAAGTCACATCTTTTATAGAGGGGATAATTACTTTAGTATGGCTGTACATGGTAACCTGTGCTGGCCGCCTAAATTTTTGTAATGTCCCCTTTTAGGATATCCTTGATCTCTTAACCTGCACACAAGAATAACTACTAGAAAGGGACATTAGTACTATTAAAGATCAATTTAGTAATGAAATCTATACATCATAATCGTAATTAATAACAATGAACATGAATGTAATGTTACCTTTGCGTACATATATTTAATTCCTGCAATCACAGACATTAACAACATATGCAAGTACATATATTCTTTCATAATCATTAGGGTTAGCAACATCACGATCATAATCAATAATGAATAAATACATAGATCTAACCTAATCGATAACCCTAGCGGAGACGGGAAATATATTCATTAGGGCGTTGGATAACAAGGCTCCATTGTCGTAGGCTCAAGGGCTTCATGCTACACCCGGCAATACTTCACCACTTGAGAGTCACCTACCGTGTAAGTCATTAATAACAAACTAATCTCCACTGCCATAGGCCCAAGGGTTTCATGCTACACCTGGCAATACTTCACCACTTGGCTCAAGGGCTTCATGCTACACCCGGCAATACTTCACCACTTGAGAGTCACCTATCGTGTGAGATTTATTAATAATACTAATCCGCCCTTCCCTAACTATCCACTCGCTCTTGTAGGACGATATACAAGATTAACGACGCGGCAATGTCGCACTCATCCCTAGTATATCATGGGTAAGGTTAGAGAGATCATATCGATATTGAATTCGTCTTCTTGAATGATTTGCGATATTCTAGTGATCCTATGAATCACAAAGATAATGATTCCTTAATGCAAGGCTGTTCCTTCAATAGGAACTAAATTGATTGATAACATATCCTTCACTAGGAAGGAATATGTTATGGCAGATTGCTGCTCTATTTATATTTGAATCTGCTATACATAAATATAATTATATTTCTGCCCTCTTGGACTGCTGACTGATGATTTACCAATGGAATGCTTCTTGTTGATTGCATGATTGATAGCAGATTGAATACTTGATGTTTGATGATTGAATGACTGTTTTGGAATGATCAATTGCAGATTGAATGTTTTATGTCTGATGGAATGAATGATGAATGATTGATATTTGTATGTATTTATATAAAATCTCAATTCAGAAAAGTATCTTTCCTCCTTCCATTCACTATGCATTCCATATATATATATTCTTAAAGTAACAAGGAATACACCTTTTCACAAAGGTCACAAACCCTTCTCTAAGATCATACCTTTTTGTTAATACTATTAAGTATGGATTGCTGCCTTAATTCCTATTTGCTATCTCTTTTTTCAACCGTTGTCTCTTTGCTATTAATCGTATATCTTTGGTTAATACTTATAGTACTTATGAGGAGCGCTGCAATCATGGTTCCCTATGTGTCGCTGCCTTTCATAACAGTTGGCTGCCTATTAGTGACCGCTGCCTTAATACTTAATCTCTATTTTCTTTATACTTTCATAGCTGTGTGATTTAATATTGATCCTGCCTATAAATATGAATCGCACCTTTTTGTAATACTTAATCATTGCACCTTTACAAGTCTGCATTCGTATCATATAGGATAATGAAGTTGATATAGGGATCGCTTCTTTTGTAAGTATTAATATCTTATTTTTAATAAGATCTTTTGTCTTATTACATGTCAGTCTATTCATCGCTGCCTTTGACCTTTCACTATGGTTGCTTTAATATTAATCTTTTGTCCTTGTTTTATAATATTTGTAATTATATTTGTAAGTATCAAAAGCACTTTATAATTATAATTATATTTATTTATGTATATATTTATAATATATGATAACATTTATATTTATATTTTTATGTATATATTATATATTATATTTAATAATATATTATATTAAAATATAATAATTAAAATTGATAATATTATATTCATATTTATATTTATTATTTATAAATATTTTATATTATTATATATCAATAATACTATATATGTTTATTAAATATTATTATATACATGATTATCATCAAAAGCTACTTCTCTGTCTTATGTTTAAATCTTTAATTTAAACAATGCCTTAATATCGGGACATGACAATTTTAAAGGAGTGTAATAAAATAGAGATGATGGCGTGGGAATTGTAATAGCAGATAAAATATTGTGTGAATTGCCTATTTTCCCAGCCATACCCTTCCACCTTAGCTCCTTTGGCCCCAAGAAGCCGTACAAGGTTGTTACTCTTGTCTTTAGTGAATTGTCAAACTATTTGGAGCCTAGCACTACCTTTGGAAGAATTGAATAGAGTTGTACAAAAATAAATCTCTTGCATAAGACAAAAAAAGTGGCAGAGTTAATAGTCAATTTGAAAGTTTGAGTTTATAAAGAGGATTGCAGCAATTAAAAGAAATTTGAGGAGCCATATATATTTGAGAAGAGGCCGTACCTTGAAAAAAGGGTATTTAGTGGTGATACAATAATATTTCAGTCTGCAATAGTTTGGGTTTGAATTTTGGACTGTTTAATGCTTTTATCAGCTCATACAACTCAGCAACAACATGGAATGGTGGAATTAAGAAATTAAGAAGTAATTTGTTTCTTTTTAATCCTTGTGGTCTCTTGGTTCCCGGGCCACCTCAAACCCTCCCTCTATTTAGTGAGCTATGGTCTGCAATTTACCATTTTGTTTCTCTTCTTTAGCTCTACATCCTGATGATGGATCATGGAGTGTGATCTGAAACGTTTTGATGGAAATAAACATTATGTTGTCAAATCCAGAAGCATTCAAATCGAGTTAAGAAGTAGATAATTTTCCCAATCAGCCTATCTACAGTATACAACAATAGTATACATGTATAAAAATCAGAACTACCTTCTTATATTAGGTGCTATTTGACACTAAGTTGATCATGTGATTTTAGGAATTGAACATTTGCTCTCTTCTGTTTGACGAAATGCTTCTCTCTGAATGTTGGATAATTGTTTGACAAAATGCCCAAATGTAATTGTTGAGGAAAATAATTGATTTCATATCATACTATAACTATTGGATGGTTTATCGCCAGTATTTGATTTCCAACACTTCATTGTAAGATCCTGGTTGGTTCAACTGCTGGATCCATTTTACTTTTTTGTACTTTCGACCAATTTGGCATGAATCGGAATCTGGTTAATTAGTCCGCCATTTTGGTGTTGCCGCAATTCCGCTTGCACTCAGACAATTTGGCTTGATCAAATTTGCATTCACTATCAGCCAGCTTGGCTCGATCGATTCTATGCTTTTGCTTACATTGTAAATTGGTCGGCTTGCTGCCATTAGCTTTCATTTAATTTCTCTATCCTCCTTGTAATCTCCGTATGCTCTCGCCTTGCCCACATTGGGAACATGGTGATCAGAAAGAGTTAGAATTTGAGTGATCGCAAAAATTTTTAGAGGGTTTGAGCTAACCGTCTTGCGAAGGACATTACAAATCTTAAGACTAAACAATTGTGTCGTTCAGATAAGTGCAGAGACTGAACAATACAAGTATACATATGGAGTTGAACAGGCTAACACATAAACATGAATGCTATGGTAAATCAAATATGGATTCAGTACAAAGCCACAATCTACACCTTCAAGCTAACTTGCAATAAACAGATTATGAATTCATCGAAGAAATTTAACCCTCAACACACATAATGAAACATCTCAATGAACATTTATAAACAAGATAGGTTTAATAAATGTCATTGAGTGAATAACAAATTCTAGATCACAATAACACTAAATACTCAATGAATAGCAACTCCAATAATATGCAAACATGATAATTATCATTGATCGATACCACTAAAATAAAGGCACTTATTTATACTATTTACAAACAATTGCATTAAAATAAATAAATTAAACTAACTGCACTTCTACCCTAATGACAAGCAAGCTTTATTACAAATTATCTCATCCACTAATTCTAAAATTACAATCATGTGACTATTAGTTGAACCGATGATTAAAATATTACAATTATCCCTTAAAAGCTCTTGTCTCTCACATGATGAGGTAGATGATCTAAAAATAGCTCACTTTGAGCTATAAATAGCAAACCCTAAAATAGCATAGGGTATAAATAGCTCTGGCTAAAAATAACAAATCTCTAAATATACTCTTTTGTTTGAATGGTGGCATCTAAACATAGCATGCTTTATCAATGCTCTAAACTTTATTTAAAGATTGCCTTTTTAAGCCCTACTGTCAGTATAGGGAGCAAGAATAAACTCTGGAGAAAAAAAATGGATTTTTTTTTTGCTGCATAAGGATAATTTATATTAATATCAAAAGAGAAATTACATCTTCTGCAAGCAGATACCAAAATGCAGTAGATTTATTGCCAAGACCTTGACCGATTACAAACCCTGATATACTATCCACCTATCCTGAAAAGCTTGAGAAAATGCCCGCTGACATGCCTAGGGCAGAAAACAAAACAACTTATGACTGTAACCCTAAACAGAGAGCTTCCAAAGAGCTGTTCGACACATGTAGACATAGAACTATAAAATCCATGGCCAACATGCAAAATTTGCCTCAGAGAGGTATAGACACATCTCCTTATTCTAAGTTGTATTATGGGCACCAAAATTGGTGTGAGAACACAATTGCAATTTAATTTGATTCAATTTTGACTTGAGGATTTTCTTTTTCTTATTCTATACATCCTGCCAACCCTCCCCATCCACTTTTTGTTGCATTTTAATGGTGTCCACGATTTCAGTCTGTGGAGTACTCCCACCACCTAGTACCGATGAACACCCCACACCCAACTGAAGATCGCCTCTTGATGGGTTTAAATTTTCCTTGCCTGATTGAAGATGCTGCTTTTGTGCCAAACTCACTTTTGAAGAAGGTTTCATAGTTTGATGTGTCTTAGCTATCTCTGCCCCAACTTTTGGGGAGGGCTTGGGCTTCTGAAAGGGCTTTGATTTCTCCTCCTTCACCTTGGATGGGGCTTTGATTGAGTAATGATGAGGTTGAGCATTATCCCACCAAGACTGTTGAACCGAATTTTTGATGATTTTGGAGCAAGAATTGGCCGTATGTCCAGTTTCAAAACACTTCTTGCAATGGAAGGGTAAACCTTCATAGTCTAGAAGTTGCGTACAGTTGCGGTTAGCAAACTTGAATGTGATGTCTGCTGGAAGGTCTCTTGTGACATCCATATCTACCAAGATGCAGGCAAAGGTTGTGTGCGTAAAATTAGTTGTGTTTGAATCCATTGCTAGGAAGTTTCCCAAAGAGTCACCAATCACTTGAAAGCAATCCGCAAACCAAAATTGTAACGGAAGAGTTGGAAGACGAATCCAAATAGGTTTTACAGAGAAAGCTGCAGTTGCAAGATTAAAATCTGGAAACCACGACTTGAGGAGGAGCAAGCTTTGCCCCCAACACCATTTCTCTTGCAGAATTCCATCCCTGTCTTGGATACAATCAAACACCACAATAAAAACACCTGAGCACAAGGGTAGATTTCTACATTACCTTTGAGCGTGGGTTGCCAAGCCCTTGAGATCTAGTCATACAGATATGGTAATTTTGGCCACAAATGATTGAACTGGCCAGTCAAACCGTTGGATGCAAAATACTGTTCGCCAGCGTCAACCTCCTTTTTTAGCTTCTCCAAAAATACCAAAACAAGGGAGGAGGATGCCTTTTTAATGAGGGTTTTCGGACAACTCGTGGAGATCCCGTGCCCTTTGGAGACCTAGTTGTCCTTCAATGGCCGAGCATCCCGGGCCGCAGATTTGAATTTTTTCTCTTGACTCGAACCAACAAGCATGTCCCTAAATGACAGGCTATCCCCATGCTTGGAGCCTGTCGATTCCTGAGACCCAACAACAGGATGGGGAGAAATTGAGTCACCCAACATAGAATTTTCTAGGCATTGAACTTCTGAAGCCCTAGTTAAACTAGAGTACGAAACTGGCGGCTTAGAGGAGCTACATCATTGAAAGTTGGCATCGGGCCCCCCTCGTGGACTTGAAGAGACTTGGCAGGAGCATTTTTACCAGCAACCTGGGAACAAGGCTGCACAAAGGGCATGTCAAGATCAACGGGGGCAACTTGAGCAGATCGCCCTTGACCGTCGCACAGTCCACCACCGGTTCCATTGACTCCAGTACCGCCAACAACTTGCCCTTTGAAGCCCCTGCGAGCAGAAGGGGGCACAACAATGTGTGCAAAACGATCCTTTTGCACCTGTTCGCTCGCGCTCCCCACCAAGCCATTGCGCACAAAATCAGGCATGGAAACGTCAACGCTGCCATGAGAAACCTTATTTTCACCATCATCACCCGCAGCAACCGAAACCCTAGAAGCACAGAAATTCGGCAGCGAAGTAATTCCCGTAAATATTTTTAGTATTTATAATTTAATTATTGTATATTGAAAAAAAAATGGATGTTAAGCTCAACATATTATTGAGATTTCTCCACACTAGGTAAATGAAGGCCTCTTGATTTTTCAGACAACACTCAATTTAAAAAAAAATAAATCTGCACTTATACCGCTGGCAATATGCTCTTTTCCACAATAAAATTGGAAATTGCACATTGAAATCTTTCCATAGAGAATGAACATTGAAAATAAAAAATGAATGTGCTAAAATATTTTACAATGTAAACCTGCACTTCTTCTTCAGCCAAAGCTCTTCAACCTGCTCTGATACCAATGTTAGGCCCAGGAATGTAATGCAAGAAAAGATTGACAAATGACCGGGACTTGGACAACCGACAAAAATATACAGTGAAAGCTTATTCCATTCAATCAAAATGTATATATTTAACAATATGAAAATGACTGTTCAACTTCTAGTGTAGTTAGGAAATACAAAAATATAAAATATTATCCTGCTACTACTAGGATTATGTACATTAATATAAAATATAAAATATTATCCTACTACTACTATATATAGCCATTATTCTTCCCGTGTAACTTCCAAAACTACTACCTACCTCCCAACTATAAACTAATAATAGTTATATTTATTTACTGACATATTTATTTATTATCTAAAATATACTATATACTAAACTAAAGATGTAATAACTCCAATAGCCCAATTATAATCAACTATACCTGTATCTATTGGTCAGTATAGTGATCACCTCCATAGATATAAAATCCATCTCTAGGTCCTTTCTACCTAGGTGACTTTGCTTTGTTATTGACATTCCCATTCCCATTCCCATTGCATACTTTGGGCTTTATTCCCTAATTACCCTAGTTTCCTCCCTTGGAGAACTTGTTCCTATTGAAATATTTATCTTTAGATTGGTTGGCCTTTAGGAATTCCCTTTTAAAAGAAGGTGTAGGTGATTGAATGGAAAAAGACCTAGATTTGTCTTTGCTTTCCTTTTTGTAAGCTAACAAATTTTGAAGTTTGATGAGATGAGATTGAAAGGAAAATAAAAGTATCGAGGATAAGTGGACAACATTAGCTGGGATCGTATTACAAAGAAGCATTTTCTCTATCTTTAGTCCTTATTTAAGAATTTTGTTTTAGGTCGGGCTTTAGGAATGAATGTTTATGTGGATTTTGTGTTATTCCATGGGCATTATTTGAGGACACTTTTTAGTTTTTTCCTATGCAGTTGTTACTGTTACAAAATATTGACTGTTTTATACTGTTGTGCATCTCATGCAGCATGCAGCGATTCCAGATCTTGATAGTTGCACATCATTCTTTGGTGTTTATGATGGCCATGGAGGTATTATTAAATATACAACAACACAAATTCTATGTGCTGAACTGTCATTCTATTGATATCTGTTAATCAACTTTTTGTTCACATGCATTTCCAATTCAAGCTGGAATTATGTCCTTATTCACTTGATTATCATTATTATTATATCATACATAGGCAACTTGTCATGGACTTTTCTTCCTATAGCTAATTCTCTACCTAGTTATGGTATTGTAATTATAGAAAAGATTGTAAAATCTTACTTGCTATCAGTATATATTGAGATCTGAAATGACAAACTTTTCTAGATTTTCTAAAATTTAAGATATTAAGAAAAAATATATGCTCTCCTCACTTTGTACCACCTATGCATTGTGGGTCCACCTAGGGGAAGTCACTCTTCAGATGATGATGCTTCATCAGCCTGCATCATGGATTCCTCTATCAAATGAAACTTGAGATACCAAAAGGTGATGGTAAAAGAAGGGCATGTATTTAAATGTCAAAAATTATTATTATGCTCACATATCTTGTTAGTCATGATATAAAACTTAACATGTGCAAGAGAGTCTTTCAAAAAGTTGTAAAGTTCTATGCTTCAAGTTGTGAACTTAAAGTCATCTACCATGTGGAAAAAAGGGCATGTGACTGCGTGGTCACTATGCATGTCTTATCCTAGAAGGAAAGAATGTAAGTTTTTTGTCAGACTTGGGGCTTACCTAAGGGGATCATCAAATAAGTTTTAAAGTCACTGGATCAAATTGATAGCCTAAAATTTTATGTACTTTGTAACATGAAGCTAAATACAGGCAAAAGCAATGAAGAAAGAATAGGCACTATGAGATGAGCATGCGAATGTCACAAAAATACTGATTTTACGTCAAGATAAAGACAAAAGATGGTAGTTAGTGTTAGCATTTTATTTCGCACCTTTCAGTGCAAAAGCAAAACGTATAGATGTGCGGTAGAACCGCTCTTCAAATTTGAAGGGGAAGCTCCCTGAAAAGTAAAAATGATCTAAAACTATACAATCTTTTTGGGTTTGTGAAAAGTGAAAGGCAGAAACACACTTTCAACCTTGATGCAAAATTTTTGTGTTTTTGACTACAATCAAGAACCTAAACTTCACGCTTGCAGTACTCAGCTAAATCCAGAGGCTGAACAGGGCAAGTATACATAGATGAGATTGATGAACACTTAAAACATGAATGCCAAGGTTAAATTGGATACAGGATGGGACAAAGCCACAACTCATATATTTACAACACAATTTGCAAATTCATCAAAAAACTTTTCCTTGGGCACAAATGGTGATACATTTCAATAAGCATTAATTAGCGAAAGCAGGCATAATAGATGTTATCAAACAAACAACAGAATCACAATTTGAACATCAGGGAACTAGCAACTCTAGCATAATGAAGGCACGAGAATTACCATTTTCATTGATTGATCAAAATAACACTGAATTCTGAACACTTGAATACTGAATACTGAAAAAACTAATTGCTTGGAAAAGCTAACTCTCTAAAGCTCTGCAAAAAGCTAACTAATAATGAATTTGAATTCTAAAATCTCTCCTTGTGCTTGTGCAAAAACACTTATTTATACTATTTGCAAAGTAATTTGCATGAAAACAAACTAAACTCCTAACTGAACTCTAACTACTTGCATGAAATGCAATTTTATTTCAAATTAATTTGCTCCACTCAAACTGAAATTAAAAACATGCAATCGCGAGTTCAATTGCTGATTAAAACCATGCAACCTCCAGTTAAACTGAAGATTAAATTTGTCGTGAACTTGACTTTGTGCTCACATTCCCCGCAAGACGATGGAACAGAAGTTGATTCTGGTCAGTGCTAAAAATGACGGCTTTGGTTGAGATTGGATTGCCTTTTTGACTAAGTCTGGAGAAACTTTGGAAGTCTTGGAATTTCACCACTTCAGTCAATCTTGGTGACTCGAATCTATGCTGAATTCAATTTTATTCATGGTTATGACAAATGATGACTTGGTGTTGTTTTGCCCTTTTAAATGTGGTTTCTTCTTTGCATTGGCGTGGAAGTTTGGTCTTTAACATTTTGTATGAGGCGTGCCTTTCCTTCAAACAGGTGTAAAAATTTCTCGTCCTTGGTGTTGACTACTCCATCTTGTGCTTGACTTATTCCTTAAACTTGCGTAATTCTCTTTGACATGAGCACCTAGATATTTTGAATGCCGTTTTTTTATATAAGCAACTGAATTGGAATCTTCACACTCTGAAAGTGGGATCATACTAGTAGTATGGGAGTTTTATCCTCACATAGGTGTCCTTTGATACAGAACTTCAGAACTAGAAAAAAAAAGAATCTCTTCTTCATTTCCCATGATTCCATGGAATTCAATCTCCAAATCTATAATTGTTGTCGTGTGACTACCATTTCCACTGGACTAGAACTCAGCTATAGTGATCTCCATTGTTTGACTACTTTCAACTTGAAACCTAAAACTTTTTTTAATGATGGAGAAGTGAATGTTGCAACACTTTCCCACTGAACAGGTCGACATTCAAGACAAATTTGAACACTGTAAAAAAAAACAACTTGCAAGGAGTGTCAAAACCAGAAACTCACATGATAGCCTCTATTCATGTAAAAACAATAGGAACTTCAATAAATCTTCGCTCAATGCCGCCTGATACAAACGCATAAGATTCTTCATGAGGCGCGATTTCATTGTGGAGGCGCGTCCTCCCTCAGAAAGGTGCTTCTATTCTTTTCTTCCTTCTTGAAGCATGTGCTGAATGTCATAGGCATGTTTCTTTTTTCTCCTCTGTGCTTTTCTTTGATCTGGGAGCTTTTTATATTGTTTACCCTCATTTGTAATGAGGAACTAGGTGTTTGAAACCTTTCAACTGCTGATGGCATTTTAGTGCTGCTCAGATGAAGGCGCCTATTATTTTGAGGAGGTGTGTTAGATATGGATAAGGCGCGATTCATACATGTTGGGCCCATTGATGGTGTGTTTGAGGCATGAGGAGTGCGTTCTTGTTTTTTGAGAAGCGCTGAAAGCGCAATGATTCTTTTGTGTAGGAGCGTTGTCTTGTGTCCAAACGCGTTTGGTATTGGGGGAGCACTTTGCTAATTACTTCTGGGCGCTCAAATGAAAACTTCCTCTTTCCTCTGGCACATGAGAGGCTGGGCGTGATTTTGTGAGGCGTCTCTACTCACACGGGTGTGCTTGAAAAGCGCTGAAGGTGTGAGAGGTCTTTTCAAGGGCGCGATCTATCCTCCACAGGCACGTGATTTCCCTTGGATGCGTTTTCTTTGAACTAGCGCATCTTGACATGACTGTAGTTGCCATTCTCTTCCCTTTGGCACGTTTGGAGTGTTGTAGAGGCATGAGGCGCGTTTGAAACTACATAGATGCGTTTATTTATTCTATGAAGCGCGTTTTGTAAGTGCTTGAAGCGCTATTTATCTTTGATTTTTGCTTTTTTCTATTGTTTAGCTTTTACATAAGTGCATCATATATGCGCTTCACGCGCTTTATTTTATTTTTGGTTTTGATTTTATAAAATCTTATGAGGTGTGCCCATGGACGTGCTTCATAAAGGTTATTAATTTTTTGCTTTTATTTATTTTATTTTTTCTCGTTTTATTATTTTAAATAATAACAGTTATTAATAAATTAATAACAGTTATTAATAAAAACAATAATATTGGATTTTTAATTTTTATGAGTTTTTTGACACTTATAACAATAACATTTAACAACTTTAATTTTAATATTTAATAAATAATTAATATATAAAATACTAATTATAAATTAGTATATCGTAATTAAATTTTACGAACAAAGACATACATTCAAAATTTTTGACGAACTTGATGTTTCAAAATACGATGATAGACAAATACAACATACGGATTTGGACATGATAGATATCAAGAGGATGATTGACATGTACAAATAACGACTTGACTTGCGTCTTTGACATCAATACGATAATTTGGACTCAACTTATATGTCAATTTGAGGACCGTGACATTTCATCATAGGCGACTAAAGACAAGCGGTTAATGCGATTTTGGAACAAGAACTACCTTTTCGTCAATTGACTCAATGCATACAAACATTTACAACGATTTGGAGACGACAAACAAATTTCCTGTATCGCAATCCAGTTTCAGATTGGGTACAACGGTTAGTTAACAAGTATTTATGTAACTACTCAAAACAGCTTGTATAAAAAAATTAAGATGAATGGAAAAGGATTTTGACTCTTGCTTTTATCTTGCATATTTCTTGTATTGTCTTTTTTTGTTCTGGTTTATACCATTTTTGTCAAAAATATGCAGGGTTTATGCACAATGTGCATACAAAATCTCTTGAAGTCTTCTATGTTATTTGAGATATTTTACTAAACACGAATTTCTCATGTTAGAGTTAATGCAGTTCTCTCAAACTTTGCAGTTCTAATTGAGGAGATGCATACAAAATGCCTTATCATTTGCCCAAGCTATTCTAAGGATGTTCTTAGAAGGTTTGCCCTGAAATTCATGTGAAGACTGTATCTTCAAGTTGTACTGTAAATGTGCATATTTTTATGATGGTTGCCTTAGCTTGAGTTAATGACACAAGGAGAAGTAGGAGGAAAGCTTTTTTTTTTTCATCAAAGTCTTTAGAGATTGGGGGTATTCATCCAAAAGACTCGAGTATGAAATAGTGGGGAGGTGAGGAGAGATAGTGGGGGCATTCATCTAGAAGACTCAAGTATAAAATGGTTGAGGGATGTCCTGTTGTCTCCAATGGTGTACTCATGGCCTTGGGGATGCCTTTTTTGTCCCCAAAAAGAGTTGGAAACTTGAGGGATGTTTCAGAAACATTCCTTAAGGCCTATGACATCCTGGGTATGGCATACCATATGAAGATTCCATTGGCTATAGCAAGTGGACATTCCCTACTCAGAGAGGGGAAACGATAAGGCCTTGGGACAGGGGATGTGTTCATAGATCCCAAACAATGAACTTGAGTAACATCAAAGGAACACTTTCTTAAGTTGGCTTGGAACTTGTGGTGGTGAAGTGTGTCAAATATATCATTCAGAAACTGCATGAAAGTTGTAGTGGGGCATTCGAACCACTCACAGAAATCATATTTGGTCTTGAGTGAAGTTTTTTAGATGTTATCAGGCTGACTAGTACTTAGTGAAAATTAGAGTGGAGATCAATCTTTGAAGGTCATCGATGTGAGGCAAATAATACCTATTTCTGATGGTGATCTTGTCAAGTGCATGGTAGCCTATTCAGATTTCCCATGAACAATGCTTCTTGGGCGTGAGGACAATTGGACTACCACAAAGAGAAGAGCTTGGCTGAATCTTCCCTAGGTCAATGAGATCCTGGATTTGTCTGTGAATTCATTGTTCCTCCAAAGTAATCTAGGTTAAAGAGGACTGCTTGGAAATTGTGATCCTAGAATGAGATCAAGTTGATGCTTGATAAAGCAATGTGTAGGACTGGCTTTGGGAGCTTCTAAGGCATCACCATGTTGCTGCAAGAAATTGTCAAGCTAATTTTGTTCATCTGTGAAGTTTACAGGTCATACTTTGAGATTGTGCTTATCTGCAGGTTTTTGCACTGAGTAAGGGCAGACCATGAACATGATAACTTTTGTGCATGAGAGACGAGTTTTCAGCATTACTTCATAGACACCAGTGAAATGTTGGTCTTTGGAGGTCACTCCAGTATGTGATATATGCATTTGTTGATTTTAACATACCAAGACTGTGACTTAGCAATGTAGGTCGCATCCCGATCATATAGATACTGCTTGCGAACGAGAATATCATAGATTTCCATGGTGCAACATCACAAATAATGGAATCATGCATGAGTATGATGTAATACACATATGTGCATTGCCAAGTGACTTTGCTATCACGGCCTTGTTGAAACCAGTCAAGTGAATATGGCTGAAGATTTTCTTCCATTGCCAAACATAAACATCTGGTGTGAAGATTTCACAGTGTCATATGTGATGATGATCTACTCTCTTCCAATGTCAATGATGACATGGAGCAGCTGTCCTTTGGCCCAACATCTGGTGTGAGGAAATATGCCCTTGTTTTTTATCATCAATAAGTGTTGGATAAGATTTCATATTCAAGCAAGTTGACTTGTGATGATTTGTATATTTCTCTTCCTCAGGCTAGCTGCAAAGTTTGAGCAAGTAGAGCCTTCTACACACAACACTCTCAGTTTTCATGGGTGTCAACATTGTGATGACTACACCATTTGTTTCCTTTCTTCTTTTCTTGCTTTGTTATGGGAGCTTTTGGTTGAGTAGTTGCTTGAGACTTAGGCAAAGGTTGCCCTCAAGATTGTTGTTGTGTGGAGTGAGTGTTGTTTACTTGAAGTCTTTTGGTTAGGAGGGGACCTTGAAGATGAGACTGTGAGCTCTTGCTTCTTCTTCACTCTTTCCTAGATCTTGATAGCATGTCAATTGGCTTCTCTAAAAGTTATGCACTTAGTAACTCTATCACAAATTGAATATAGGGATGAAGTACACTGGCGTACTTCATGATCTTGTGCAATTTTGTTTTGTAGAGATTCAGATGTATACAAAATTCATCAAATTTGTTTGTGTTGGGAAATTTCAATCTACAATCCAATGGCGAGATACTAGTTGGTGAGATATAAGGCTTGGACTCCTACAATATGGAAATATGAAATTTGCATGCAAATATGAAATAAGTGTTCTTAATCTTGGAATTACCATGAAGAGATTTAATGGATTTAAATCAGCAAATAGAAAAATCAACAAACACCATTATTGCATCCATAGTTCCGAGACTCGAACTCGGCTCGGACTCGGCGAGGGTGACTCGACTTGAGACTCGGTGCCCAAACTCGGCGCAGACTCGATAAAGTGAAAAACCCAAGAAATCTAGAGATTTTTAAGGATTTAAAACTTGTTTCATGCACCCTTTATTAAATAAACCTAAAAGACACAATAACATCATCAAATAGAAGCTAATTTGATCACATACACAAGTATACAAGTTTATGTCTACAAGTTTATATCATATTTCGCTATTAGTAAGGTTTATGTCTACAAATTTCATGTCATACTTGTTATGGGATATAACTCTGAAACGTCTCATCACTATAGATTTCATTATTAAAGAAGCTCAAAGGAATTGTGGGGAAAATCACCATGGTCATATTGTGGAGTCGTGCTTAAAATCATGGCTTTCATGTTAGTCTTGAAGTTTAATTTAGACATCAATGAACTAGTGGTACTGCCTGCTCAATCATTTCAATTCTTACTCAGTGTAATGTCCCCGTTTCCGGCTTGATCATCAAGTGAAGAATGGATTAGCCTATTCCTCATTCCCGGAGGCTAATTCTAATGATGAGGGAATGAATTTGGGTTTTGACTAACTCTGTGTGTAGTTTTGCAGGTACAATCAAGGAGTTTCAAGTCATAATCCTCTAAGTCATGTGCAAGGCGCATATTTTCAATTTTGGCGCCTAATTGGAAGGTTTAATACAAGTCGCTAATTCTTGCAATTCCACTTCAAAATTGTGCCTAGCATGAACATCAACTTGTTTTGACCTCATTCATCAAGGCGCTTGCTAGAGGGAACATTGAGCGATCACCGAGGAAGTATTAAGGTGATGATGAAAGTTAGAAGAAGGTATAATTTACCTAGGTCGCAAATTTCATATTGAACTCACCAAATGTGCGCCTTGGATTTTGAAGGCAAGAATCAAGAAGATGAAGTCATCTATTAACCAGTTGAGCATCATTTGTACTTGATCATTCACCAAACATGTGTTTGGGGTCATTGAAAGAGCCTAATTGAGCTAGGCGCACTTTCTTGTTCTCACAACCCCCAGAGTACGCCTAACCTTCATGAGGCACCAATCCAAGTTCAAACACTTCAAATGGGCGCCTTGATCCGAGATTGGTTGTTTGGACCATCGAATGAGTAAGGAACTTCTTCAAGTTGATCAAGTGAACCTCACTCTCAAGGAGATCAAGTGGAAAGTTGGAATTGTCAAGTAATGATGTCTTGATACCTAGGCGCATATTGGGCCAAGAATCCTCCATTTGAGTGCCTAGCATGGATGATTGATAGATTGAAGACTTTGAAGTTAGGAGAAGTCACTTGGATGAACAATCAAAGTTGAAGAGGGAAACTCCTAGCCTAGGCGCATGTTTGATCAAAACTCCTCAATTCTGGCACCTAGGATTGAAGTCTATGTGAGGCGCACATTTTGATGAAACACTTCCATTTTGGCGCCTTGATTTGAAGATCACTTTGGATACTCTAGAGAATGCACCCAAGATGTAGATTTCTTCGGACAACATCAAAGGAGTTAGATTGAATAGATCAAGTGTTGGAGACACCTTCTGGATTAGGATAAGAAGTGAGGCGCACTTCTTGGGCATTACATGCCTCATCTAGCGCCTAACCTCAAGTGGCGCCTTGATCAACTCCAATGAGCGCCTCAGGAAGATTGAATGAGTTGAGCGTCAAGATACTCTTCTGGATCAAATTGACAACATTGGAAAGCTCTTTCCAAGTTAGGCGCAATCTCATGATGCTACCTCCTCTTGTTCCTCTGCCTGGTTTTCAGAATCCTCATTCTCATCTGAGTTGTCCTCATCCTCCCACTGACAAATGTAGACACAATCGATCGACATCCTCTCTGCCATCTCTTTGTAGTCGTTAATTGTAGTTGTCTTCCCATTTCATAAATAGAAGAAAAATCACGAGCTATCCTCATTGGTCGAGGCAATCGGCCATTAGATCTTTCGGACACCGAAATCTTCAAATTCTATCCTCGGGATTATCTTGGTTAGTGACCATACTATCGTGTCCTCCACTTCTATTTCAAACTTTAAGTTTTTCTTGGCCTTTACTGATAGATTATGATGATGGAGAGTTTTCATCGCTGTCGTGATGTACATTCACCATGTGAAACCTCTTGAAACTAGACAGGGATGTCCTAGTCAAGTGCATTTGAGGACACAACCACTTCGACCTGTGATTCACATGCCAAATTGGCCAAGTGATCCCTTGCACAATTGCCCTCCCGGTAAGTATGATTAATTCTGTAATTCATCCCTTCCAATATTTCCCATATAGCCTCCGTCAAATGTTTCAGCTTCCAATTTGTTACCTTTCTTTGCTTAATAGCATTTATACATATCTGTGAGTCCCCCTCATTGTCTATATCCCTCAAGTTCTCCTTTTTTGCTCAACCATAAACCAACCAGAAGTGCTGAGAACTTTGCTTGGTTATTGGTACCATCTGGGAGTTTTTTCATCATCACCCAAATTATCTCACCATTCAAATTTCTTATGATAACTCCTGCACCTGAAATCCTTGGATTCCCTCTCGCTGCTCCATCAAAGTTCAATTCTAGTCTCCCTACAGGGGAGGGCACCACTTAATGTTTGCCCGTTTATATTTTAAATTTCCTGAAATAGTGGCGTAATTTGGCGGAATTTCTAACTCTTTCCATCTCTTTATAGATTCCTCGTCCCATCTAGAGAATGGTTTCGGGGTAGAGGTTTGCTCATACCATTACAATCTCCGTTATTCCTCTTTCAATTTTCTTTACTATTTCTTCAAAATTTACTTCTTTCCCATTGAAAATTCGGTTGTTCCTTTCCTTCCATATCTACCAAATCAACATAGATGAGCTAGATATCCATAAACCTTCCCATGTGGAATTTCGAAGCCTTGGTCAACTTTTGAGGACGGTAATATCATTTGGGAGTGGTCCTTCCCAACCTAACTTGTTTATGAGCCAATCCCAACACACCTTTGTGAATGAACATCTAAGAAATAAATCATCAACATTTTCTTCTTCAGCTTTGCATAGAATACATCTAGAGGGACCATGAATACCAATGGATTTTAACCTTTCACCGGTGAGAACTCGCTTATGTGCAGCTGTCCATACAAATGCCCTTGCTTTCAGGAGAGTCCATTTGCGCCAACAAAGTTCCATAGGCCAATCTGACAATTCCTCCTCGTAGTTTTGAATTTTGTACCCCATTCTTATAGTGTATTCCTCAGACTTGGCTCCCGTCCGCATGATCTCATCTTCCTTTCTGTTCAAACAAATCCTCCTCTTTTTCAGTTCTTTAATAACTAACTCTATAATGTTTGAGGCAGAGCCATTGTTTTGATCTTATTCCAATCCCATTTCATATTCTCCAAGTCAAAATAGTCTTTGATGTATATGCCATCCAAATCTGAGATGTTGTTCCGAGCCATATCAATGCTTGGAATCTCCACCAAGGGGGTAAGGCCATTCCATGAATCCTTCCAGAATATTGCTCTACTTCTGTTGTTGACTGTCCAACTTATATGGTTCATAATGATACTTTTACAACTTTGCATGAAGTTCCAAATATGGGAACTCTGTGGGGGGTTTGGATTTGTTAGGATTTGAATAGGATCATCCATATCTAGATATTTCCTCCTAAGGATACAACATTTAGAATTTGGATTCTAATACATTTTCCAAATGAGTTTTGCCCCAAAAGGCATATTTTGCTTCTCGATGGATCTAAATCCAACACCTCCACCCCCCTTCGATTTACATGTCATCTGCCATCCTACCAATTGCAACCATCTATTCTCATTTGCCCCTTCCCATAAAAATTTCTTAAGAATACTTTCTAACATATTGCAAGCTTTCTTCGTGGCTTGATTGCTAGCCAGTTGATAAATAGGTATAGCGGATAAAACCATCTTTATCATCTGCATTTTACCTAGTAACGTTAGCCATCTCCCCTTTCACGAGCTTGCCTTTGATCTACACTTATTGATCGTTTCCTCCCAAAGATTAGTCCTCATTGCTCCTTTGAATAATGGGGCAACTAAGTATTTGCTTGGAAGTTCCGCCTTTTGGAAGTTTAGAGTAGAAAGAATTCTTCTCTGTAGCCTTTTATGGGTATTGAAAAAGAATATGTTGGATTTCTCTTTGTTTATTTTCTAACCTGATGCTATCACATAACTCTCTAGCAATGATTTGATAGTGCAGGCTTCATCCAGCTGAGACGACCCATATAGAAGGGTGTCATCAGCGAATTGTTGATGGGTAATTATCGGGAGATTGTCTGCTAGATGAATTCCCTTCCATAATTCTCTTTCTGCCCTTTTCTTAATTCCATGCCCAAGTAATATTGATACTATCAATAATATTCCTGCCTGGAGTAAATCCACTTTGCTCCTCCAATATAATTTTAGGCAGGATTACTTTCAGCCTATTGGCTATTGTCTTTGATACAATCTTATATATGGTATTACATAATGATATGGGCCTAAAGTCCCCAAATGTTGCTGTCATGTCCCCGTTTCCAGCTTGATCACTAAGTAAAGAATGGATTAGCCTATTGCTCATTACCGGAGGCTAATTCAGAATGATAAGGGAATGAATTGGTTTTTGACTAACTTCGTTTATTGTTTTGCAGGATCTAAGTCAGAAACCCAAAATTTGGCTAAGTTTGGAAGCCAAGAAGGCAGGAAATTGACTCTTGGAGTTTAGGCGCCAATGTCATGTCAAATTTCTTAAATGAGCACCTAAGGATTTTGAGACCCTCTATCAAGTTCTGGAGTGCAATATGACAAGTATAATATCATTGGAACTGATCAACACACTTGACTAGATTTTTGAAGGTCAGAAGTTGCCATGAGGGTTAGGCGCACCTTCTTACTCCTCCAGCTTTAAAAAGGCGCCTAGCATAGAAAATTGTGTTATGTGGCACTTTCATCATTCCAAACAAGGCGCCTTAGAAACAAAAGGGGATTGATTGATTTCCAAGCTGATTTTGACTAAGTAATTTGAGCAGTTGTCTTAAGGCACCATTCCTTGTTCAAGTAATCTCCTAGGCGCTAGATTATGATAGAGCAAACGCTAAATTGTGTCCTATGTTAGATAGTAGTTTGAAGGGTTAGAAAGTATCATCTAAAGTGCGCCTAGGTGTGGGGCGCTAGCTCTTGTTCAAACAACCTTGAAGAGCGCCTGGAAAATAAGCGCCTTGGACATTGAAGGCAACAACCTATCAATTAGTTGAGCATTCACCCAACTTGTGTTTGGAGTCATTGAAAGGAATTTCTTCAAGTAAGCTTCTTCCCAATTCTCAGATGGTGTGGAGTCATCAAATTCCTCAAGGCGCTTATTCATGCTTCTGCCTCCCCAATTGAGCGCCTTGGTCCACATTGGGCGCCATTCCATGATCACACTGCTTCAAATGGGCGCCTAGTCAGAAGATAAGGCAGTTGTAACTACCTGAGCATTCATTGGTTGACAGACTGTCTTTGGGATCCGTGTCAAGGTCTCTGGATAAGCTTGCCAAATCATAATGAGTCATCAAATGGAATATTCCCTTGGATATGCCCCTTGGGAAACGTGCCTTGGTACCTCTTTATGCATTGAAAAACGTGCCTTCATTGCCTTTGGAAGGCCTATAAAAGGAGGAGCTCTCTCATTCATTTGGCATCCATTCAGTTTGACAAAATTCTCTCTGCAAAGCTATTGAGCTTGTGATCTTGAGGCCTGCGAGTTTCAAGTGTTGGGGTGATGCTCCCTCGACAAGCAGGGTGATGCTCCCTCGACAAGCAAGGTGATGCTCCCTTGTGATATTATGAGATGTTGACATTCAGTTGACATCATTGAGTTTGAGTGAGTTGATCAAGTGTAGTTGCCATTGTAAACATCAGGGCTTCAAGGCCTTTCTTTTGTAATTCCATTGAATAAGTTGTACTTCATGCTATTGAAAGCATTATCCATGTAATAAGACATTGCAAGTTGTTTGAATCAAGTAACTAGACAAGTACCCAACTCTTATTCAAGTAGTTATCTTTGATGTATATCTTTGTGTTGTTGAAGTAGTTGATAAATTGACAGCAAGTAAAATTGTTTAAGGAAAAAATTTCCGTAGAACTAGTTGGGTATCTTACAGTGGTATCAGAGCCTGGATTCTGCCAGCCTTTGGGTTTTCATGCAAGAAGGTAATCAACAAAGTGATAGAACAAGGAGATACATTGCGCGTGAACAACGAAGGCAGTTCCAGTGGATTCATCCTTACCCACAACAGGATACTCTTTCAGAAGCAATTGTAGCTAGACAGGCTAACATGGCTGAGGAAAGAAGAAGTAGAAGTCCACCTGCAGATGGTGAACGTGCAGCAAGGGAGATGTTTAGGAACATTGCTGCTGAACAACAACAAACCGCTCAAATATTGCAACATGTTCTACAATCCCTTCAAAACATGAATCAGGGTGAAGCAGCTGGACAAGGTCGTAGAAATGCAGCTAGACATGAGAGACAAGAACGACATGATGATGATGATGCTGCTAGTGCAATAGGTAGAAGGGTTCGCACATGAACTCCTATAGTTGATAGGCCTTTAAGACCAACCTTCCACCACCGCCTGAACAGGACAATGAGGCTGATGAAGAGTTTGACGAAGAAGAACCAAACAATTTTGAAGATGAGATAGCTCTCTTTGCAGATCTTTATGCCAGACTTCCGGAACGTGTTCGAGATATGATGACTTTCAATGAATATTGCCGACAGAAGAGGGAAGATAGAGACAGGTGAGGTAGAACTAGAGGCTTTCGTCCTAGAAGGGATGATGATACAAAGGAGTATAAAGAAGCCTTGAATCGTGTTCCCATTCCTACCTTTGATGGAAGTGGTAAGCTCAGTGCTAGGGCTTGGGTAAACAAGCTGGATACATACCTTTCACTTAAGCCTTTGACGGAGAAGAAGGCAATTCAATTTGCTACAATGCATCTTGAAGGTTTGGCTTATGAATGGTGGCATCATGGCCTAGTCTCTCAACATCATGATAGGATAACTTCTTATGATGAGTTTGTAACAAAGTTAATTCAAAGGTTTGACAGAAAAGACACTGAAGTGTACTATCGCGAACTAGCTCAACTCAAGCAAGAAGGAAGGGTTGTGCAGTATGTTAATGACTTTCAGAAGATCGCAGTAATGGTACTTGATATGACTTACCGAAGAATCACTATGCTGTTCATTGAGGGATTGAACAATCAAATCAAGCCATTGGTAAAGGTACAAAGGCCGGCAAATTTGGAAGAAGCAATTGACTTTGCTCTAGATCTTGATACTACTCCTGTATATCAGCGAAAGAAGAAGTTTTATAAAGGAGTTAGCTCTACCCAAAGGAGACCCTCTTTTCCTCAAAAGATGACTCAAGGTTCATTTGCAGCTGAAAGAGACGAGCTAAGAAGGAAGAAACTTTGCTTTTCTTGCAAACAACCTTGGGAACCAGGACACAGATGCCTTGGTAAAGGTAAAGCACATCTGATTGAAGTTGTCTCTGATGATGGAAGTGAAGAAGAATCATTGAGTGAAGAAGAATCAATCCAAGGTGAAGAGGAGGTACAACCAACTCTTAATGTTGTTTTGGAAGAAACATCTGACAAAATAACATTAGCAACTATTTCAGGAGTTCCGAAGTATCATGCCTTCCGTATAAGAGGAGTTGTGAAGGGTCAAAGAGTCACCTGTCTCATTGATAGTGGTGCTACTCACAACTTCATAGATGAAGGTTTGGTAGCAAGACGGGGTCTAACAGTTGAAGACTTAGAAGGATTTCAAATAGCTGTTGCTGATGGATTCCTAATGAGTTGTACCAGAAAAGTGTCCCAACTGCAAATTCAAATGGGAGATTATTCTTTACAGGATGATTTCTATGTGGTTGGACTTGGGCATATTGATGTAGTACTTGGAGTGCAATGGTTGCATTCACTTGGAAGAATTGTCCAGGACTTTCAAAAGATGGAGTTAGAATTCATGCATGAAGGAAAGAAGATCAAACTGAAGTCAGTGTCTGATGGAAATCCCAAAGTTGTCTCAGCAAGACGAATGGAAGCATTATTTAGGCATAATGACATCGAATGGGCAGCCCAGGTTTGCATCAAGGACAACCAAATCCTCTCTGCTGAAGAAATTTATCCAGCAGATATACAGGCAATGTTGGATAAGCATGGTAAGGTGTTTAGGGACATACCTCCAGGAATACCTCCTGATAGAGGTTTTGAACATGTAATTGAATTGGAGGATGGGGCTAAACCTGTTAATATTGCACCCTATCGGCATCCAAGGCATTTCAAGATTGAAATTGAGAAGACGATCAAAGAATTGATCGATATGGGGCATATAAGACCATCATCAAGTCCATTTGCATCATCTGTGGTGCTAGTGAAGAAGAAGGATGGAACAATGCGGATGTGTGTTGAAGAAATTTATCCAGCAGATATACAGGCAATGTTGGATAAGCATGGTAAGGTGTTTAGGGACATACCTCCAGGAATACCTCCTGATAGAGGTTTTGAACATGTAATTGAATTGGAGGATGGGGCTAAACCTGTTAATATTGCACCCTATTGGCATCCAAGGCATTTCAAGATTGAAATTGAGAAGACGATCAAAGAATTAATCGATATGGGGCATATAAGACCATCATCAAGTCCACTTGCATCATCTGTGGTGCTAGTGAAGAAGAAGGATGGAACAATGCGGATGTGTGTTGACTATCGCGCATTGAACAAGAAGACCATCAAAAATAGGTATCCAATACCTAGGATCGATGAACTACTTGATGAGCTACACGGAGCAGTCTATTTCTCAAAGATAGATCTTCGATCTGGCTACCATCAAATTCATGTCAGAGAAGAGGACATTCCAAAGACAGCATTCAGATGCCATTACAGGCATTATGAATTTATGGTGATGGCGTTTGTGCTGACAAATGCTCTCGCCACTTTCCAGTCCTGTATGAATCATGTGTTCAACAAGCAGTTGAGAAAGTACCTGTTGGTTTTCTTTGACGACATCTTGATCTACAGCAAGACATGGGAAGAACATCTCCAACACTTAGATGAAATATTGAATGTTATGGAGAATCAATCTTTGTATGCAAAGATGTCTAAGTGTGATTTTGGCCTGAAGGAGATTCTGTACCTAGGTCATGTGATAGGAGCAAATGGAGTGAAAGTCCAAAAGGAAAAGATTGAAGCTATTTGCAACTGGCCAGTTCCCCGGAACGTATCTGAACTAAGAGGATTCCTTGGCCTCTGCAGCTATTACAGAAGATTTGTTAGGGGATTTTCACAACTTGCCGCACTCTTAACAAATCTAACAAAGAAAGGTGCTTTCATCTGGTCAATAGAAGCTCAAGCTGCATTTGATAGATTGAAGGAAGTGATGAGTACAACACTAGTACTGGCTTTGCCAGACTTTACTAAGTCCTTTGTTCTAGAATGCGATGCTTCAGGAGAAGGTATTGGAGCTGTTTTGATGCAAGATCGACATCCCATCGCATTCGAAAGCAGGAAGTTGAAGGAGACAGAAAGGTTGTACTCAACTTATGACAAAGAGATGCTGGCAATCATGCATGCCTTGGCTAAGTTCCGCCAGTATCTAGTTGGATCTAAGTTTGTGGTCAGGATTGATCACAATAGTTTGAAATACTTTCTAGGGCAGAAAGATTTGAATGAAAGACAGCAGAAGTGGGTTGTGAAGATACAGGCATATGATTTCGACATTGAATATGTGAAAGGCAAGAAGAATGTGGTTGCCGATGCCCTGTCTAGAAGACCTGTTGTTTGTGCCCTGAGCAAAGTTTCAGTGAATTGGAAGGCTCAGCTTCTAGTTGAGTATTCCAAATCAAAATTTGCTTGTGAGATCATGGATGGAATCATTCAGGATGATAGGTACAAGGTGATTGATGAAATCATCTATTACAAAGACAGAATCTATCTGACTCCTGAATCGGAGCTGAAGAGACAGATTTTGCAGACATACCATGATGCTCCACTTGCAAGACACCCTGGTTACTTCAAGACATACAGACAGATCAGAGAAAGATTCACTTGGAAGGGTCTAAAGGAAGAAGTTCTTCAGTATGTTAGGGAGTGTTTGACTTGTCAACAGAATAAGTCAGAGCATACATTTCCAGCAGGATTACTCCAACCACTACCAATTCCTGAACATAAGTGGGAGAGTATCTCTATAGACTTCATCACAGGTCTTCCGAAGGTGAATGGAAGAGACTGTATCTATGTAGTTGTGGACAGATTAACTAAGTATGCTCACTTCTTTGAAATTCCCGTTGAGTCATCAGCATTGCAACTAGCTGAGTTATTCTTCCGAGAAGTCTTTAGACTACATGGCCTTCCTAAGACCATAGTCAGCGATCGAGATAGCCGGTTCATCAGTGTGTTTTGGAGAGAGCTATTTCGACTAGCTGGAACTGACCTGACACCAAGCACTAGTTATCATCCTCAAACCGATGGACAAACTGAAATTGTAAACAAATGGCTTGAGGGATACTTGAGAAACTATGTGTTTGATCATCAGCGTGCTTGGATTAAGTGGCTACATCTGGGTGAATACTGCTACAACACTACTTTTCACATGTCGATTGGCATGACTCCCTTTCGAGCTTTGTATGGATATGAAGTTGTTTCATTTGTTGATCTGGCATTGGATGACAGTAGAGCTCCCAGAGCAAGTGAATTGATGAAGGATACTCAGGATATTTTGAGAGTCCTTAAGGACAATTTGCAAAGAGCTCAAAATCAACAAAAGTTGTATGTTGACAAACACTGAGTTGAAAGAAGCTTTGAAGTAGGTGACATGGTGTTTCTGCGCCTTCAGCCCTATAGACAGAGTACTTTGAAGAAGTCAGGTGCAGAGAAATTGAAACCAAGGTTTTACGGACCCTACAAGGTGTTGAGAAGAGTAGGGGAAGTGGCATATGAACTGGACTTGCCAGCCGGAAGCCGTATCCACAATGTATTTCATGTGTCGTGTCTCAAAAAGGCATTAGGTCAACATGTGGTTTCAACTGATGAACTACCACCACTTGATGAAGGAATGCTTGCACTTGAACCTGAAAATGTGGTGGATATAAGGGAGAAGAAACTTCGCAACCGAAGCATAAGAGAATATCTGGTGAAGTGGAAAGGGTTGCCGATGGAGGATGCTACCTGGGAAGGTGAAAAGATTCTGGAGCATCCTAACCTTCAATTGCTTGAGGACAAGCAATCCCGGGAAGGGGAGACTGTCATGTCCCCGTTTCCAGCTTGATCACTAAGTAAAGAATGGATTAGCCTATTGCTCATTCCCGGAGGCTAATTCAGAATGATAAGGGAATGAATTGGTTTTTGACTAACTTCGTTTATTGTTTTGTAGGATCTAAGTCAGAAACCCAAAATTTGGCTAAGTCTGGAAACCAAGAAGGCAGGAAATTGACTCTTGGAGTCTAGGCGCCAATGTCATGTAAAATTTCTTAAATGAGCGCCTAAGGATTTTGAGACCCTCTATCAAGTTCTGGAGTGCAATATGACAAGTATAATATCATTGGAACTGATCAACACACTTGACTAGATTTTTGAAGGTCAGAAGTTGCCATGAGGGTTAGGCGCACCTTCTTACTCCTCCAGCTTTAAAAAGGCGCCTAGCATAGAAAATTGTGTTATGTGGCACTTTCGTCATTCCAAACAAGGCGCCTTAGAAACAAAAGGGGATTGATTGATTTCCAAGCTGATTTTGACTAAGTAATTTGAGCAGTTGTCTTAAGGCGCCATTCCTTTCAAGTAATCTCCTAGGCGCTAGATTATGACAGAGCAAACCCTAAATTGTGTCCTATGTTAGATAGTAGTTTGAAGGGTTAGAAAGTATCATCTAAAGTGCGCCTAGGTGTGGGGCGCTAGCTCTTGTTCAAACAACCTTGAAGAGCGCCTGGAAAATAAGCGCCTTGGACATTGAAGGCAACAACCTATCAATTAGTTGAGCATTCACCCAACTTGTGTTTGGAGTCATTGAAAGGAATTTCTTCAAGTAAGCTTCTTCCCAATTCTCAGATGGTGTGGAGTCATCAAATTCCTCAAGGCGCTTATTCATGCTTCTGCCTCCCCAGTTGAGCGCCTTGGTCCACATTGGGTGCCATTCCATGATCACACTGCTTCAAATGGGCGCCTAGTCAGAAGATAAGGCAGTTGTAACTACCTGAGCATTCATTGGTCGACAGATTGTCTTTGGGATCCGTGTCAAGGTCTCTGGATAAGCTTGCCAACTCATAATGAGTCATCAGATGGAATATTCCCTTGGATATGCCCCTTGGGAAACGTGCCTTGGTACCTCTTTATGCATTGAAAAACGTGCCTTCATTGCCTTTGGAAGGCCTATAAAAGGAGGAGCTCTCTCATTCATTTGGCATCCATTCAGTTTGACAAAATTCTCTCTGCAAAGCTATTGAGCTTGTGATCTTGAGGCCTGCGAGTTTCAAGTGTTGGGGTGATGCTCCCTCGACAAGCAAGGTGATGCTCCCTTGTGATATTGTGAGATGTTGACATTCAGTTGACATCATTGAGTTTGAGTGAGTTGATCAAGTGTAGTCTCCATTGTAAACATCAGGGCTTCAAGGCCTTTCTTTTGTAATTCCATTGAATAAGTTGTACTTCATGCTATTGAAAGCATTATCCATGTAATAAGACATTGCAAGTTGTTTGAATCAAGTAACTAGACAAGTACCCAACTCTTATTCAAGTAGTTATCTTTGATGTATATCTTTGTGTTGTTGAAGTAGTTGATAAATTGACAGCAAGTAAAATTATTTAAGGAAAAAATTTCCGTAGAACTAGTTGGGTATCTTACAGTTGCTGGATCAAACTTCTTCGGAATGAATGCAATGAAAGTGTTGTTGATATCTCTCGACATTTTCTTTGATTTTCTCAAGTCCTCAACCGCTTCCAAAACATCGTCTCCCAAGATGTCCCAAAATTCTTTGAAAAAACAGGCTGGGAAGCCATCAGGACTCGGAGCCTTATCTAGATGTAATTGGAAAACGGGCTTCTTTACCTCCTCCTTTGTGAAGGTTGCCATTAGAAATTTATTATCATCTTCCGTAATCAGACATTGGATATTTTCAAAAAGGCCCTTTGATCCTGTAAGTTTGAAGCATCTGTTGTTGCCAAAAGATTTTGGAAGTGCGCCACCGCCTCCTTTTGTATGTCTGTATTTCCTTCTACCAAAGTTCCTTTTGCTTTTCTTATTGAGGTCACTCGATTGTTCACCCTGTGCATCTTGACTGAGTTATGGAAAAATTTTGTATTGAGGTCTCCCTCTGTAATGTCCCCTCTTTGACACATGGCTAGTCCATCATGGAGTTCCCGTGGGCTAGCAGTTTGGTTAGGGAACTGTGGTTAGTTGGCTCTGGAGGTCCTTGGCAGTGACAGAGTTTTGGTTCGCATTCGGTGGATCCAGTTGGCACCCTCGTGGGTGGATCAGTGGGCTCTTGGCTGTTACTATTTTTAGTAAGTTCGGATATGGTGTCGGTTCAGGATTTTTAGAGTTGGATCAGATGCGTTTCGTCGAGACCTTTCTGACGAGCTCAAGATCATGGTTTTCCGATGCCGTCTTCATAGTTATTTTAAAGTCCGAAGGTTGATTAATTTATATTCATATGGACTTATTTACTATTGCCGGAAAAGTGACTATATGAAAAATTAAAGTCTTATTTCAAGTTGTGACCTTGGGCGCCCATCCCTAGGCAAGTAAAAGTGTTTTTAAATGATAAAACTCCCTCTTGAATTCCAACGCCATCTTGGAGGGAGAATATAAGGTGTTTTTGGGAGCTCATTTCTTTATGCTATGTTTTGATATGTTTGCTTATGAGAGCTTTGCTAGGGTTTCTGGAGTTTGAGATTTTGCATCAGGCTATTGGAGACGGAAACCTCCATTAGTGACGGTATCCCACAGGTGTGCAATACCACCCAACGGTGCCATTGACGGTGGATGTATTCAACATTCACATATGTGCTGACAATGGAGACATTCGAAGAGTTTGCTTGAGCTGATTGTGAGACCATTTCATATAAATGTTATTTGCTGATAAAAGAAGACTGAGAAGGTAGATTTCAAGGTGTTTGGAAGTGATTCTATTGCTGCTGTGTCTACCTCTTGCTGGCCGTACCCTCTTGGAGCAGGCCGTACCACTTTGGGGTTTAGCTTGTGAAGTTTTTGGTGACCCGTGCCCTTTGTGCTTGGTCGCCCATCCTAGGAGGCTGCTGCAGACTGTTTTCAGACATATTCCAGCGAGTTATCAGCCATACACTTGCAGGTTGCTCCTACAGCAAGCCGTACCATGTACCTGTGAGGCGTGGGATTGTTTGTGACTCCTTTCTTCTATTTTGCTGCCTCTTGTATGGTCTTAATGTGGTATTTCAGACCTCTGCATTTGCTGATATCAGTTGTATAAACACTTTGTTGCATTTGTGAAGTTTTGAGCAATTCCAGCGATACCCACTTGCTGGTCCATTTCCGGCGGTCATACCAAGTTGCATATTTTCACATGGGTATGTAATAGTAATTGTTTTCTGGCTATTCTTCTATCTGGGTTGTCATTACTTTCTCCAGAATCATTGTATATTTTCTGGGTTTCTGTTATATGCAATATATTGTGTGCTCCGGCACCACATCTGTAGGAAAACAATAAACCCCTTTTGCATCTTCTATCTATCTGAAAGAACGCACAAAATAATAATAAAATCATATAAATAAAGATTCAAAAAAAAAAAAAATACAAACAGGTACGGCTCATTACACCCTCCTTAAGCCATGACTCCCTGGATTTGGATTTCCAAAAAATCTCCTCCCTAGCAAGCAATTTTCCATGATATTTCATCAATTCCTTCTCCTTTTCATATTCTTCTACACTCATTCCTTGCTGAATTACTTTTTCATTTAGTGCTTCTAGTTCCTCTTCCGCCTTCTCTTTTTCTTTGAATATATTCTTGAATGTCGACACATTCCATTCTTTCAGTCTCTCTTTTATCACAATGAGTTTTTTGGCAATCTTAAACATCTTAGATCCTTTTTGTACCTGCACCTCCTTCCACCAAGATTTCATTAGGTCTCTCAATGTATCACTCCTCAACCACATTTTTTCGAATTTGAAAGGGCATCGCGATGGTGGGAATTCCCGCGACAAGCTAAAAGCTACCGGAAAGTGGTTTGATCTTGAGTATGGGAAAATGATGGATTCAAAGGTGACAGAGAGCAATAACTAGTTGGGGGACACCAGGAACCTATCAAGTCTCTCTGCTATATTAGTAAACCCTTTCCTCTGATTTGTCCAGGTAAATTCTCCATTTTTAAGAGGGATATCTATAAGATTGTTATTATCTACAAAGGTTTGGAAGTTCTTTTGACTTGGGCTGATGTGAAGGGAGCCCCCTCTTTTTCCTATGTGGATAAAATAGTGTTGAAATCCCCACCCAAAATCCATAGATCATCTTTAAATTTGAATAAAAAATTTGAGATTTCATCCCATCCTTTTTCTTTTCTTCCATTTTTGTTGGCCCATAGACATTGACCAGCACAAAGGGTGTATTTATTTGAAATCTTGTAACTTTCATTGCCAACCAATTGGGATTTTCTTCTAGTACCTCCATTTTCATCTGAAGTGGCTTCCAAAGAATACCAATCCCGCCTGAAGCACCTCTTGCTTGAACAAATCAACTATCCCATCCAAAACAATATTTTCCAAAATTCTGACTCTCCTCTTTCGATAATTTCGTTTCCTAAATCAACACAACTTTTGCCCCAAAGTTTTGCATATGGTGCTAAACTATGTGTCATTTGTTAGGGGCATTTAAGGCCCTAACATTCCAACTCGCGATCTTCATTGGTTCCTAAGGGAGGGGCTTCTTCCCTTAGTGTTCAGAAGAAATTTATTGATGTTTGTCTAGCCTTCTTTTGCCGCATCCCTTTCCCGCCTTTGTCTATTGGATTTCCTACCTTTCTTTCTTGCCAATTTCAAGTTAGGTTTCAAAATTCTTGAAGCAGTTTGATCAATCGAGCATGGCACAACCGAACCGAATTCATCATCCGCCTAATCCTCCTCACTGATCCAATCAGAAACTTCTTGACTTTGGTGTCAGTGGTAGGCCCTATCAGGGCATTGTTCAGGGGATCCAAAATTCGATCCAATGGTTGTTCTGCTAAAGGCCCTCCACTCATATGATTCACAGGACATATGGGCCAATCTCTTTCTATCTCATCCACTAATTTGGTTGGCGGAATGGAATTAACCTTTTCCTCCTGTCTTTTAATTTCACTTTGGCTTTGATTCTTCAAAACTATCGGGGAACCTAAGGGATTCCCTTCCCTAGTTACCAAAGGAAGGCCTTGATCCTAAACCCCCTTATTGGCATCTTTCAATTCACCATTTCCCATATTAGGTTTTGGCCCTTGGTTCTTTTCTCTCTAGATTTGCGCTTCTTTGGGCTAGGGCACCTTAGAATTATCCGAACCATGATTTCGCATTCTGCAAATAGGGCAAAAGAATTTATTTTCCTCTACTTCGATCCCTTGCTTCCATATGCCCATCTTAGAGAGAATCTTAATCTCCTTCGGGATTTGCTTAATTGCTGCCAATTTTATTCTTGAATATAGATATGAGTTTTTTTCCAGCAGATTTGTAGCAACTTCCATAGTCATTCCCAAGGAGTTCCTGATTTTTGTGAGACATTCTTCCGACCAAAATTTGATGGGAAGATTGTATGGTCTGATCCATACTGGATTGTCACACGGTTTACATTCGATAGGGTTGAAGAGAGCATACCATCTTTGAAGAAATAATACCGAATCTCCCACCATCCATACACCATTCGAAATAACTCTATCTTCCGGATTGAGGAATATAACCATAAAAAACCCCATGGGAAGGAATTTCGCCACATGTGGGTATTGCCAATTGTTATGCATCCAATTACATATTTCTTCCCTTGATTTGTGCTTGCCAATGAGCCTTCCCGTGATCGCAGCCTTTTCCAACCATTCTAGATCTGCTTCCACTGTATTCAATATGTCTATCTCGTGTATAGTATAACTACCATCTTCCTTATTTTGCTGACTCTGCTTCTGCGAAAACTTTTTTCACTCCTTCCTCGCCATCCCAAATCAGATATTTGCAATTTATATTCGTGCTTGTGGGATGTAATCATTGGATAGTATTATTGTTTATGTTTAGCTGTCATAAAATTAAGAAACTTAATTGTTGAGAATAGGAGTTCTTCAAAGTCTCGTGCTTTAGCTTTTGAGATGAAAAATAGATAGGTCAAGTTTGCTTATATATTTTATCTTTATGCAAAACCCCAAAGAATAGATTGTACAACATTCATATTAGCAGGCTTGTTTTTGTTTTAGATTTTAGAGTAGACTAAATTAGGGAAATTCCCTTACAAATTTGAAGAGAGGTTTTTCTCATCCACTGTATTGTTTTGTGTTGTCACAAAAGTGACAAATTAAAACACTGACAAACTAATAGAAAAAATATGTACAAGTTCTCTAAATTCAATATTTTGCATGTTATTTAAGTTATTTTAAGAATTTATGTATTTTCTGAATTTGCTTAGTTTTTACCAAGTTTTTACGGTGTCTCAAGTCTAAGCCAAAATATTGGGCTGCCGAATCTTTAGCGAGTTAGAGTTTTAAAACTATGGTTATTATTATTGACATTGTCAATAGTTAGATCCAATTAATTATAAATGTAACATACCTCTATTGATTGATTCCTTTAAAATTTATTGCTTGAAAAAAAAAAATTCATTATGTGCTGGTGTCTGGGATACAACTTGCATTTCAAAGGTATATTTTCAGTGCAAAAGCTGCTCATTATTGTTGCCTCACAATTGAAGGTTGTTTGTTTGTTTTTTAGCAGTTTATTTGAATCTAAGCTCACAATCTTGGTATATTTCACTAACCTTCTTTTATCTTGTTAGTTCCACTAAGCAAACAAATTCTTTCATACATATTTGAATGGGAGGGGAAATAAATTGATTTCTACTAGAGTATGTGATGTTAATTTTTCAATAGGGTCAAATCATATAGACCAATATTTCATAGAGGTCTGCTTTATTATATAACCAAAACAATATGACCCTCCTTCAAATCCAATGTTACATACATTTTTGGAATGGGGGAATAGGGGACCATGGACCTAGATTTGGGGATGGTGGCTAGTGGGGAAAACACACACACAGCCTCCCACATACAAAACATGTGCCCGAAACAAATTTTGTTATTTTCTTCGTAAAACTAGAGTTGGGCTTTGGGGGCTATGTGGGGTTGAGGGGCAGCGCCCCTTGCAGGGGTTTTGGGGTAGAGCTTCCAATAGGATCAAGGGGTAACGCCCCTCGCGGGGGTCTGGGGCTAAATCCCCCAGCAGGGTTGAGGGGCAATGCTCCTTGTGAAGTCCAGGGGTAGTGCTCCTAGCCCTTGTCACATTCCTTGTTGCAATACAGGGCAAGGATGAAGGGCAGAACACCCACCACCAAAAGTCCAAATTAAGGCTTTTGAGACCACACGGACCTTCATGGTGCATCCCATTTTTCCTAATTCTATCATTATGTTTTCTCGGACACCAATCCTCATTGTTTTTGACCAAATATTCATTCTTTACAGAACTAATGACGAAATTGGGGAATCTGACCGGTCTAAATGATGAGGATTGTGCAGTTGAAGGCAGGAATATCGTCATTCTTGAATCATTTTATTCATTTTCTTCTCTTTAGACTTTTTAGAAACTCCTTACAGTAGTAAAGCAAAAACTCAAAACATTTATGAATACTTGATAATATCCACTACCACCCCATCCTCACTGCTTCTTCAACTCTCTACTAAGTCCAAGGTGTCAATGACATACGAATTAAGAAATATTTGATCACCAACTTCCTAAAGTTAAGATAAGAGATCATGCATCTGAGTTAAAAAAACAGTAACAGTTGTTTTAGTAGTCTATTTTCCCTCCAAAACATGTCAATAGTCCTTCTCTCTTCCAAGGTCAACCATTTGAACATGCCATCGTGTTGTCTATTTGTTCAAAGTTCAAATCTTTGACACAAATCAAAAGCGTTATCATGACATAGAGAAACTTTTTTCAATGTGGGAACACCCGAAGTTCTCAAGATGTCTAGGCGCTCCTTGGTCATCCCAGGGATGTTGGGATGTCTCCCTCTATAAGTGGCGATAGGTGGGGAGGTAGGCAGGGGTAGGCAGGGGGGCATTTCTTCCCCGTTGTCGAAATGACTCATTTTTTATTTGGGGGTGGTGGTGGCGGGTGGTGTATGCATCCCTGTTGAACTGTTCAAATCCTTTATCCTTCTTATTGGAGAAGACTCCTGTGAAATATCATCTTGCAAAACTGTCAAACTCTATTTCTCTTTTCAGCTGCCATTTTTGCTCAATCATTTTCTTAGAGTTTTGTTCCACTTGCCAAGCTCCTAAAAACCTACAAATTATGGGGATTGAAGGATATGATATTATCTACTACACCCTGTGTTTTAATAACTGTGGGTTTCTTCCACCTTTGGCAAGCATCTACTAGTTGTCCTCTTTAAAGGGTCTGATTTTGCCATCATTGTGTTTGTTGTTTGTGCTATATACATGACTCCAATTGCTTCCGTTTCACATCTCTATAGAACACTGCATTGTTGAAAACTTTGCAATCTAGTTTTTTATGGTTTGACACTATTTTGTTCAATAAAGATTATATAAAGTCATAGTTGCATTTTTCATGAATTTCTGTACTTACAATTAGTACACATTTTCAGTTGTGATGGAAAGATTGTTTTTCACATCTATATTTGTCTACAAGACCTATTAAATTTCAAAAATTCTAAGAAGAATATAAATGATTTGCAGGGAAAGTTGTTTCCAAGTTTTGTGCAAAGTACCTTCACACACAAGTCGTTAAAAATGAGGTGTATGCAAAGGGCGATTTACGAGGAAGCCTTAAGAGAGCTTTTTTCAGGTTCTTTAATTTCTTGTGTATGTTGTATTATATTTAAATTGTGATCTAGGTTTTCTTTCAAGTTTCTTGTGGGGGTGGGGGTTCCATGGTTCAATGCTTATATTCTTGAAGCACTTGCAAAATGTTAAGACCATAATATTTGAATAGGTGTATCTTTGAAAGAAATGAAAAAAAAAAAGAAGAGAGAATGGAAAAGAAAAGAAAGCAATCAGAGATATGGTGTATAGGTGTATATAGCTGCACATAAGGGTGTACTTGATTTATTAATCTGAATTTAATAGTTTCCAAATACAAATTCATAGTGATTAAGTTTTGGGAAGGCTGATTTTAGCTGATTGTCAATTGAAGAGTTTAGTATTTATGGTTATTTGAAAACAAGGTAATACTCTTTAATACTTTGCATTGTTGCAACTAATATTATTTATTAGAATGACAGTCATTGATTGGACATTCTCCCATAATTTATGACTTATATTTTCCTATTTACTTTTCAATCATCATCTTCATTTTGTGGTTTGCCTTTCATTGAGCCTTCCCTCTTTTAGTTTTTACTTCCTCAGACTTCTCTCTTATTGCACTGCCCTCTCGTTTATTTCTGTCTAGGTAAAAATGAATATTTTGATTTAAGCTAGAAAGAGTCATCTTGCTTCCTGCAGAAGACAAAATGGATGGTAAAACAACATATGAACAATTTCAACTTGAATATATTTTAGATTTAAGAAGAAAAAATACTGATTACTTTAGCTTGGCTGGATGCTGACCCATTTGATTTAGACTAGGACATGAATAAGGTGGGGATGAATTATAATTTGTTCACATTACACGTGCATGATTTGTGGCAGGGCAGTATATTAATGTTTCGTTATGTTTTTGAAGAGATCTCCTAGGTTAATTGAGTCAAACTTTTAGTTCATTCCATGTAATATCGCAAATGGGGATATTTTGCCCTTATTTAGATCTTCGGGCTTTCCAAACTAATTTTCTGATCTTCTGCCCAAAATTTCTGCACTTTATAATTCTGCCCTAACCCTAGTTCTGCTTCAAAATCAGACTTGAAACAATTGCATGTATTTATCATAAATCATGACGAACATCAAATATGAACACACCAAATGATTCGCCCAAGCATGTAGATTATATTCACCATGAATCATACATAGAACATATCAAATTACACCAAACATAAGGAACATGAAGTCTGCTGTAATTAACTGCTGTAAATATGAAGTTTGAGCATACAAATGATGATGGCAACCAGCCAAATAGCCCAACCACAAAGTAGACACAATTACCAACAATTACATACCAAAACTATGCAAGAACAAACTCCAATGAGGGCCAAATGAGAAAGTAAAGTCTGCTGTAATAAATCTGCTCAAACCCTAATTTCCAAGCAGCCACAAATCACCATGAATCTGCCCTAAGAGCAGGTCGCTCTTCCTCAAGATGATGCGCCTTAGGTCTAGGGCAAACCCTAGCCCAAAATCACCTCAAAGAATGCTCCAATTCACCTCAAATGAGGGTCGCTCCTCCTTGGATGCAAATTGCTCAAACCCTAGGTGAGTCGCCCTTCATGAATGCTCTCCATAGTTGATATAAATTCTGCTCTTGATGCTGTGATGCTCACTTGAACTCCCGTCACGGAATCCACAAGTAGAGTAGTTAGATTGTTTCCCAACTCCTCTCAAGTCACTCTTAGAGATCGCTCTCCAAATATGAAAGAATGAATGATTGATGATGCCTTTGGAATGCCAATTGATCAAGTATATATACATGCTTTGTCTCATCTTCTCCTCATGGCCAACCTAGGTAATTAGCTCATGTTTAAATTACAAGTTTCCCTCTCAAGAGGGCCAACCCATGTATAATGCGTCCTCCTTCCAAGGAAAGCGCCTAATTCAAATTAAAGATATGAATTAGGACTATTAGCAAGGGCGCCACCAAGGATAATAGTTAATTATTTTAGTCCACCTCAAATGCTAATCAAAGAATATAATAATCTATCAATGAGCGCCTAGGAGAGGCATGTGAATAATATTTGTCCTCCACCTAAGTGAATATCAAATTGCCCAAGGTGAGCAATGACCTCCATGATGATGCCAAGTCGCCCAAGGCAAGGTATCTATAGGAAGCATCCCAAGATGTGATGATAGCATCCATACAACATAAGATGAAGTCCAAACCCCTATCACAAATCCATATGAAAGGCCCTCCAAATAGCTGACTCCGAGGAAGATAAATCTCCATGTCCCTAATGAGTGTACCAAAGACAACATACCAATGTAACAAGTCATCTCCACTGCCCATGATATCCTCCAAATGTCCCGGAGCGAGGTGAAAGGCCCAAGTCAACTCAAATGGCGACCATTCCAAAAATGGGGACATTACATTCCATCTTTCAGGTTAATTACATGCAGTCTTGTTGTTAACTTTATTATCTCTTGATTGCATGATTCTTTGAGCAAAGTAAACCTTTATGTACGAATAATGATTTCTTTATAACACTTAAGGACAACTTATGTGTACTTTATAACACTTAGTAGGAAGAATCCACTTAATTCACTTGGACATGTCGACAAATTGACTTATAAAACAAAATTTCTGACAAAGGAGCATTAATAACACTTCACATTTATGATCTAGACTATTGCCTTCAAGCTTAGGGAAGAACAACAATGCCTCCTTATTACTCCAAGAAATGAGTAAGCCTCGAATGTGTCCATGGCTTATGAATCAAGCATCGAATGTCAACTCAACAGCCATTGACAGGATGTTGTAATTCCATACAAGCCAACAATCCAAACCATTAGACATGCATGTAAATCAATACCAAAAAACAAACATCAATCACAATGACTATTCCAATATCTCACCATATCGTGTCATATGACCAAAAAATTGATGTAAACAATGCAGAAGAGCAGAATTTTAAATTGTTGTCACCATGTCATAATTCATATTTGCAGTACATAGAATGATAGAAGAACCCATAATAACACAAAAAATTGTGGTTGTTTCATTTGAAATTAAGGTCAAAATTGATTGAATATAGACCATTAATTCTGAAAAGAGATGTTTACTATTAAAAAATTACTGCCAGAGACTCTTTACGCCAAGAGGTGTTATACAGTCACAGCAGGGCGGGGATGAGAGCACTCATTTTTTCTGCCTAAATTTATAAGAAAAAAAATTAAAATACCAAAAAGTAAATAAAAAATAAAACTTAAGAAAATCAAAGAGAAAAAACTAAAAAAGAAATAAAAAACCGTTGAAGGAGAAAAGGTAAATCACAAAAACTATGGAACCAAAAAAAATTGGAAAAAATAAAAAAATAAAAACAAAAAAAGAAATTGGAAAAAATAAAAAATAAAAACCAAAAAAGAAATTCGAAACTGTTGGAAGGAGAAAAAGGTGGAGAAAATCACGAAAACTATTGAACCAAAAAAGAAATTGGAAAAATTAAAAAATAAAAACCAAAAAAGAAATTGCAAGAGAAAATAAAAGAAACTATGGAAAAAAGATATACCTCGGCGTATTTTAGATATATTTTTTTAAATATAAATATACTAGTTCATAGCAGTTTTTTAAAATCTGAAAATTTGTGGAGTTCCAAGTGTTAAAATTTTTGCAGCCAAAACACAAGTGCCGATCAGAATTTGAGACAGCTTCTGAAACAACCGTATAAAATAAAACAAACAATTATTTTCATCATTTCTCATCTCTTAACCCCTTGTTATTCAAGCAAAGGGATGCCATGCTCTGTTTTGAATTCCATATACTCATATGGAATAGGTTGGAGCTAGACTGAGTGACATCACTATTTTTGTCAATCTTGACCTTTATTTTCTTTTAAGCTTAGTGAACACTAGAGGGAAACAAGGGAGTGGAGGACATATAGATGATTTTTCAGGGTTTGCTGGGGAGGAAAACTTAGCAGCTTTGGCATCAGACTTCAAACATGGAGTTTGCGAAACAGGGGAATTCTAAGGTCATTCACTTTGTGTATGTGGGAATTAGACAACTAAAGCCTGGAATTGGCAGCTTCTCGAGAAACCAGTAAATCACAAGAAGATATGTGGTTTGCAACAGGCAAGATAAGTGGTTGGAAACATTGGAAACGACAATTAATACATCATTGCCTCATATCAATGTGCAGGGAGGTGTGTGTGTGGGAATAAAGGCCATGCATGGCTTGGTCAAGAAAAGGTGTACTATAGATGATCTTGGGGATGGACATGGGTTCCAAAAACCTCCTGACTTCCCGCTTTTGCCCCTAAGACTATTTCTACCTCCACCTCTATTGCTTGGAGCCAGTGGACTAAGGCTGCAGTACCCCTTGTTCCAATCCCTTTTGCTCATGAAATTTTCAAGTGATTATTTTAGCTGACATCAGCCATTAATTTATGTTTTATACAAATCAGCATTTTCATAAACGTTTCAATGTTTAATCATAAGAGAAGTTCAACATTTGTTAACTCACTTAAGTCGTCTTGTCTTCAACATATAGAGGCCACAACCAAACCCTTTTTAAAAACTTACTCACCTGTTAGCTCAAGAAAATATATAGGAAAGAACAACCCATGGTAATTTGACCTTAGCAATAAATTGAAAGCAAGCTGTTTTAAGAGATAACACAATTGGCAAATAAACAAACTGAACATGAAAATAATCTTCAATGCTCTGCATTCGGTGATGAAAAGCAAAGGTCTACAAACTTTTATTCATTTCAATTCAGCGATGCAAAGCAAGGAACTACAAATCTTGTATTCATTTCAAACTCACTTCAAGAAATCATACAGACTTGCACCATGGGAATACCCTACTCAAAAGAACAATATAGAGTGAGAGAGCATTAGGAGAGGGAAAGTGAGATCAAGAAGCGGATATGGAAGCCAAGGAGAGTGATTCAAGTTCATCATTTGAGCCTCAAGGTAGGCATAATGCATTTGAATTTCTGATCTTCATTTTATCATTTCTTATAATTATTTGTGATTCATTTTTTAATTTTTAGATTTTCAATGTTCATTTCATTCTTAATAAGTTATTTAAAATGCTTAAATTTCAAATTTATTTTAGTTTGCAGGCTGTAGCTTTGTTTTCAATTTCAAAATTAGAATTTAGAAGTCAAATTAGGATTTCATCTTGTGTATCCTTTGCTTCTGCGCTTCGTGCAACCTGATGCAAGAAAAACAAAGTGAAATCCTTGTTTGACCAAATATTTACAATTGTCAATTTATGACAACATTTAGTTTTTTAGTTTATTATTTAATCGTTTTTAAAGTTACTTTTGTAAATTATTGAATTAACGCATAAATATTTTATTAAAGTTTAAAATCAATCATAAAATTTGAAAGTCAAATTAGGATTTTAACTTTTGTGTATCCTCTGCTTCTGCACTTCATGCGATCTGAAGCAATAAAAACAAAAGGAAAATCCTTGTGTCTTAATCCCTTGCATTATGCATGTTTTGAATTTTTATTTTAAATTATAAACTTATAAATTCTATTATCATTTCTTATAGTGTCACTATGAGTTCTCACAACAGGAGTGAGGATGAGGATTAGCCTCAATGGGTTGAAGTTGAAATTGAAAGTGAAATTGAATTTGTTTATGCACCCGACGATCCTAGTATAGAAGCAGGGAGGGGTGAAACTCAAACAACTAGTTCTATTGGGAGTGCAAATTATAGTTTCCTTCCAAAATGCTGCAAAAATATGCTAAGAGTCCCTTCGATCCAAAGTCTCCTTTAAGACAATTTGCAACTAAGTTATCAATGGAGCCTAGGACAATTGGGGGCACTAGGTTGTGAAAGTGCAACTTATGTAAACTTGAATGGTTTGACAGCATTACTAGAGTGAATGCCCACCTCCTTCATATCCAGGGCAAAGGTGTAGAATTATGTACGAAGTTGGCAAAAAATCTGAAATATAGGGCTGAAATAAATAGATTTGGAGTGCTAGTGAAGAAAATGCACCTTCATCCGCTACTTTGCCACAAAGGGGGAGGGGTCATCAGAGTTTTGCTTCTACTACTTTGTAGAGGCCATAGACACAGTCAAACTCCATCTAGTTTGGGGCCAATAGAGCTTAAGGGGAAATGCAAGGTGACTAGTGATGCTCCAAACTCACTAGCAAAATTATTCAATGCACAAGCGAAGGATGAGAAAAATGCTGCTATTGGCAAATTCTTCTTTTCCAGTGGCATTCCATTCCATGTGGCTCGCTCTCCTTATTATAAGGAGGCTATAGCAAAGGCAATAAGGGCGGGACCATCATATGTGCCACCATGGGAGACTAAATTGAGGACAACAATCTTGGATAAGAACTATTCCATGATTAATATTTTAATGGAGAAAATGAAGGATACTTGGGTCACAAGTGGATGCAGCATGGTCATGGATGGGTGGACGAACATTAAGCATTGTCCACTCATCAATATGATGGTTACATGTATAGAGGGCTCTTATTTCCTTAGGGTTGTTGATTGTTTAGGGCATTGAAAGGATGCTGATTTTTAGTTCCAGATCCTCAAAAATGCTATAGAGGAGGTTGGGCCACATAATGTGCTGCAAGTAGTGATAGATGTGGCCCATATGTGCAAAGTTGCAGGGAAGTTAATTGAGGCAGCCTATAGACATGTTTGGTGGACTCGTTGTGTGCATGCCATGAATAATGCACTCAAGGACATGGGAAAAATCAGTTGGATCAAAATAGTTGTTAGTGATGCTAGAGATGTGCAGATGTTTATTTGCAACCACCACACTTGACATGTACTCTTCAGGACCTTCTCCAAGAAGGAATTCTTGAAACTTGTTGAGACTAGGTATGCATCATACTTCATTCTCTTGGAGAGGATGCTTGAGTTGTAAGAGGCATTGCAACTAATGGTTATGACAGCGGAATGGAATCGGTGGCCTAAGTCGAAGACAGAGCAGGGGAAGAGGGTGAAGGAGGTGGTGAAGAGTGATGTTTTTTGGGTTGATGCCAAATATATTGTCTCTAGTATTACTCCAGTCTTTAGAGTGATTAGATATGGGGATGCTAATGCACCTACCCTTGGAGAGGTGTATGAGTGCATTGATATTATGCTTGACCAAATGAAGGCTATTGTATGACAAAAATACCCCACATTGCAATTCTACACTGAGCATATTCAACCAATCATTCATCACAGATGGGAGAAGCTCAACACTCCCTTGCACATGGTTACCTATGCACTAAATCTGAAGTGGTATGTCCAACGGCCTGGCAGAGTTACACCGATACAAGATATTGAGGTGAAGGCAGGGTTCATGAAGGCCATTCAAAAAATGTATGATTCTGTAGATGCTAGCATCATTTGTACTAAGTGGACAATTTGCCACTCTTAGGCAGGGAGACTATGGATTAGGAGGACCCAATTTTGTGGTGGACTATGCATGGGCCTACTTCTTGGACTACTGATCTAGCCATTCGTTCGCTATCCCAGGTTTTTAGTTCTTTTTTTGCTGAGAGGAATTGGTCTACTTATAGCTTCATCCACTTCATTAAGAGGAATAGCTTACCTCTAGGAGGGTAGAGAAGCTTGTGGCTGTACATAGTGTCTTGTGTCTCATTGACTGCAAGACACATACAAGGTGAGTCTAGCAAACAAATGAGATGTAGAGCCAGAGGACCCAGCATAGGTTGATGATAATGCTACACAAACAGGGCCGGTTGGTATTAGTTTGGAGGAGCTTGACCATGTGGAGTCTAGCAATTCTAGTGATGAGGAGATTGGCGAGAACTTTGGGGATGAATATAGGCATCAAGCCATTAGCCATTGACTCGGTCATTTGTATTTTGTTTTTGAACATTGTAATCACGAATCATCATTATAAAATTTTGAATATTCAACATGTCACATTTTCATTGTTAATGTTCAATGCAATCATTGCAATGTGTTTAAAGTTTAAACTTTATTGTTTAGTAGTTACTACTTACTAGTTTACTTAGCATGCAAAAGTTTCATTTGTAATTCTTATACTTATTCCTTATACATCTTTTTATAACTTATTTTTCCAAGTACTATATGTATTTGCGCCACCCCCTCGCTACCCCCCTGCTACTATCCCCTCGCCATCCCCAAACTTAGGCCCTTGGTCCCCTCGTCCCTGAAACTCGTACCCTTGTCCCCACGTCAAGAAACTCTGTGGAACTATGTATTATAAATATCCTTACGAGTAAATTTAAAGCTGAATTTTATTAGATGTTTATCCATGAGCGATCTTGTCCAAATTTTATTGGTTGGTGATTTGAACTAAGCAACATAGCATCTCCCTTTTTTTGTAGGATTTTCTTCTTTATATGGGATTTCCATGTGCAAATTAAGGTTATATATCGTTGAAAGTCAGCCTTAGCTGAGCATTCCTCTACAAAGAACCATATTTGCATCAAGGATTCAGAAATTACAGTGGAGGAGGATCATGTTTCGAAGCATCAAATAAGGTAAGATGTTTAGATTACCAAGAGGTTGGATACTTTGGATGGCTCGATGATGGTTTGGAACTTAAAATATTCTTGAATCCCCATCATTCAGACTCTTAAGAATGAGCAACATTAGTGGGTTATGCATTTAATGTTTTATTTGATCCTTGTGTACCTAGAGTTACAAGGAATTATAGACATTATGATGATGACTTCATCTCTCATAAGTTTTCATGAAGTGATCTATATCATAGATACAAGACTCGCCCAGACTTGCTTAGTCGTGAGCCAGGTGACCCTAGGCAAGTCTGGGAGACTCGGTAGTCAAGTACTCTGTAAGATGCTACCCCCCGATTTTTTTTCAAAATTCATACAATGATATGGCAAGGTTAGCATCAAAGCATAAACCATCTAAAGGCCTCACATTTTCTGATCACCAAGATCCCAGGATGGGCAAGGTGAGAGCATACAGTGATTTTGGCTTACAGTAACAAGTATGCAAGAAAGAAATACACTTCTTCCGCTGCAGTGGGCATCCACATATCGTGGGGATTCACCACTTTCAGTGGGTAAATAAGCAAACATGAAAGAGTTACATAGCCATCCACTTATTTAGTGGGTATTCTCCATTTGTTCAATGGGTAAAATGAACAAGAAAGATAACGATTCTTTTGCCCACACTGGCGGTAAACCATCCAGGGGTTATAGAGTTTGTGCAACATTAAATAAATGATTACAATGAATAACTAATTGCATACTACTCAGAAGAAACAATCTTGTTCATCATATCAGCATCATAATAATCCTAGGCAACGCAATGAAACCCTGCACAAGCATTAGTAGACTCTATCACAAGGTAAAAAACTGTCCATGACTGTAGCAAATAATGTAATCACTGTTGTTCAGACCTGCAGTACCAAAAATCAGACTTATATTGCATGCTATATGGCTGCCTTGTAGAAGATCACCTCACATAGATGAGCATATATATGCAACATCATCTTAATATCATGCAAGATTTGCATTCCAAGATAGGCAACCTGCACCACATTTGCATTGGTATCATTATGAAGTTTGACTGTCCCAACTGATATTTGAAATCTGATTGGTGTGGCTGAGACTTTACTGCAGAAAACTGGGAATTACCCAAATGTACGGGTGGCCAGCCACACTATGAATTCTCAACACCCAAAGCAGACTCCCAAACCCCCAACAAATTGGCTGTCCTTGAAGCTATTAATGATAACAAATGTTCAAAGAAACAACACTTAAATATTCTCTACTGATCAATCCTGTATTATAAAAACAGACTGCCCTCTTGCTATACGGTAGCCTTAGAGTTGACAAAACTTCACAAAGATCAACATATGCATATACTCTCCATCTAAAACTATTATGACATTCTAATACTCATGATTACATCACCATTGAAGCAGAGAAACAGTCCAAAACCAAGACCATGACATAATGAAGACCCCCTATTTCATGACAAGTACGGCACCCAGAAGCCTGTACGGACTGTTCATGGAATACAAAACAGTCACTAAAATTCACTGTACTAACACAAGAAAGCAGCGCTACCATGGACAATGAATGCTCAAACATTAAAACTCCACTAAACAAAGAGTAATGAACACCAAGCAAAATCAACCCCTAGGCATAGTACGGCCCAGCAGGTATGAGTTCTTCAAGATCCCCACAAACACTGCTCAGAACACAATGGAATAAGTCTGCAATGAGGCACCCATACATGAGGAAAATAACATAATAACAATAGAAGCAAAACAGACTTTCATCACTCCATAAACATGGGTCGAATCCTCTTGTTGGTACAACCTCCGTCTTCAGCACAAAGGTGATTTCTGTATGAAACCACACAAATTTCAGTTAGGGTGGATCTCTCACCACCGAAACCGATCTACTCCAAGAGGGTTTTCGTCCTCAAGAAGAATTTCTACAAGAGGGTTTCCGTCCTCAAGAGAAAATGGAAGAACTCGCAGGTTCATTCCGGCAACATAACAATACAAATCATAAGCATCCTCAACAATGAGCCCAACTCCTCTTTTTATAACTTTTTGAGGGAAATAAAATATTATTTCCTTTATCCCTTCATATTTCTCCTCAAACAATATAAAATAATTCCTTATGTGTGCACAACTTAAAGTCACCACTTTTAATTAAAAGCAATTTTTTGCTCCAAAGACCCCTTTATCAAAATAAAGGAAATATCTGCTTCGCAAGGCCCCAAAATGATGCATCCATGATTTAAAACTTTTTTTCCTCTTTCCAACGAGCTATAACACTTAGATTTTTATTAATTATTTTCACCCCTGGGAGCTTAAGTGAAAATAATAATTAAAATAGCTCATTAAATAACACCATTTTGCGGAAAATCCCAAACACCACCAAACTGCAAAATTAAGCATACCAACATACTCCATGATGGTTGGGAAGATGAATGATGCCTTCCGGGCGACTTTCCAAAAATAGACGGCTTCTCCAAGAATCTTGGAGAGCAAACCGGGAACTCGATCAAACATCAGAAAGCATCACAATGATCATAAGCACCATCTAAACTCAAAGCCATAACCAAATGCTCTGTAAAATTGATCTGTGGCCACTCCAAGAACATTGGAGTTCTCCCAAACATGTCGGATAACCACTAAGGGACTAAGAACAAGCCAAAATGCGCACAAAAGCCTATGTGCCAAAAAAGGGACATTACATACTCACCAAACTCGTCGAGTTTGCCAAAGTCCGACTAAAAGACTCTGCCGACGGCTGGGTAAAAAAGCAATTCACTCAAAAGTTAGTGTCTTGTATTTGTTTTCTACACCCTAAAAGCAACTTCATTTCATTTTCAAGCCAAAGGAGAAGGAAAAAAGAGAGTTTTGAGCCAAAATTGGATTGCATTGAAGGGAAACCAGCAAGTAGATTGAGCTAAAATTGGTGGTTGAATCACATTTGGGCAGGGTTGTAACTACTTTTGGTGCATCTAGAGGAGTCTACAAAGGATTGGGAAGAGCTCACCATTGATTTCAAGCAAGATTTAAGAGGTAAGTTTGTATTTTGAAGTTTTTTTTTGGTTTTTTAATAAAAATTCCATTTCTCTTTTACATTTCTTTTTTCTTCTTTCTATTTTGTTTTAATGGACCAAAAAACAAACCCTAGGTGTGTGCAATTTTTTTGTTGAACAAACCCTAGATGTTTTTTGATTTTTTTTTTAAATTTTATAGTTGCAAACCCTAGATTTTTTAATATTAGTTTAATTATTAACCATAAATGTTAATTTTTTTTCTATTTATATGTTATTGCAACATTCTTTAGATTTATAAATTGTTTTAATCACAATGTTAAACCCAATTAGAAGGAACCATTGTTGGAAACATGCCATCCCTGGGGAAAAGAGAGGAGAGATAACTTGTTTTCATTGCAAAAAATCTTTGGGAGGGGGAGGCATTAACATATTGAAATACCATCTTGCATGTATACCATGCCGAGAGGCTAAACCATGCGATGCAGTGCTTGTTGAAGTTATGTGTGAAGTGCAAGTTCGTTTAGAAACCTTTCACGAGCAAAAAGAACTAAAAGAGGCAAAGAGAGGAGATGGCAGCCATTGGTGGAACTACAAGTGGAGAGTCTTCTTGTTCGTATTGGGCCTAGACATTGTGCATCTAGGTTAGATTCATATATTTTGCCACACACTACTTTGGGTTCCCAACCGTCACTTGAGAGCATGAGTTGGACCAAAGATAAACATGATGCAGCTAGAAGTGCAATTGGAGACTTTTGGTTCTATTACACCATTCCATTCCATGCAGCCAAGTAATTTTTTTTTTGTTTTAAAATAAATAGTTTGAAACTTGGATTCTTTGTCTCTTGAATTTTTAATTTTAGAGGTATGTAGAATTCAAAGTTAAACTCTCAATTGTACAATACTTATTTTATTTAATTTATTTGTGTTAAGTCTCCTTATTGACAAAATATGGTGGATGTCATTACTGTTTGTGGGGTGGGGTTCAAAGCCCCTAATGATGAGATAAATGGCCCCATTTTAACTCAAAAGGTGGCTGATGTGAAAGCCACAATTGATGAGCAGCGAGAGATATGGAGGAAAAAGGGTTGCACTATCATGATTGATGGTTGGACTGATAGAAGAAATAGAACATTGCTAAATTTTCTTATTTCTTCCTTAGGTGATTGTACTTCCTGAAATGCATTGATTTAGTGATTAAGATTTTTTATATCTACTTTATTGAATCATTGATTTTGTTTTTTCTCGGTTGCCACAGTGTTCATTAAATCTATTGATGCTTCAAGAAATACAAAAAATGCTGAATTCCTTTGTGAAGCTTTGGAGGGAATCTTGACTTAGGTGGGTAAGGAGAATGTGGTGAAAACAGTGACAGATAATGCAGCAAATTATGTTGTAGGTAGACTACTCATGGATAGGCACCCATCATTATTTTGGACTCTTTGTGCTACTCATTGCCTTGACCTCATATTGGAGGATATTGGCTAGATTCCATGGATCAAATCATGTGTGGATCAAGCTAAAAATATTTGTAAATACATTTATAATCATAGTTGGGTCATCAACCTAATGAGGAGTTTCACATGGCAGAAGGAGTTGGCTCGTCTTGGAATAACCCACTTTGCAACTAATTTTATTACATCACAATCCTTGCTTAAGGCAAAGGGAGGTTTGAGGCGCATGTTTTGTAAGTGAGGAGTGGACTTCCTCATCATATGCTAAAACCAATGTAGGGGTTGATGTGGCTAATTATATTTTTGATGAGCAAAGCTTCTGGGTACCGACTGAGGAGATTGTAGAGGTAAATCTACATTATATTTTTATTCATATTTATATTTTATTTGCTTATTTTTGTTCACATTTATGTTAATGATTCCACTTTCAACTTTCACAATAATTGCAATTCACAAAGCCTTTAGTGGTTCTACAAATTGTTGATGGGGAGAAGCCTGCAATGGGCTACATATATGAGGGCATGGATAGGGCCAAGGAGGCCATTAGATCCGTTTATGCGTGAGTTGAGGATAAGTATCATCCCATTTGGGAAATCATTGATAGATGATGGCACCTCCAACTTCACAAGCCCCTACACGCAGCTGCTTATTTCCTTAATCCGGCATTACAATTCCACTCTGATTTCAAGGTGGATGAGGTTCTGAGTGGGGTCTACACAATCATAGAGCGGATGGTGTCTGATTCTTTTCTTGGAGCACAAATAGTCAGCGAGATTGAGATCTTTAGACTTGCTCAAGAAGATCTCTTTGCACGAGATATATGCAAGTCAACTTGGATGACATTGCAGCCAGGTAAAAATCTATTACGGGCATAATTTAAGTATAAAAATTAAAACTTTTCCTTTTTTCACATTATTATTAAATATTGAAACTTAAAATGGGATAATGAGATTGTTTTTTTCTTTTTCTCATCTTAGATGTATGGTGGGAAAGATTTGGTGCTAAGGTACCAAATCTTAAGAGGATTGCAGTTCGAGTCTTGAGCCAAACATGTAGTGCTTTAGGTTGTGAGCGCAATTGGAGTATGTTTGAGCACATACACTCCAAGAAGTGCAATAAATTGTCAGTGCAAAGGTTGAATGATCTAGTTTATGTTCATTACAACCTTCACCTTCACCACAAATTGATTTTGGGTAATGCCTTATCACCAATCTCACTAGATGAGGTTGATCCACAATCAGAGTGGATCACTAAGGCTGAGGATCCTGTCTTTAGTGATGAGGACCTTGATTTGGTTGACCAGGTGGATAGAGAGGTAGAGGCTGTATCCACGGTAGAGGAGGCTAGAGCACAAGGAGACACCTTGGATGTTGGTGTGAGTGTCACTGAGACAAGCAAATATCATGGTTGCATTATCATCCAGGACCTATCTTAGACACCCACGGAGGACTTGCCATACTATTTGGGCTAAGTGATGCAGGCTCCTCCGAGCCATATACTTCTAGTTTTTGTTTTGATATTTGTTTTGAAGTTTTGATGCCATGGATTTTATATTCCATGAGTTTTGTATACATTTGACAATATTTATATATCTAAATGTGTTATTTCCTATAGCTAAAATTTGCGTCTATATTTATGCAATTGATGTGTACTTGTGTATGTGATCAAAGTAGCTTTTATTTGATGAGTTTATTGTGTCTGTAAGGTATATTTATTAAAGGGTGCATGAAACAAGTTTTAAATCCTTAAAAATCTTTGAATTTCATGGGTTTTTCAATTTGCCGAGTTTGGGTGGCGAGTTTGAGTCTGGGTCAAAAATTAGCGTGTCGAGTCTTGGGTGAGTCCGAGTCTTGTAACACTGATCTATATAATGAGCTCCAACTCCTTTACTTCTCTTTCTCTAGATAGAAGACTATAGGATGTGGTCCGAAATGCCAATTTTCAAAATTTTGTCACAGTTTTTTTTTTTTTAATGGTAAGTGCTGCCAGAGGGGGCAGCTCCCGTATTCTAAATTCGAACCAAAAAAATTTTAAATGCATGCCCTTGCCACAAGGGGTGCTTAACCAAGGTTTAAATGCATGCCCTTTCCACAAGGGGTGCAACATAGAGACATCATTAACTTATGCTGACAAGTATTCAAAAGAACCTAATACTATTCACACTAAGAAGTAAAGCATAGTGCTAATTTACTCTGCTCTCAGCATACCCCAAAACGGATGTATTATCACTTTGTCCACGATGTCCCCCCTTCGAGGAAGATCTGAGCAACATTTGGTGCTTACCTGGGGGGAACTTTTTCCTCTTAACCTTTGTCCATTCAAGCTCTGATTGAGGGTGGGCCGATGTGTTTTGATCCACATCATCTGTGGGGGACAAATTCCTCTTACCTTCTATCCTTGCCTGATCTGATTGAATGTCTTCCTTGAGACAAAGTCCTTCCAACACTAGGACAACTGAAGAAGCAACTGAAAGATCAGTTAGCTTGGAATCCTCTTTCCCTAATGAAAAATTTGAGGTTTCTGGAGTGGCACTAATATTAGAGGCCCTATGTAAATCCCCCGCACCTAATTCTTGGAGATTGTCTGAAGGAGGAGAAGGCTTTGAATTTGAGCAGACTAGCAATGGCATCTCAGGGGAACACGTCTCCGTTTGAGGAGTGGAAGGAATCATGTAGTGATGGGACTTAGCACCAATCCACCAAGTGGGGGTACTGCGAGAAGCTTGGTTACCCACACCATTTGGACATTGAGGCGTGAAATGCTCTAATGAGAAACACCTTCTGCATTTGAAATCAATATTTTCATAGTCTACTAGTTGTCTCCACTTTCTCTCGCCTACTAATAAGGAGATCTCAGCAGGGAGACTCGTGGAAAAGTCCATCTCCACACAGATTCGAGCACAAGTAGAATTCTCATAGTCGATTATCTTTTCTGAAGCACATAAAAAGCCCAAACCATTGCCAATGGTTTGCAGACAATCCAGCTCCCAAAACTCAAAAGGGAGGTATGATAGCCGAACCCATAGGAAATCAGAATTGAAAATCTCTGTGCGGGGGTCGAAGGATGGGTACCAGGCCTTCATGCATAAGAAATCGCCCTGGAACATCCATGGGCCGTTTCTTAACACATTTTCCTTGTCATCGAGGGATTCAAACTCTAGGATGTAGAAGCCCCTCCAACGGGGGAAAATACTGATCGCATCCTCCAATTCATCTTTCCACCAAGATGTGATCCATGCATGTAAATTGCACAGCTTAGGCCAAATTTTGACAAACCTACAGATGAGAGCATGGTCTTGGAGAAATTCCTCCCTATCGTGGATGGGTCTGTCAATTTGAATCTCAGGAATGTACCCTGAATTGTGCAGAGAAAACAGGGATTGATCAATGCTGCGCGCAACAACGGTGCAACCCTCAGCATCGCGCCCGTCAAGAATGCCCTCCTTCCCTGAATTCCGAGCCCTAGATGGCCAAGCCGATGCTTTCTGGCACCGCGATTTAGGGTTATCGTGGGGCGGAGAGGATACCCTAAAATGATTCTGCAAGATTCCTTTGAAGTCTAAAATGTTTTGATCTGAGCCCGCGCATCCAGAGGCATTTATTCCAACAAAGCCCTTGCGAAGAGGAATGGCGCCTTCCCCAGGAGGATGCGCAGCGTGGAAGGGAGCAGGATCGGCGTGAGGAGTGACAGAAGTAGAGAGCGCCATTTGTGAGGGAATAGTAATATTTTGTTACAATTTTTGCTAGAATATAGTTATACGAAATTTGGCAGCTGTTTCCTTGTGCACCTAAATGCTATTGCATCTTGCATTGTTTGCCTATTTTGCAAATTATGTTAGAGCATTACAGAATTCTTGAGCCTTATATTAAGCAAAGTGAAGTGGCTATGGTGTGTGGGAATTTGACATGATATGCATAGAATTTGTTATATGACAGGGCCATTATAATCCCAAATGCTTCTGGAGATAGAGATAGTGTGTGGCAAGCATGAAGTTAGATGCTAGTGGCAGATATGGACTGTGACAATGTTGGGTCACAAGAATATTCTTGTTATATATATATGAACCCATAATCATACTTGAGGCCCTGAACCTGATCCTGTATCAAGATTGACAACTTATTTTTTGTTGTTTGTTTAAAGTCATTTGACTTTGTTTGGAAACCTTTGTTGGCATTTGTTGATATTCATTTTTTTGTTTAATTGTTAGCTACATGGAGTTTAGGCTCTTTGCCATTGAATAAATTCTATGTGACGCATAATTGTGGGATTTAAATTTATTTAGGGTTTCGTTAGCTTTGAATGTTCTATTCGTAGGATAAGTGTCAGGGTTTTAGGATCTTGTCTATTTCTAATATTATAATTGAAAGCCTTAATGATATTATTATATTAATCTTATATAATTATTAATTAAAAAAAGAATAAAAAATTGAAAACAGTCAAATCTAAAAGTGTGAAAGTCAAGTGTTATTTGAAAGGTTTGGAGGAGTCCTGGAGCTTGATTAAAAGTGATAAAATTATGAAAAATGGCATGTGCCTTGAAGGTCTACTTGATTTCAAAGGCTTTAATTTCGGCACTACCCTTAACCCCACTGGGGCACTACCCCCTGACCATGCTAGGGGCTACCACCACAGGTCCCTGCTCTCATTTTTATTTGCTCTCTATATCTCTATTCTAGTAAAATGCCTTTAAATTTTGAAAAAAAAGGTTTTTCTCTCTTTTTTTGTGTGTTTTTCTATGTTTTTTGAAAATCTGATTTTTTCTCGATTAAATCTTTACTTTTTGAAAAAATCTCGTACTTTTGGTTTGCCGATTTTTTACTCAATTTTTTTTTGCTGCTATGGTGAACCATAATGAGAAACTCAGATTTTAAAAACTCAGGACTCGATAATAACTTAGCGAAAAACTCAGACTCGACAAATTTATTGAATATTTAAAAATACATAAATTTTTAAAAATATTCTTAAAAAATACACATAATACTAAATTTGTAGAACATATTATTGATTTCCTTTATATATAAATTAAAATTAGAGTTCAATACATATCATAGACTAAAAAATGAGTTAGCAGCCTAAACTTAAATAAATAAATAACTCTAAATATGTATGATATGTAATATGTATTATGAATATCTAATATTTATGATATGTTCCCACCTAAATCTGGATTATAAATTCCATTTGCAAATTAGAATCATCATAAATGATAGTACAAAATGATCATTATTGGAGTGGAGTGCTTTCATTATATATTTGTTTACTCCCATTGGATTCCAACCAATTTGAGAAAAAAATAGCTACGGCGTGGGATTTCTAGCTCCTAGAATACTAATTATTTTTCTTCTGTTGTGTAGAAAATATGGCAATGAAATACATAAAAATTAAAATATCAAAATATATTTAAAAGACACGAGTCTCTATTGCAGTAGACATGTTATCAAACAACAGTATTTGTAGACTCTAAACCTGCACAACACATCCTTACATCATGCAAATCTGTTAGCAAATGAATTTTTTTGGCATTGTAGACCCTAAACTTGTGCGACACACCCTTAAATTGTGTTTTAAAAAGCCAAATGAAATCATGTTTGAAAATTTTCACTTTTAGTCAACCAAGTTAAACCCTAAGCTGTGAGTCAGGCATATTTTTGGCAAGTTTCGACAAGTTTTATTATTGAAATTAGGCGAGTAATCATTGCCGAGTTTTCCTACGAGTTACTTGGCAAGGGTTTCAACTTGTGATTACTCGTGAGTCCTGCAAGAATTGCAAGGTTTTGCAACTATGATGCGAACATATGATGTCATTCAATATATGATTATGAAAATTATTCCTTACCTTATCAGGTTGATATTGAGTGTATCCCATCATAGAGTCTCCATTGGATTTGTCTAAGAGACATTTAGAATCACTCAAAGAACCTTGATTTTTAGTTGAAGCTATCAAAATCTGTGTGAATCTGTCATGTCCCCGTTTCCGGCTTGATCATCAAGTGAATGGATTAGCCTATTGATCATTCCCGGAGGCTAATTCAAGATGATGAGGGAATGAATTGGTTTTTGACTAACTCCGTTTTATTGTTTTGCAAGATCTAAGTCAAAAACCCAAAAATTGACTAAGTTTGAGAGTCATTTCATCAACTCCGGTGGTCACTTTGTCAAGAGATGCTTTCATGAAGTTTAGGCCCATTTTTAGGTAATTCTGGCTCACTTTGGCGCCTAACCTTTCAAGATCATTTATAGCACTGAGTAAGGGATCCAACTTGATGCGCTCCTTGTGATTAACCTCCTCCAACCTGGCGCCTAGTTTTGAGATAAGCAAAGTGAGTGTGGATGAAGCTTTCATGCTTGGGCGCCAATGTTATGTTGAACTCACCAGATGGGCGCCTTGGACCTTGAAGGCAAGAACCAAGAAGATGAAGTCATCTATTAACTAGTTGAGCATCACTTGTCCTGATCATTCACCTAACATATGTTTGAGGTCATTGAAAGAGCCTAATTGAGCTAGGCGCACTTTCTTGTTCTCACAAACCCCAGAGTGCGCCTAACCTTTATAAGGCGTCAATTCAAGTTTAAACACTCCAAAATGGGCGTCTTGATCTGGATTGGTTGTTAGAACCATCAGGGAACTTCTTCAATTGAACTTCATTCTCAGGGAGGTCAAGTAGAAAGTTAGAATTGTCGAGAAAAGATGACTTGCTACCTAGGCGCATATTGGGCCAAGAATCTTCCATTTGAGTGCCTAGCATGGATGGTTGATTGATTGAAGGCTTTGAAGTTAGGAAAGTCATTTGGGTGAACAATCAAAGTTAAAGAAGGAAACTTCTAGCTTAGGCGCATGTGTTGGCCAAAACTCTTTAACTCTAGCGCCTAGGATTGAAAGATATGTGAGATGCACATTTTGATGAAACACTTCCATTTTGGCGCCTAAGGTGGAAACTCTCTCAAATAGCTTACAACATTCAAGTTGATTTGATAGAAGAAGGTCAGTAGACTCCAGAACTAGCTTGGTGCACTTAATTGCCTATCTCACCCTCAAGATGCGCCTAGGCAAGTAAGTCGCCTTCTCCATTTGTCAAAGAATCAAATAAGCGCCTTGATTTGATGGTCACTCTGGACACTCGAAATGGCGCCCAAGGATTTATCAATTGCATCATAAAGAAAGGAAACATCCTGAAGCATCTTCTAGGGGTTGAAGTGGTAAGAAACAACAAGTCTAGGCGCACTTATTAGTTTGAATAGCCTAGTTTTGGCGCCTAGCAAGCGATCATGTAAACTTGCAATTGAGATTAAGTACTTGATGGAGGAGGGATTCCAGAGTACTTCCTATTGATTGGAACAATGAAATGCAACAAGTATGAAGCCTAGAACTCTAGGCGCACTCTAGAGTCTCTGTAAACCTTCAATTGGCGCCTAGCAATAGTAAGGCGCAGTTTCATGACGAAACTATCTGAAATGGGTGCCAAGACTTGAAAGTAGCATAAACCGCTGTCAGAGAACCTTCAATGAACATTTCCACAAGATTTCATGCATGTTAAGGTTACTAGAAAAGTTAGGCGCATATCCATACCTCTGCTACCTCAGTTGGGCGCCTAGGTCTACATTGGGCGCCATTCCATGATCAAACTGCTTCAACTTGGTGCCTAGACAGAAGAAAAGGTAGTTGTAACTACCTGAACTCTCATTGGTCGACAAGATGACATTGGGATCCGTGTCAAGGTCTTTGGATAAGATTGCCAATTCAGGATGAGTTGTCAAGTGGAATATTCTCCTAAATATGCTCCTTGGAAAGCGTGCCTTCATTCCCTTTGGAAGGCCTATAAAAGGAGGAGCTCTCTCATTCATTTGATATCTTATCATTTTGGCGAAATTTCTCTCTGCAAAGCTTTATGCTTGTAATCTTGAGGCCTGCGAGTTTCAAGTGTTGGGGTGATGCTCCCTCAACTGACAAGGTGATATTGAGTTCAATAGAGTTGATCAATTGTGAAATCATTGAAAACATCAAGGCTTCAAAGCCTTTCTTGTGATCAAGTTGAATAAGAACTATATATTCATGCCTTTGAAGGCATTATCATTGTAATGAGACATTTGTAATAAGTTGAATCAAGTAATGATATAAGTACCCAGCTTCAAATTGATTCATACAAGTTATTATCTTTGATGTATGTCATTTGATGAGGTAAGTGCAAGTAAATTTATCTAAGGGAAAAAATTTAGTTACAACTAGTTGGGTATCTTACAAAATCTTTTTGCATCTTTAGGCAATTTCTTTCGTCATGTTGATCAATTTCATGAAACATGTCGTATGTATGTGCAAGAAAAGTAACTTTTGCTCCTTGCCTTGTTGGAGAAGTAGGTAGATGAGAGCTATCGCTGATATAATTGACAAAAGAATCATTTTTTCTGGGAGATGGATATTGCTGAAATGGTGGAATGTTCAAGGGGACCATTGGCCTGATTGAATCTTTCTATGTCTTTCCTAAAGTGATCATATATGTTCTTGGCATCCTTCAATTCAGTAGTATTACCTATCTTGAGAAAGAAAATTACCTCTGAAGTTAAAGTGTTTATGAATCAGCTCAAAATAATTTTAGAAGGATTTAAAGTGGCAGCAATCTTGGTAACCAAACAATTGAAACTTGCAACAAACTCCCTCATAGGTTCATTTTTGTCTTTCTTGGCAATTGAGAGTTGTGTAAACAAGATATGGTTATCTTTAGTTGACTTGAAGTGTGCTAGGAACTTTTCTCTCATTAATTCTCAACTAGTGATAGACTTGGCAGCAAGATGGTGAAACCAATTAGCTGCTATGCTTTGTAATGTTTCTACAAACAAGCAAATTGCAACATCTTTATACGTTACGTTCAAAATTCTATATGCAGTGAAGGCCAAAATATGCATCATCTAGATGCTACTTGCCATCACCATAGTATACACACTTGCCAAGTGCTCGGCAAGTCATTGAGTACTTGTGAGTTTTTTTGGCTGCCGAGTACTCACAGGGAAAACTTGCAAGATTGAGGTGGTCGAGTTTTTGGTTAGTTGAAGCAGCAAAATCCAATGAGTACTCGCCAAAACTCGGTGAGGCTGTGCAAGAAACTTGCTAAGGCGCATTAGATGCAGGAACACGTGAAAAACGGTGAAAAAATGCTTATTTTTTGCGTATTTAACCCTAGACGCCCATAGCTAAACCTCGCACAACAATTGTGCATCCTTGAGACCAATTTGAAAGGACTTTTAGTTGATTTGAATGGCAGATTTGAGGAATTTCAGTTTCCAAGTTAGAATTTTTTTTTCCCAAGCATGTAAGTTACTTCTAGCATGTTAATAATAGATTTGTAAACATTATTTACAATTTTATTTGCAAGGAATTTGATTTTTGAAAATTTTATTGCTGATTCAATTAGTTTTTTGAATGAAATTGTTGTTTTTCCTCTTAATCAAAGGGTTTTACACTTTCAAGTCAAAAAAATGGTTTTTTTGGATAAATTAATTAATGGCATACTACATTGCTATTCAATTACTGTATACATTTGTAATGCATCTTATATATGAATTTTATTTTATTTTTCGTATTCAAATCGTTGTTTTTTAAAAAAATGTTGCTTTTTTTGGTATTTACTAATGTTGTAGGTTATATACGATGGCATTTAGCTCCACATTAGGCTCAACATTAGTTACTGGAAGTCATTCCACTGGAATTAAAGGCTTTGCTTGGAAATATGCTGTAATGGGACCTGTATTGGGGAGTGTGATTCGCATCTTAGGCATTAAGAAACCTAATGGAGGCAGTAATCGCTTCATATACCACATTGTAGGCATTCCTAATCGTGCCACCAAGCCATGTCCAAATGCTAAAGAAGAAGAAAAATGAGAGATGCAAGCACTCCTTGCATTGTTGGTTAAGAAAAAACTAGAGAGGGCGAGGACAGAAGCAGCCGTAGCAACAAACATTGATCCTGACATGCAAGTAGAAATTGATGAAGATATGGTAGGCATTATGGGCTCTAGTCATGGTCCACACATACAAAGTACATCTACCTCATCCAGTTCAAGCAAAGTGCAAGCACAAGGCTTTTTTATACCTAGAGACATACTTGGAGCACAACTGTTGTTGTAGGTATAGGGTGGAACAAGGAGGTGCACTAGGAAGTAGATAAGGCATGTGCAAGTTTTTGGTTTTATAACAACCTTCCCTTCAATGTGGTGAAGAGCCTGTATTGGGAGAATTTGGTGACAACATTGGTAGTTGCAGGAAAGGGTACAAGGCGCCCTCTCCCCTCTTCAATTGACTTAAGTGGAATGTTGCTCTAAAATGTTGCTGAAGATGCAAAGTTAATTCTTGAAGAACAAGAAAGGTAGTGGTGAAAGTTTGGATGCACTATTTTTTCAGATGGGTGGAGGGATGGAAAAAATTGCACGCTTATCAATTTTTTGGCAACCTAAAACGATGAGATGGTTTTCTTGAAGTCAATTGATGCCTCTAATAAAATAAAAAATGCAAAAACTTTGAGCCTAATGTTGGAGCAAGTTGTCTTAGAGATGGGCATAGAAAATGTGGTGCAAATTATCATTGACGATTTAGTAGGGTACAAGGTGCCTGGGAGATTGCTTCAATAGAGGCATCCGTCACTTTTTTTAATCCCTTGTGCGACACATTGTCTTGAGCTTCATTTGGAGGACATAGGCAAAATTGATTGGGTAAGACTGGTTGTAAAAGATGCAAGGAATAACACAAAATATATTTATAATCACCCTTGGGTTCTTAGCTTGATGAGAGATCACACCAAGGGGAAAGAGCTTGTGCGGTCGGGTGTCACAAAGTCCAAGTCAAGTCCAAGTATGCGAACTATGGACATCACCATAGAACTTTGGAAAATTCTTCCTTGATCCATGAGAAAGATCATAATTTTCTATGAATGCCAATAGACTAATCTGATTTCCCCATGGCAACAATGGAGGTAGATGATTGTTGTTGATGTGGTTACCCTCTTGATCAACCATGAATTATATTGGTATTTCTTTTGAAGTTGAAAGATATCTCTATATTCAAGAACCTCTATGTCAAACTTGAATGTCATGATGGAAAAGATGGTAGTTTTATGTTGTTCCTTAGTAGAGTCATAAAAAACTATTAGTATTTTAATTTGCACCTTTTAGCATAACACAAAATAGAATAGATGTGCGATAGAAACACTCCTTGAATTAGAAGGGGAAGCTCCCTACAATAAAAACTATTCTAATTTGTACAATATGTACTTGCTATTTACAATTTGTGTTAGGAATTTGCAGGTTCATTAAACCAATTCCACATAACCCAAAAGGAGAATATGATGCATACAAGCATTCAGATTTAACCATAATGCAAAGATCAAATGACAAACACAAGATAACACAAGATATGCCCTGGGAAAACCCTCAAGAGGGAAAAACCAGCCTCCAAAAGCATCCACACTCAAATGTATTATTCAGCAATAAGAATTACAATACATATGTAGAGTCTCCACGAACACCTCTGAAACATCAAGCTCCTCCAATGCATCCTCCATGTGCCCAAGCATGAATCCACACATCCCATACCATGCTTCACACAATGCACTCACAGGAGAAAACTCAATACAACAACAGCCTCTCACACAATCTCCCATACACCAACAATAATCAATCAACCAACCAACCCCAACTAATGACCATGTGCTTGCTTTTATAAATCAAGCTCACAAAAATACAAGTAGTATTGGGTAAACCATGTGTTCCAAAACTATGGATACACAAAACCATTGACCACAAATATTAAATATTTGTCTTGTGTCCCACACAAAATATTTAAACCAATGTTACATACAACATTTACAAGTGGCACGCAAATAAATATCCAATGTGGCTAAACATATCAATTAAGATGCACCACAAATAAATATTTATTTTACATAAATAAATAATACCAATGTTATGCAAGGTGTACAACATCTATTTCCCAACAATTTGTACAATGTTTTACGGGGTGGTTCACTATCATGCTAAATAAAAATAGAGGTATTTTTTTTTGGATTTACCTTTATGAGTTCGAACTTAATAATTACTAAAAGCTTTGTATTGTAATAGGTGTTAGGTCGATAATTGTAGCTTTGAATGCAATGTAGTGTTTAACTTATAACATCTTGTGTTATTGTGTTGTAGCCTATCTAATCCTTATGTGTACTTGCATTGTCTAGTCTCTGCTTTTAGCTGAAGAATGTAAGTGTCTAGTCGTAGCATTTATTTTAAGTCAAAAAACGTAAAAACCTTTTGCCTACATTGAAGTGCATTTCGGCCTTTTACCCTAGGTGAATTCAAAAAGATACACATTTATTTTTTATTCAACATGATTGTGAACCACCTTAGAAAACATTGTACAAATTGTAAATAGTAGGTACATATTCTATAGATCAAAGAAATCATAAGTCGGCAAAAAATCTTCAAAATTGCCAAAATCATGATTAATAGCGGAACTTCCAAAAACCTGATATTTTCCCCCAAAAAAATGGTTCTTGCCAAAAACTTGTTGACTGCCTATTTTGACTGATTTCTGTGATTTTTTCTCAATTTGTATGTGCTTAGTCGTGATAAATCGCATAGGACATGAGCAAACAAGAGGTCACAATTTTTTGAGTTCTAGAAGTTGCATTTTTAATTGGTTTTTGAGGAAATCGCAAGCGCCTTTGTTGCATGGACAGTTTTTGATGAAAAATGTAGTCTAGAGTGATCATTTTTTATCAAAAATCATGGGTTTTTCTATTAAAAATTGTGGGTTTTTGTCTATTGCAGAAAATCACGTCATAGGGTGGGGATTTTGAGCGGATTTTTGCAAGTTTTCAAGCAGATTTTTGTAGGTTTTCAGGCCACACAAGACCCTTGCTAGGACACAAATTTTCTTATTTTTCTATCGAAAACCCTAAATGCAGGAAGGTCATTTGAGTTAGAGCTAGCGCACGTGTCGATCAACATTTTTTCATTTTGGGTATTTTCTTAAAATCTGCCTTTGAATTTTTTTTTTCAAAAAAATTAAAAAGGTGTTTCCAATATTTTTCAGAGAATTTCTCAATTTTTCGGTCAAGAGGGGTTTACAAATATTTTCGAGGGTTTGAAGTTTTTTTGGGTTCATATTTAAAAATTTCAAGAAAATTTTATTTTTGGGTCAATTAAAGGAGTTGCTAGAGCTTGAAAAATTTTCGGTCTGTTTTATTTTTTTTCTGGGAGAAAATCAGTGTCGAAAAAAGGTTATTTTCTAGTTTGTTGAGCAAAATGGCCAATATTCAGAATCTCATTGAATAGAGGCCAACTATGATAGTGATTTGGTTGAACGACTTAGGAGAGGCTCTAACCCAGGAGCTTCGTCATCACAACCTATAGCCTTCTAGTGTAGCTCTCTTCATAGCACGGAGAGTCATTGGCTACGTTTGGTTTTTTTTGGAACTTTGTAGAAAGTAGATTATAATTGAAAATTTGAAAACTATTAGCATCTAGTTATTATTTATGCACTATGGAGCATACAATATGCAATGCAATGTAATCAATGATATGAACATAGATAACAAAAATCTATATTCCACAATTGATGGGCTAAACTCTCAATTTTATTTGCTCTCCATATCTCTATGCTATTGAGATGCCTTTAAATTTAAAAATACTAGGTTTTCTCCCCTTTTCTCCCTTTTCCTACGTTTTTTACATTTTTTTAAAATCTGATTTTTCCAGATTTCTTCCCATTTAAATCCGGATTTTTTGAAAAAATCTTATACTTTTGGTTTGCCAATTTTTTTCCCAAAATATTTTTGCTGCTATGTATATATTATGATAGTTTTTATTGATAGGGAGTTTTCCCTTCTAATTTGAAGACCAGTTCTACTGCATATTTGTTCCGTTTTGTGTTGTACTGAAAGGTGCAAATTAAAACACTAAAACTCCACACTGAGAGTGCAATGCCAAATAAACTATCTGCACAATGCCCTTTGACAAGGAGCAGCTTTTATTATTTTGTCAGTTGATAATTCTCTGATTGTTTATTGTCGGGACTTGGTATTATTCTATTGACTGTCTAATCACTACATTTATAATATCCATCACCTGTACTTTCATTCCTATTGATTATGCTTCTGTTTATCCTCTGCCTACAATTTTATTTAAGTGTTTGGAATTTTCTCAAAGTTTCCAATCTAAATTTTGATTAACTTGAGGTCTTAGCAAACTATTTCTGCCCCTAGAGTTTACAGTCATGGTAATTAAGACAGTTCCTCAGACAATCTCTGAAATCATGTAGTCTCTGTTACTTAATATGAATATATTTTATTTTTCCCAAGAAGAAGTGTAGGTAGATATATTTTATTTTATGCTAACTATATATGTTGGACAAATGAAATGGATATATAATCTGTTGTGTAGAATGTGTTATAAAGTTTTGTAAATTGCCGACCTTGAAAATATAAAGATATAGTCTAATTTGTAGCTGTAGTTATATCATCAAATTCATACACTTGCAAAGCGATTTGCTCTATGCAAATTGATATAGAGACCAATATTTTTAAAACATTGCTTGTATTGTTATTTTGCAAGAAATTGTTACAATATGGTAGGAAGATACATTTTTTGCAACTTCTTGTCCTAATGATATGGAAGCAATTGAAATTGATGCATTTTTCTTGCTCCATTGTGATTAATTTCATTGTAATGCTTTTAGATTAGTATATTAAATGGGACATGCTATTTGAATTTAATTTGAGTTTGATATTTCAGTTTATTTAAGAATAAAAGCTAACGTGATATTTTATTTAGTTTTTAAAATATTAAATCTTTTTTTGATTCAGGATGGATGAAATGATGCGTGGACAAAGAGGATGGAGGGAATTGGCTTTACTAGGGGATAGGTTCAACAGATTTACTGGCTTTTTAGAGGGATTTATTTGGTCTCCTCCCAGGCATCCAGAAGGCAACGATGAAAACCAAGAAGACAACTGGGCATTTGAACCAGTTTGTGAATCTTTTCCTTTCTACTAATATATTAGACATCTTTATGATATACTTGTGCACATTTTTGACTTAGTAGAGTGAAATTTGTCATTAATAAAAACTTGAATGAATACCTTTTAAAATTTAGATAGAGATCAATTAACATTTCTCTTGTAAGGTATTTAATATTTTAATTCAGAAGTGGAGGCATTCAGGAGAAACTGCACAATGGCACCATTGAAACAAAAAAGATTGACAGCCGGAAATTTGATGACATGTGAGAGGAGGCATAGGAAGAAGTCTCTCTCAAAAGAGTTGGAAATCTATTCTTTTTGAGATATTGCATTATATTTGGTGATTGGCCGTTGAGATGAATGAGAAACTTTAACTCGTATCCTTGTTAAGTTTTTATCCTTATATCCTTCATGTTTATATAGTTGTTATGGTCCGAATACCTTGCAAACATTAGATGAACTACACATAACAAAAGGGAAATCTGGACCTTTATGAAAAACATAGGGAAATGGTGGAATTCAGTAGAGAATCACAGAAGCATAGTTGTACCATCAAAAAATACATTTAAATTGCTTTCCAACAAAATGTTATATGCCTGCATTTGGGTGAATTTGAGAGCTGACGATGATTAGAAAAAGATGTACTAAAGCTAGAACATTGCTGATGTTAAAAGGGTAGACAAACAGTCAACGAGGTTCACTTTAAAAAGATTACCTAAGAAATCCTTTGAACCTATAAATACAACTAAAAAGTAGCCATTTGAGAACAAACAGAAAGGACAGTTGATGCATATACACCAAAATAAAAAAATAAAATCACCCAAATATAAAAATTGAGTCTGGCCATATATTGCATGCACAGGCTTACTTTATGCACTATATAATAATATACTAAGTTACCGGGTTCTTCTCAAATGCCCAACGTGCCCGTATGGGTTCTGCTCGGGTACGGGTACGGTACGGTTCGCCTGTGGGTTCTCTGTGGGTTCTTCCCAGGGACCCACAGAGAACCCGGGGTCCCTGGGAAGAACCCACAGAGAACCCGGGCAGAACCCAGGAGAACCCAGGAGAACCCAGGGGAGGGATGCACAAAATGATGTCAAAATCAAATTTTTTAAACATTTTTTGAACTTAAAAAAAATCCAAATGAGTCTATTTCGCCCTAAAAGTGAAATAAAGTTTTTAAATCATAACTCGACAATTATCAAAGTCTACACATACATCTAATCTTAACTCAGTTTATTGTTGATAAATCTGATTTCAACTTAACAAGGTAAACAGGGGGGTTCATAATACTTAGTAAGTATAGAACAACATAATAATACTTGACATCTGATTTGTTCAATCAACATCTAAAGTATTTAGTAATCACCTAGAACTATCCTCTGTCAAGTACTTTCCAATATACGTTAACTAACTCGTAATCATGGTTTAGCAAACAACTTATTTCCTTACAACATTAAACAACATCCCAATGATCTTAAGTATAAGATGTAGTTTAGATCAGTCTGCTACAAGCAACTATATTCCTCATTACTTCATTTTTGCAATGTTTAACAACATAGATGAGCAATACACAACATAACCCATAAAATAAACTGAATTAGCATAAGTACAACCTTACAAGGTCTGATAATAACTTTTATCAATATGCTAAAAATTCTACCATTACCTTCAATGAGTACTCTAGAATGTCACAATTCCTTTGTCAAACTCAACTAATGCAAAACCAAGTTGCAATTTACATTTATCCCTATTCTAGTTGAGTATTTTGATTTTCCTTATTGCAAGTTATGAAATATGAGGTATTTTGATATTTTATTTTGTTGTTTATTAATTATTTGATATTTTGAGGTATTACTGTTTTTAAGTTTTTTTAGTCTTAGAGTTTACTGTTTTAAATATATATATATATTGCCGTACCGTGCCCGGGCAAATTTTTTTTTTGCCGTATCCGCGTACCCGAACCCCGTATCCGTATCTGAACCCGTACCAGGATCGGCAACTTAGATAATATATCATTAGCTATAATTAATTCCAGTTATGCAAATTTGCAAAAATTTTGAGACATTTTAAAAAAAGATTTGAGTCAACCAAAATGAAAAACTAATGGCAAGACAAAAATGGGTAGAAGGAAGGCTGCTTCATCCATTTTAACTATTTATGTACATCACATGAATGGTTGTAACTACATGATAACTGCCCTACAGTTAAATCAACTACCTATCCTGGCCCTTGAAGAAATTACGCATGCCCTTTACATCATAAGAGTACAGTCATCCTTGTTTAGCATGACAAGTGACTCATTCTTGTTTTCCTCCAATGTCTTTTACATTATTTTCATTATAATTGGATTTGAAAACATATACCCACTAACCCAACAATTAGTATGTGCATTTGTATGTTGCTTTTCTTTGCAGGATGCCACTATTCTTGCCTAAGTGACGCCACTTAAATATCACTTTTAAACTTGGACATTACTAGGGCACTATAATTTTAGGTTGTCATTTCTATGATTTTACAAAACACTTCACTTGCCCAAAGATATGTTAAAGATGATAATTCTTATTTTTGAATTTCCTTGACCTTGGAAAGTATACTCCATGTTTATGATCCTTTGCTAAAACAGCTACTTTAAAGTGGACCCATATGCGGGTAAAAAATGAGGATAACATTCATCATTTTGGAAATTTCAACCCCCAAAAGCTATAGAAATTGCTGTTGATCACAATGACTTATTTGGAGTTCATAAGGAATGGAGTGTACCATGCATTCACATTAGAGGACAACAACCGCTCTCTCCCTCTATTTATTCATGTTTTTATATATAATTACTAGATTTCTTACACGAGAGGGGGAAAGAGGGAGAGCATACATATGTAGCATTTTCCACTAATTGGGTGTCCATGTGACTAATATGGATTCACACCCATGATTTGTCATGTAAAAAGTACCATCCCACTTAATATGTTATCCTAGTTCATGTTTTTCTATGGCTTATGACAATGAAAGCATCATACATATGATAAAACCTTGACTTGTAGTAATATGCATCCAATATTGAAAATACCATACATACCATCACCACAGTTATTTCAATAAGTTTATAAATACTTGATTAAAACATGTCAAGCCAACTAATTGCCATATTCTATTCAGTTAAAACTGCAATTTTTAAATGATCAACTAACAATTAAACCATCAAATTTTATGGCCAAGATATGTCATTAAGTGTTAATTAAATCCTACTCTTGCAATTGCATCTACACACTTTGTTTTTGGAGGGAAGTTTGCTTTCGCTTCCCTTTTGTTTGTGACCTTAATAATGTGAAGTTATTGGAGGAAAGTTTGCAATTATATATTTGTTTTGCTTCCCTTTTTGTTTGTGATCTTAATGATGTGTGTGGTGTCCTAGTGTTATTAGGGTGTTATATTGTTTTCTTGTTCTTTTCCCTTTTCTTTGTCTATTTTAATGGCGAGCCTGTTGATATTTGACATTGATTTGTCACACTCACTAGGATCAGCTTAGCCACAGTCCAATCCAAGTAAGGGGAAAATACAAACTACCCCAATCTATAAATTCCTGAAATCCTAGCATAAAACAGAGGCTAAACATATTTGGTCATTGCTGACATTTTAGTAAAGATGTTTGTAACCTGATCCTCTGTGCATAATTGTTGTAGATTGATCACAGTCCTCAATGAGGAGTTGGTTGAAAATTGAAATGCACATAGCTCTCAATGTGTTTGGTGTGCTAGAGCTCCATTGGGTTGCAAGCTACATGGATGCCATTTTGATTGTCACACCAAAGGATAGTGCATTGCTCCTGATGAGTGCTGAACTCGACCATTAGCTGTTGTATATATAAATCTTCCTAGCTAGAAAGAACTAATTGCTTTGTTGATTTCTACCTCTATCTATTAGGATATGTAGGCTAGGTGTGTTGTACATCTTGCAAGCATTGTAATATTTTGTGTTGTAATTTTTGGCACCTCATTAAATGGGGCACCACCCTTGGAGGAATCTAAGGGGTTCTTTGTATGACACAAAAACTCCACTTGGAAGTTGGTTATGGCATGGAGGTTATGATGCAACAACATGATGATGGGAGTTACAAAGCATCTATGACAAGGAGATACATGTAAGTTGGAAATTCTAGGAAGTTAAAGAGTCGTAACTTGAGCATCCATCTTTAAACACTTGGACATTTGGATTTGTGGCTCCTCTATTTGTTGAGGGCTCATTTTGGTTGAGTGTGGGGGAGAAGATTCTATGTGGGGAGATGTTGCCGAAATGTTGCCAGAACTCCTTCAAAATTTGGGCAAAGAACTCTAAGGTGCAAAAATTTGTAGTATATTTATACTCTTCGGTTTGAGTTAATATAGTGAGCGGCACTAGATTTCTGGTGGTTGTTTTTTTTTTAAATTCTTTTCTCAGAAGGGTTTTTGCAAGATTAATTATTGAGTTCATGCATCTTTGTTTTCTCATTATTTTTCTACTCGTTGAATTTATCTCGATTAGTTTGTAATTTTCCTAATCCTAAGTATGAGGGTGTTGGAATCACTTTCCAGCCTTGGGTGGGATTTCATGCTTTCTTATATTGTCATGCCTTCCTTTCATTCCTTGTGCCCCTGCTTCCCGCTTCCCTCTCTCCTGTGGGCCTTTGGACCTATGTCTCCCTGTTAACCAAGCACCATGAGCACATTACACTTGCTTCGCCACCCACACATTCCTCTTTGGACCTTCAGAGAACATAATGATGACACTCTAAATGGAAATTCTTCCAAGCAGCATCCCGACTCTTGCTTCCCCAGTCCCTCTTACAATTGTATCCTTTGGGTATGCATTTCGTTGGACTCCCACCATCTAGCATTGCTTTCCTTGGACCCTCGCTATTTGAATAGAGAATTTTGCCAATTGCCATAGCTGACTGGAGATACCATTAATGGGCCCAAATTTGAAAATGGTAAAATGACAAGAAACTTTGGGCCCACATTAGGCCGTCAACCTCTGTATGAGGTAGGAAACTTCATCAATTTAGATCATTTTTTGGTGACTTCATCAACAACCCCTAAACCTAGTTTGAGTCCTTGTGTTCAACTACTGGATCTGAGGATGAAAACCCTTAGGTTTTGGAGATCAATGGACCAAACCCCATTGGTTTCCTAGAATTTGGGGAACGAAAACCCTTTGGATTCATGAGGGTAACTTCATACGGAGGTTACATTTGCACTTCAAATTGGAGGACTGTAGTAGCATTTTGGATACACTAGTATTTGAACATTTTTAGAATATCTTTGTAATCATTGCAGTCTTTGTAATCAACAAATATTTGTAACAACAGAACTATGTAATCATTTGACTGAAATGTGTGAATGAAACACTTTGTTCTAGCCAGTTTTTTTGTGCAGACCTGTTTATTTTAATGTGGGCACTTTAGATCAAAGGTATTTTATATGAATGTTTTGGTTGATATCATTGCATCATCTTAGATCTGAGTAACTTATATGAATATTGTAACCAAGGGACATCATAATGGTATCAGAGCATTGATCTTGCTAGTTTGTAGGGTACAAAGAGTTGTTAATGATTCCTAGTGAAAGGGAGATTAGGTATCAAAGGAGAGAGCAAGGTAAATTGAAGCAAACTGAAATGTGTGAATGAAACATTTTGTTCTAGCCAGTTTTTATGTGCAGACATGTTTATTTTAATGTGGGCACTTTAGATCAAAGGTATTTTATATGAATGTTTTGATTGATATCATTGCATCATCTTAGATCTAAGTAACTTATATGAATATTGTGACTAAGGTACATCGCAATGGTATCAGAGCATTGATCTTGCTAGTTTGTAGGGTACAAAGAGTTGTTAATGATTCCTAGTGAAAGGCAGATTAGGTATCAAATGAGAGAGCAAGGTAAATTGAAGCAAACTCTTGATCAAGCACAAGATCTAGTCCAAGAAGAAGTATTGGATGCAGAAAATCAAGAGAGGAGAATTCATGGAAACCACAAGATTTGTCAATAAGGGGCAATAGGAGCTCATTAGCCTCTTTAAACAAATGTTCTAGAACCCTAATGAAAATCAAGTGTTTACCTCCTTGGGTGAAGGAAATCAAAGAGAATCTTCTACCCCTAGAATGAATGGGACATCTGGAGTAGCCAGTGGTTCTGGGGCACCCAAAGTTACATTTGCACTTCAAATTGGAGGACTGTAGTAGCATTTTGGATACACTAGCATTTGAACATTTTTAGAATATCTTTGTAATTATTGCAGTCTTTGCAATCAATGTAATGTCCCCTTCTAGACACATGGTTAGTCCGTCATGGAGTTCCCGTGGGCTAGCAGTTTGGTTAGGGAACTGTGGTTAGTTTGGCTCTGGAGGCCCTTGGCAGTGACAGAGTCTTGGTTCGCATTTAGTGGATCCAGTTGGCATCCTCGTGGTTGGTTCAGTGGGCTCTTGGCCGTTACTATTTTTAGTAAGTTCGGGTACTATGTCGGTTCGGGATTTTCAGAGTTGGATCCGATACGTTTCGTCGAGATCTTTCCGGTGAGCTAAAGATCAGTGAATTCCGACACCGTCTTCATACTTATTTTAAAGTCCGAAGATTTATTAATTTATATTAATATGGACTTTGTTATATTTTTGCTGGAAAAAGTGAGATTAATGAAATGGAGACATAAAGTGAAAGTAAATTGTTATTCTCCATCCCTAGGAGACAAAGTGAAATTAATTGTTATTTTCCCTCCTAATTGCCCAACGCTTATCTTGGAGGAAGATAAAAAGGTCATTTGGAGCTCATTTGTTTTTATGCTATGTTTATGATATTTGCTTGTGAGAGCTCTGCTAGGGTTTCTGGAGTTTGAGAAATTGTATCAGGCTATTGGAGACGGAAACCTCCATTAGTGACGGTATCCCACAGGTGTGAAAGATCACCCAACGGTGCCATTGACGGTGGATGTATTCGGCATTCACATGTGTGCTGAAATGGAGACATTTGAGGTTGTTTATTGTGTTGATTGAAAGATCTTTTTCTGTTGCTGTTATAAACTGATAATAGATGGTATAAAAGGCAGAAATCAGAGTGTTTGAAGTAGTTCCTTGCTGCTGTACCTTTCCCATTGCTGGCTGTACTTTCCAAGCTTGGCTGTATTGCATAAAAAGGAGTTTTGGAGTGTTATTGGGTATTGTAGGGAAGCTTCCTTCTTTGTTTCTACTACTCATTCGTGGTCTTTGGGAGGTGATTAGTGCCTCAGTTGTTGCTCTTATATTTTGTATGAGTTATTTGTGACATTCTATAGAGAATTGATGTATTTCCAGCCATACCCACTTGCTGGTCCATTTCCGGCAGCCGTACCAAGTTGCATATTTTCATATGGGTATGTGATAGTAATTGTTTCCTGGCTATTTTACTATCTGGGTTGTCTTTAGTTTCTTCAGATTCATTGTATATTTTCTGGGTTTCTATTATATGCAATACATTGTGTGCTCCGGCACTACATCTGCAGGAAAACATAAAACCCCTTTTGCATCTTCTGTCTATCTGAAAGAACACACAAAATAATAATAAAATCACACAAATAAAGATTCAAAAAAATACCAACAGGTACGGCACATTACAGTGGTATCAGAGCTAAAGATCTTGCCATCCTGTGAGTTCAGTTTTGACATGCAGAAGTAAAATGAGACATGCGACCAGCTGATAGATATCCATTCAGAAGTACAAGGGCAAGACAGGGAACACAGGCTCCGCAGTTGAATAATTCAGAGAATCCAGTTCCCGTAATAGATCCTTTTGAGTCAGATACTGAGATAGTGGTAGCAACTACTGAGGACGATTTTCAGGTATCATGGACGGACCCATTTTCTGGAGAGCTTCCACCAGTTACAGGTCCTACAGGAGATATGGGTGACAGGGAAGAACCGGAATTTAGTGCGCGTGACATTTTGATCGCACTTACTTGAGAGATGAGAGAGTCTCGACGTGAGATGGTAGAGGCACAGGCTGAGTTAGCACATGCCATCGAACGGATGGGTAATGACTTAGACAATCACCGTGATAGAAACAGATACAATGGAGGTGACAGGAACAGGTACCATGGAGGTGACAGAAACAGATACAATGGAGGTGACAGGAACAGGTACCAGGACGGTGATAGAAACAGACATGATGGGGGAGAAAGGAACAGGAATGATGGGAATGACAGGCATAACGGTGATAGGAATCGGGAAGAACGGAATAATGGGGACAGGTATCATGATGATAGGCGTAGAGATAGAGATGATGATGAGGCTTCGGTTAATCACCGTAGGGCTTCACAGTCCACTGCGGGAGATAGACCTGGTATTCCAATATTTGCTCCCAGGAATCAAGTTCCTGAACAGAATCCTACTCAGGCAGAGTTCCAGGAGGAGATTCTGAGGGACTAGAGAGCATCCAGTGAGGGTTTCAGAAATGAGATGACATTTGCTGAATATTCTGAAATGAGGACTAGGTGTAGACCTCGGAGGGGAGGTAGATCATAGAACCAAGAACTGCAGAGGAAAGTAAGTAAGATGACACTTCCTTACTTCGATGGATTAGGTAAGACCACCGCGAGAGCTTGGGTCCAGAAATTGGACAGCTACTTGCAGATTAGTCCCATGCTAGAGGAGGACGCTATTACTTATGCAGCTCTACACTTGGAGGGGACTGCTCACAAATGGTGGAGTAACGAGAAGGTTACATTGGGTCATGATCAGGTCACTTCATATGTGGAGTTTACAGCTAGACTGATCGACAGGTTTGATAAAAAGGACCCAGAGTTACAGTTCAAGGAGTTGACTCAGTTGAGACAGAGCAGGTCAGTAGACTCCTACATTGCTGATTTCCAGGATATATCTGTTATGGTCCCAGATATTACTGAGCGCAGGTTGGTTGTTCTTTTCATTGACGGATTGTCAGATCAACTTCGCGGATGGGTGAAGGGTTTTGACCCTACTACACTTCAGGAGGCCATGAAGAAGGCCTGGGACATGGAATCATCAGTATGGAGGAATAAATTTCAATCCAAAGGATTTCCACCAAGGAAAGATAAGGAGAGGGATAGGAGACCATTTCAAAGAGATGCAGGACAACATAAGAGTTCTTCTAGATTGGACAGCGATCAGCTGAATGACTTGGGGAGAAAGAAACTCTGTTTTCATTGTCGAGAACCTTGGGATCCCACGCACAAGTGTGCTGCCCAAGGAAAAGCCAAACAGTTAAAGTACTTTTCAGCCGACGAGTCTGTTGATGGGGAACCACACTCGGATTACCATTCAGAGGCTGAGGGTGGAGAATCAGAGGGCTCAGGGGAAGCATCAGATAGAGAGGATGATCTAGCTCGACCCACAACTCGTATCACGAGTATTCAGAAGGAAGGATCATTCAGGATTAGAGGGGTACTGAGCGGGCAGCGATGTATTGCCTTACTTGACATAGGTGCCACTCATAACTTCATAGACGAGGGCTTGGTCGCCAAGAGAGGGCTGAAAACTGAGGAATTTGAGGGCTTTAAGGTGAAGGTTGCAGATGGGTTTGTACTTACCTGCACTAGGAGGATACCCAACCTATCAATCCAACTGAACAGATACACTTGCCAATCAGAGTTTTATGTTGTCGGTATGGGTGAGATGGATGTTGTGTTGGGTATGAAGTGGTTGAATGATATTGAGGAGTTCACTCTCAACTTGCGGACAATGGAAATGAAGTTTGAGGTGGACGGAGTTAGACATGTGCTCAGAGGCATTTCAGATGGTGGATTGAGAGTTGTTTCTCTCAAGCGGATGGAGCGACTGATTCGACATGATTAGGTGGAGTGGGCAGCTGAGGTTATGGTGATGCCTGCAATAGACCAGCAGAAGCATGTGTATTCTCCTGACATACAGTCAATACTTACTAAACACACCAAAGTGTTTAGTGATATTCCACCAGGTAAACCTCCTGATAGAGGTTTTGAGCATGTGATCGAGTTGGAGGAGGGTGCTAAGCCAGTAATCACGACACCTTACAGGCACCCAAAGAGGTATAAGGATGAGATCGAGAAGGCTATCAAAGAGCTTCTCGAGATGGGTCACATCAGGCCTAGTAAGAGTTTGTTTGCATCATCCGTGGTATTGGTAAAGAAGAAGGATGGGACTCTCAGAATGTGTATCGATTACAGGGAACTCAATAAGAAAACAATCAAGAATAGGTACCCGATTCCCAGAATCGATGAGCTAATCGATGAGTTGCACGGGGCCTGGTACTTCTCCAAGATTGATTTGAGATCTGGTTACCATCAGATATGGGTCAGAGATGAGGATGTGGAGAAGACAGCATTCAGGTGTCATTATGGGCACTTTGAGTTCCTGGTCATGCCATTCGGTTTGACCAATGCACCAGCTACCTTCCAGTCCTGTATGAACAAAGTGTTCAGAGAGTAGTTGAGGAGATTTGTGCTGATTTTCTTTGATGATATACTAATTTACAGCAGGACATGGGAAGAGCATCTGAAACACATTGACATTGTGTTGAGCATCTTAGAGAGTGAGTCGTTGTATGCCAAAATGTCAAAGTGTGAGTTTGGGATGTCCGAGTTGCTATACTTGGGTCATATCATCAGTGCTGGTAGTGTGAAGGTAGACCCAGAAAAGATTTGGGCAATTATGGATTGGCCACCACCAAAAAATCTCTCATATCTTAAGGGATTTCTTGGCCTCTGTGGATATTACCGCAGGTTTGTGAAGGGGTTCTCTCAATCAGCTGCTCCCCTTACTGATTTGACTCATAAGGATGCTTTCAGTTGGTCAGATAAGGCACAGGAGTGTTTTGACAGGTTCAAACAGATCATGAGTACTTGCCCTGTGTTAGCTATTCCAGATTTCAGCAAGCCCTTCGAGCTACAGTGTGATGCCTCAGGTGTAGACATTGGTGCGGTAATCATGCAGGATAAGCACCCCATTGCATTTGAGAGTAGGAAGTTGAGGGGTGTGGAGAGGAGTTACAGCATATATGATAAGGAGATGTTAGCCATCATGCATGCATTGGCTAAGTTCAGACAGTACCTGGTGGGCAGCAAATTTGTGGTTAAGACAGATCACAACAGTCTGAAGCATTTCCTTGGACAGAAGGATTTGAATGAGAGGCAACAGAAGTGGGTCAGCAAGTTACAGGCCTATGACTTTGACATTGTTTATGTCAAAGGTAAGAAGAATGTTGTTGCTGATGCGTTATCCAGGAGACCTCATCTGTGTGCACTAGGTGCTATTGTTGATGATTGGAGAGAGTTGATTTCAGCAGAGTATGCTAAGGATGAGTGGGCTACTGGAGTGATTGATGGCACTATCAAAGATGACAGGTACACAGTGGTAAATGATTTGATCATTTACAAGGACAGGATCTTCTTAGTGTCGGGTTCTCAGATGAAGCAAAAAGTTTTGAGGGCATTTCATGACTTGCCTATGGCAGGACATCCAGGATACTTCAAAACTTATAGATAGGTTAGAGAGAGGTTCACCTGGAAGGGCCTCAAGACCGAGGTGATGCAGTATGTAAGAGAGTGCCCAATATGTCACCAGAACAAGCAAGAGCACTCACTTCCAGGAGGTTTATTGCAGCCCCTACCCATTCCTGACAGGAAGTGGGACAGCATTTCTATGGACTTTATCACAGGGTTACCTAGAGTCCAAGGCAGGGATTGCATTTATGTGGTGGTGGACAAATTGACGAAGTATGCACACTTCTTTGCTATTCCTACCACTCACACTGCAGCTCAGGTTGCAGAGTTGTTCTTTCGTGAGGTTTTTCGACTTCATGGGTTGCCTAGGAGTATTGTCAGCGACAGGGACAGCAGGTTCCTCAATAATTTTTGGCAGGAGTTCTTCAGGTTGTCAGGGACAGAGCTCACACCCAGTATAAGTTATCACCTCTAGATTGATGGTCAGACAGAGATAGTGAATAAGTGGGTGGAAGGATACCTCCGAAACTATGTTTCAGGGCAGCAAAAGGCATGGGTTAAGTGGCTTCACATGGGAGAGTATTGCTACAATTCCACTTACCACATGTCCATTCAGATGTCACCCTTCATGGCATTGTATGGTTATGAGGCACCGAGCTTTGTTGATTTACTGTTTGGTGATAGTAGGGTGCCGAAGGCCAAAGACTTCCTTCAGGAGAGTCAGGATATCATGAGGACATTGAAGGAAAACATACAGAAAGCTCAGAATCAGCAGAAGCAGTATGCAGATCAGCAGAGGACTGAGCAATCATTTGAGGTTGGTGACATGGTTTACCTCATGCTACAGCCTTATAGGCAATCTACTCTCAAGAAGAGTGGAGCGGAGAAGTTGAAGCCACGGTATTATGGACCCTTCAGGGTCACCAGGAGGATTGGTGAAGTGGCTTATGAGTTGGAGTTACCAGCAGGGAGCAGGGTACATAATGTGTTTCATGTTTCTCGCCTCAAGAAGGCACTGGGGCACAATGTGACACCTTCAGTTGAGTTGCCTCCTCTTGATGATGAGGGGAAGTTGATATTGGTACCCAAGGCAATCATTGACACCAAGGATCGCAATTTGAGGAGGATTATCAGAGAGTACCTGGTCAAATGGAAAACCCTGCCGGTTGAGGATGCTACGTGGGAGAACAAGCAATTCTAGAGCATCCTGAGCTGAGATTGCTTGAGGCAAGCAATCTTAGGGAGGGCGGACTGTAATGTCCCCTTCTAGACACATGGTTAGTCCATCATGGAGTTCCCGTGGGTTAGCAGTTTGGTTAGGGAACTGTGGTTAGTTTGGCTCTGGAGGCCCTTGGCAGTGACAGAGTCTTGGTTCGCATTTAGTGGATCCAGTTGGCATCCTCGTGGTTGGTTCAGTGGGCTCTTGGCCGTTACTATTTTTAGTAAGTTCAGGTACTATGTCGGTTCGGGATTTTCAGAGTTGGATCCGATACATTTCGTCGAGATCTTTCCGGCGAGCTAAAGATCAGTGAATTCCGACACCGTCTTCATACTTATTTTAAAGTCCGAAGATTTATTAATTTATATTAATATGGACTTTATTATATTTTTGCCGGAAAAAGTGAGATTAATGAAATGGAGACATAAAGTGAAAGTAAATTGTTATTCTCCATCCCTAGGAGACATAAAGTGAAATTAATTGTTATTTTCCCTCCTAATTGCCCAACGCTTATCTTGGAGGAAGATAAAAAGGTCATTTGGAGCTCATTTGTTTTTATGCTATGTTTATGATATTTGCTTGTAAGAGCTCTGCTAGGGTTTCTGGAGTCTGAGAAATTGTATCAGGCTATTGGAGACGGAAACCTCCATTAGTGACGGTATCCCACAGGTGTGAAAGATCACCCAACGGTGCCATTGACGGTGGATGTATTCAGCATTCACATATGTGCTGAAATAGAGACATTTGAGGTTGTTTATTGTGTTGATTGAAAGATCTTTTTCTGTTGCTGTTATAAGCTGATAATGGATGGTATAGAAGGCAGAAATCAGAGTGTTTGAAGTAGTTCCTTGCTGCTGTACCTTTCCCATTGCTGGTTGTACTTTCCAAGCTTGGCCGTATTGCATAAAAAGGAGTTTTGGAGTGTTACTGGGTATTGTAGGGAAGCTTCCTTCTCTGTTTCTACTACTCATTCGTGGTCTTTGGGAGGTGATTAGTGCCTCAGTTGTTGCTCTTATATTTTGTATGAGTTATTTGTGACATTCTATGGAGATTTGATGTATTTCCAGCCATACCCACTTGCTGGTCCATTTCCGGCGGCCGTACCAAGTTGCATATTTTCATAAGGGTATGTGATAGTAATTGTTTTCTGGCTATTTAACTATCTGGGTTGTCTTTAGTTTCTTCAGATTCATTGTATATTTTCTGGGTTTCTATTATATGCAATACATTGTGTGCTCCGGCACTACATCTGCAGAAAAACATAAAACCCCTTTTGCATCTTCTGTCTATCTGAAAGAACACACAAAATAATAATAAAATCACACAAATAAAGATTCAAAAAAATACCAACAGGTACAGCACATTACAATCAACAAATATTTGTAACAGAACTATGTAATCATTTGACTGAAATGTGTGAATGAAACACTCTGTTCTAGCCAGTTTTTATGTGCAAACCTGTTTATTTTAATGTGGGCACTTTAGATCAAAGGTATTTTATATGAATGTTTTGGTTGATATCATTGCATCATCCTAGATATGAGTAATTTATATGAATATTGTGACTAAGGGACATCACAATGGTATTAGAGCATTGATCTTGCTAGTTTGTAGGGTACAAAGAGTTGTTAATAATTCCTAGTGAAAGGGAGCTTAGGTATCTGTAAAAGCCCTCAAACCATCACAAAGGTAAAATGAAGTAAATAATCCACTTAAATACAACATCATAAGAAATGAAAGTAAAGTGATGTAATTAATCCACATAATACAATATAAAAGATAAAAAGGTGTAATTAATTTGCTTAATTACAATATCACAAGTAAGAAGAATAAATGTCATAAATAAGATTCAATAAAGTCATTAAATCTTCACAAAAGGAAATCCTCATAAATAAGAATCCATAAGATTCATTATATCTTGCAAAAGATAATCTCATCAATATAAATCAAATGAAGTCATTAAATCTTACAATTCGCGTGCTCATCCCAGGTAAAAGCACTATAAAATAATATACAAGTCCATTGGCATTCATGCCATAATACATCCAATTACAAGTTCCAATAATCATGTACAACAAGAATAAATAAATCAATACGCACATCAGTCGCACGAACCAAGTGGTCCTCCACCTACGAGCCGAGAGACGAGAACATAGCCCAGGTGCTTTTCCACCCAACCATGAAGTAATTACACTTCCTCGGATCCTTTCATGAAACAAAGGAAACCCAACCCTACATGAAATGTCTTGCTACCTGGAAACAACTGGCAGGAGGGAACACCCGATGCAACCCTAATGTCTGAATATGCAATTCTAAATAATGAAATGCAGATTGTCTCACAATAGGATGTGGCAGAGATATATATATATATATATATATAAATAAGTTTGCTAGACAAAATAAACATCTTATTCAATGTCAGCTCATATAGATCTAAACCTTTAAACATAGTAACCTGGTTCAATCCCTGAAAAGAGGAAAAGCCATCTCTGATAATCCACATTCGGCATCCTAACCCAGAAAGTAACCCAAACACATTCCTAGATAAAAATCTACCTTCTTTCCCCAAATAAATAAATAAATCAATGAATAAATAAAATAAATAAATCCAAATCACCTATGACCATTTCTAATCCCTTTCCCATGCATCAATCATGAAAACACACCTTTGAAGCAATAATCTATCATTTGCTTATACAATTGCATCTATTAAATCGGTTTCATTTCCTAGTCCATATTTCATTCTATTTCTATAATATGTATTGAGTTTTCTAAATCATTCTAATCAAGTATACCAATTCTCTTCAAGAAGTTTTAATAAATCAATGATATTTATATCTCATAATTTACTCCATCATACTGACATATAAGAAAGATAATTTTAAGTTATAATCTATTCATTCCAATATTTGTAAAGTAATAGGTTTTCTAAAATAATTTCTCAACTTCCTGTCATATCAAGAGCAAGGTAAATTGAAGCAAACTTTTGATCAAGCACAAGATCTAGTCCAAGAAGAAGTAATGGATGCAGAAAATCAAGAGAAGAGAATCCATGGAAACCACAAGATTTGTCATTAAGGGGCAATAGGAGCTTATTAGCCTCTTTAAACAAATGTTCTAGGACCCTAATTAAAATCTAGTGTTTACCTCTTTGGGTGAGGGAAATCAAAGAGAATCTTCTACCCCTAGAATGAATGGGACATCTAGAGTAGCTAGTGGTTCTAGGCTACCCAAAGTTATTTTTTTGTAGAAAGAGATGGAGCAGCTAGAAGGAAAGTCCATAAATCAGCAGGATGATGATTGGGCAGCCCTCCATGCTGAATATAGAGCAGAGAGTGATGAATTTTGTGCTGACATCTCTTTTGCAGATTTTTGCACCTTTAAGTCAAAAAATAAGCCCAAGAATGGGAAGAGACCAAATTAGAACCAGACTAATAAGGATCTCCAACATTGGTTAGGGAAGCTCGCAGCTCATTTGATGGATCCAACAAGTGTTCAGCTTGTGTGTGGATCCAGAAGTTAAATACTTCCTTTTCTTAAGTCCAATGTATGAGGAGTAGCTCATTAGTGGTGTACCATGGCCTAATCACCCAAGCTCACAGCCATATCACCACATATGATGAGTTTAGCTAGAGGTTGATTGATAGATTCAAGAAGAAGGATCAAAATGCCTCAAATAGAAGTCAAGCCCTGAGTCAGCATCCATACGTGCCAAGGGTGGAGTGCCTAAAAAGCAAATGAAAAAACTAAAAGTGCTTGAAGACTCTTTGCTTCCCATGCACCAACAGATAGAGACAAAGGAAATCAACAGGAAAACCCATGCATTGGATAGCAAGATAAAGAAGAAGTCATCACCAGCATGGAAGATTGATATCTAATCTAAGCTATAAAGAAATCAGAAGACTCCAAAGTAAAATCAATCGCTTCATCAAAAGGAAGTTGCCAACATCCAAAGACGTCGTGCCAAGACAAATCAACATCTCATACCAAGGAAGGTGATCCAAAAATTAAAAAGCGCATGTTCAAAGCATGGAGATAGAGGCAGTGACCAGATTACAGGAGGGAGAATCAAGCCTATAGGTGTGCCCACATGCTCACATGAAGCACCAAATGCCCTTCGTTAATACTCACACCAAGCCATTGGTGTTTTAAAACAAGAATCAAAGCACGCTTCCATTAGCTCAATCCATGCTAGCTTGGAAAGAAAAGCGCCTTCAAACAAACTCACGCGCTCATAGAGGGAAGAAGACGGCAAAATGGTAAGAAGGCCGCAACAATACAAGCAAAGCAATATCAGATTAGCGACAGACAACCAAAGGTCTCTAAAAGGAACTCAAGGCGATAAAGATAAACAAATGCCCCTATGCAAAACTACTCATGCCTCTCCAAAGATCAAACACAACTGTCAGAGGAGATGAATCATGAAGAGAGGTAAAATTGCGCAAGTCGCATTCCAAAAGCACCCTTCATCTCAAGGCAGTAGGTGCCTTTACAAAATTGGTGTGCTCTTACAAGTTTCTCAATGCTTAGTCATTGAAAGATCGCTTACTAAAGTCATTCACTATGCTTCTAGCCAACCAGTAGGCGATCCAATGTGCCTGTAGAAGGATAAAGGCACCACAAGAAAACGCCCACATCAATGCAGACTACGCTAATTCAAGGCAGTCAATAAAGACTAGCGCCTTAGCATAGAAAAAGTCATGCCAATACAAGGAAGTGACACATTCTAGGTGGATACGACGCGCTGTAGGTCCTTCACATTTGAAAACGACCTTTGCAAAAGTGCATCTAGTTAACACTAGGTGCGCTAAAACAAAGTATTTGTTACTTTATTAAAATCTTGGAAAACTCCAGTTTGAATTCCTCAAAATGATCGATCATTTCAGTTACAAATAGATGCCTTTCTCCATGCAGAAGACATGCCTTTCAAAAGGGAAGATGATGATATTTATAAAGTTTAAACTCGAAGCTTGCATGTTTTGATCATTAGTTGAACTAGCGATTGCATGCTTTTGAGTTAGAATTGATGGAGCAAATCAATTGAAATAAAGTTTGCATGTCATGCAAACAATAGCCAGCTAGAATTAGAACTCCAGTTATTCATTTTGTTTATTTCCATGCATTTGCTTTGTAAACAGTATAAATAGTTGCTTTTGCACATAGATTCAAGGGATTGTTCATTATTCATTATTCAATAGATTCAGAGTAGAGAAATCAACTGTATTAGTGAACGAACATCAACAAATTGGCAATTTTCATGCCTTCATTATGTTGGAGTTGCTAGTCACTTGGTGTTCAACGTAATTGTGATTCTGTTATTCATTCAATAATATTTATTATGCTTGTTTTGCTGATGAGTGTTTATTGTAATGTGTCATCATCTGTGTTAAAGGTTAAGTCGATTCAATGAATCTGCAAACTTTGTGTTGCAAGCAAAATTGAAAATATAAGTTGTGGCTTTGTACCATCTTATATGTGATTTAATCTTGACATTCGTGATTACATGTTTATGTGTTAATCTGTTTAATCCAATCCGTGTGCACTTGTTCTGATCATCCTTACAGTGCAAGTGTCTAGCAGTAGGTTTTAATTCCAGTCAAAAAACACAAAATCCTTGCCTTGTGGTTGAAAGTGTCTCTGCCTTTTGCACGTTGCAAACCCAAAAAGATTACATTTTTATGTTTTATTCAGCATAATTGTGAAAATACCTCTAAAACATTGTAAGTTCTGTTAATTGCAAGGACATGTATGATGAGCACTTAGTGATACTGAGAGGGGGGTGAATCAGTATAAAATAAAACTTCTATTTTCAATCTTAATCAATCACAATAAACCATTTAAATAAGATCTAGCAATTTAAGGCACAAAGACAACACAAGATTTTACGTGGAAACCCTTGTGGGAGAAAACCATGGCAAAATATTGCTTATATATATCTTATTTATCTTCTTCTCTTTCTTGTAGGCTGCAACCTACTTTACATACAAATAGTGGCTTCAAATCACAGGATACACCAATCTCCACTTGACAGAATATAGGCACCAACCTATTGGAGGCTCCAACCCCCACACAAACTGAGCTCCAACCCAACAAGAGGCTCCAACCTCTTTTTGATAGGCTCCAACCTCCTTTAAAGGCTGATATGATATACTCCACACAAATCTGTACCAAACTGTAAATTCTTTCACAATCCACACAAATCTGATTCAATCACAAATTTCTTCCTACTCAAATCTGAATATCATCAATTCAATTTACTAGTTATCACAGATATCTTCAATATAAATCAGATTTACTCTCATATTTATGCTCTTCCTCATCCTTATACTCAGAAAATATTCATTGATTGCTTGCTCTTAAAACTCCCTCCAACTCTCTCCTTTTATATCTATTCAATGAAGGTAAAGGACATACCTTTTCACATTGTTTACCATCTTTCACAATAGACACACCTCTTGAAACTAGTCACTGCTCTTCACAAACGATTGCTGCTCTTCTTAAAATAAAATTGCACCTCTTATTTTAATCGCTGCTTTTTAATGCATATTTTCATCTACTAAATCGCATCTTATGTGTGTATGTTTCAGCACACATGTTCTTATATATATATATGTTTTGCTTGGCGCTATACTTCTGTGTGTTCGGCCATATCATTTTCAAGAAGTCGGCCATATTAGATCCTCATTGTAAACCAAAAGGAGTTGGCCCACTTAGAGTTGGCCATTTAGGAGAATTTCATTTTGATTTTAAATCTTATCTTTCCCAAACACAATTTGGCCCATAACACTTCTCCAATGTTTAAATCTTTAATTTAAACATTCAATGGTAATGTATAACGGATATTCTCTCGTGTGCTTTGCTCTCCAACGAGGATGTATAATGGTTAACTTCTCATTGTAATGGGCCAAGCTTTACCTTGACATTAATGACATCACTTATGACTTCGTGCCTTTGACATCAATGACAACATATTCCAACAATGTACAGTTTTAGGTTAGGGTTTTATTTTACGGGGAGCTTCCCTTTCTAATTCGAAGAGCAGTTTTATTGCACATCTGTTCCGTTTTGCGTTTGCACTGAAAGGTGCAAAATAAAATGCTAACATGATATTGACTTACCTTCTAGGTCGAGGCCTGAAAAATTAAGTTACACTAGGAGGGGAAAGAGGAAGATGTAGATCGTATTTGGTTGTTTTTTGACATATCATCATATGTAAACAGTTATAGTGTTGTTATGTATTTATTATTTATAATTTTGTTGTATTACAGTGTATTGTTCAACTTTGAAACTATGAATTTCACATTTTGAGAGTTTGAGGGTCAATCACGTATGTAATGTTTGAATTATGACAAATTGGTAGGCAAATTAGACTTTTTATTTTCTCTAAATGCATTAATTTCTTTTTCTTTGTGCGTAATTGAGTTTTTTTTTGCCGAGTCCATGTCGAGTCTCAAGTCCGAGTCAAAATTTTGGGCTGCCGAGTCTGCGCCGAGTCCAAGTTATCAAACTATGGTCCTATTTATTATTTTTGCTTGCCTGTTAATCTGTGGATGGAAGTATTTGTGTCCATTAGTGACCAAAGTGCTTTCCAAAAATGACTCAAAATTCTATTGTCTCAATCTGAGATGATTGTGGATGATAATTCAATGTGAACCCATACATTTTGAATATACAAATGAGTTGTTTCTAGAGATGAAATGGAATTTTTGTAGGGCATAAGAATTGCCATCTTGGAGATCTATCTACTATTACGTACACAGTCATTATCCCTTGTAGTGTGTAATATCCCTTGCCACTTGTGAACTCAATATGTTGATATAAAGCTCAAGGAATATTGTCAAACACTTGGCATACGAAGTCTGAACCTGCTGTTATGAATTTTCTGATTGTCTTCTTTGAGTTCATAGGCTGCTAATGATGTTATTGAATGCTTCTAACACTGCAAGGTTGTTATAGAAATGATATACTAACTGTTTTAGACCTTTGGCATACATATAAGTGATTGTATTTAACTAGTACAGCTAGTTGACATTAAGATAAACACTTTCCATGCATACCAATATAGCCAATATACACCCACGGCCACTAGGCATTTATGCAAACACTTGGCAAACAAAAGCTCTTGACAAAATATGCAAATCACTATACAAACAACCACCTTCAGCCAATAGGCATTTTCACAAACATTTGGCATGCATACTCATATGATAATCTAGAGCTCAATCAATATAAGCATTACATCAAATAATTGGCATACAAATTTCCCCTTCTTAATTGAATGCAATCTCTAGTACAATGCTGATATAACTAGCCAATACTCTTGACTTACAATGAAATCCCAATACAATGCCAATCTGATATAATTGTTCATCTACAACAGCACCTAATGCAAATTGACTTAACAATGCAAATACTCTAACAAAACATTAAGGAACCTGATACACATAGTCGATATGCCTGAGATATTGAAGCAACACTTGTTGATGATGAAACCCCACTAAAAATGGTGAAATAGACCCTCTATGTGTGAAGTCACCCCTACCCTTGCTTGGCAATATTTTAGATAAATAAATGCAGCAATTAAACTCCACTTCTTGGCACCTAAAATGATCGGTAGGACCAAAGGATCAAAATGCAACAATACCCAGAACCATAGGATGCTTCAATGATGAGATATGAAAAAAAATGTCTCGCCAATGGCACCCTTGCTGTAGTATATCAGTCCTCAAAATTAATTAATTGCAGCTTTGAACCTCCTCCAATTTGCCCTTGAAATGATTGTCTCGGCAAAAGGAATTGATTGCTCAAATATCCAAAACAATTTGATGCTTCAGCAGTGCACAATGAGCAAATATCCATGTCTCACATAGGGTATTCAAACCCAATAATAGCAGACTAATGTAAAATTGCAGACCTCAGAAAACCCTTCCAATAACTGAAAAAAACTCTAATTAAAAATATGTAAATCCTCCAATGTAGCACAGATTGGACCCCTGAAGTGAAGCCCACAATGAAGCAATAATTCAACTGATATTCCACAACCTCAAAATTGCATAACTAATTGGGAGTTTTCGTTCCCAATGGCTGGAAAAATGGCAGAACCCTAGCTGGACTCACCACCAAACAAACTGAAGTCAAATATCCAATTCTTCATGTCCAAGAATGAGCCCATAAGATCATTTTATTCTTTTCTTGGGGAAGTTCACACACTTTTTTGTCAATGTGGGATAAAAGATATACTTTATATTTGCACTTTATTATAATATTATAATATAACATTAAAATATATAAAGTGCAAAAAATAATGTCAAAACATAACATGAGGTTTCCCAAATTAGAAACATTTGTAATAACATAGTAGAACCTCCATATAATCACCAAATCCATGAAAGAAAGCCAACTGCTGATCAGGTAACTGCCAAGAAGACCCTCTAATCAAACCGTATTAGCCTACGAGAGCCAGGAATAGGCTAAACCCTCTGCGAACTGATGCTCATGTAAATGGGGACATTACATAGTGGTGGGATAACCAAATAGAAAGTCCATGGAAATGGATTCCCAGGGCTTTGTTGGAGTTGGCAAAGGTGTGTATGTACTTTGTCTTTTGTTGACTGGTTTGGCTATGGCATGTGGCATGGAATTGGATATACTTGGCAACATCTGGTTGAAGGTGTGCCCAGCAGCAGTAATTTTGTTGTACTTTGAGGGTCTTCTTAACTCCAAAGTGCCCTACAACCTTGTTGAAATGAGCTTCTTGCATTGCTTGGCACTAATGAGAGATAACTTAGGGACTACTTCTGGTATGCAACATCTATGCTCACCAACATCTATGAGAACATTCCTAAGTTTTGCTTCATGAGTTGCATGCTGATGAAACAAATATGGTTGCCCATGTAATACATCACATATCTCTAATGATGCAACATTGCAAAGGATTGTATGAGTATCTTGAAGTGGCTTGATTTTGTACACCAAGTGATACTGTTAAGTGATGCATTTCTCTGAATCCAAATCAAACTATCCAATGTTGTGTATGGTGGAGGATGAGGCATCAATGGCATGTTCAATTTACAAATTGCTTAAAGAGAAATCAGGTTCTTTTGACTTCCATCGTCAACCATGAAGTGTACCAATTGTCCATTGACCTACATTCGAGAGTGGAACCTCTCTGCTTCCTCTGGGTCAGTGTTTAGGAAGAGGCAATTTTGACAGAACCAACCATGGCACTAGGCTCTGCATCCACAATCTGCTTGCCTTCATTAGGTGCCATAGTGGTAGTGCTGGTGGAATCCAGTTGTGGAGCAGGGTTTTTCTATTGTGGCACTCTTCAATTGAGTGCCTAGTAATGTTGTGAATTAAGCAACACTTGCCAGTCGTGGATTGTTTCTTCTGCTCATCAGGCAGTGTGTCCTTCTGAGATTGCTGCAGAGTTCCTTGTCCTTGTTTATAACTTTGTTGAGTTCCATCCTTGGCATTCTTTTTCTGTGCTTTGTCCAGAGATATAGATTCTTCTTTCTTGGTATTCTGCTTGGCTTTAGCCTCAAGTTTGTAGGTGAATCTGTAGGCTTCTCTGAGGGTCGAGATTTGGAGGAGATCCATGTTTGATTGGATGCATGGTCTCAAGCTTGACCTATACTTCAGAATGATATTCTGCTTGGTACCTTGAATGGTGTTTGGAAACAAAAGTGTGGAAGATATCATTGTATTCTTGTGTAGATTGATCTCGCGTTCAGTGTAGTTGTGCAAACTTGATGTATTGGCCCTTGTAATTCCCAAGTGGGTAGTAATTTTCTTTCAGGGCCTTTACGACACCATTCCAGGTGTCTAGAAATTCAGATACAAGGCCCTTCTTGTGGGATCCATGGTAGTTTTGCCACCCTTGTTTAACAAGCAAGGAATTTATTCTTTAGCAATACTAATACATCAGACAGCTGTGTAAGTTTATTTTGCAACCTTTGTAAGTATAGATATATGAAAGGCAGAGCAAGCTGAGAAACTCCTGTGATTTTTAAGGCAAAACACTGGATGTACTCTTGAATAAGTAAGTTGTATTCATTATCCCTACAAAATGTGTAATGGACATGAGGAGAGATGGATGTCTTTATAGGAAAGGGCCTCTCTTAAATGTCTGCAATCTTGCAATGCCATAAAGAATCTGTTTAGAGAGTTACAAATTAAAATGAACCTTTGAAGAAATACCAACACTAAATAGGTCAGTAAGGATATAAGTCTCTCAAGTCAGAACGCACTGCAAGACAAGAGCTCTTATGACACATGGTGAGCACAAATGATGTATCTCTTACCTCTAATTGGTTCATCAAATCTCTTGTCAATGTTAGATGTGCCCAGGCTATTGAGTAGAAGGGTTTTCTTAATTTTCTAATAACTGTACACTTAAATAATGCTATCTTACAAATGAGGTTTGCCAATTGGTTCTAACCTTATCTGTTTAAAAGTATATTTTGTGTTCTTAGATAGATAGTCTCATGCTTTATTTTTTTGCATGTGGTATGCTAGAAATGATTGGTCAACCTAGTGACCAGGTGACATTTTGGGCCATGGATTATGCCATCAACCTAAATTAGCAGGGCTTGTCATTAATAGGAAGAAATTTTTGGAAAAGATGTCAAGGTTAAAGGAATCTTCTACTGAATATAAAACTGGCATACCTTGAGCAGGATGGTTGGGATTTATTTCTGCCCATAATGTTCGTAGTTGTTTTCTTTGCTTAATTCTGCTAACTACATTTTGGAATCATGTCATTTCCCATTTTGTTTTCTCCTTGGTGACTTGTATAAGATGACTAGTGTGTCATACATATGATAATTGCTAGATCCATTCAATTAGTATACTCTATTTTTAACCTTATTCAACCCTCTAAAGTAACTTGTCTTATTTTAATAGGGGCCACATGCAGACTTTTCTGGGCCAACTTCAGGAAGCACAGCATGTGTGGCACTTATACGAGACGATCAACTCATTATTGCAAATGCTGGTGATTCACGCTGTGTTCTTGCAAAGAAGGGTCAGGTATTTTACTAAAGGGATATATAAATTATGTGACATTTAATATTCTTGTTCACTTTGGGAAATCTCAAAATGTTTATGCTTTGTTCTGTAAATCGACCTGAAATAAATTTATTAGTTTTTTCAGTGTTTGCTTATTTTTTATTATGTTTTTATCTATTGGAGTTCTTTATGAAGTATCATGATTTTGTACATATGAGAGGCTTACAACTTGTCACGAGACCACAAGCCAGAGCTTGAAAATGAGAGGGAGAGAATTCTTCGGGCAGGAGGCTTTATTCATGCAGGACGTGTCAACGGAAGTTTAAATTTGGCAAGAGCTATTGGTACGCTAAAAAGTCTTATTGAACTTACAATGCTTTTGAACTAGTTTAAGGATGATGAAGAATTTTAATGTCCTCTAGACCAAATTGTTTTGCAGAACCTGTCAAGTGTACCATTCAAATATACATAATGTTTTGTCTCTGACTCGAATTGTTTTTGTTGCTATTGCATATCTTCTTGTCTTCTGCGTCCTTTATTTCATCAAGAGTGCTTGTTTGTGAAGCATCATCCTTGAAATTGTTGCCGATGTAGCAGTCCTATCTCTCTATTTGGTGTTGTTTGACTACAAAGTGTCCCTGAATGTGTCCCACTTTTTGGTTGTTTGAGCCTGTTTGACTGTCAAAGGTCTCTAGATGAAAATCTGAGCTTAGCTGTCTGAAAATCAAGAAGACTGACATATTTGAGCTCAGACATTTGAAGCCATTGTGTTTGCATGCTTTTTAAAAGAAAATTTGGGATAAGTTTTAAATTTTTTTTGGCCTAGAAGTGATAACACTATTAGAGGTTGACCCCAAAAGAATTGCATCCATATTGATATTTAAAATTTTATTTGTTCATTGGTTGCAGGAGACATGGAATTCAAACAAAATAAGTTTCTCCCTGCAGATCAGCAAATTGTAACAGCTGATCCAGATATAGATATTGTATGTAAATCCATTTGAAATGCAATATACCAACTAATACATGCCTAAGATAATTTGATTACTAGGGTTCATTACCACTGATCAACTCATTGCTGGTCATTTTCTGTACTAATGTAGGTGAATCTATGTGAGGATGACGAGTTCATTGTTTTGGCATGTGATGGGATCTGGTAAGAAAAATATTTAGCACCTTGACTACTTTTAAGATTAGGATTTATTACAGCTTGCCTTATTTATCTCTTATGGGACTTAGTGGAGGCAATATAAGACTGATAGTGGAGATTCGGTATGTGGATTCCCCAAAAATGTTTTTGGGGTTGGGTTCCGTTTGGGTTTCTCTACACAAAAAACATATAAAAATCATAAATATATACATGTTTTAACCTAAAAATAAATTGTCATAAATATATTATGTTATTAAATTTATAATATTATATTAGATATAAAAATACTGTATTAAATTATAAATTTTAAAATTTATTATACCGAGAGGTGTTCTACAGTGGCAGCAAGTAGTCTCATGTCATGACCGTGTACATAAAACCCCTTAACTTAAATTTGACAGCAGTTTACACATCAAATAATTAATATAATAATATTTAATAATAAACATAAATTTAAAAAGTAACATATATGTATATAATATTTACTACACTTTACAAAGTAAAAACAAAAGAAAACAATTACCAAAATAATGAATGGTGGTTTTTTCAAGAGTAAATTAAAATTTACTATGTTACCGGTTCTTCCCCCCCCCCCGGCCTGGGTCCTGGTTCGGTTCGCCTCGGGTCCGGATCCTTGTCCGGTCCTCCCTAGGGTCCGGCCAGGGTTCGCTCTTGGGGGGACAAACCTGGGGGAACCCAGGGCGAATCTGACCCCTTTCCCATCCATGTTTGCAGGCATTTGACGTTTTTAAAATTTTTTTGGCATCCACGTTTGCAGACATTCGACAGACAAAATGCTTCTCCAGCATCATCTTTCCTTCTATCAAGCTTGCTCGAAGGCCTTGCGTCCTCCTCTAAAGCCCAGAGGCCCTGCGTCCTACTCAATAACGCTTGCCATAGGAGGTTCAAGGAATACGCCGATAGGGACAACCGAGGAGTTTAGAAAAATTTCCGGCATGAATTTTGTTTACGGCATGAGTTTTCGAGCACTGTAATATTCATATATAAAAGCCTATCGGCTAAAAATTAATATATCCGATATTCCTACTAATATATTTTTGTTTATTATATATTAATATTTTGTATTCATATTAATATAAAATATATAATATATTATATTAATCATTAATGTATTTTCTTATTTATTCTTTATATTTATTATTTAATATTTATATAACTTAATATATTTATATATTTTATACTAATGTATATTCTTATTTATATATAATTATATTTTATATTTATATTATTATATAAAATTATATAAATATTAAATATGTTAATATATTTATTATTTATATTAATATATATTTTATTTCTTAATTGTATTTATTATTTAAATATCTACATTATAATTTTTATAAATAGATATTAAATATGTTTCTTATTCTACTAATATATTTCATATATATATAAGTAAATAGCAATAATGATATATATATTTAATTACTGCTGTAAATATGTATATATTTCTGGTTTTTATATGTTTTTGTATAGACGAACCAAAAATGAACCCACACCCAATTTTTTTTTGACTGAACCCGCGAACCCGAACCAGAACCGGTAACTTAGAAAATTTACATACAAAAGTAAAATAACTCTTCAAATAAAAATAAAGTAAACAATATAATAAAATAAAATAATTCTTAAATGAAAATAAATATTTATGTGTTCATGTAGTAAATAAAATAGGTCAAAAGTAAAATAAAATAACTCTTAACCACATTTTGGCATTTTTTAAATAGATGTATTTAAGATATCTATACTGGTATAGACCAACCGCAGCCATATCATTTATAGTGTTTAAGAATTTGAAACATGTTGAAATTTCAAGGGGTTTGATATTTGCTAGTCCCACTTTATAAGTAAAGCAAAGGGGTATTGGGTATATTAGAGCAAGAGGCTTTCTTTGCAAAAGAATCCGAATGTGAGTTTGGGGTGACAAAGATCTTATACTTGGGTAATGTCATTAGTGCTCAAGGTGTTCAAGTGGATCAACAAAAGATCCAAGCCATCTTGGATTGGACCCCTCCTACCACATTAACACAGTTGAGAGGATTCATTGGCCTTCGTAGTTACTACAGAGGATTTGTTAAAGAATTTTCATAACTAGCAGCACCCTTAACAAATATGACAAAGAAAGGACCTTTTGCATGGACAAAACAACATAAGAAGCTTTTGGTAAGCTTAAGGAGGTAATGAGATTGTCTTGTACTTGCTATTCTAGATTTCTCACTTTCGTTTGTTGTAGAATGTGATGCTTTAGGAGAAGGAATTGAAGCTGTATTAGTATAGAAGGGATATCCCATAGCATTTGAAAGAAGAAAGTTGAGAGTATTAGAAAAAAGATTCTCCAACTATGACAAAAAGATGTTGGCCATCATGCATACCTTGGAAAATTTCAGACAGTATTTAGTTTGTGAGAGATTTGTAGTGAAGTGTAATATCCCCAACTATTTTTTTGAAACTTTACAATATTAAATGATGCAAAAGCAAGCCCTCACAGTTTTTGATCACCCAGATCCAATGTGGGCAAGGTGAGATCATACACTCTTTAGAAAACTTAGATGAATGCAATGCTGGAAAAGTAAATAGGCAGCATGGCTGACCAGAGCATATAGGCAACATAGTTGTCCACAGCATAATGCGGCATTGCTAATCAAATCAACATGTCTTCGGCAGACAAATATGTGTACATGCTCAAATCCACTAGCAGGTAACAAGCAGATCTGATCAAAACCAAATTGGCCGATAGCAAGAAGACCTGATCAATGCCAAAACACGCTGGAAATAATATGCAAATGCAAAGGGATCTAGCAGTAAACCTTCCAAGATCCTTACAATATCAAATGTAATTACTATTTGGCAGTAATACCATCCATATTTACAATGCAAATATTCATAGATATTGTAACTTCACATTTAGAAGCAACTCTTCTGGACTCCATTAAAATCAGCCAATGAACTTTAAGCAACACTAAGGAATACTCAACAATATGAAATTTGAAAAAGAACAATCAACTGATATTGCTGATGCAGATACACTAAAACTTGGATGTTGTAGCTTGTATGACTTCTGTAGATGCCTTTGTACATACCATTGCCGAAAGATTTCAAGTGGCTGCTCTAAATACTGAAATTGATGCACAAAATCTGCCCGAAATGGAACAACAGTCCAAAAAGCCTTATTTCCATCTCAAAAGGATGCTACTAAATTGCTAAATGATGCTGCAATGAAATTCAGTCCTTACAGACCTTGAAAGAGACAGTAGAACACCCAGAATTTTGTATGAATTGTGTTAACAGAGATCGCAACAGCCCCAAAGTGACACTTTTCTACCATTCAAGGTGCAGCTGGCCTAGTAAGAGTGGCTGCAGGTGTTAATAGACTTAGTAATCAACAAAAGAGGTAGCGAAACCACACATATAGAGGTGCAATCAGGTTTAGACATGTAAAATATGGTTGCGTCCAACTCTTTAGTAATCACAGAATGTCTTTACACTGTGTGGCAAGGGTTTAAATCAGCGACCATGCATTTTGTGTAGCAGACAAACTCAAATATAATGCAAAACCCTCCAAACTTGAGTGGCTAGCATAGGGTTTACACTATGTTACCAGGTTCTTCCCTAAACCCTGTCGTGCCTGCTTTGGTTCGGTTGGGTATGGGTATTGGGTTGAAATGCAGGGGGGTTCACCCAGGTTATGGCCAGGGAACCCGGGGTGCTCGGGCCTAACCCTGGGCGGACCCAAGCGTGCCATGGCAGCGATGCCTCAAAAAGTGTCAAAAATAACATTTTTTTAACTTAAAAAACTCTAAAACACTCTAATCGCCTTAAAAGTCAAACTCATAACATCTTTTGCCTCCATTCATCAAAATAAAGGAGTAAAACTTCATTTTTTTTTGCCTCCAAGCTGTCATTGTTGATTGTTGAAGGTTGTTGCATTTTTCTTCGAAGGTGAAGACTACGAGAGTGAAAGAGCTACACCATTTTTTTTCAAGTTTTCATGATTTTTTTCAAGATTTTTCTTTTTTTTTTTTCATTTTTTAAAACCTTTTATACATAGTATAGGGATTATGCCAAAAAAATTTTAAGTTGTAGGGTTGTAAATTTTTAATGTTTGTTTTGTTTTGTTGTATTCACATAGAATGGCTGGTAGTTCTAATTCAGTTGGTCCACCTATAGAGAGCTCGTTTAAAATTGATGGAGCGTCACCTCTTTGGCAACATACATCCATGATTGAACAAATACTTGGTGGTGGGGGTTATCATATAGTCAAGTGAAAGCTCACTTTTGTGCTATTTCCGGCTTAGGAATAAGAGTTTGTCTAGGGCCGAATAAAAAATGTTTGCCAAAGCAACAAATAATAGGATATAGCAAGGAACAAAAGGATGCTGACATGGTAAGTAGTAGAGCAAAGGAAAGAGTACATCCTCTTTTCAAGAGAGGATCGCAGAAACCTCTTAGTGGCTTAATAGAACCAGCTGGCTCACATCCTTTCATGCCACCATCATCTTCTGGAGAAGACACTACTCATTCCCGTAAAAGGGGCCCATTGGAAAATGCCTTCAAGAATGAGGCAAGGGAGCTTGCAGATGAAAGCATTGCTCGTTGCATTTATAGCAAAGGGTTTCCTTTCAATCTTGTTAGATCACCATATTGGCGGGATATGGTGACCACAATTGGCGGGATATGGTGACTGCAATTGCCAAGGCACCAACTAATTTTGTTAGTCCTGGGTATGAAAAGGTGCGCACCACATTATTGGGCAAGGAAAAAGCTATTGTAGAGGCATCATTGAGAGCAATCAAAAATACATGGCCCCGAAATAGGAGTGTCCATCATCTCTAATTAATGGAAGGATTGCAAAAACAGGCCACTAATTAATGTCATTGCAGTGCCCCCTAAAGGGGCTGTGTTTTTTAAAGCAGTTGATTGTGAGGGGCAAGACAGGGAGGCAAGCTTCATTGCAAGCTCTCTACAAGTGGACCAACTGAACTAGAATTACAAAATATTTAGTTCAGTGGATTTGCCTTCAATTTGAGGACGAAACCCGTTGGATCTGGGAATCACAGAATGAAACCCCTTTGGTTTCTTGAGGGCAATCTCATATAGAGGTTGTAATCTACATTTCAAAGTTTGTTTGATTCTTTTTTAGCATCGTTTCTCTAGTTTGTATTTGCAAGATTTGTGAAGGAAGGAGCTTCAACATACCGAGTTCATTTTCAGATTTTATTTTTAGATGTATTGCTGTAATTTCTGATTTATTCTAGCAATTTGTTGTACTTTCCATGAATATAAATCAACTCCAACAATTGGGTGAAGTTCTATTTCATATGTGCAAGTATATATCAATTTTACCGGTATAGCTTGTGTGAAATCAGCACTATTAATTTCAATGTTTTGGCATCAAATTTGTGTGGAGATTATTATAGAAGTTTCGACGTATATTTTATATTGAGGTTATTTCAGATTTGGGCATATTTATATAAATATTTGGTTGGGAACATTACATGTAGATGGCAAGAATACTGAAATTAACCTCATTCTTTATAGATGACACAAAAGTGAAAAGGAGTTGTGATCCATAAACAGGGAGGATATTCCTCACTCTGGTATGACTAAACAGATTCTAATGAGAAGCTCTCAAAAACTACCAATACCACCTATAATGGATGCCATAGAATTTGACGTGCAAATTAAGGAAAAATAGAGAACCTTTCAAATATGTGGAAATAAACAACATTGCAATCACACATACAATTGCAAAAACGAGGTTATAGTTGGAGAAACCCTCAAATGAGAATAAAACTCCAATAAGAATGACCACTTGCTCCTCATACCACTAATTCATAGTAGTACAAATGTTTACATTGCCTCATAGGTTTTTATAAAGCTCTACTTCAAATGACTTCATGCTTTTTTTGGATGGTCATTGGGTAGCAAAATTCTTCCTGTTGGAATGGAGTTTGAAAACAGAGAAGAAAAAAATCAATAGAGAAGATTGTGAGTTTGCTATGTTAGTACTGAAGGACAGCAAGTGATTAATACAACTCTAATTACTCGTAGATGGCAGGAATATTAAAAATAACCTCCGTTCTTTATGGATGACACTAAAATGTAAAAAGGAGTTGTGATCCATAAACAGGGTGGATATTCCTCACTCTGCTATTTTTAAACAGATTTTAATGAGAATCTTTTACAAACTACCTGAACATGCACCAATACCACCTATAATGGATGCCACACAATGACACACAAACTAAGGAAAACATAAAGAACCTTTCAAATATGTGGAAATAAATGACATTGCAATCACACATACAATTGCAAAAACAAGGTTAACACTAAAGAAACCCTCGAGTGGGAATAAAGCTCCAGTAAGAATGAGCACATGCTCCTCACATCACTAATCCATAGTAATACAAATGTTTACATTGCCTCAGTCTTTTACAAAGCTCTAGTTCACATTGTGAGCTCCCACACACACGTGTACTGTCCTGAAGATGACATACAAAGCTCTAGTTCACATCGTGAGCTCCCACACACACGTGTACTGTCCTGAAGATGACATAAACCTGCAACAACTCCTGCTACAGTGATAAAGGAGGCTACAACCTCCTTGAGAACAAGAGATGGGACTCAAAACCACCATCTCCAATGAATGATGAACTTCCAAAACCTTGATGAAAATGGGGAGTGGCCTATTTCCAAGGCTTAGTACTGATGTTTGCCATGCCCTCATGGCATTGATGAGCCCACACACATGGCTGGAGCTTCTATTACACCTGCAAAACCACCATAGGATGAAAGCCCTCTTCTTTGTCTTGGCCCTCCTATTTCTAGAAAGAACCATGATATTAGCTAGCAGCACCATGCTCAGACCTAGTTGATACAAACTCCCATCCTCTCCAGAATGAAGTAAGATTGGTTGCATTAATCCCATTGGTTTAGTATGCAACCCTAGAATGAGTTGTTCCACTGCCCAAACAAGTAGCCATGGCCACTCATCCAGTCCTCCTCTCCTCAACATGACATTTTCCTCACGCTAAATACATTCCCTTTTTCATCATTTGTGCCCAAAATGGAAGAGGAATGGTTGGAGGCATTTGAGTTGCCTAGAATGTTTTTAACATCTGCTTTCAAACGGCATTTTAACTACCGGAAACTCTTCAACTTCTTTTGACATGTCAACAGACCCACTCTTTTTGGCTGTTTTAATCAAATTGTGGCAGTTTTGTCAATTGTGCCGCTACTGTTATGTTTTGGTCTAAGTTACCAAACTGGAATCGGGTACAGGTATGGATATGATATGCAGGTATGACAATTTTTTTGGGAAGGAGCTGGGTACATCCATACAAAAAAATATAAAAATTATACACACATAAGCCAGCCTAATAACTATAATATATTTATAAATAGATTTTAAATTTATTTTTTAACTATATTCCAGAAAACTATTATAATACCATACTATCCATACCATTTTAATATATTATATAGTTAATTTTTTCAACTATATTTGAAAAAAATATTAAATACTAACATATTAAATTATTAAATAGTTATTAAATTATTAATAGATAGTTATTATTTCAAATACTGTTGATAGATATTAAATACTATTGGGATGAATTTTAAGGATACACGGATACTAGGTTATTTGTTATTATAAAAATTAATATGTATTAGATTCCAAAGAGTTTAGGGTTATTAACTTATTTATTATTACAAAAATATTGATTAGATTCCATATAGATATGGCCCCACTGCAATAGTAGGTTGCAGCAATAGTTGCACCAAAACAGACAGATAGAGATACCCAGCTATTTGTTTTCATTAAGCGCATTATTACTTAGAAGAAACCAGATCATTTAGTGGGGATAATTATAGTTTATTCACACTGGCATTTAGGTTTCCTGCGGCCAACGAACAAACAGGGCATTCTCGTTCGAGCAGCAAATAAACAGTATGAATTTGCGTCTGTCACGTCGTGTTCGTGTGCCTTTTCCTGTTGCGGCATCGCCGGAAACAAGTTAAATTGGTGTATAAAAGCAATGAAATGAAGGAGACATCATTGTTTAGGGTTTTCCGTGGGCGAAAAATCAACAAAAAATCCGCTTTATGCCTGGTATCGCGACTGTAGCGCCACATCACAGTCGGAATCATGCGGGTTTAGGAGCTTTTTGGCAGAAACGTTTTAACCTGGGAAATGCCGAACTTTGGACGAATCCGCAGAAGATTCCGGCGCAAATCTGAATCTGGGATTTTTCGTACCCAGAATCGGCATGTAATCATGCCGATTCGGCAGCTTAGGTTTTGGCTGCATGCATGACGTTTTATTTTGCCATCGACCATGATTATTATTGTGCCAACAACATTATCATTATTTATCTGCAAATTTGCAGCATAGCTGCAGGCTAATAATTGTCCTAACAGAAACGTTCCAGCAACTGCAGAGTGTTCCGACAGGCTAAACTGGAGCAGAGAATAACAGTCGTATGATGCTTTGAAACAAAACTGGGAAGTTTGCAGCACTGCTGCAAGTGACTTTCCTTCCCCCCCAGTGACAACTGGTCTATTTTTTTCAGATCAAGTTGACCCTTACATACAAACATGGGGCATGAAGCTTGAACGACAAATTTGCCAAAATGAGACCAATCTTGAAATATCTAATGATATTGCAAAATAAATTGAAACTATTTCTCAAAGTGATACTGCTGATAACCGCCCTAATTTTTGTCATTTGTAGTTTGACATATTTCTGTTCAATTGTTGAATAGATATACATGGGTAAAATATATTTATATTAGCATGGAAAGGAAGATTGCATTAATGATGTTTTAGAAGGATTGCAATTCCTGGTAACTTTCCAACATATATATAGAATAGAATAGAATAGCTTTTAATGTCCACGAGGCTAAAAATAGCCTATGAGACAGCCAACACCATCAAATTTGCTTTTGCCTTTCAATTCTGCTTTTGTTTTTGCTTTTGTTTCAGTTCTGCTTTTGCATTACTCAAGGAAGCAAGCGATACAACGTTTAAAGAATGCTAAATAGTGAAGAAGTACAGAATATAACAATTCTGATTTTTCCAATAATAGTTTTTTCCTTACCCTACAGTAGCTGCAGTTCTTCATGGAGGCTCTCCCATGCTTTCTCAATCCACTGATATCTGTAGGATAACTAGGCATGAGAGTTTTGGCACTCTTATAGCATTCCCTTTTTGGTTTTTTGATCCCCGTATTCTAGTATAACCTACTGATACAATTTTTATGCTTCAAGGTCATTCATAATAGCGGACTTGTATATATTTCACTCATATTGAGCTCACATTATATGCTTTGTTCATATTTATGTAAATTGATTTCAACTTGTTTCCCGTGGTAACATGAGGTAGGCATATATTGGTCATGTAGTAAGTAAAAAATTGCATGATTTGAGTAGTATAGCAACCTTTGTTTTATGCAATTATCAAATCTCAAGGATTCCATTGACAGCATACTTTTCTTGTTTATACATGTTTCATGTTACTATCTCATTTAGTTCTCTAGAAGATTTGTCTTGGTAATGAAAAGGAGAGAGGTTATAGCCTGAACGTGGAATGCTAACGTATATGATTCATTTGACCAGGGATGTCATGACAAGCCAACAGGTCGTTGACCTTGTACGTGAAAACATTAACAATGTATGTATCTACCTTTATAACCAACTGATAATCAATGCATGCACAACTTCTACCAATTACAGATAAATAGGTTGTAATCTTAATGGCTCACCAAATGGTTAGTGTTCAATTTTTAACTTGTAGCATAATAATGCAGGAGGCTAAGCTTTCAACAGTTTGTGAGAAGGTGCTTTCTAAATGTCTTGCGCCATCAACAGCTTTAGGTGAGGGTTGTGACAACATGACCATTATTATAGTGCAATTCAAGAAAACATCTCAAATAGAACGCAGTGTGAGCACATAAGTTTCATATTGATCTTTATGTTCAAATTTTAACTGACTATTATTTAAAGTTTACTCATGCTTCTGGTTGTTACGTATTCATATATTGTACTCATCTACACTGTGATAGCGAACAATGTAGCCATAATTACTCCAAATGTCATTCAGAAATAAGCGATGTTCAAAAGTATTCATGCTTCTGGTTGTTACGTATTCATATAATGTACTCATCTACACGGTGATAGCGAACAATGTAGCCATAATTACTCCAAATGTCATTCAGAAATATGCGATGTTCAAAAGTATTCATGTTTTCATAAGATTTAGCTAACTGTTTCTGGACATACTATTACATTGGAAAGAAGGTTCTTTTATGTTGGTATTGAAATTTTATGCTATCTAGAAAATGTTGAAAGGGAGTAATAATTTTGTAAAACTTTTGAATTTAAAATGAATGAATAATTGAATTAGATTTGTTAAGTATAGCTTTCAAATGTGTGGATTACAAGTCCTTGTGCAGTTGCAAAGCAGTGTTGGGTGTAACTTGTCAATACTTTAAAAATAAATAATAAGTTGGAATTTTAGAAGTAAACATTATTGATAATATTGTGTACTTGACTTTTTGACAAAATCTGTAGATGATAATGTTGCTGATTATGTGTGTGACACACTTAAATAAATTAAATGCTTTATAGATCTAAAAAAAAAATTAAAAGCTTGAAAACCCTTTTTTCAAATAAAATTATATGCTGGTTTCAAGTTTTCAGGGAACATTTTTTCCTTTTATGGAAAACTTCCTTATATTACAAAAGAGAGCAGTAGCACAACATGGGATGCAAAAGCCTTGTCACATTATATTGGTGAAAACGATAAACATAATCGGCAGCCATATATGAAACAATATCAGCAACAAGTGATTGGAAGAATTGTATAGCTGCACTGTAAAAGAAAATTATGTAGCTTGGATATGAAACGTAATACTCACTCTTCATAGCCTCGTCCCTTTATATTTCCATTGGCATTCCATTTATGATTAACTATTCACAATTTCATGAACAAATATTGACAAGATGAGTTCAGAGGAGATTTCGGTGCAGCAAAAGTCTATATATGATGTATATTTGTGTATGTTTACATGTATATATGTGTGCATATATATAGGGGAAAAGACCCAATAGGTGAGATAGTTCCAATGGTTGAGATGGTATATGTGCATTTAAGGCCCAATATTTTTTGAAGTTTAGTACTAGTAGTTGTGATTGTAAGGTTGTTAGTGTTACTATAAGTACTAATAATTGAATGAAATGTGCCCTTTAGATTTGAAAAGCAACCAATCATATGATGCCACATCAGCCCACTAACAAAACATGACTTAATGCACACCTATTGGTCCACCTTTTTTTTTGGGAACTATTTGACACCTCAACAAAAAACATGTTGATGTGACATCATATTTGATGATGTGGCCTTGAAACCTTAGTTATAAGCAGGGGCGTTGGCAAGTAAGCTACTATAAAAATTTTGGAGTGATTCGAAATTGCCACATGATTTTGAGAGGCGTGAAGTTAGGATGCACCACTATTGGGTCCTCTCCCCTAGACATGCATATTTTTTTTTCGTTTTACATGTTTCCTATTTCTACCTGCACACAACCCACCACTATCCATGATGCTAGATATTTGTACACGCTTCACATTAGTGTATGTATACATGTTTCTGCCTTGATTTGTACTCATCTTGAAAGACTACAAGAATTTCTACCATGGAGGGGACATGGCCTAATATGTTCCATCCACCCAATTCCTTCAAAGATTGTGTCTCAATGGATGATTCTCTCCCTTCCAAAGGCAATCTTTAAAAAAAAATGTATCATGCCTAGGGTTCAATGATTAAACCAACATTTCCTAGCAAAAATGAAAATGAGTTATACCTAATGATAGATTCCCTAGACACTTTCCACTTCTCCTTGGAACATATGGAGTAGAAATTTTGGTTCTTCCAAGAGAAGGAACTTGTGCAAATTTATGGGTGCTTACCAAGACCCCAAAGCATTGGTTTATCATCTTTGGAAGTGATTGGGCTCAATGGATATTGTGATGCCCAATGGATATTTCATGGTCATTGTCTCATTTTATTAGGAAACAAGTGCAATATTTAAGGCTTATGGTCTATTGACCAAAGCAAGTTTGTTAATGATGTCATACTCATCAACATTCAACCCAACAGACAACCTGCCTACCATAGCCCCTATTTGGGTGATATGTAATTAGTGTGGAAAGTTCACTATATAATGTACCTAAAAGAATCGTATTCAACTTTAATGTACATTGATTGACAAAGGTGTTGTTCCATGTGCAAGATTCTAGAAAAATAATCCCTATGTATGAAGTATAATCTCGATAAATGCAATTAACAATGAAAAGAAGTATATATTAAGAAGTCGTGAGCATAAAACACCCATAAGATTGAAGAAGACAATAGCAAATGACCTAGAGAAACTCAAAATCAGAGAAAACTCTAGAAGATTGATAGTATTCTCCTCAAGTCACTATCCCATGAGTTACAATGGTTTATTGCCTTCTAGACGCCTTCATCGACTTCACTCACAAGAGCAATAATCTTCAAACATCATACAAGGCCATCAATTACTCACACTTTAATCATATGATCTCTCCTCTAAGACTCAAAATGTTTAGGAAGAAATCTTCTTATTGTTGACAATGACTTCTCTTGGAGATATAAAATTACTATGAGTGGCAAGGTAACATCACAAGGGAGGCCAAAGGTCCCCTATAACCAAAACCAAAGAATTTAAAATGTTTAAGCATCCCAAAATTGTGTAGGTTGTATTTTGTCTTGTCTGGGATTATTTTGACGATGGTCAAACTTATTTGTTATGATTGTTTTGCCCACATCAAGTTTGACTAGGGTTGAACTAGTTGAACATATTTAACTATGGTCAAATATGTAACCCATGCATAGTTTTTGGATGACATCAACACTTTGATTGTCCACATGACTCTACAACTATCTTGCCTTGACAATCTAATTACTACAATTTTATTTAGTCCTATTTCTTTCTAGAATGAGTCATCAAGAGTGTGAAGTACAAGGAAAATCCTCATGAGAATGTTAAGTGACTAAGTTGATTTCTCAAACTTAAACAACCCATTTTAGGTCACATCTCCCTTATTAAGAGGCCTTTTGTCCTATAAAAGATAGAAACACATTAGATAAGAAGCCATAGCCCACCTTCTCTCTTGGATGCCAATTAGCCTTGCACAACTTTGTCTCTTCAAACCAACATGCCATGTTCCTTGAAACTATTGCCACAACCTTTCAATTTGTTTTGACTTGGATTTGTAAATAGACTAGAAAAAGGTCCACATTCAACATTTTCTAACTCCCAAGGGAAGTGAAGACATTTTGCCAGTAGCATTAATCAACTTCTTTCCCTTTTGTGCACAAACCAAGGAGATCTTTGAGTTGCCTTCAAAATCATTGATGATGAAGCTCTTACCATCTTGTGTTTAACCCCAACTTCTTGTCCTTTATATATCATCTCTAAGATACATGTATGGGTTCCCAAACACCAAACCACACACATTAAGAGGTGTCACATCTACAACCTCATCAAGAAAATGTTAATTAATATCAAACTTCAACTAGCATTATTTAGCAACAGACAATTTTAATCCATCTTATACTCAACCAAACTAATACAATTTGAGATGTTGATATGTTCCTAATCCAAGTCTCTCAACCAACTCCTTATAAATCAAATTAGCTTCAAAACAAGAATCAAAAGAGCATCTAATTTTGTTTTCTTGACTTGAATTTTTATATAAAACAAACTTGGTGCATTCACATTTTTGTTGCCTCTCATTGTTACCTAAGTAATCCCCTTTCTTAAGGGATGTGGAAAGATGCCCAACTTAAATGTTGCATTCTTTTGCAATAAAAATGTGTTGACTACATACTAGTCCAAAAAAGTAACAATGCACCTACTTATATGTAGTGTGTTGTTACTAAAATTCATGTAGGTTTATACTCAACGAGTAACAACGTAATACATTATTACTATTTGATTGCAAAAATGTGTGGTGTTTAAGTCCAACCATGGAAACTAATCTCTTATCCACAATAGAACTCCAGTCCATTTCTTGGCCTTCAAAAGAAGTAAGACTAATGTGTGTTATTCATTTTTGTGTTCTTCCAAGAGTTCAATTTCGGGTGTAGGTTCCAATATGTCTTATTTGTATGACCTTTTACATCACAATGCGTAGGCTATTGATAAGATTTAGTAGAAATAAAAGCACCAAGCTTACCTTCCTCTTTGCCTTTGTCTTTGACCTTTGGCCTATGGGTCACCTTCTTGTTCTTGTGTCTTTGAAGAAGGGGGTGGACTTTTTTCCTTCTTCATTTCAATATAATAAGCATGAGAAAATGCCTCACATATATCTTTCTGCTTTGAGGGCAATATTAACCTCCATAGATGGTTGTAAAGACCACCTATGAGCTTCATTTTGATGTCTATTCTTGCACATCCTTGTCTATTTCGATAGCCCTAATAGGAAATTCAATAGTGTAATTTCACACTTCGTCCTTCCTTTTTGTTGTAGTATTTGCCAATTAATAGACCTCTCCTCTTTAAGATATATGGGATAAAATAATGAGCGTTCATTTTCTTAAACCAAAGAATGAAAATAGCTTTCAACCCAAATAAGAGTGCCTTTTGTCAATCTAACAATTGAAAATCGTTGTTATTAATTAATATAATGTGTACTTAAATATACCTCAAGTTGTGCCAACCAATGGTTAAGCTAATCTGCATCAACCTCTCCTTAATATGATGGAATCTCAATCTTTGCCTTGACTTTGAGAAGAGGTCTTGTTGGAAGACTTTGTTCACCATGGAACAACACTCTCTCATGAGAAATCTAATGCTCCTTGGCTTTAGGATGGATAAGGTGCATCACCATTTTCTTTGTGAGTGCCACCATGATGATTTCTTGCTTTCCCACATACCAAGAAATGCTTGCCACATCTTTTGGCTTGATAAATCTTTCTTCCCTAGCAAGAGATGTTGCATCATCATGTTCCATGTTTCTCACTCACCTTATCCAATATTTGGACTCTTATCTTTTAAGGTGATGCAGTCAAGGGTCAGGAACCCACTTAAGGGTAGCCAATCCTTGCAACCGCACACACGCATGCGCGCGCACCCACTCACACACTCGTATGCAACAAAAATAATAAAATGCTAAAATAAAAGATTTTATTAATTTATTGTAGCACTGTTGTGCTAAATCAAAAATTTTGTTTCATTAAGGCATTTTGTGAAAGTCTAGAAATTTATCGTCAAAAAGTCAAAATTTCTAAAAATAGACGTCAAATTTAGGTTTTCTGGGTTTCTTGAGATACGGAGGCTGGCAAAATTTTCTAAAAATAGAATCTCTGATTCAAGAGTTCTGCCCGATTCTGATTGGCTGATATTGCTTCACAATCAAGGTGGTCCAGACGGAATTTGCAAAAGATCGAGTTTTCTCTATTGGGTCAATTCTATTTTTTCAGAAGGCAGAGCACGAACTATGAAGCCATTAATGAAGGAAGTTCATCTGCGAGGGGTCAGATTCAAGTTGTCAGTGTTGTTCAAAAGAGGAAGAACTGTTGAGCGACCGTCGACCGACGAAGAATGGAAAACGAAGCATGATGAATTCGGAAAACAAAGAAAAGTTGAAATCATTAAATTTTTCTAAGTCTGGGAATCGCAGGCACCCCTGGAGGCTAGGGGTGCCCAACCTTCATAGAGATAGATTATTTTTGCATTTTCTCGAAAAACATTAAAAAGACCTCGTCAGCCTGTTTCCGGGTGGTCAAAATCAATCAAATTCAGTCAACAGGCCCGTAAAAGCTAGAGATTCATCTCAGATATACTCGGGCTATCCAGATCACCTCTCATTCAGCATCAACAGTCAGTCGGATGGCCAGAAACGAAGATCAAATGGGACTTGTGGCACACAAAACGGAGAAATGAAAAAATTGAAAATTTCCAAAAAAATTCTGAGGCATGAAAACCCAGGCGCCCCTGGAGGCTGGGGGCGCCCAACATCACCAATGTTAGTTTTTTTTTCATGTTTTTTTAGAAAATTGCAAATCTTCCTTCGTTAGCTCAGTCAAATTCACAGAAAATCAATTTGACCCAGTTTCTGAGGCAGGCAGAAGGTACAATCGATTCAGTTTTCATCAGGCTTGCTTGATTGCCTGACCATCAATCTCAATTTTGTTTCGACAGGTGAGTTTCAACATCCGAACAAGGGCCCACAGTCACCGGAGCACGCACAAAAAATGAAAAACAAGCAAAGTTAAAAATTGTCGAAAATTGGCTAAGGCATGGAATGTCAGGCGCCCCTGTCCAATGAGGGCACCTGGGTTCTCCAAAGATAGAATTTTTCATGTTCTGCTGATGTCATCTTCCAACCATTTCCCAATCTTCATCTGACGACGGTTTCCAGGAGTCAAAATTGCAATCAAACGTCGCCAGATCGTTAGTTCGAGGTTGGGGATCAAATCAGAATTGTTAAAACTTCAAAATGCCATGATCAGTCAACTTTTTTAGTCAACAGTGATAGCTTGTCATCTTGTTGAAGTCAGAGGAAGGCCACGCCGGAGTCAAAACGAGTGCAAAAGTTTCAAAAATAATGGAATATTGCCTAACACTTTTGCAACTTCGCGTGTTTGATGACGCCATCAAAGAAGCAATTTTTCATCATATTCACACGTGAAGCCATAGACAACTATAAAATAGGAATTCATCCTATGTGAGCATATCAACTTGGATTTTTGCTCAAAGAATTGCTATCTTCATGGATAAACTTCAAGTTTTATGCTTTCACAAATAAAGTTGTTTTTTCGCCCTAAAGTTCTATAAAAACAAGCCTTTGGCCTCCTTTCTTCATTATTTTTGCAGGTTGCATCCAGAAAAAGAAGAGCATCGTTTTTTTCTCATAAAGATTTGAGAACCCAAACGAAGTATTTTTTCAGTGTTCTTCGTAGTTTCAGGATTGGGAAGCACAGAGGCACGCTTTTTCAAAGTCCATTTTTCTAGGGCATCATTTTTTAGAAACAGAGCCGGAGCTTTTTCAGTTTTCATCGAAATGGGTTCATCTGGAATTACATCCTCTTAAAGATTGGAAATTTTTAGTTTTTTCTGAAATCTATTTTTTTGTTGCTTTTTCGCGAAATCCTCTGCTTTTTCAGAATCTGATGATCTGGGTTGCTTCAGAATGAGATTGTCTACAAAACCCATGTGCCAGCTTTTTTTTATCAAAAGTTGCTTTTTAAAAGAAAGCGGCAAATAGTTTTCAGCCTCTTGTGCAAAATATTTCGAAACATAGGTGTGTTCACAAGCATTCTTCAAGTTTTTCATTATGCAGTACTCTCCAATAGAAATCAAGCCTAAAACGATGTTGGTTCATGATTACTTGAGGATTGTCGAGAGAGATTTGCATAAGGTGCTTCCAACATTCAATTTGCATGCTCTAGAAGACGCAGGAAACATCGCCATTAGGAATCTGAGTCACTCCGAGTTGCTTATAGCAGCTTCATTCCCCGTCACAGTGCAAAGCATTGAATTCGTAATCGATTGTACTAAGCATTACAATTCAATTACAAGGGAAATCCAATCAGCAGATGAGCGTGTACACTGCAGCCTCAGGCCCAATGACATTGAGAAATGTTTTTCAATACCATCATGGAAGGAAAACTTCGTCATTTCTATTGAAGAATGCAAGAGGGTGTGGCACAATGACAAGGAGAAATATCGAAAAAAGATTGCTCAAAAGTGGTTGAAAGAGAAGCAAAATGTTTTGCCAAAGAACATTGGACGTGGAGAGTTTAAAGAAGAATATGCGATAATGATTAGTTTGTTGAATCAGGGCACATGTCAAGCAGAGGCCAATAAATTTCAGCCTTGGATGTTTTACATCATGTCCCAGATAGTTGACAGAACAAAATACTATGACTGGTCAACACTAATCAGTGATAGTCTCCACCATCAGATAATTGATTTTCAAAGGGCCCATGATTTCCACATGATGTCATATGTTGAATATCTGATGGCCTTTCAAGGTCAGTTTAGAGGTTTGAATATTGTTGGAACTCTGGGCATTCAAAATATATATCACCATTACCCGCAGTTAGAATTTTCAGAATCTGAACGACATTATAGGCAGGTAAATGATGCATTCCTTATGCATGCGGTGCAAGATCTTGACAATGAGTTGCATATACGGTTTTCAGCTGATGCCAGATCAGTAATGGCGGAGTGGGCTGATTGGTTTATCCAATTTCCCACTTTTTCATACATCAAGGTATATGGCTTCTCAGGAGAGCCAGTCATGCTTCCAAGATATCCTACGGATGAGGTAGCATTCATGGAGTTTCTAAGGTAGGTCTACGAAGTTCACTCATTTCTGCATAGCAGGCGCAAGGCGGATTTCAATTTTCCAGTTGGGATGGGTATTTACAGATGCAGATCTGGAGCAAATGCCAAGTAATTGGTGGTGAATTGTCCAAGTATGGCCTCAAGTCATTTGATAGGGGGTTTTCATATGATCCTTGTGGTGTTTTTGCAACACACCTTGGTCAGAATTGTGTACATGCAACTGCAATTGAAGATTTCTAGGTTAATTGTGCAGATGAGTTTGAAGTGCGGAAACGTAGCTATAGTAGGTTTACTTTTCAGTAGTTTATTGATATCTTGTCAGAGGATGTAGAAGGCTTGTCAAATGATGATGGTGAAGTTCTACTTCCCATGTATTTCAGAGATCAGGTTGAGCAACAACCACTATCACAAGTTAATTGGTCCGCCAAAGAGAGCACCTCAATCGAGGAAAGAACAAGCCAAGTTATAAAAAATAGTATGATATTCTTTAGTAATAAGAAGAAGTGGAAAGAAGCCATTCCGGTTGCAGAGCCGCCAGTATTTCAAACATCTATACCTTCCACTTCTAAACCAAAACCAAGAGTTAAGGCTATTGGTGTTCTTCCAGAAGGAACGAAGATGGCCAAGTTGAAGAGGAAAAAGGTTGAATCTCCAGTCCATATTCAACAGGAACATCAAGCAGTTGCATTAGAAGTTCCAGTTGAACCAACACTGCATGTTGAAACAATGCCTTCAATTCATGTTTCTCCACCTCCATCACCAAGGTCTTCTCCCATTCACATAGATTCAAAACCAAATTCGCCAGTTCATAACACTGCGACACACATTGATTCATTAGGAGTTGATGGAACTGGAACCAAGCCTCCCAAGGAAGTTAGCTCTTCTTGGCTCGAGAACATCTTGGGTAGGAAGAGGAGAAAGCCTTCATACCAGTTGAACTTCACAGAATTTGATAGCGTCTACCAAGACATACCAGAGAAGAAATTTAAGAAGCAAGTTCACATAGAGAAAAATGTTGATGGAGAGATTATTCTTGAAACTGCAACACCGCCAGAAGATCTGAATGTCAATGAGATTGAGGTTGATGACTTCAAGGTTGTCAGAGCCAATCTTGGTAGAAGTACCCAACACATGGATGTGAATCTCTTCGAGGTTGCAACAGATAATCTGAAGGAAAGAGTGTTGAAGGACGGGGAAGATAAAGCAACCCTCAAGGCTGAAAATAAGCAATTGCGGCAATATATTTCCAATCTTCTTCATGGCACTTCGCAGGCCACCTTATTGCTTCCTTAGATTATGGAATCACCGGCCGATCAGCAGCAACTAAGTCAATTGGTCATTTACGTAAGGCACATGAAGGATTGGGTGGAAGAGTTTGTAACTAAAGGCAGATATGTACTTTCACAGATCTATCAATTGAAGTGCAATGCACATGATCTGCGTCAAGGCATTCAGGGGTTTTGTAATGTCCCCTTTCCTAGTGGGGTTAGTCTATACTCCGTTCCTGTAGACTAACCAAAGTGGTTAGGGAACTCTAGGAGTTCATTTGGTTGGTTTCTGACACTTTGGTTGGAACTTACTATTTTTAGTAAGTTAGGGTTTCGCCCGGATGAGGTAGTTCATGATTGGAGGCAGAGCATTATGACAAGACCTTTCCAACGGTCCATAACTCATAAGATTCCATGACCATTTGGGCTTTCATTTTAAAGTCTGTAACTTATATTTATTAATTAAAATATGGACTTTATAATGTAATGTCAGTGACTTTGGGAATATAAGGAAAAATGCAAAAATAAGTCACTAAAGGACTTGGACACCCCTTTCAAGGAATAAAGTGCAAATTTAAAAATAAAATTTCCCTCTCATATGGGTTGACCCACTTGTGGAGTTATAAAAAGGCAAAAGTGGGGAAAAGTTATTCATTCTTGATATTACAATTTATGCTTCTATTTGCTCTGCAAATGAGGGTTTGGGGGATTTCTTCCAGCCAGGGCTTTTGGTGACAAAAACCACCATTGGTATCAATCTTCCGCAGATGTGAAAGATCACCCGAGGGGATTTTGGAGTAGCCATACTCAATGGATGTATTTGTGCTTCAATTGGATATACTTTGACGAAGATTTGGAGAGGATTTATGATACATTTTCATAGTTTTTGGTGCAGCTGAGAGAGCAAAGAATGGACTAATTTTATCTGCAGATTTGAGGAGGATTTGGACTGTCATTTCTCATCTTCTTGTTGGTCCTACATTCCCTTAGGTTGGTCGTACCTTTTGGGTAGCCTTTCCAGGAGATTGTTGGAGTTGTTTTCCCATTGCTTTGGGGTTGATTTGGTGCTATGGGCCTATGTTATGGATTTTAGATTGTTTCTCGCACATTGCTGATATATTTAATGCAAACTCCATGTTCATGTTGCTAGTTTGTCAACAACTGAAAATTGAAGATGCTTATTTTGAAATGGGTATGTGTTGAATATTCATTTTATGTCATTCTACGAACTGGGTCTTGGTTATTTAGTTCATATCTATCATAAATTTTATGGGTTTTAGTTGCATGTTATATTTCTTTGTATTCTGGCATACACACTTCAAGAAAACAAAAACCCCCTTCTGCATCTTCTATCTAGTCCTGAAAGACCACAGAAAAAATAAAAATTATAACATTAAATAAAGATAAATCCAAAGAACAACAGGTGCAGGTTATTACAGTGGTATCAGAGCTGGTGCATCTTGCCAGCCTATGTTGATCAATTTATATGAGTGATGAAAGAAGAGTCTACACTAGACCCACTCCACATTAGCATCCACCTGAGGTTCCAGAAGGTGAAACAGTTTTAGGGATATTGGGTATGCACAGGAATTCTTCCAGTGGCAGTGATAGCATAACAGGTAGTATGGGGGATAGAGGAACAAATCAGCAAGAGAATCCTGGCGCAAAAATAGAAAGGAAGTTTGATATCATGCTTGATATGATGTTCCAGCTCCTTGGGAAGTTTAACCAAGGGATTCCAGTAGTTCACACCAATACCACACCCAGAGGTGAGACCAATGGCTCTAATGATGGTCACCGCAGACACGCAGAACAGGGTAGTGGATATGCAGGACAAGGTGGTGGACATGCGGGACAGGGTAGTGGACACGCGGGTCAGAGTGGTATACACAACACTAGGGTTACCTCAGGATCGATTACTAGACCCCTACAGCCAACTTTTCCGCGTAGAGAGGAGGCAGTGGTTCAGCAGGAACCAAAGTTCCAACTTCCCATGACTGATGATGTTTAGATACAGCATGCAGAGTACATGACATTGGCTCCAGACATCAGAGAGATGTTGACATTCGACCAATATATAAACCAGAAAAGACAAAGGGGAGTTATGATGGGTCGAGGAGATTACAGAGCCAATAGACCTAACCGGGACTACCAGCATGCATTGAGCAAAGTCCCTATGGATCGGTTTGATGGAAGTGGCAAGATTTCAGCCAGAGCTTAGGTGCAGAAGTTGGATAACTACCTAACACTTAAGCCATGCCGGAGGATGAGGCACTTAACTTTGCCACTATTAATTTGGATGGGTTAGCACATGAGTGGTGGTACTATGGGTTGATCACTTTAGGCCACAACCTTATCACCACATATGATGAGTTCACTAACAAACACATCGAGAGGTTTGATGCCAAGGACCCAGAGTTGCAATTCAGAGAGTTGGCGCAGTTGAAGTAGTATGGGTCGCTTGAGGGATATATTTCGAAGTTCCAGAGAATCAGTGTGATGGTTCCCAGCATATCTGAGAGGAGACTTGTAGTCCTGTTCATGGAGGGACTAATGGAACCATTTAAGGGCTGGGTTAAGGCATTTGACCCACCTTCACTTCAGGAGACTATTAAGAAGGCACGAAGTATGGAGTTTGGAGTGCCTAGGAAACAATTCGTCTCCAAACCATTTCCTCCACGAAGAGATAAGATGCCCGCTCAACAGCGAGACACCTTCCCACAAAGGAAACCAGGACCTCGATTAGATGATGATGCATTGGACAAATACAGGAGGAAGAGACTATGCTTCAAATGCAAAGAACCATGGGATCCTAACCACAGGTGGCCAATGAAGGGGCAAGCAAAACAATTGGAGTATTATTCTGTTGAGGAGGCAGCTTCAGAGCAATCAGGGCAGCAGAGTGATAGGGAGGACAGCAATGTAGAGAATGTAGTAGAGGGGGTGCAAGATGCACAGGACATCTATGATGACATTCCGACGACACATATCTCTGTTATTCAGAAAGAGGGTTCCTTCAGAATACGAGGAGTATTGGAGCGACAGAGAGTGACCAATTTGCTAGATATAGGTGCCACCCATAACTTCATTGATGAGGGGCTTGTGGCATGGAGAGGACTCAAAATAGAAGAGTTCAAGGGATTCAAAGTCAGAGTTGTAGATGGGTTTGTCATTACCTACAAACAAAGAATCCCCAATTTAACCATCAGGTTAAATAACTATGAGTTCCAAGCGGAATATTATGTGGTCGGTATGGGTGACATGGATGTAGTCCTCAAAATGAAGTGGCTACACATGATACGTGAATTTTCCCTCAACCTGAGAACCATGGAGATGAAATTCAAAGTAGATGGTTAGAAACATATTTTGAGGGGAATGTCCGATGGGGGTTTAAGAGCAGTGTCCATTCGAAGGATGGAGAGGATACTGTGACATGATCAGGTACAGTGGGTAGCAGAGATACTTGTGATGCCAGAGATACCGAAACAGCAAAAACAAGATTATCCAGTGGAGATTCAATCGATACTAACTAAACACTCCAAAGTGTTTAGTGACATACCACTAGGTAGACCTCCCAATAAGGGTTTTGAGCATGTTATAGAGATGGAGCAGGGGGCCAAACCAGTTATCACCATTCCCTACAGACATCCTAAGAGGTACAAGGATGAAATTGAGAAGGCCATTCAGGAGCTTCTCAAGATGGGTCACATCAAGCCTTCTAAGAGTCCTTTTGCTTCATCTGTCGTACTAGTCAAGAAGAAGGATGGCACACTCAGGATGTGCATCGATTACAAGGAATTGAACAAGAAGACTATTAAGAACAAGTACCCCATCCCTAGGATTGATGAGCTTATGGACGAGTTGCATGGTGCATGTTTCTTCTCCAAGATAGACTTGAGGTCAAGGTACCATCTGATTTGGGTACGTGAGGAGGATGTGGAGAAGACAGTGTTCAGGTGCCACTATGGGCACTTTGAGTTTCTGGTTATGCCTTTCAGCTTAACCAATGCACCTGCCACTTTTCAGTCTTGTATGAATAAGGTCTTCAGAGAGCAGTTGCGAAAGTTTGTACTCATATTCTTTGATGACATACTCATATTCAGCAAGACTTGGGAGGATCATTTGAGACACCTAGATATTGTGTTGGGTATAGTTGAGCAGGAGTCCCTATATGCCAAAATGTCAAAATGCAAGTTTGGCATGACAAATTTGTTGTACTTAGGCCATATCATCAGTGCAGAGGGTGTCCGTGTTGATCCAAAGAAGGTTTGAGTTATAGTTGACTGGCCACCACCCAAGAATCTCTCTCAACTCAAAGGGTTCTTCGGTCTTTGTGGATTCTACTATAGGTTTGTGAAGGGATTTTCTCAGAAAGCGGCCCCACTTACAGACTTGACACGGAAAGGAGCTTTTGTTTGGTCAAATGGTACTCAGCAGTGTTTCGACAAGTTCAAGGAGGTGATGAGCACTTGTCCAGTTTTGGCCATTCCTGATTTTTTGAAGCCATTTGAGCTTCAGTGTGATGCCTCGGGGGAAGCCATAGGTGTGGTGTTAATGCTAGACAAGCACCCGATTGCTTTTGAGAGCCGAAAGTTAAGGGGTCCTGAAAGGAGCTATAGTATCTACGATAAGGAGATGTTAGCCATCATGTATGCATTGGCTAAATTCAGGCAGTATCTGGTTGGAGGGAAATTTATTGTTAAATATGATCACAATAGCAAGAAACATATCCTTAGTCAGAAGGACCTAAATGATCAGCAGCAAAAGTGGGTCAGCAAACTACAGGCATATGACTTCGACATTGTTTTTGTCAAATGGAAGAAGAATATAGTTGCTGGTGCTTTATCCAGAGACCACACTTGTGTGCCTTAGGAGAGATTGCAGAGGACTGGAGAGATATGATCACTGCAGAATATGCAAAGGATAAGTGGGCCTCTGGGATTATGGATAGCACTATCCGTGATGATAGGTACACTATTGTAAATGACTTGATCATTTACAAGGGGAGGATTTCTCTAGTGCCAGCTTCTGCTATGAAGCAGAAGATCTTGAGAGCTTTCCATGACTTGCCTATGGCTGGGCATCCAGGATTCTACAAGACCTACAGGCAGGTTAGAGAGAGGTTTACTTGGAAAGGCATCAAGTTAGAAGTACAGAAGTATGTGTGAGAGTGTATAGTATGCCAATAGAACAAACATGATCACTCCTACCCAGGTGGATTATTGCAGCCCTTACCTAGTCCCAAGAGGAAGTGGGATTGTATATCGATGGACTTTATTACTGGCTTGCTGAAAGCCCAAGGCAAGGACTGCATCTTTGTGGTGGTTGATAGATTGACAAAATTTGCCCATTTCTTTGCCATTTCAGCCACTTATACAGCAACTCAGGTTACTGATTTATTCTTCATAGAGGTATCCTGACTCCACGGGTTGCCTAGGAGTATTGTGAGCGACAGGGACAACAGATTCCTTAGCAACTTTTGGCAGGAGCTCTTCAGGTTAACAAGAACCGAGCTTACTCCTAACACTAGCTACCACCCCCAGACTGATGGACAGACTAAGATAGTTAACAAGTGGGTGGAAGGATACCTCAGGAATTACATAGCTAGGCAGCAGAAGGCATGGGTCAAGTGGCTTCATTTGGGGGAGTATTGTTATAACCCCACTTACCACATGTCCTTCTAGATGACACCATTTATGTCACTTTATGGGTACGAGGCTCCCAGTTTCTTACATTTATTGTTTGGGGACAGCAAAGTACCTAAGGCTAAAGACCTCTTGCAGGAGAGTCAGGACATCATGAGGTCTTTGAAAGAGAACATTTAGAAGGCATAGAACCAGTAGAAGCAATATGCAAATCAACACAGAGTTGAGCGTTCTTTTGAGGTGGGTGATATGGTGTACCTTATGTTGCAGCCATACAGACAATCTACTCTTAAGAGGAGTGGTGCAGAGAAATTGAAGCCATGGTATTATGGTTCATTCAGGGTCTCCAGGAGGGTTGGAGAGGTGTCTTATGAGTTAGAGTTGCCGGCAGAAAGTAGAGTTCATAATGTCTTCCATGTGTCACACCTCAAAAAGGCACTAGGGCACAATGTGATACCTTCTACAGAGTTGCCTTCTCTTGATGAAAAGGGGAAGTTGGTTTTGATACCTGAGGCCATCATTGACACCAGCGAACATACACTAAGGAAGAGGGTCTTCAGGGAATATTTGGTGAAGTGGAAGAACTTGTCGGTAGATGATGCTACATGGGAGAATGAACAAATCTTGTTGCATCCAGATTTGAGATTGCTTGAGGCAAGCAATCTTGGGGAGGGAGGACTGTAATGTCCCCTTTCCTAGTGGGGTTAGTCTATAATCAGTTCTCGTAGATTACCAAAGTGGTTAGGAAACTCTGAGAGTTTATTTGGTTGGTTTCTAACACTTTGGCTGGAACTTACTATTTTTAGTAAGTTAAGGTTTCACCCGGATGAAGCAGTTCATGATTGGAGGCAGAGTGTTACGATAAGACCTTTCCAACAGTCCATAACTCATAAGATTTTGTGACCATTTGGGCTTTCATTTTAAAGTCCGTAACTTATATTTATTAATTAAAATATGGACTTTATAATGTAATGTCAGTGACTTTGGGAATATAAGGAAAAATGCAAAAATAAGTCACTAAGGGACTTGGACGCCCCTTTTGAGGAATAAAGTGCAAATTTAAAAATAACATTTCCCTCTCATATGGGTCGACCCACTTGTGGAGTTATAAAAAGGCAAAAGTGGGGAAAAGTTATTCATTCTTGATATTACAATTTATGCTTCTATTTGCTCTGCAAATGAGGGTTTGGGGGATTTCTTCTAGCCAGGGCTTTTGGTGACGAAAACCACCATTGGTATCAATCTTCCGCAGGTGTGAAAGATCACCCAAGGGGATTTTGGAGCAACCATACTCAATGGCTGTATTTGTGCTTCAATTGGATATACTTTGACGGAGATTTGGAGAGGATTCATGATACATTTTCATAGTTTTTGGTGCAGTTGAGAGAGCAAAGAATGGAGTGATTTTATCTACAGATTTGAGGAGAATTTGGACTGTCATTTCTCATCTTCTTGTTGGTCCTACATTCCCTTATGCTGGTCGTACCTTGCTGGTCGTACTTGTCTTGCTAGCCGTACCTTTTGGGTAGCCTTTCCAGGAGATTGTTGAAGTTGTTTTCCCATTACTTTGGGGTCGATTTGGCCCTATGGGCCTATGCTATGGATTGTAGATTGTTTCTCCCGCATTGCTGATATATTTAATGCAAACTCTATGTTCATTTTGCTGGTCCGTCAACGGCTAAAAATTGAATATGCTTATTTTGAAATGGATATGTTGAATATTTATTTTATGCCATTCTACTAACTGGGTCTTGGTTATTTAGTTCATATCTGTCATAGATTTTCTGGGTTTTAGTTGCATGTTATATTTCTTTGTATTCTGGCATACACACTTCAAGAAAATGAAAACCCCCTTCTGCATCTTCTATCTAGTTCTGAAAGATCACAAAAAAAATAAGAATTATAACATTAAATAAAGATAAATCCAAAGAACAACAGGTGTAGGTTATTACAGGTTTGAGTAGAGTATAGCTAAGGACAAGCCGGTATTTGAGATCATAATCTCTGACTTGAAGGTAGCATATGATTCTGTTGATTTAGCAAAAAATAAGAAGGTTTCTACTTGGAAAGCACAGTATCTTTTCACAGTAAAAACCCATGAGAGGATATCCTCAGAGTTAGTGGAATGGAGGGAAAAGGTTGTAAGTGTTCTCAAGTTCGTGAGGTCTTTTGTTTATCAGATTTTGTCCTCAATGGAGAGAAAAGATGGTACTCCGTGTGATCTCAGTGAAGTGCAGACGGAGTTTGAGACTCTCGTCCGCAGCAGTTTTAATGGTGATCTCAGTGCCAGCAAGATGAATCGTTTTGTCGTTATGACGGTAAAGTTTGATAAAGTTGTGGATGAAGTTCGTGAATTCCTACAGATGGTTGTAGATGGTGAAGAGATGTTAGAAAATCATAATATCATCTTGGAAAGTATCAGTGTTCCTGGCAAGGATGCGGTTACTAGCTTTTTGGAGGATATTGTTTCCCTAAATATCAGTGGGTGATGTCACCAATGGAGCAGTGATATAGATGAGGATGTGACTCAAAAAGCAGCTTTAACTCAATACATTTTTATTTAAAGCATTTGCTTTCATTCAAAGCTTATCCATCCTTTAAATAGCAAAATCACTAAATGTAATAGTTGAGGCTTTCCTTGCTTTAAAGCAAATTGTTTTAAAACGGGTGTCAATTAGAATCTTTTCTCTAGAATAGAAATAAAGCTTGCAAGTTGGCAAGTAACTTAGCTAGGATCAAGGAGATTTTAGGGTTCCTTACTCCTTTGATTTATGTATAAATAAGGGAAGCCTTGCCCATTGTTTAGTAAATGTAATTGTGAGAAAAATGTGATGTGCCTATTCTAGCCTGCAAATTGTTATTCAAGTGCTTGTTCACCTTTGTGTCTTTTGTAATCTAGTCTTTGATCACTTATTGCATGCCTGACTTTGTTGCAATACTGTTGTCCTAGAGTTGTAATAGCTTTTTGATATTGAGAAAGGAAATCTCATTCTTCATATTGCTCTAATTCTCTATCTCATGTTCATTGAATTAACATCATTTGTGTTGCTTGCATATTCTTACTTTCAGTTTACATCTTAAAGTACAATGAGTCTTCTAATGCGATCTGGAATAAATTTATTTGAGCTTTTGTGTTAACAAATCATTCCTTGTTTACTTTTGATTCCTAAGCTCTGAATTTACTTAGGTTGTCAAAAGCGTCATTTAGTTTAGGCCTAGATGTAGTTAGAAGTTAAAGGAAAAACCTCTGCTGCAGCGATAGAGTTTTATAACCTTGTGCTCGCAGTTGAGAATCAAAAAGATAGGCAAATTTAGTTTATTTATCTTTTAAGCAATCACCAGCAAAGAGGGAACTTCCCCTCCTAATAGAAGAGCAGTTTATCTGTGCATAGCTATCCGTTTCCAACTCACATTCTAGAGGTGCGAATTGAAATGCCAATAGTTTTAGGGCACCCACCAAAGGGCACGAGGCATAAAACTTCAAGCAAGCTCAAGCTTATGTCACAGGAATGACTATCTGGCATCCTACTACTCCTGTTCAACAACCAAATCTTACACCACCTACTATTCAACCAAATCTTGTACATGTGGTAGGAGAGCAAATGGACATCATTAGTGGCCTGAGGAGTTTCATATTTGCACAAAAGGAAAGTCATGCTCAGTGGAGAAATGCAACTACTATTCTTGACGAAGAAGAACACAAAACAGATCTTGCATCTAAAAGACCAGTATTACCACCTCCCGCGTAGCAATAGATAATCCTAGCTCACAGGATTTATACAAGGGGGAAAGACGGTACTGTGGATCCATTCTTCCAAGATCTTATTCCTACAGAAGTTGGAGAAGCATCCAATATAGTTCCTAGAGTTCAGCCTATTCATGAAGCCAAGCAGGAAATACTTCAAGAAGAACCCATAATCCAACCTAGAGAAATAGGTGATGCTAATAATAATAATCGTATTAATCAGAATCAGAGACATCCACACCCACTACCTTGGGGTGACAACATTGGACCCTTGGCCCTACAAGCACAGCATGAGCTACCAAAGGGGTCAAGGAAGCACTTTCCCCAGTTCCATGGCGATGGGACTCAACATTATGATGAACACATCTCTACATTCACAATGGCTTGCATCATTTTGCATGTATCACATGAAGATGTTGTTGTGCGTCTCTTTGTAGAGACTCTTGTAGGAAACATTGCTAACTGGTTCAATCATCTGGAGCCAAGCATCATTATAGATTGGGCAACTATGAGCAAGAAATTCTTGGCGAGGTTCAAACCTGTCGAAGACAATCATCGATTATTCGCCCAACTCTCAAATTCAAAGATGGAAAATAGCAAACCAATGATGGAGTTCGTAGCAAGGTTTAATCGCCTGGTTACACACCTTTCTCATACACTCAATCCATCTCCAGAAATTCTGTTGAACAGTTTCATTAACTCTCTTCCTTCTGAGATAGCCTTCTTTTTTAGGTCAGCTGATGAAATAGAGTTATCCAGTGCACAAGAAAATTCCATCAAGTTAGAGGATAACATGATTACCTCTGGCAAGATGAAGATGGATTCAATTAGGCCTAGATTGTTCAGAGTTCTACAGATCCACTGCTAGAGAAGGTAGCTAATGATGTGACTATTATGAAGAGGCAGTTGCCTACTCAAGGGAAACCTGTGCAGCAGCCGTATAGTCACCACAACAACAGTACCAACCCCAACCACAATTTCAACCACAGCAACCATATCAGCCTAAGAGGAACAATTCTAGTGTTTTAATAACTACAGGCCCAGGTTGTCGACACCTCCACCAAGACAAACAATTGACACTGCACAAAATATAGTGTTTTTCTCTTTTCACGAAATCAATGCACATACTGGTACCACATGTCCTGAAAATTTAAGAATGAATTAGATTATGGGATATGTTGACGCTGCACCCATTTCAAATATCGTCCCTTCCCCAAGTGCGAATGTTGTCTTACCACAGACATACAACTTTGATGGCAACTCTACTACGGGATATTTCCAAAAAAACCCATTTTAATAAAGGAAGAAAAAGATCTTTGTTAATATTCTCTTGCAGTAAACCATGAATATTTTTCAGCGCCTATGTTTACACATGCACAACATTTCAAGGCACAAAAAGAAGAAGAGGATAAACTAAGATCAAAAGAAAAGGGGAAGGAAGTGGCTTCACTTCTAATGTTAAGTCTCCACATGAAAATGTTAAGGCTGCTCAAGATCCGTCTTCGGTGAATTTTGATATAGTGGATTCTATGATGAAGTCAAAAGTGCAGATTTCCCAGCTGGAATATCTTCAGGACCATCCAGATCAGCTGGATAGAATTGTTAAGTATGTCAAGGAGACTATCATACAACCTACATTGCTTGAATCCTCCGTTCCAGCAGAAGAGAAGCCCAAGTCTTTCTATATCTTTCTGTATATAGGAGGCTACAAATTGAGCAATTGTATCATTGAATTAAGAGCCTCGGACAACGTCATGCCTTTGTAAGTGATGAATGCATTAGGACTCTCATGCACCAAGACGCATGACAAGTGTTATTCGCTTGAGTCTAAATCAGTGTCGTTGGTCGGGCAATTGAAGGATGCTCAAGTACGATTGGCGGGTTGTCCCGAGAAGAAAATTATGATGACTATCTTGATAGCTGACATTCCAGCTAGTTACAGGATGCTGCTAAGTAGAAGCTTCTGCAAAGATCTCGGAGGAGAAATACAACTGGATTGGTCATCCGCGAGCATTCCTTTAAAGAAAGGCAGTTTCAATTTGGAACCAGAAACCAAGTCTCGGTTCACGGTGGTGAAGTCTCAGGATCCTCAAGCACAAGTGCTATATCAAGAAACAAATCTTGATACCTATGTTATGCTGTCAAAAATAACTGAAGAGAATCAGGAGTTTGTGTGCGCAGTTGGCAAATCAAAGGAAGAACCTGAAGAAATGCACAACTTACATACTTTCTTTAAGGAAGAAGAAGTGCAACAATCTTCTCAAGAGCAAAATTATGAGGAAGAGATCAAATATGTTGCAAAGAGCAATGATGAATCCAATTTGTTCTTCTCATCTTTTAAAGGTTGGTTTGAAGAACCTGTGTCAGATACATTCAAAGGAGAAGAGACCAAAGAAGCATTGCAATTGGAGCAAGAACAAGATCGACCTTTTTCAAAGGAAGAATTGGAGATTATCGACAATTTTCTAGATCACTTGAAGAGTGATTCTTCAGTAGAAGATACTGTAAATTTTCCTTTACAATTTAGCCCATCTTCATCTTTGTCTCAAGAATTTTTCATACACACTAGTGAATAAGATGATGCTAAACTTTCAGAGGTTATCCATGAACCTGTGCAAGAAAGAGACATCACATATATGATAAAGTCAACACAAAATGCAACATATGAAGAGACTTGTGGAGAAGAAAAGTTCATGGAATATTCAGTCTTGGTCACTGAAGAGAATCATTTTGAAAAGTTAGAAATTCTCAACAAATGTTTTGTGAGATATGCCATATGTGAGATCAATCAAACACAAAAAGAGGAAACACAGCTTAGAATAATATGTCTTTAATTCCACTTACCTATCAAAAGAAGAAAGGTACATGGTTGCTGAAAATGAGATGCTACAAGATATCTGCATTGAAGAAGATTGCTCTATGGAGGTTGATGAGACTCAAAATAATGAATGGCAAAGTGAACTACTAGGTGAAGATGTTATCCATCAAGTATACTTTAATAATGATCAGGAGCTCAAAGACTCAAATCTTGATGATTTATCATATTCAGATTTTGAGGATTGGATGGATGAAGACATGACCATTAAGGATGATGAAGAAGTACTTGAATTACTAGATAACTTGATGATAACAGTTGTAGATCCAGTAAGCCAGGAACCAGTGATAGAAATTATGTATTAGCAGCTTCGACCTTTTTTAGAGGATGATACATTGACGAAATTCAAGGTTGCATATGTTGAAGACATAAATGAAGAACGTCAAGTTCTATATGTGGTGGTCACCGTTCCCACAAGTATAGTTTGGCCACAAGACCTCTCTTCATATCTTCAAAAAGAGGTTATGTACCTTCACGTGTTGCAAAGGCTTTATGTTTTGGAAGAAGTTGATCAACCTGAGCTCTGGCGTATCAATCAGTTCATCATGAACTTCTCATGGTCTGAACGTGATTACCCACTTGAATCGTGGCTCTTCGAGAAAGTGTTGTAGAAGAAGAAAGTCAAACATACCTCTTTATTAGATTTAGAGAAGTCGAGAAAGTCATATTAGCTTTTTATTTGGCTCAATTTGAACATTAGAGGCCAGATCTAAGGGTTTAAAGCGGGTGCTTTTTTATTTTCCAGATCTAGAGGTTAGTCGTAATTTCAGAGCATTTTGGGTCAAATCCAACCTTGCCACTGTGCTTAGAATGCCCAAAAACCCTGAGATCGGCTATCAAATTATTGAAATCAAGCTTGGGAGCATCTAGAGCAATTATTTTTGTTGTAAGAGCCATATGACTCTTATATGGCCCTATTGTACGATTTTTTCAAAAAATAAATAAAAATGAATTGGCACTAAGTTCCCCAAATTGGAACACAGAGGTTGCTTTTTGGCTGATCTGATTCATTTTCTAGCCTAGTCGGCTCCTTAAAGGGGCCTCATGGACCTGTTCTAAGCCCATCATGCCAAAAAACAAGCCCACAACGAACCCATATTCAAGTTGCTGCTCCAATTTTCAACTCCAATGAATAGGAAATTTAGTCGCCATTGGCCCCAAATGGTCCCACCGCCAGTAGAAAACCGCTTCACATTCGCTTGAAATCTGTCGTTCGACCTAGTTGTTGCCTAAACAAGTGGCGTTGTTGGAACAATGCCTAACCCCTAGGGCATACAGATTAGGGTTTTCACAAACAAATGGGCATTGAAAAGCTGGTTCTAAGCACTATTTAGTGGTGTTGATATTTTTACTATATTTTGTTGCTGGTATATTTTATTATAGTTTGAAGTCTGGACATCTTTTTTGACTTTTGAGCTCATAACTTTTGCCCACAATCCTTGTCTTTTGCAAACAAGTAGGCGTTGGAAAGGTATTGGCAATCTCTACATAGCCATCCATGCACCTTTTCTAGATTTAGCCTAGGTTAATTTTAGTTAGTTTATTGGTTTTACGCTTCCTAATTATTAACTTGGACATACTGCTACTTGGAGAAGTTTTGTTTATTGGGTGGGCTTCATATTTGCTTCTTCATTTCTGCACTTTAGTTTGTTGGTTTAATCATGTCTCCAAATTTATGGAAAATCAAATGTGATTATTGTGGGAAGAAAGGGTAAACAATAGATGAATGCATGCTAAAACAACTTGATGATTTAAAACTTCTATATAAACTACATCAGTTGAGACAGTTGTGCATTGTCGATGGCATCAGTTTGCTAGATTCTTCTAACCCAGTATATACAGACACATCTTCATCTCTTGTTTCTTCATTTTAGTCTAGAGTTGCTTCACCAAAGGCTTCCAATGATTCTTTGCAGCAGGACCATTTCAGTCTTTCAAATCCACCTCATTGGGATTCCTATTTATGAGACATTACATGCTTGTTTGTGGAGTCTCATATTTTAGATTTGGAGGACATACTTGAGGTATTATCTCTCCTCTTTGATGGCAATGATGTCATCACATCTTCAGTGTTTTCAGATGCAGTTTAATATCTTTCCTCTCCTGGTCCTACTTCTTGGATTGGGCATTCAGTTCCTATTTTGGAGAAGACATCTTTTTCCAACATGAAGCTGCCAGAGTTGTATTTTGAGATACACATTTGGATTTGGGTTCCCCTTTCATCCAAATTGTGGGAGTTGCTTCTACATTCACTAGCAAACATTTTTTTAGTGGTGAATATTTGCCAATTGGCGAATATTGTAGATCGGCCACTTCGGAATTGGCGAATAAATCGCATCCAACAGGGTGGTCAAATCACCTGGATTTTACGTATTATCGATCGAATGCATATCCATTCGCCATCGATTTATTTTATGAGAATCAATGAAGTAATATTTTCGCCATAACAAACTACGCGTTTCAAATGGGCCGACTAATATTTTCACCTGGAATCTTGGAAGCAAGTACTAAATCACCTATATATTCGCCAATACTATTAAAACAACATTTTGTATCGGGACACATTTCGCCAATGCCATTAAATGGTCATTGCGCGTGAGGGCCCATTTCGCCAATTAAAATTTACAAGTAGTTGATTATGAGGGCCCATTTCGCCAATTGCCATGACACCTCCGTGCTAATCGTAGGGCCATATTCGCCTTGGAAATTATAAAGTATGTACTCCGTCAAGGTTTGATTCGCCGACACTTAAATGTATTCCTTATATAATCACGTGGGATTCGCCTAATTTTTTAATATACCATTTAAAATTCCCGCGGAATTCGCCAAATATGGATTGATATAAATACAATCGAAACTCTAATTTATTCTTACACATTTTGTTCAATTCTGAACTTGTGAGCTCTCGATATTTCAGAAGTTGGAGTTGGAACCTTGAAGTTGATCGTAGGCAAAGTTACAAACTTACAACACAGGCATTCCTGCATTAACGAATAGCAAGTCAGTGAAAACCTAAACTTAAAGGTGAGTAATCATTTCTTCATAGTATTAGTGTTATAAGATTTCTTTATCTCTTTTCCATTCTTGCTTCAATCTTAAAGAAGATATTTAGTAGGGAATGAGATCTATATTCTATGAGTATGTCCTTCTTAAACAAGAAGACATTTTTTTCCAGCTTTTATTCGAAGTGAGAGATCAAGATGTCGAGCCGCAAGTGTGACAAGGGTAAGACTCCTCAAGGTGGTGAAGGGATTCGAAGTCCCTCAAAACACCGAAAACATGGAGTTAGTATACAGTCTTACTTTGGATTTGGCAGTGTTTTTGATCCATCAAATCAAGATGGAGCTACATCATCAACTCTTGCACCAAATATTAATGAAGAAGCCATTCACAATACCTCACCACCACCAGAAGGTGGGATTGCCATTGAGTCAAATGAGGATGGCAATACTACAGAAGATGTTCCAGGGATACCCTGGTTAGCCAGAATGAGGATGGCAATACCACAGAAGATGGTCCAAGGGATACCCTGGTTAGCCAGAATGAGATAACTGACTTGGATGAAAATGCTGGCGCTGTAGATGATGTTGGTAGGAAGAAAAGAAAAGGCAAATAAAAAATTGGGTGCGAGTGGGAAATGTCAAGGAATTTTCAGCTTGATTGGGTGTCGAAGTACCCATTCACTAAACCAGTGGAGAAAGCAAACAAAGATGAAAAACCAACATAATGCAAGTGTGTGATTTGTAGTTGGAAATGTAAAAGAGATAAGAAATTGCAGCTAAAGATTGACACTATAGAAAAGCATATCAGTAAAGTTTATGAAAAACAAATCATAGACGAAAAGGAAACATCAGTAGTAAGATGGAAATCAAAGGAAGAATATCTTCATGTTAAGTATGCCGCAGAATATGATGAGCATAAGAAAAGAATGACGAAGCTTGTTGCAAGTGGAGGTACAATCAAGGCTCAATTTAGAAAAGTAATGGAAGGAGCACAATTGGCAAAAATTGTCCAGATGAGTGTTGTTTTTCATATTTTGTCCAGAAGGCGTCCTATGATAGACTACCTAGAATATAGTAATTTATTATCTTTTTTGAGTGTTCCTCACTATCCTAGCACACATTGGTCAATAAATGCTGGATGGGAATGGGCAAACTATCTCGCTGCGGTGGAAAAGCAAGATTTAAAGGAGAATGTAAAAGAGTCAAACTTCATTGCATTATCTTTAGATGAAGTTACCGCGGTAGATAATACTTCTTGGGTCTGTGTGCATGTGTATACTATAAAAAAACATGTCCGTCGAGCTCATCTACTCTATGTTCATAAAATGGACAGTTCAACATCGCAAAATCTATTTGAACTAGTTAAGAATTCTTTGAATGAAATTGCAGGGATAGATGACTTGACAATTGCCAAAAAGTTGGTGTGTGTAGGAGTTGATGGAGCTACAGTAATGCAAGGTCATAGGACCGGTCTTTGCACAAAATTAGAAACTACTTGTGCACCATACATGCTTGGCATTCACTGCATGGCCCACAGAATGAATTTAGCATTTAAAATTGTAACCAAGTTTCCTATAGTATCAAAAGTTAAAAATCTTGTCCGCGAGCTCCACGCATACTTCTGCCAAAGTCCCAAACTTTTTGCAGAATTTCAAAATTTTGTTGAGGGAATAACAACATGAAACAAGCTTCTTAAGGATGTTGATACCAAATGGGTCTCCTTGCATGGACCAGCGCAGCGAGTTCTTTCAGAATATCGATCCTTGATTGGAATAATGTACGAGCATCGCAACACAGTAGACAAAGCTCCTGACCTCTTACATAGTTTAAGCGATATAGAGACACTCTTAACTTTAGCCAGTCTCCTCCCCATGCTGGATGAAATGAACAATCTTGTGAAGAAAGCCCAAGATAGAACTATGTATATCTATGAGTATACCAAACTACATAGAATGACATGCATGGCCCTCGATAATCTATATCTAGATCTAACTTCTCAAAGCCCAAATTTTTATAGGTGGAAGATAATTACAAATTTGAATCATCCTAAAAATTATTACAATTTAATTCAAGCGGGGAGTTATGTGCCTTTATACGTGGATTTGAGATACCAATGCACCATTGTAAGACGGTCAGGCACTCTATCAGAGAAGTACCTGTTAGAAAGGAAGATTTTGACAGCATTGTTGAATCTGTTAGTAATAATTTGAAGGAAATTGCAAGCAATCTTTCAACAAAGATTTATGATCGATTCCCTCGAGAAGAAATACTTGAAGCCATGTGTATTGTGTATCCTCAATTTTGGGTTCAAGGCCACTGAGATAACCCAAGATTTTTTCATCAAAAAGTAACTACCTTGACCGCATACTTTTCAAAAAGTGTAGAATGCAATGGACAGACAATAGAAGGAATTATAGATGGAAATAAGCTTAGAGGACAATGTAGTCGGTTTGCAAGAAGTATGATAGACCAGTTTAAAGCCGTGGAGAATCCCTTTGAAATGGGATCAATAACAAAGGCTTGGAAAAACTTAGGTCAGAGTGAAATATTGTGTGATTCGATATCAGAATATTTCAAACTTGTTGATTTATGTCAAACAATGATATTGGGTTCGGTGGAAGATGAGAGAGTTTTCAGTGCATTGGGGTTTTTGAAATCAAAGATAAGAAACAAACCAGACAAGAATTTGGAAAATTGCTTGAGGGTGTTAGGAAGTGCATATAATGTCAAAAAATTTCCTTATGAAAGGGCACTCACAATCTGGGAGTCCATATGTGAAAGAAGAGGGTTGTGCAACACTTTAAATGCTGGTGGTGGTGGGACAAATGATAGTGACACAATGATTGATGAATTTGAGACTTAGAATCAAGATGAAGAAAATGAAGACGAGACTCAGAATCAAGACGACTATTTTACTTTATCTGAACGTCAGTTTGAGGACCCTGACTCGATTTGGCAAATGGAAGTGAATTAGTAGTTTTTAGGTATTTATACTGCATTTCATGAATCATATTCCAAAGCTGTAGTTGATGATATTTTATATTATATTCCTTGAAATTGTGAATCAAATTGAATACATTAACATATTATTAATTATTTCATATTTTAATTGTGTCTACTGATAAGTTTTACATGTGCTCAGTGATTCATCATTCAACTCAATGCTTAATATTTCCTTGCTAGCGTTGATTTGTGCATAAAACATAAAACTTGCAGTAAAGTAGAATTTTGGTTTATGATTTGATATGTGATTCTGCATCATTTTCACCATTTATGAATTATTTTGATCAGTGCCTTATCTGTAATTGGGTCAGAAAATGAAATATACTCCTACAACAGACCATTTGATCCGCTATTTTGGGTTTTAGGTTTAGGGTTTAGGGTTTATCTTCATTTCATACATAAACTTAACCTTTTAGCCTTTTGCATTATAATTTTAAGTTGACTTTTTACCGCTGGTTCCCGGTCATCCAAGTTCACACTTAAGCCATCAAACCCGTCAGTATTATCGGCCCCTTTGCTTGTCTCATCAGTCACCGCTTGGTTAGGAACATTATGCATCAAAATGTTTAAAGGGGTTAAATATTTCATCTTTTATCTTAAGTCTTGACCCCCAAAGTTTTTATGTCCCTTTGTCCCGTCAACCTAGGGACGTCCACTTTTAAGTCACTAACAATTCGCATGTGCATATTTGAACATTAATTGGAGCCGTTGGATCTAGTAGATTGAATCCTGACCGCTTCCTGCCAGCCCACTTGAATAAAATAATGTTTTAAGAAATCCAGAGGGATAGCGGGCTAGTGACACCTGTTGCCTATCAAAGTGGGACCCATCGTCCACTATAGGCCTTGAACATCAAAGCATTGAAAATCAACGATGGTGATCTAAAGATTAGAGTCAATTTGGGCTGTTCCTCGCTAGCCCACGGGGGGCCCACCAAAAGCTTTCAACTCTTAGAGGGATAGCGGGGAGATGACGCGTCTCTTCATCTGGACCGTTGAAGAGACTTTAGAAGACATGAAATATTTTGTCAAATATTTTGAAGGAGTTGCATTGGGTTTTAAACAGTGAGCTACTTAAAGGAATTATAAAGCACATGGGCAAATATGTGGTAAGATGTTTTAATCTTAACCGTCTGATGATTAAAAAAAAATTAAGCTGCTAGGCGGATGACTAAGGAGGTTAAATAGCATGCAAGTTGATGGGCCTAGACTTAATCTGGACCATTCCCTGCTACCCCATTGTCGTAGATCTAAACACTGCTGAAGCCAGAGGGATAGCAGGCGGTCTCAATGGCATGTGAATTAAACATTTGAAATGGTAAATGACATTAGTTTAACATATTAAGAACAATAGCATATACAAAAATGAACATCAACAATCATTGAATGTGTATCTAGTAGTTCAAACCAGAGTTTTTCTTCAATTGATAAAATAAATAATACAAAAAATTGAACATCAACACATTATTGAACTTGAGTTTTCTATTGATTTTCAAATGAAGGAATACATAGAGGCAATGTAAAATCTTGCTCAAAGACAACTCTGCATAGAGCTAAGTTGGAACTTGGAAACTGATATTACCAATATCAAATCATTCTAACAGCTTTTTTAGCAAATTCCAATGTTCAGGTGGTGGAATTTTCATTTCTTCTAGCTGATGTTGTCTGACTTGAATTTTTGTTAACAATGTATGATCGAATTTCAATTTGGATCCTGACTTGAATGTTTCAGCCAAAGATACATTCAAGGTTATCGGTGGTTTGATGGAATCTAAAAAGTTCACCTCATTTGGGTTCTGAGAAAACTGGTCCAAATCAATCTTCATTGCATCCTCCATCTTCTTTCTGAAATTATCCTTTCTAATGAATCACTCATTTGTGTCAAAAGCCTGTGGCAAACCAAGCTTTGTCAAGTTCCTTACCTTTTCATCCTCCTTAATCTTTGTTGTAGCCTCAATCACAAATTATGTTGTTTCACACATTCTTGAACACTTTTGAATTATAGATGTCACCTTCATTGAGGCTTCAATCCGATTAGTAATGCCTTTTGAAATCAATTCATTGTCACTGGCTTTGTAGACTGTTTCTAGAACTTGATTTGCAGATTTCTCTTCTGCCTATAGTTGCACATTTTTGTTGTCCATTAAATATATGCTCAGCTTCTTATGATGTAGTCTCATGGCATCAATCAATGGAAAAAATTCACTCAAATGATCAATCCTCTGCATTATTTCCTCCCAGATCTTTTGTTTCATATGCCTCATTGTTTGCCTACAAAATTTAGTTAACTTATTTTGATAAGCTTTTATTTTATTTTTTGCTTCCATAAGCTTTGCACCCAATGTTTCATTTTTTTTCTCTCTTTCTCCAATTTTTGTTTCCACTGTTCATTTGCTTTCCCAATGCTTTGTCTTAATTTTTCTGAAATGGATTTTTCCTCATCATATTTTTTTTTTGCTCTCATCTAACCTTTGCTTCAGTCCATTCAATTCCACCTTTGTTTGTTTATCCTCTTTGCTTGTTGATGTAGAGGCAGATTTTTTTATTCTTTTTTCTAATTCATTGCTCTTGTTATCTGTTGCTTTCCTCTTTTCTTTCTCATTTGCTAAGTCTACCTATAATTTTTCTATTTTATTCTGCAACCTTTTTTTCTCTCTATCATGCTTTAGCAATGATGTGTAAACCAATTCATTGTTTTTCTTTGATATATTAATTTTGTCAGTATTTTTTAATCTAGAAAAATCAAATTGCAAACTGCTCACCTGAAATTCAGATCAATCCATCTAATTTTCTGGTTTATTTTGAACTATGGGAACAACAATTGTGTACTCCATGATTTCTGAATTTGTGTCAAATGTGGGTAATATCATGGTTGTTGCAAGCTCTGAAGTTATAACAGACACACTCTCCATCAATTGCTTCTTTTCTTTTTTATACAATTCTAATTTCTTTTTAAACTCTTGAATGTAATCAAAGCCTTGGGATGTAGGAATAATGGAATGCTTGAATGGTAAAGGAATAGGAATACTTGCAATTTCTATTGCAGCCACACTAATTGGGGGAGTGCCTAGAAATAACTCCTTTGTAACATACAACCCCCCAATAAGGTGCTTTGGCTTTCAATTTAAAACATTGTGCAATAATTAAATACATTCATCTGTTGAGTGCAGGCATCCACTATGCAGTGGGCATTCACCACTTTTCAGTGGGTATGTATGCAAGAATGAAAGTTACAAGTCATCCACTTATTCAGTGGGTAGAGTAAACAAGAAAGATAAAGATTCTTTTGCCCACATTGGCGATAAACCATCCAGGGAAAACTTAGTGAGTTTGTAGAAACACTAAGTAATTACAATTGATGTATGAAGAGCATGAATAACAAGATCATTACATTTGATCATAAATCAGCAATGAAGAACTGAATATCACAATGAAATCGTGCACTTACCATTAGTGAATTCCAAACCATAATATGAAGTTGTCCATACCAAAGGACACATAATGCATGCTGGTCCAACTCTAACACAAAATCAGTCACTGTAAATGCTATACGGCAGCCTTGGGAAAGTTTCTTTACGCATAGAAAATCATATGCATCATAACCCACTACTAATCTGCCATTGGATTGTTCACAGAACCTCATCAAATATTTTGAAACCAAGAAATACTGCAATAGTGAGCAAGTTGCTTTCAGACGTCAACAAACACCTCCTATAGAGTCGTACGATCAGGTAATACGGACATCTCATAGCAATATCAAAACTCCACTAAAACAATGCATATCACTCTCAATATAATCGCCCAAACCTCACAATCATTCTACAATCAACAATGGTTGCTAAATATTCAACAATAATTTATGATCTCATTCTACCCATTCAGCCATGTACGGACAGGGAATGTATGGATTCATCATAATAAAATTAGTCTACACTAAAAACCACTGGAAACATAATTAAAATGATGCACAAGGTCCATCCAAACAAATTCCAGATCCTTTGCATTCAAAGATTTCAACCACATTATTTTCTAAGCAATCTGTACCATTCTGCATTGTACTACACTCCCAGGTACAGCCCAACCAAGAACTCAACAAAACATGAAATAAATACTATATTTATCACACCAAAATTCATATATTACCATCACCAAAATTATAATCTAGAAAACACAACAAAATTCCATATTTGCATCAAATCTTCTCAGCTCCATGTAACTCCAGAATGAAGTTACCAATCTCCAGCTAGGTAGGATATTGCACCAACGAAACTGGACTTCTTCATGAGGGTTTTCGTCCTCAAGAAGGTAGATGAATTTTTTGGTTCAAAACCAGCAGCATAACTATATCAAATTTCAAGCATGCTTCACAATTGAGCTCACTTCCTTTTTAAAAGCACTGGGAGTTACAAAACAATTCTTTCTTGAAAATATTACCTTTTTCTCATCAAACTTATAATAAATCTCTATTTCCAAGAGATATGCTCACTTTAATGTGTATAGGAGAAAAAATAAAACACTTTCCCATTCCAAAATGCTATAACACTTAAGTCACCTTATTAATATTTCCAACCTTATAACATAAGTGCACAAAAATAATTAAATAGTCTGTTTAATTATCAACTTTTATGGGAAACTCCAAACTTCACCAATTTGATAATTAAATAGAACCAAGCTGCTCCAAATGATTAAGAATGATAGTAGAAGCTCTTGAAATGACTTTCTATAAATAGATAGCTTCTCCAAAAATCTTGGAGAACTAACAAGGAGCCTGATTGAGCCTCAGAAAGTGGCAAAAGTCATCCTGACAACATAAAGAGCTCAAAACCAACATCAGAATTTGAACAACTGAACCAGAAGCCCATCACAAAAAGAACCCCTTACCAAACCACAACCTATTAGGATCTTGAAATATACTATTAGCCCACAACTAACTAGGCTGAAATAGGGAACATTACAGTCCCCCCTCCTTGAAATTTCTTGTCCTCAAGCAATTGTAAGGCAGGATACCCAGACACCATCATCCAATATATCCAAATGCATCTTCTAATCAAATTATCTTTAAGTGTTAATCTCCATGATGGCCAAGTATAGATTAACCAACCAGGTTGTTTCAACAGGAATCTCCACACTCTGCCTGTTATTAGGAAAGAAGAAATATCATTTCTCCATAATTGAAACTTAACTCTACCATTCTTCCAAGGTATAAGAGCCCAAATTTTGATCATCATGTGGTTGTCCACACAAATTAACAACAGTTTATAGCCATAGTTTATCAAATTCAAGGTTCTCCAATGAGAACTATAGTTGTCCCAAACCAATTTCCATGTTTGATATTGCAAAATGGGCATTAGAATACTCAATGCCTTTTTGGAGAAGGCTGGAAATGACTTTCCCTCTTGAAGACAACTTCTTCCCAAGCTGAAAACACTTTGCCACACCTCATAAGTTAATGCAAACTCAGGGTAGAAGACACTGATATGCAAACATACATCCAAGTTAGAACTGAAAATTTGCTTCCTTCCATTACAAGGCACATCTCTTTGGTCACCATAACCTTCTGACATGCTTTGTTGGTGACTCCTCTTCTGATCAGGAGATAATGGAACAGCTCTAACCAGCATATGATGCTCTCTTTCAATATTACTTTGGACATTATCATCAAAAGAAATCTCTAATGCACCAATATTTTTGCCCTCAACTTGGAAATATGCATCAATTCCCACATCTTCCACTGACTGTCCCTGAAAATAAGAGACAAGTTCCCCTCCTTGTATTATGATTGAATCATCATCCATATTCACAATATTTGTATCAAACAGTACCTTCAAATTCTATTCAAAAATAGGATTGGAATAAGTCAAATCAGCTCCCATATCAAAAAGTGGATTGACAAATGAATGGAAATCAGAATTAACCCTTTGATGAACTAATCCCAATTGTAAAACAAAATCTAATTTTGGTTTATGGACTGTTGTCCCATACAAACTAGCAAACTCCACTTCAACTTTTTGAAGGTTTTCAAGCAAACTAATATGATCTTCAACACTTTGTTTACCACAACTGGCATACATAACAACATTAGATTCTTTTTCCATTCTTTTCACCATAGGAGCTCTAGATGTTCCATTAGTTATTCCCCTCAAAACTACAGTCTTACCATTAGCTGGAAACTTAAGTTCCATAGTTTGAAGGTTCAAAGATATCTCACCCAAAGATTTTAACCACTGAATGCCGAAGACTATTTATGAACTTTTGATACTAACCACATGGAAGACATCTGTTACTTCATAGTTTCCCAATTGAAGACACAAGTTTGGAATCCTTCTTGTGCATTGGATGGTAAACCCATCAGCCACAATGACATTGAATCCTTCAAATTCTTCAGTTTGAAGGCCTCTTCTTGCTACTACTCCATCAATGAAGTTGTGTGTGGCTCCAGTATCAATGAGAGAAATAGTTCGTTGTCCACATAACACACCTCAAACTTTAAAAGGATCATATTCAATTTGGCTAGATATCCTACCAAAGATACCTTCATTGACCTTGCTCTTATTAGACTCTTCAGGTGCTTCATCTTCATCACTAGTCTCTGAATCATTGTGTTGATCAGAATTTTCTAAATCTGATTCATTAGTCACATAAGCTTCAATATGATGAGCCTTGCCCTTTTCATAACACTTGTGACTAGAAACCCAAGGCTCCTTACAAGTGAAGCATAGTTTCTTTCTTCTCAGCTCATTTGGAAGCTCATCATCCATCTTGGGAGCACTGGGTTTCTGTTGAGATTGATCTTTTTGCATAAGTTTCTTGTCTTCTCTCTTGTCATTCTTATGAAAGGATGCCTTGTACTAGAATTTATTCTTAGGGGTTGTACCCTCCATGTTCCAAGCCTTTTTATGGCTTCATGAAGAGACTTAGGCTCCAAGGCCTTCACCAATCCTCTCAAAGGTTCCAACAAACCTCCTACAAGAGGTATGTAAGTCTTCCCTCTGACACATCAGTCACCATCACAGCAATTCTCTAAAATTTAGAGATGTAAGCATCCAGAGAATCTTTTTGTCTCACTTGGGCCAGCTCCCTAAAATGGCTCTCCGATTCATACTTATCAAAACAGTCAATTAACCTTTGTGTGAAATCTTCATATGAAGTGATTAGGCTATGACCTTGGGTGATCATGCCATGCACCCACCATTCATGAGCGTCTCCTTCGAGATGAGCAGCCACAAACTTGATGGAATCCATTTCCAACATAAGATTCAAACATAGGTAATTATCCATCTTTTGCACCCATGACTTGGCTGTGCATTTTGATGAGCCATCAAATGGGGGAATGGGCACCTTTCCAAGTTTCTTTTGCAAGTCTTGATTTTGGATCATGGGCCTATTCCGGTATTTTATTTGACAAAAAACAAAGAATGGAATGGCTCTTTGGAACTCTTCCCCCAAGGATTGCCATTCCTGTTGGTAATCTGCAAAGCTTTCAGTGACAAACTGCCACCCTCCAACAGGATTTTTCTGCTGTCCCAAAAAATAGGCATCATTGGCCTAGCAGAAAAGGTTCTTGAAGCTCGTGTGTCATTGTTTGGTTGAGTAGCATTATTGGAATTGCTAGTCTCAGCACGATTCCCATCATTCCCTCTATTATTGCGAGGTGTCTCTCCTCCCAAACTCTAATTTACCAACTGAGCCAAGAGTCTGGTTATCTGTTGATTGCTTCTGACAAGCTCTTGTTGACCTCTGGCAAGATCATTCAAAATATCCCTAGTACTGGGATCCTCTGGTGGTCTTTCACCCATGATGTTCTCCTCCTCTGATTCTGAATCAAGTTGTGGGTATCTCCTCCTTCTAGAAGTGATAAACTCAGTGTCTGCAGGATTCATTAAATACACATGAAGGCTAAACTGAAAGCACTATGTAGGCTGAAATGAAGATGATCACAAGCTGGTAGGAAGACTAGCTCTGATACCACTGTAACATACAAGCCCTCAAATTTTTTTTGAAATTTTAACAATGGTACTACAATGTTAGCACAATTAAATAACCTCCACACTTCTGATCACCAAGATCCCAACTAGGCGAGGTGAGAGCATAAGGTGCTTTGGCTTTCAATCTAAAACATTGTGCAATAATTAAATACATTCATCAGCTAAGTGCAAGCATCCACTATGCAGTGGGGATTCACCACTTTTCAGTGGATATGTATGCAAGAATGAAAGTTACAAGTCATCCACTTATTCTATGGATAGAGTAAACAGGAAAGATAAAGATTATTTTGCCCACATTGGCAGTAAACCATCCAGGGGAAACTTAGTGAGTTTGTAGAAACACTAAGTAATTACAATTGATGTTGAAGAGCATGAATAACAAGATCATTACATTTGATCATAAATCAGCAATGAATGACTGAATATCATAGTGAAATCTTGCACTTACCATTAGTGAATTCCAAACCATAATATGAAGCTGTCCATACCAAAGGACACATAATGCATGTTGGTCTAACTCTGCAACACAAAATCGGTCACTGCAAATGCTAAACGACAGCATTGGGAAAGTTTCTTTATGCATAGAAAATCATATGCATCATAACCCACTACTAATCTGCCATTGGACTATTCATAGACCCTCATCAAATATTCTAAGACCAAGAAACACTGCAATAGTGAGCAAGTTGCTTTCAGACATTAGCTAACACCTCCTACAGAGTCATACGATCAGGCAGTACAGACATCTCATAGCAATATCAAAACTCCACTGAAACAATGCAGATCACTCTCAATATAATTGCCCAAACCTCACAATCATTCTACAATCAACAATGGTTGCTAAAGATTCAACAATAATTTATGATCTCATTCTACCTATTCAGCTATGTACGGACAGGGAATGTACGGATTCATCATAATAAAATCAATCTGCACTAAAAACCAATGGAAACATAATTAAAATGATGCACAAGGTCCATCCAAACACATTCCAGATCCTTTGCATTCAGAGATTTCAACCACATTATTTTCTAAGCAATTCGTACCATTCTGCATTGTACGACACTCCCAGGGACGACCCAACCAAGCACTCAACAAAACATGAAATAAATACTATATTTATCACACCAAAATTCATATATTACCATCACCAAAATCATAATCTAGAAAACACAACAAAATTCCATATTTGCATCAAATCTTCTCAGCTCCGTGTAACTCCATAATGAAGTTACCAATCTCCAGCTAGGCAGGATATTGCACCAACAAAAATGGACTTCTTCATGAGGTTTTCGATCTCAAGAAGGTAGATGAATTTTCTGGTTTAAAACCAGCAGCATAACTGTATCAAAAATCTAAGCATGCTTCACAATTGAGCTCTCACTTCCTTTTTAAAGGCACCTAGGAGTTACAAAACAATTTTCTTGAAAATATTACCTTTTTCTCCTCAAATTTATAATAAATCTCTATTTCCAAGAGATATGCTCACTTTAATGTGTATAGGAGAAAAAATAAAACACTTTCCCATTCCAAAATGCTATAACACTTAAGTCACCTTATTAATATATCCAACCTTATAACTTAAGTGCACAAAAATAATTAAATAGCCCGTTTAATTATCAACTTTTACAGGAAACTCCAAACTTCACCAATTTGATAATTAAACAGAACCAAGGTTCTCCAAATGATTAGGAATGATAATAGAAGCTCTCGAAATGACTTTCTATAAATAGATAGTTTCTCCAAGAATCTTGGAGACCTAACCAGGAGTCCAATTGAGCCTCAGAAAGTGGCAAAGTCATCCTGACAACACAAAGAGTTCAAAACCAACATCAAAATTTGAACAACTAAACCAGAAGCCCATCACAAAAAGAACCCCTTACCAAACCACATAGCCTATCGGGATCTTGAAATAGACTATTGGCCCACAACTGACTAGGCTAAAATAGGGAACATTACATCCTTTGTGGTGGAACTGGTAGTTGGACTTGGACCTATCATAATCCTTTGTCTCTTCTATATCCCTTGATCACTGAGTGTTTGTGTGGTATTTTGTATTGGTGTCCTCTTGTGTGTAATTTGTTGTTGGACCTGTTGTTGTAGCACATGTTGACTAAGTTCTCCACCAGTGGCAATGCCAATCGCACTAGACTCTCCACCATAGGTATGTCCAAGTTGTGATTGCATCTGACCACAAGGATTAGGATTTGAATCTGTAACAAAATGAATTCTTTCAGCTGTACTTGTATGCCCTTGGTCTATTTTATCAGCTCCAAGGCCTCATTTATCAACTGGTTTTCTGGTGACTACATCTATTGGGTTCCAAATGCCTTGTCCTTGGGACCCCAAACCACCACCTTGATAACCCATATTTTCAGCTATGGTTGCTCCTAAAGTATATGCTTCTTTTGTGGCTTGACTTAAACCAGGTTTGAAATTGCTTTGTTCATCCCTATCATCATCAGGTTCATCATCAGTTTCTTCATTTTCATGTTCATTGGGATGCTTTATATTCCACAATTTGCTAAACTCGTCATCTTCATTGATTTCTCCATACTCTGAAACAGTTTTTGGTTCACCTAGCTCCTTCCTCATAGACCAAAAGGTAGTAATTTTTTATCGTGACCAATTTTTTCTTGTAACAGACTTATCTAGAGAATCTAGCATTTTTACTCTAATAGATGGTTTATCACTTTTTTCATAAAAATTGTTGTACCTCCTAATTTGATTCTCTGCTGGTGCTCATGTATTTTGGTGTAATGCCATAATTTTTACTGACAATTGTTCAAAAGAAATACATTTCTCAACAGTAGTTTTCTTCATTGCTATTTTGACGTCATCCCAAGAACCCTTGTTTCTCAAGTTTTCAAACAAGGGTTTACTTTGATGTTGAATTCTACTTGCAACATTCCTATTGGCCACAATCATTGTTTTAATGGTGTCACATGGATCATACTGCCAATGACAGACAACATCAAAATTAAAAAATTTCAAAAGATCATGTACCACCTTAAATGCTTTTCTCTCCAATGTGAACCCTCCACATGAAACAAGTAAAGAAGGAAATATGGTCTTCTTTTGTTGACCGACAAAGTATAGTTCATAAGTACTATGCATCTGCCTTACATATTCCAATGCAAAAACCCTTTCTGTCACATGTATTGGAAGTTTGTATGGCTCTACTACTGATCCATAAAATCTTAGCACAATATATTCTTCCAATAAGTACCAATCAGCCAATTGGATTTCTTTTCCTAGTTGAATGCAATCTCTACATGATATAGGCAATCTAGGCATTGGACTATTTCTAATTGCTTGATGCAATGGAGCCAAAAAGTAGTCTACAAAATTATTGTAGTTCCTTCAAGAATCATGCATCCTTATCTTAGTGGACCAATCATATACTGGAGCCATTTTCTTTTCCTCAACATTACTATAGGATTGAATCTGAAGCTTGTTGGTCTGAAACATTCCACTAAATTTGAATAGAAAAAAATAGCACAAGTAGGTTGTGAACCTAAATGTCTTGGTAGAACCTCCTTTAATCATTAAAAATTGTTTATGCATGGATTCTACAATATGCTCAATAAACTTATATTTGACATGTACACCAATATCATAATGGATATTATATACCCTTTCAAGGAGGCTTGCATCCACTTCCCAATTGCTATCTAGTCTGAGGCAAAATGCTAGCATGGAAATAGTATCCTAAGCCCATGATCTAAAAATTTCCAAACGATAAGGAGGCTTATGGTTACCTTTCAACTTGTTTCTTTCTTGAACTATTTTATTTAGGAAAACATTTTTGTCCCTTTCATCCGCTGCTTCATAATCACTAGCATGCTTTTCTAGGTCAATATGGACATCTCCAAATTCTTCGGTTGTAAACCCCAACACTTTTCCAAATTCTTTTGCATTAATGGATAAAATTTCTTCTTTGGTATCTTTATTTACAATTGCTCTTTTGTTATCATCATAATTGTGGGCACAGACCATGATAAATTATGGGCAAGGGAAAACCTCATGTAACATCATGCGCCCCTAATCTAGTTACCCATGTTGTAGTGATACTATTAACTTGCATTTGGTTTGCAGCCTTATTCTCACATGAAAATCTAAGTTCTGAGGTAAGTTTACCATAGATTTTAGGATCATAAATATCATGGTATTCATCAGTCAAACCTGAAATTTTAAGCAATCCAGAATAATCTATTTTTCTATCTAAACTTGCTCTGCCTTTCCCAAAAACTTTGTCTGCTCTACTATTGGTGGTAGGCATGTTTATACAGTGTGAAATTGTGAATTCCCTCTTAAGTCCTTAATTTTTCTTAAGTCTCTCAACCCTAAACCCAAAGTTTGACAAAATAAGATTTTAAGAAACAATGAAACGTAGCCTAGGAATTTTGTCTTTGACTTACCCAGATTTTGATTCTTGAATAGATTAATACTGACAGGTGTGGACTGACTTTGTTGGAAGTGGCACCCAGAATCTCCCTAGTGCACTGCAATGAGCAATCTGAAATCTCCCTGTGTGTTGAGCCTCTCACTTAAATATAAAATCACTTATCAATAGAAAGTTTGCTTTTTTTACGAACATTAAAGTGAGTGAAACGTCAAGTCAACATGTTGCTTCTGGACTACACAATTAGTACATGGTTGACAACTATCCTACATTGACAACTCACACCAATTTCTAAACTATTGATCTTTCTAAATCTAAGAGTTATAGGGTGATTCCAAAGATTTAAGTTCGCAAGCCTAGCGCTCTGTGCATTTCATTTCTGAATGCAACTACAACCATCCATCAAATGTTCATCGAATGGTCGAGTAATTTATGATATAAACAATAAACATATAGTTTGTTTATATAGATCTACTTTTAGTGTTTATAATGTAATTTGTCAATTTGTTGGCAAGTTTCTTTTTTCATTTGTATTGATTTATATTTTAAATCTGCATGCAAAAAAAAATTTGTTGATAAATCGCAAAGCGGGTATTCAATTGATATTAATTCAAAAAATTCTTACATTTGGGGGATAGCTACGCCCCTGGCATATCATTATGTTACAAAACATTCTCATGTATTACATATTCATTCCCAAGAGTTTCTTGCCGATACGATAATATTACATGAAAATTACATAGTAAAAATCAAAACACTAGCTAAGGGAAACCATAGAAATTGCCTGTTTCCACCAGCTCTGCGAAGCGCAGCACCCATTCCAGATTCAGCTCCATGTCGAGAGCTCAAGAGCACCTTAGAAAATTCCAACTGATGGTGGCCCAGTGACGGTGGTGGGTGAGAGCCCCATCTGTCATGTTGAGAAGAAATGGAAGCCGCGAAACCATAACATCTGGGAGAATTAATAATGATAGGTCAAAAGACCGCAGAATCTCCACACCCATCTCTGCCCCGAGAACCACCTCCAAATCAGTACCCAGAAACTCTAGCTTGACAATTTCTCGCAACAAAAGGAGAATATCCACCTTCACACCTCCAAGATCCAGCAATGACACTAAGAACCAAGAAGCTATGTCAGAATTCACTCTGTATATGTTCCTATCTATTAAGAAATCCCTCCTAAGCACCATTTTCATGGCTTCCAACTCCAAGAAGCACAAATGGGCAATTTTGTGAGGCTTTGTTATCGCCTTAAGCCTCGACTTCGTGATAAATCTCAAGAAAGCAATTTGCCTTCGCGGCGCTTGAAGGCAAATTGGCGTATCCATTTTCTTTGTTGGCCAGCTTCAATCTTTGGTATGAGAAAGCCTTGTTGGGCTCCATTAAATAGAGCCAGGCTTCATTAATGGTGCTCGAGGGGGATCAGCTTCCAAGCTTTGGGATATCTTTCCAAGTGTGCCAATATTTAAGTGATATTGTTCAAGTGAATTTAATCTGCATGCAAATATTTATACTTGATTTGACTTATGTATATAGATAATACTTAATAGAGTTTCCAAACTATGTTCCACATATGCAATCCATGTCACCAATTTTGAATTAAAAGGAGCACACTATTTGTAAATTGATATGTAAGATCCGACCAATTTTATATACAATAAACTAATAATAAATACTATAAAAAGAGGGAGTAATTCTTTTTTTTCTAATTTCAACAAAATCATCTCAGATCAAATATATTCAATAAATGAATAATACAATAATCACCAAAACATTAACATTTACATATACTACCTCAGGTTCACACTCCCTAAATCAATACTTTACATATACTTAACATTTTGCATCTAAAAAAAATAGTAAATATATATTGTTATTTTACAGTCTAAACCAGGGAAAATAAATAAAATAGGATTTACTATTAGTACATGAATTTCCTAATGAATGTAATGACTTTCTACTCTAGAGTTAGAAAATTTTATTAATTGACAAATCTAATCTCTTAACATTTTATATGAAACTATTCAATTGAAAGTGAAAAATAGCCCATTGTGATATACTATTATATAACAAAATGGCCTACATACTCCAGAGATGGGACTGTGGATTGGGAAGGTGCCTTAGTAAATTTAGGCACCCCCAGCCTTCCCATGTCTTGTATGTTTCACCATTCGTAATATCAAAGGCCAAACCTGCATTATACTTGACCATGTATTGTATCTCCTTTTATAACTTCAGCAATTTAGAAATCTAAAGTGTCAACATACTTGGACCTCCATAGTTGATACTCCTCCTCTGTTGGCCAAATGAAATTGACAAGTTCGTCTGCTTTGGTCCTGTAGGGTGTGTACTTGATAACCACTCGATTAGCTTCCTTGTCAAATTCCTCTAAGAAAATGCCAGTGTGAATCAGTTTATCCATGCTGCTTCTCAACATATCTAAATCAACATTGTCACAAATGAGCTTAACTTGAGCAGATATTATTTGTTTTACCTGGTCCTTCCACAATTGTAGAGGTTTAACCCCACCATTTTCACTCAAAATAATAGGAAGTAAACTGAAATTGCATTCATCAAACTTTTTGACAACCTCCCTGATATTTATTTCCAAAGGACCTACCACCCCCTAAAAATCCTTAATTGAATTTACAAGCCTGAGAGTTGGGACAATGTTAGGAGGTGCATCCTTGACATGCTTTGTTGCAATAGCCATGTCTCTTAATGCTTGGGCTCTAGGGATCCATGTATCCATTAATGATGTTACAACATCCTTATCCTTATCGAAATCCTTTATGGCATCAAACATAGAAGAATAATTCGAATGAATGCTAATTAATCTTCTATCAATCCCTTTATTCAAGTGTTCAAGAACTATAGTTACAATCTTCATATTACTTGAATAAATTGATTCATTGACCTGTGACAGCAATTTCTTGTACACCTCAATTTGATCCAATAATTCCTCTTTAGTAGGCTCACTTGATGGAGCTACACCTGATGGGCTTGGCTCCTCAACTGCAAGGGGTGCATCTCCAAGATTGTAATATTGAATGATTTCCATTGAAACTTCTGGAAGAGGGGAGGCAGGTTGAGCTTGATCCTATGGAGATAGAAGGACAGCAAAGTCAGTCTGTGTTGGGGCATGAGCATGTATATTTTGTAATTGTTGCTTTAACAATGTCACTTCAGTTTCCAACTTGGCAACCTTTTGCTGACTCTCATTATACTCTACAACCATGTCATTATACTTGGTTCTATATTGATCTCTTTCCTCAGTGACATTCTCTACTATTGCCTTTGTAAATTTGGCAACGTTCACTAACATGGTTGCTGCCTCAATTGTTGGGGTATCAGATACTCTCTTAATAATTATCCCTCCACTTATGTTCAGAGCAGGCTCAGCAACTACAGGTTTCCTTGCACATGGGGCCAATGCCCAAATAGCAAGTATATCCCATTCTTCACTGAAAGAAAACCCCTACAAAGCCAATTTTACTTCCTCCTCTATTTGATACAAGGGTCTGTCATGCCTCCTGACTATGTCAAAAACAATTGTTGAGGCTAAATCCCAATCTGGCAGCAATAAAATGTCACTTTTCTTCACCAATGCTCTACCTTCTTTAGCTGTTATCTTTTGAAACTGTTCTTTCATTTATTTTCTAACCTCAGCCTGAATAATTGCTTCTGGTAATTCAAGGTGCAAGCTTCTCTTTTTGGCAACATTATCAACATATTCATCTCTCTTTGCCCTCCAAGCAAACTCTCTAAAAGCAGGGGTCTAGACAAATGAATCATCTGTCATGAAGGTCTTGCAAGCTTCCTCCCTAAGGTTATATATGTTGCTCATCCCCCTGAGTTCTACCTTGCCCAATCTGAGGCTGCTTTCTAGTTCTATTATCTCCCTAGGGGGAGAGGGCATTCCCTGTCTTATATGCTCCTCAGTGACAATGATATCATCATCTGAGTCATCTGGATAATCCACCAAGCTGCTTTGTTCAACCTTTTGCTTCTTTGGTAGTGGTTGTCTTGGTGGTGAGGGAATTCTTGGAGGTGAATCCACCTCAATCACTTGTGGAGTTTCTTGCCTTGGGGGAGACAGTGGTGGCATTTCATGCAATGGTGAGGAAGCTCTTGACCCCTCAGGCTCAAATGCAGTTGGGGTGGAAATACATTGTTGCTTCCTCACAATACCTTTTCTCCTTGCAAAGACTCTGATACTTTGTGGTGGTTGGTAGGTAGGCCTTTCCTCCAACACTGGGGCCTTCCCCTTATCCTTTTCCTGTTCTTCCCCAACCACAGCCTTTCCTTTGTCAGCAACCAATCTCTCTCCTTTCATCCTGCCAACCACTTGCTCAAAATTCTGGAGCATATATTCAATTTTTTGCAATTCATTTTTGAATTGAGGCAGCCGCAGGGGGTCATATTGGGGATCAGTCTTCCATTTTTCCCTTACCATCTTATCATAGGTGGTCCATTTTGCCTTCATTTCCTCCTGTATTTGGTAATTAAAGATGTTCCAAATAACATTTTTAGGGAAATAGAAGTTATGTATGAACTGGTTGCTTTTGATCCTTGCTTTCAATGCAGCCATGAAACCTTCAGGATCGTGATTTCTTGGGCGCATTCTCCTCATGTTGTATGGTTCAAGCAATTCATCCATTTTTCTCCACCCTCCACCAGTCATCACAAATTTTGCAAAAACTGTCCATATTGGGAAGAAGGTTCCTTTCCTCATGTTTAACAAGTGGTCATCTTCAACATTACCCAGCTGTCAATTGACATCAAGGAATCCAATTCTTAGTGGTACATCTCTTGGGAGAACATGTGGTCTAACCATAGTGTCATATACTCTGAGAATTGTACAATTTGGATAGGGGATAACATCTCCCCAATTGTTATCAATTTTTAAATCAGACCTCCTTTCTTTTGGCCTGAGAAAATCATGTAGTTCAGTTGGAATCCTTGGTGGATTTACGATTAGGTCATTCCTCAACTTTGATGCAAAGAAATTCTCAAACACCACAAAATCAAACTTCATATCATCCTTGTCTAGAATTCTTGTCCAACATTGGATAGGCAGCTCAACACCATCCTTCTCCTTTTCCACCTTCATATCATTCTCAAAGAATTTTTCCCTTTTGAATAAAAACATGTGCATTAACAGTGAGTACCATTAAAACTAAACCCAATTTTTACCATTCTTTAATGAAAATAAACCCTCATGAATATGCCAAGTAGGAAGCAAAGTCATATACTATGTTGTAAGCGGAGTATGGTATGGTATGGTGGCATCATGTAGGTGGTATGGTGGCATCCTTGATATGGATATGTTTATCTATGAGGCCTTCTTTAATTTTGGGACCCTGGAACAGAAATGGACCTTTTACTTTGTTGTTAGTGGAGGGCTTTAACTGATCAAGAAGGTCCTAGACTATGAGCATTTTTGTCTCTCCAGAGCTTGAGGTTTGGGCTCATGGGAGTGCCATTATGGTGATAATTTTACAAATTAGGGTTTTTAGTTTAGCAAGAATTGCAGGTTCACAACTAGGGTTCCAACTTAAAGCAGCAATAAAGCTCAAATTTTGCAGTTCAACAATCTAAGAAGGCAAAACCCTAAAAGAAATGAAAATTTATCAGTAATTCCTATTGATAGAACCACGAGAGTGAGCACAAGCAACAAATTTTAGAAGGCGAGATTTTAACTTACGGCTTTGAATGCTTTGAAAACCCTAGTTTTGATCGCCAAGAGATTGAAATTGCCTCGAGAGATCTCCAAATGCTTTAAAACACTTAGACGGATTTCAATTATGCAAAAAGACTACTTTTATGGTGTTAAAACTGCAATTACTACTCGCTTGTGCAAAGCAAAACGACTCCCATGGTCACTTTCTCAATTTCAAACTCTAGCCATTGATCTCTTGATGAGATGGCAAGATGTACGACTGTGATGAAGTTTTCCACCACATGGAATTGCTTACTCATCTTTTGACAAACCCCACCTTCTCTTTAGGTTGTGAAGTTTGCTACGTGGCGTTCTCCCGTTAGCCCATTGGGTTTATCGCCCGTGCATCTTCTGACAATGGGCTAGCGGGGAACGGTTAGGATTAACCTGGGCCATCCAACTGGCCCGCACATTAACTTCTCAAGCCATCCGCATGTTTGCTTAAATTCTTCAACATTGGATGGCTAAGATTAAAACATGTTGTCGAGGAATTTCCCATGTGTCTTATTTAAACCTTTAATAGATCACCCTTTAAGGCTCTTAAGGCTGCTTCGAAATATTTGCTAAAATATTCCCTGTTCTTCTATAGTTAGCATTTAAAAAGTGGACCTTGCTAGGGTAACAGGACATGGGGACATAAAATATGGGGGTCAAGACTTAGACAATAGATGAAATATTTTGACCCCCTTTTAATGATTAACGCATAATGTTCCCCACCAAACGGTGACCGACAAGACTAGGTATAAGGGGCCGATAAACAACATAGTTTTGATGGCTTAGGTTTCAACTTAGACAACCAGCAACCGGAGGTAGCAAGTCAACATAAGATTACGCAGAGGGTTAAAAGCTAGGTTTCTCATATGAAATGCCAACTATTGATAATGGGAAATCTAACAGTTCAAGTGTTATTCTGGAGGTTTGAAGTCGCAAGTCTAGTGTTTTAGACATTTTCTTCTGGAATGCAACTACAGTCGTCCATCAAAAATTCATTGAACGGTCGTTGGTTATACTAATTTGCGCTGACATCTTGCTTTAGACATAATAAATATGTTAACACTTGTCCTCATTCCGAACACTTTATGAAGGAATTTGGATGTGTGGAAAATTTGTCCCGAAATAGAACAATATGTAGCATTTGAAATTTTCGCCACCCACTGTATGATTTTTTATTGGCATAATAGTTTATTTCGCCAATTAATTTTTTATTGGTTTGAAACTATATTTAATTCGCCAATGATTTTTTTATTGGTTTGAAAATAGGTTTTAATTGCCAGCAAAAGTATTTTTTTTATTTAGCAAAACAGGTTTAATTCGCCCACAGAAATATTTTATTGGTTTGAAAACATGTTTAATTCGCCAATGGAAATATTTCACTGGTTTGAAAATAGGTTTTAATCGCCAATGAAAATATTTTATTGGTTTGAAAATAGGTTTTAATCACCAATGAAAATATTTTATTGGTTTTAAAAAATTACAATTCGCCAGGATTTTCCACAAATTTCTAGCGATTACAAAAGATTCACCAATTAAGATTATTTTTCCCTGAAAAATGAAAAAATTTGCCAATAATTAATATTTTTCTCAGAAAGTATACACGATTCGCCAGGTTTTTACACATTCTCCGAGGGGAGGTTCTTAAAGTTATCCCTGTCCAATGGTGCATCTATTTCTTTCCAAGGGGAGAACTATTGTTTGTAGGCAGTGGATTGTTTTATGTCTTTGAGCACTCATCAATGGCATAGGAGCTACTTCTTTGTGGGGGGATCTATCATCTCATTCATTCGCTCTCTCCTATGGGGGGTTATTCATTGTGTATTTGTGATGGACTTGGATGTTTTTGATCCATCACGTGCACATATTTCATCTTTTCTCTCTTTTAGGAGTTTTTTCCATGTGGTTTTCTCTTTTTCTCCATTTCTTAGAGGGTACCTCATCAGGGCTTGTATGCGAGACCCATCTTTACATCATTTGCATTTCCTCTTTCTCCCTAAGTTGCACCGGGGGTGTTGTTGTAATTTTTATTTATTTACATTTTATTAAGTTTACTAAGAGTTTTTTTAAGCTCACTTAGGGTTTTCAACCTTGTAATATAAAAGCAAGGTCTCTCATGTAATTATTGAATTCCAATATCATTATTACATCCATAATCAAGCAAATTGTCCTCTTGTATTTCTCTTGTAGAAGGAAATCTCTAGTTTTGCATATGATCTTGGGAGCTTGAGTTCATCAATCAACTCTTACATGGTATTAGAGCACATCAATTACCTCTCACATATCTTTCCTTTTCCCTTGTGGATCTTCATCCAACACATCTCGACTTCCTCTGCCAAAAGATTCTCCTCTTCCTTCTTCTCCTTGTGGAATTTAATCCACCATAAACTATCCACCTCCACCAAAAAAAAAATTCCTCCTTTTTTTGTTGGATTTGACCCACCACTATCCAACCTCCTCCACTAAAAATCTTTCTCCCCATTCTCCATTCTCCACTTCATCTACACACAAATCAACACCATTGACATTATGGAAATAAAAAAAAATCGTCACCTTCCTTTGCACTCACCACTTCTTTACACTCTTCATATTGCACGCCAAAAAAATTATCTATGCTCTATTGCATTTCATTTGTCAACACCACCATGTCCTCCAAAGGAGATTCTATTATTGCAACTTCATTCTCCTTACCAACTTTAGTTGCAACATCTTTTCCTCTCACTACTATATCAACTCCAATTCATGGGAATTCCACTCCCACATCCCCACTCTCTCTCACCAACTCCTCCATGCCTTCTAAAAGACATGTTGCTACAATCTCATTCTTTTCCTCTTGCATGAGGATCTCTTCTTCGTTTTCTCTACCTTCCTCCATACTTGCACACAAAATAATGTTAGAAAAATCATGAGATTCAACATCTTCCATTTTCATTTCTTCTTCTTTCTTCTTACTATTCTCCACTCTACTTTCCTTTAGGGAATCCAATGTCCTAGACATTTCCACACACATGCTCTCAATTCTAGCCCAACTTCTCTACTCTAAAGATCTTTTTTTCCTCTCCATAAGGAAAATTTTATAGCCCTTCTCAAGGCTACCCCTGTCCTCTTTCTTAAAGACATCTCTACACACACACTCACAACCCACAATACCAACGACACAAACTTTGAGACAACTCTTTTGCAGTCAGTCACAACCCATAACTAGTTTTCCACATACTCTCAACCTAATGACACTCGAATATGCACACCTAAAACTCCCTCTACTCACTTTCCACATAGTGGAGGATGTTAGCACATCTTCTACCTAGTACTATCTTTATGGAGGACAACTAACATACTCTTACATATAACACTCCCTCATTGATACCATTTCCACTTAAATGCTCTTTGTAATTACATGGCTTCCACTCACTTGCAACAAAATTTTAGAGCTTCCCTAAACTCAACCCAATGAGCATACTAGCTCTTACACCTCAACTCATTCTCCTCACATACCTAGTGAGCAAACTAACTCTAATACCATTCTAATGAAGTCAATGGTCAAGAACCTACTTAAGGGCAACCATTCTCATAATACACATATATGCAATGAAAGTAATAAAATGCTAAAATAAAATATTTCGTTAATTTCTTGTAGCACATAACAACATCCTTACAAAAATTCCATTGTGCTACAGAAGCTAACTTCTCTTCATGTAGCATGCCTCTCATTCTCTCACTACAAGGCTTTCAATATATTTATTTTCCCAAATACAATCCCCTTTTCATATTCAAATTCAAGGGTTTACACTCTTTAGTCTGCTCAATAGAGTTACGTTTTCCCTTTCCAACAGGGGTTAATCTTCCCTATGTCTCCTCTTTGCTCCCCGCTCTCAAATATTCCAATAAAGAGTTCTCTATTAGAAAATTAGAATATAAATAATCAATTGGCTATCCATCCAAGAAGACTCTCCTATTTTCAAATGTAAATCTTCCAAAAGAGAACATACCCCTACATTAAAACCACCGATCATGATTTAAACGACCAAGAAGATGATGAAACTCCCATGTGGCCAAAAAAAAAAACAACAACAAAATGTCTTTGGAAGATTAGTAGATCAAACAATAGTGTAATTAAAAGTCACAAACCCAGGGAACATGAAAAGTCATGACTTAACATGCAACAAATTCATCCAATAACAAAAGTTGGAAAACCAATGCCAAGAAAGAAGAAAATCTAAGACAAAATTGATGAAAACTATCTGCTCACCACCACATTATTAAAAGCAACGACAAACACTAGTGATATCTCAACTATAGTGCCAAGATAGCAAAAGACGGTTTTCTTTTTGGCAAAAGCTACAACTAGCGGCTTTAATAAATAAAACACCTTTTGAATTTCAAGTCCAACTTAGCACTCAAGCTACGTCAAACACTCTCTTCCAATCCCTAAGACCATGATGAAGCATTTCACAACACAAATATTTGGTCAAGAGTATAACACAACTCTTGCAACATCATGTACAAGTCTTGCAACATCATATAAAACTTTGTTTAGACATACATGATATGAATACTCATCTCTTGTAGAATTTTTTGAAGCAACCTCAAGTGTATTACACATTTAAAAAATCACACACAATTCTTGTATTTGAAAACACACAAGTTTTGTAGCAAAAATAACCATCCTTCTATAGCTAGAATACGTAGGTTCTATAGCAGAAATTGCAATCCCTGTAGTAGAGATATACTAGTGCTATGACTGGAAAATACATAGTGCTTGTAGCAGCAATGCATAACTCTTGCAATAGAAAATACTCAATCCATGTAGTAGAAAACACAGGTTCTATAGAAAAATTATAGTTCTTGTAGTAGAAACTACACAGTCCTCATGTTGTCTTTCTATAACAACTTAATTTAATCCTGTAACAACCTAAGAGAGTTTTGTAACACAACTACAAGTTTGAAACACACACACATACATGCACATAGACACAGATATACCTACATGTATACATACACATATAAGGAATGGCTCGCCATCAAAATTGGCAGAATAAAAAGAAGAGGAAAAGTGAGGACAATGAAGAGAAGGATAATGCAGGAGTTTCCAAATTAACAGTCAATTTGGACAATGAGGTGTCAATCAACCTTTTGCAAGATCAGACAATCATTGGAAGATTTATCAAGGCAAATCTTTCAAGAAAAGACATCATAGAATGGGCACAAGAAAACTGGAGACTCAGGCACACCTTGATGTTTCTTCCAAAAAGGCTTCTTCTTGGCTTTGTTTGACTCAAGTGAGGAGTGAGATCATGTGCACCAGAATGGCCCATGGCATTTGGATGATGTTCTTTCTAAATAAAATTGGATCCCAAATTTTAATCCTCTCTCCTACTCTTTGAGCAATCCCCTTGTTGGATCCACTTTTACAACCTGCCCTTGGAGTATTGGTCAATCGATTGCCTAACAAAAATAGGCAATTGTAACGGCCAAATTGGCTCCATTGATATGGAATCCCTAGAAAAGATTCCTTTGTCTATGCCTAGATTCAGATTATCTCAATTAATAAAATCTTGCGACAAATTACTCTGGCCACTTTGGTTGGAGATTGGGAACAATTAATAGAATGAATGAATGAATGAAAGTTTTTAATGACGTCCACGAGATCACAGTCTATGGGACCCAAAGGGAAAATAAACTGCAACAAACAAGGAAACAAAGGAAGTAGAGGAAAACAAATTTTTTTGTCTAAAATGTAAGAGTAGAGCTCATATGGAAATAGATTGTGCTCAATCAAAGGAAAATATGAAGAAATGGGTCCCAAAGGAAAAAATCACACCCATGCAAAGCTTGGAGGAAAAAGAGACTAATGTATTGCTTTAGGGCATAATTCAATCAAATAACTTACAAGCATTAACGATTATCCCTTTTCAAGACTTGATTGGAAAGGAAGACTTAAAAGAAGGGGAACTAGATGATTGGTCAAGCTCAGAGAATGAATTGGATGATGAATTGGGTATAACAAATCTCAGATACATAAGCCAACTTGTAGCTAAGCTCCTAAATGCTAATATTGGACATGAGAAAAAATGGGGAAGGAAGTCAAACAACAAATAAGAGAGGAAGTTGCAATGTCCAAGGGGCAACCACCCTAAAAGAATATTTATTGAAATCTAAGGGAGGAGGTCCCTCAGAGAGCAATGAAGATAGCATCTTGGAATGTTAGGGGCTTAATTGCCCCTAACAAAATGCATATGACCAAACGCCATATAAGCAATTTATTGGTTGGCATAATTATACTACAAGAAACATTCTAAGCAGTCAACTTCTTTAGCTATTACAGTGGATGGAAAGGCTCTTGTGTGAAGCAATAGGAGCGCATGGAGGATTGGGAGTCCTATGGAATCAAAATAGGGCAAGCATCGATGTGCTTGATTCATCTCTGAATTGGATGCTTTTGAAGGTCAGTAGTGTAATTTCTAATTTATCCTTCTGTTTAGTGAATGTTTGTGGTCCAATAAAATAGAAGACAAAGTTAGGGTATGGAATGAATTATCACAACACATTTTCTCCTGCCCAAACACAAAATTCATCCTCGAGGGTGATTTCAATGTAATCCTTCATAATTTAGAAAAAAGTGGGGGGTTAAGTCACACTTCTCAAACTTTGTTAGACTTTCAAAGGTTTGTAAGGAACGCTAATCTATTAGATGTGGAGCCTAAAAATGAGACTTATACTTGGACCAATAGAAGGCTTGGGTTTACCAATATTGCAGAGTGATTGGATCACTTCTTGTTCACAGAGAGCTGATTAGAGACCCTGCATCTTTTGGAATCAACAATTTGCTCGATATCGGGCTTTGATCACTTCCCAATAATGTTATCAAATTTAGAAGAAAAACCACCTTCTAGGTGTCAATTCAAATTTGAGCAAATGTAGTTTAGAAGGGAAGATTTACTTGAATCAATTCAGTTTCGATGGTTGGAGGAAGCACAATCGAAGGGCTCCAAGATGTTCACTTTCGTATAAAAAAATTACAACATTTGAAATCATGACTCAAAGATTGGAACAAGAATTTGTTCAAAACCATTTTTGAGGAGAAAATCATAATTGAGAAGGATTTGGAGGATCTAAATCAAAAAGTAATTTCAAAAAGAATGTTTCAGTCTTAGCATGTAGACATTTTATCTAGAGAAGAAATGAATTGGAAATCAAAATCCATAGAAACATGGTTGGCTGAAGGGGATTGAAATACAAAATTTTTCCATAATGCTTGCAAAGTAAGAAGAAGCCAAAACTGGATCGCCACTATAAATTTGGCTGAAGGGTGTCTTTTAACAAAAGTGGATGAGACAGAATGAAGCCATGGATCATTTTAAATATTTACTGGTAGGAGAAGGTGCCTCAGACATAGTAGATATGAATCCTATGCTGACAGGTATTCCACACTTAGTAAATGAGGGAGACAATCAGATGCTTATAGACCCTGTTTCACAAATGGAAGTTAAGATTATAGTGCTTCAACTACATTCGGATAAAGCCCTTGGGCTAGATGGTTTTCTTGCGTGTTCCTACCATAAATGCCAAAATATTATAGGAAGGGATGTGTGGGAAGTTGTGGAAGAATCAAGGACATCGAGGAAGATTTTGAAAGATTTAAACAACACCAACATAGCCCTCATCCCGAAGAAGCCGAATACTAAATCTTTCCAAGACTTCTGACCAATCTCATTGTGCAACACAATATACAAAATCATCTCTAAGGTGATAGCAAACAAGTTGAAAGTGATTTCTCCTCCAAATCATTTCCTCCAAGCAGAGTAGTTTTACCTTCGGCTGGAACATAACGGATCGAATCATAATAGCACATGAAGCAATACATTCCATTGTTAACTCAAATCATAAAAGGATGGTGATGAAGTTGGACATCAGCAAAGCTTATGATAGAGTAAATTGGTTGTTTTTTATGGGAGTGCTAAAAATTTTGGCTTTGGATAAAGGTGGCTTAAGTGGATCTATAGTTGTATTTTCTCTCCATGTTTCTCGATCATTGTTAATAGAAATTCTTGTGGCATTTTTGAATATGCGATAGGACTAAGGAAAGGCAATCCGATCTCTCCTTATTTTTGTGATAATGGTTGATGCATTTGGCAAAGCAATAAAAGCAAGAGCTTCTTGTGGAGTATGGAATGGCATTCAGGTAGCTAGAAATATGGAATCCTTGACTCACCAATAGATTGTAGATGATACCATTCTATATGGGGAAGCTTGAATGAAGGAGGCTAAAGCAATTAAATCAATACTAGATAGTTACATATCCATGTTTGGACAAGTTATCAACAATGAAAAATCAAAGACATATTTTTTTCATACAAAGAGGGTTGTGCAAAGAAGAATAGTGGATTTGTTGGGATTCTCAATTGAAACAATTCCATGTAAGTACTTGGGAGTACCACTTTTTAAGGGAGCGATAAGGATAGGACTTTGGAGAGACACCATTGGAGTATGCAAGACAAAATTTGAAGCTTGGAAGGGGCGGTGGTTAACCTTAGCAAGCTAAATTATGATGACCAAAGTGGTTCTTTTAGCCATTCCAATTTATATGATGTCATGCATTCAACTAACTAAAAATTCCTTGGAGGAAATAGATGGTGTACTGAAGAAATACTTGTGGGAAGGGTCCAATGAGGTAAAGTGAATCCCACTAATTAGCTAGGATTCAGTTAGAAAGAGAAAAAAGGATGGTAGCATAGGATTTAGAATTTCAATAGCACACAACATTGCCCTTGGTGTGAAGCTAATATGGCAAATGTATGATAATTTGCAAAGCGTTGTGGAGTAGAATCCTGCAAAAGAAACACCTGGATGTTGAAAATTTGGAGAGCATTGACAATAGCAAATCCTCCAAGAGGATCACACATTTGGAGATTCATGATGAATTTCAAGCACCTTATTATGGATCAACTCTCATGGGTGATTAATAACAAAAAGACTACCAACTTATGGTTTGATTTATGGAATAGCTTTGGCCGATTGGAAGAAATTCCAGAACTTAGTGAGTGTAAAGACATAATGGATGACATATGGGGAGATAAGTAGCAAACTATTTTGGTGGAAAGAGAAGGGGAATGGAGATGGAATGAAATTAGTGAGTCCCCCATCATGAATATAGCAAAGGATAGGCTAAAAGATGAACTCAATAGGAGAAGAGTAATAATTGGCCCAAAAGAGGATAAGATCATTTGGTGTGACAAAGTCGGATCGGTATTCAATAAAACTACGCTATCAAATTCAATTCATAACTCTTGACAACTTTGTTTGGCTGACAAATTTATGATGGGGGAGAAATGTCCTACCAAAGGTAAGTGCATTTGCCTAAACGACATTACACAAGAGGATATTAATAGGAGATAGAAAGCACACAATCAAAATTTATGGCCCATCCATATGCCCTCTTTGTCAAGAAGTAGAAGAAACAATAGAACATCTCCTTTTGTGGTGTCATTTTGCTAAAGAATGTTGGGGTTGGGTACAAGAGCAACTACATTGGGAAGGAGCATTTCCAACATGCCTAGTGGATGTCTTCATCAATTGGTCGAGGTTATATAACAACTCAATGTGGGTTGTGATATGGAATATGTGGAAAGAGCAAAATTGATAAAGCTTTAAAGAAAAATGTTTGCAAGAGGAAGACACCATTAAGAAGATCGAAATAGGCATCAGTGAATCCCTAAATGTGAAAGTCCAAAACATGCCCTTGAAGTAGAACTTCACCCAATGGGATAGTTGCATTATGAAGGAATGGACATTGTTAAAGGTTCCCATGAATTAGTTTTCAAATGTGATTCAAGAAAGTTCCAAAGAAAAAAAGAAGGAAAGGTAGATGGATGGCCCCTCTGAGTGGTTGATTCGGATTGAATTTTGATGGGGCCTCATGAGGTAATCCCAGGGCCTTAGGTGTAGGGTGCATCATCAAGGACGAGGCGAGAATCCTCTTATGGGCTCTCTCCAAAAAATTCCTAAAAAAATAAGTAATGAAACTAAATTTGGATCCCTAAATGAAGGTTTACAATTGTGTGAGCAAAAAAACATTAAATCCATCGATATTGAAGGTAATTCTGTTATTTACATTAAAGCAATCAAAACTCAAAAAATCCAAACCTAGAAGCTTAAAAAGTGGATAGATGTAATTGGGCAGAAGATAGATAAGTTGGAGAGCTATACTGTCACACACAACTTTTGAGAAGTGAATAAGTGTGTGGATCTGTTGGCAAACGATGACATTGATCAGGTGGAAGATGAGATTGTTTCAAATCAAAGCACAAATTGGATGTAGCTCAGTTAATTAATCATGGCAGAGTAGGGAGGATAAGACTAGTGATCCTGGGAAATATTTGGTGAATCCATAGCAAATATCTTATTCCATCTGGGCTGCACAAAGATTAGACCAAGGATCTTAAAAGCATGGTGAGAGTGGGACTATGTGGAGGACACAATGGAGCGTAAAATAAAGATCAAAGGAAAGAGTTGCAATTGTGAAACAAAGGGCGTATCAGAATAGATTAAGAGACTATTCATGATTGTGGTGCTGTCGACTGAAGAGACCATTGCAACAATGATTGGAAGAAACTCCTTTGGTGCAGCCCTTGTTCACGACATGCTATTAGTGTAATGCCCTTGTAGATGTATTGGGTAGGAAAATGCATGGAAAATTGGCAACAAACAACTATGTGAAGGTAAAATGGCACAGGGATGTCTTTGAAGCTATTTCAAATTATGATAGTACGGAAACAATGCATAAGATAGGAGTCTTTGATAGGTTGGCTCTGAGAAATAGTGCAGATCTTAGGAAGTGTTTGGAGTTATTTGCATTGGGATTATTGAAGTGCAATCTTGAGGAGCATGGAAAGTTTATGGAACAACATCTAGAGCTTCTTTATTCCTAGAAAAATGAGAGACTCTAGGAACTTAAAGGAGGATTTATGTACTTATTGCACAACACAAACTAGGCATGTGGATGACTTTATAGCATCTCATGGATGATGGATATAGTTTTGTTGTTTCAAATGTTTTAATGAAAGGGAGTTGTCCCCTTTGACAACAACCTCTCTCTCTCTCTCTCTCTCTCTCTCTCTCTCTCTCTCTCTCTCCATATATATATATATATATATAATTAGGGCAGACAACTGAGAGGGGGGTGAATTAGTTGTCACAAAAACTTTATCTTTTTCTGCATCTAATATTCTTTCACACTTATTAACAGATTAATGATATAACCATAAAAGCATAAATCAACAACACATGAGTAGAAAAATAATCAACACACATAACACCAGGATTTTTACATGGAACCCTGGTTAAGGGAAAAACCACGGTGGGGGTTAACCAACAAGATTTATTCTCTATTAAAAGAATAGAAAATGGGAAGGCACTTGCCTTCGGGCACACTGCCCAGAGCTCACTGCTCAAAAGAGGCTCACTGCCTACAAGAACATTTACAATGTTAACATAGAAATATTGAATTAAGAAATAGCATCTTCTTCATGCAAAGTTCAGTTCCATTGAAGCACACAATACTTTTGCTCTGCCCCCAAACACTTCTTCGCTATCTCCTCATCATTTACTACTCTTCCTCTTCTACTCTTCCTCTTCTCTGCTCTACCTTTCTTCCTTAGGATCTTATCATTTTTGCACAAGGATAACTTTTCACAACTCAACCACATGTATTTATATGCTTCATCAACCTTGGAATAAACATCAAGGTCGGCACTACAAACATCTAACTTAATGCGAATCACTATACTATTGGCCAAACATAGCTGGGACCCAAATCTTCCTCAAACATCATGCCACACTCCATAAAACTTCTCTTAGATCATCTGTAATACGCACGAAGCATCCGCTTGGCCAAGACTAGAAAGAATAGCAACACCCAAGGAGAAATCTTCATCCACTAGCTCAATCCTCAATGTGGATCACCAACACAATAGGCACCTGATTTAGAGACCACCATAAGCACAATGAAATCAACAGGAACAACCACACCACCTCAGATCACCAGAAGCACTTGTACCTTCATCTGGGAACTCAAGAACACCAATTGTCATGACTGTCATACTAGAAAGATTGCTTGTGGACCTCCAAACCATGAACCACTTGAGTTGACGATACACACTAACATCCCAAACACACCTCTAGATCCGCAGATCATGATATTCCAATGTGGATCAATCCGGACCAAATTTCTCACTCTGTCACCTCTGAACAACTACAAAACCTGATTCTACTCAGATGGCCATAACTTCACCAATTCTCCATGCGGACCTCTCAAATATTGACTGGAGCAACTTCATAAATCCTCTACAAACCCTTTAATCCGTAGACTCTTATACTCATCTTATTGGGAATGCGGAGCAATCTCCTTCGTTGAACTGCACTGTCTTCACTGTCTCTGACAGAGAGATATGTAACTCACTTGTTTCTTCTGGAGAGGCTAATTTTCTCAATATCCTCAGCATACAAGTCTTCTAAACAAACAATAGAATAGGATACATTTGACACTAATGACAATAAGGATATGTTGACAACAATGACAACACTAATTAGGTACATATTTGCAATAATCTCCCCCTTTGTCATTGATGGAAACATATGATGTGAAAAAATGGTTTAACCATCAAGATAATAACTTCTCCCCCTTTCTCTTATAACATCTGCAACCACTTTCTTCACTGTTCCCCCTTTCACCAGCAACTACTTACTTCCAAGTTTTTCACATGACTTCTCTCCCCCTTTGACATCAATGGCAAAGGGCACATATTTGCAATCACCTCTCACCTTTTTTTTTCTTAGACAAGACCAAACTGAACTCAGAACATGTTGACTACTCCCCCTAAGTAGCATCCCCTTACCATCAATCTAGATCACAAGATATGACTGTGAGTTCCACCAGACTGATGGACACTAGTGCACCTTAGTTCTGAACAGGAGGGGTAATCACCCCTAGCTTCCCTCTGAGATACTCAAAAGTGTCCTTAGGTAGAGACTTAGTGAAGATATCTACAATGTGATCCTTTGAAGAAACAAACTCCAATTTGACTTCATTCTCATTTACCTTCTCTCTCAAAAAGTCAAACTTGATGGATATATGCTTTGTCTTTGAATGCAACACCAGATTCTTTGAAATGTTTATTGCACTTGAATTAGCACAGAAGATTGTAATAGGTTCTTCAAGTTACACAATTCTGATATCCTTCAACATTTGCTTCATCCGCAAAACTTGAGCACAATTGCTTGTTGCAGCTATATACTCTGCCTCTGCAGTACACAGAGAAATTGCCTCCTGCTTTTTGCTCAACCAAGAAAATAATCTCTTACCCAAGAAAAATGCACCACCACTAGTACTTTTCCTATCATCCACATCTCCTGCCCAATCAGCATCTGTCTATGCATGAAAAGTGAAATAATCTCCCTTAGGATACCATAAGCCATAATTAGATGTTCCCTTCAGATATCTAAAAATTCTTTTGACTGCTACAACATGAGATTCTCTAGGATCAGCTTGAAATCTGGCAACAAGGCCAACTACATTCATAATATCAAGTCTAGTATGAGTTAGATAAAGCAGTCCTCCAATCATTGATCTATACCTTTTCTAATCTGCCTTAGGAGAATCATCATCTTTACTCAACTTGCATCCGGTTATCATAGGAGTACTCACTAGTTTTGAATCCTCCATTCCAAACTTTTTCAACAACTCTTTCACATACTTAGACTGAGATATGAAGATGCCTTTTTCTGACTAAATGATTTGCAGACCTAAGAAGAAATTCATTTCACCAAGCATGGACATCTCAAATTCACTTTGCATCTGATTAGCAAATTTTTTACACGTGCCCTCATTTCCACCAAAGATGATATCATCAACAAATACATCAACAATCAAGATGTGTTCATGATCAATTTTGAAATAAAGATTACTGTCAGCAGTGCCTTTGCTAAAGCCTAACTTTAGCAGATGCTTATCTAACCTTGCATACTAGGCTCTTGGGGCTTGTTTAAGTTCATACAATGCTTTCTTCAATCTGCGGACTATATCTCCTTGATCAGACAACTGGAATCCTTCTGATTGCTTAATGTAGAATTCTTCTTCCAACTCTCCATTCAGGAATGCTGACTTAACATCCATCTGGTAAACTTTGAAATCTTTGTAAGCAGCAAAGGAAAGAAATAATCTCGTTGCTTCAATTCTTGCCACTGGAGCAAAAGTTTCTTCAAAATCAATTCCCTCTACCTGAGAATATCCTTTACACACCAATCTTGCTTTGTTTCTCACAACCTCACCATCTTCATTCAATTTATTTCGGAAGACCCATTTAGTTTCAATTACATTTTTGTCTTTAGGTCTAGGAACAAGATTCCAAGTGTGATTCTTTTCAATTTGCATTAATTTCTCTTCCATTGCTTTTACCCAACTTTCATCATTACATGCTTCATTCACTGATTTTGGTTCAATCTTTGATATTAAATAATACTCCACTTGTTCTTCAACAATTTTTCTTCTAGTTTGAACACCTTTATTTCTATCTCCTATGATCTGATCTTTAGAATGATTCAACCTTACATACCTAGGAATTTTTGGGATTTTCTTGAGCTTCTGATTCTTGAACTTGTTCCTCAGCATTTTTTTTAGCTTTTTGAGTCACTGGATTTTTCAAAGCAATCTAAATTTGATTCTGAACTTGAACTTGCTTTTCATTTTCATCATCTGATTCATATCCACAAAACTTGGAAGGTCTCTCCATGCTCTCATCTACTTTGACATTAGCACTTTCAACAATATTTTTCAATCTCTTGTTAAAGCACCGGTATGTCTTGCTTTGGTTAGAGTAACCCAAAAATATTCCTTCATCACTCCTTGCATCAAATTTGCCTAGATCTTCATCTCTTTTCATATAGCATTTACTACCAAGAACTCTGAAGTATTTCAAAGTAGGAGCATTACCAAACCAAATTTCATAAGGTGTTTTACTAGTATTACCTCTGATCTACACCCGATTAAGAGTGTAGACAGCAGTACTCACAGCCTCTCTCTAATAGACATGTGGAAAATTTGCCTCCATCATCATGGTTCTAGTAGCCTCTTGAATAGTCTGGTTCTTCCTTTCCACAACTCCATTCTGCTGAGGAGTCCTAGGAGCAGATAATTGTCTTCTTATTCCATGCTTTTCACAAAATGCATTAAACTCACCGGAGGTAAACTCTCCACCTCTATCAGATCTCAGACACTTTATCTTCACACCAATCTCATTCTCTACCCTAGCCTTGAACACCTTGAATTTGTCAAGAGCCTCTAATTTCTCTCTCAAGAAGGTGACCCACATCATCTGGGAGTAATCATCAATCAACAACATAAAGTATATGTCTCCTTGCAAACTCCTAACTCTGGCAGGACCACACAAGTCAGTGTGCACAAGTTCCAACAATCCATTTGAAAATTGTTCTTTACTTTTGAATGTAGTTCTACTCTGTTTGCCCAATTGACATTCCTTACACATGCTATTAACATGTTTTACAAGCCTTGGAAGATCTCTCACAGCCTGAGTAGTACTTATCTTGACAATGTTATCAAAATTTACATGACACATTCTCCTATGTCATAACCAACTTTGATCAATCTAAACAATCAAACATCATTTATCAGTGCAACTTAAATGAAAGATATTACCTCTAGTCTGTGTACCAGATGCAATCTCAGTTTCAGAGCTTTCCAAGATTCTGCATTTCCCCATCCTTGAATCAGAGATCATACCCTTTGTCAACCAGTTGTCCAACACTGAGAAGATTATGCTTCAACCCTTCTACATACAAAACATCATCAGTGTTGTGTTTGCCATCAAAAGAGATGGATCCTCTGCCACAGATTCTGCCAGCTGAATTGTCTCCAAACTTCACAATTCCACCTTCATATCTTTCCATAATTACAAACTTGCTTTTATCACCTGTCATATGGTGAGAACATCCACTGTCAATCACCCATTCATCAATTTCTTCAACCTGAGCAGCCAAGGCACTTTCCACATTCATATAGCTAGCAGATTTAGTAGGCACCAAATTCTCTTCTTTGATAGCAATGAACACACATTCATTTCCAGATGTACTTCCCTTATCAGATTCATCATCTGTAACTCCTTCATCAGTAGCTTCTTGGACATAGTAGCATTTCTTCTAAAACCTAGGTCTATTAGGGTTTAGCTTTGAAACTCTCTCTGGACATCTTGAGGCAAAATGACCAATCTTATTGCAAGCAAAACATTTGAAAGGTAACTTTCCTTTATACTTACCAGATCCTCTTGGTAATCTTTTGGCAATAAGGGCTTCAATTTCTTCAAGCTCTATTCATCTTCTTCAAGTTCCTTCTTTGTTTACTCATATCTGGTTAGTCTTCTTGAAGTTCTTTCACCTGGATCAAATCTTTGCTTCCTAGAAACATTGGGCTTAAAAGTAGATTTTGATTTAGGAAGGGAATCACCAAACTCACTCATTTCAAATGCTGAAATCTTGCCAACCAACTGATCCCTTGTAACAGTTGTCATAGTCCTGATCTCCTCAATAGCAGCAACTCTATGCTTGTATGAAGCAGGTAAGGATCTGAGCACCTTGCCAACAATCTCTGATTCTTCCAATTTTCTACCAGCACACCTAATACTGGACACAAGTTCATTCACCTTCTACATGTAGGAAGTGATGTTTTCATCTTCACTTATCCTCAAACTTTTGTATCTACCCTTCAAGCTCTACAACTTAGCACATTTGACATATTCATCACATTCATATAGAGTTTCCAACTTCTTCTAGATTTCATGGGCAGTTTTCAATTCCAGGACATTTGTCATTTATGTATCAGTAAGGGCACTTAACAATTCTTATTTAGCTTGAATATTGTTTTCATCATCTTTGAGTTCATTTGGAGTTGAAGGACCTTTCTCCGGAGGCTTATACTCATCCTTTGTTATTAACCAATAAGTATCACCCAAGCATTACAAGTGGCACTCCGAGCGACTCTTCCAAAGAGAGTAATTTGTTCCATCAAATCTCGGACTATCCTTCTTGTAAGTCGACATCCTAGATCTCCTCAAGCAGTCAAGCTTCTTTCAGAGGAACCGGCTCTGATACCAATTGTTGAAATTAGGGTAGACAACTAAGGGAGGGTGAATCAGTTGTCACAAAAACTTTATCTTTTGTTGCATCTAACCTTCTTTCACACTTATTAACATATTAATGATATAACCATGAAAGCATAAATCAACAACATATGAGCAGAAACATAATAAACACACATAACACTAGGATTTTTACATGGAAACCCAGTTAAGGGAAAAACCACGGTGGGGGTTAACCCACAAGATTTATTCTCTGTTAAAAGAATAGAAAATGGGAAGGCACTTTCCTTCAGGCGCACTGGCTAGAGGTCACTGCTCAAAAGAGGCTCACTGCCTACAAGAACATTTACAATGTTAACACAGAAAGATTGAACTGAGAAACAACATCTTCTTCATGCAAAGTTCAGTTCCATTGAAGCGCACAATACTTCTGCTCTACCCCCAAACACCTCTTCACTATCTCCTCATCCTTTATTGCTCTTCCTCTTTTGCTCTTCCTCTTCTCTACTCTGCCTTTCTTCCTTTCTTAGGATCTTATCATTTTCATACAAGGATAACTTTTCACAACTCAACCACGCATATTTATATTCTTCATCAACCTTGGAATAAACATCAAGGTTGGCACTACACACATCTGACTTAATGCAAATCACTATACTATTGGCCAAACATAGCTAGGACCCAAATCTTCCTCAAACATCATGCCACGCTCCATAAAACTTCTCTTAGATCATCCGCAATACACACGAAGCATCCAGTCAGCCAAGACTGGAATGAAAAGCAACACCCAAGGAGAAATCTTCATCCACGAGCTCAATCCTCAATGTGGAACACCAACACAATAGGCATCTAATTCAGAGACCACCACAAGCACAATGAAATCAATAGGAACAACTGCACCACCTCAAATCACCAGAAGCACTTGCACCTTCATCCGAGAACCCAAGAACACCAATTATCATGACTGTCATACAAGAAAGATTACTTGCGGACCTCCAAACCATGAACCACTTGAGTTGAGGATACACACTGACATCCCAAACACACCTCTAGAATCACAGATCATGATTTTCTAATGCGGATCAATCTGGACCAAATTTCTGTCACTCTGTCATCTCTGAACAACTGCAAAACCCGGTTCTACTCAGATGGCCATAACTTCACCAATTCTTCATGCGAACCTCTCAAATCTTGATTAGAGAAACTTCAGACAATCCTCTACGAACCCTTTAATCTACAGACTCTTATATTCATCTTACTAGGAATGCAGAGCAATCCCTTCACTGAACTACACTGTCTTCATTGTATCTGACAAAGAGATATGTAACTCACTTGTTTCTTCTGGAGAGGATAATTTTTTCAATATCCTTAGCATACAAGTCTTCTAAACAAGCAATAGAATAGGATACAGTTGACACTAATGACAACAAGGATATGTTGACATCAATGACAACACTAATTAGGCACATATTTGCAAAAATACACACACACACACACACACACACCTGCAATCTTCCTATAGCACTCTCTAAAGGAAGCAAGTTGACACAAACCATAAAATAGTAACACTAAAAAGAAAAGTGAAACAAAAACAAGACCAACAAATATTTTTAGTGATGTGAGATTGCCTGTGGACCCAAATGCTCTTGCATCATAAGGCAAAAGAAATACTTTTCTTTCCCACTTGTACTAGTTGCTCTAGTAATGGGCTTAAATTTGTAAAACTAATCACATAATCCACAATAACCAAAACAAATTTGCTTTAATACCAATATGAATCATAATTGGTGTGGATAATGCATTATATAATTTATAGAAAGAAATCATATTCAACTTTACTGCACATTGATTGATGAAGTTGTTCCATTAAGAAAAATAGTCTTGATATATGAAGTTTGGTGTTAATAAATTCAATTAACAATGAAAGTGTTGGCCTTCATCCAACTTCCTGATTAAATCTAGTGCTTATGTTCATTGCAGTATCTTAGTATCATTCCAGATATATACTCTAGGCCACATTGTCTTGTGTCCTCTCACCGCAAGTGTCGTAAATATGTTTCTCTTCATTTATTTTGTAGTGATATCTTGTGAGCCATTTTGCTCCCTTGCCTCCGCCCTCTTTTTTAGTGCCTTGTCTTGTGTTGTGGTGTCTCCTTGTACCCTAATTAACCCCTTGTCACTTATCATCCTTGTAATTGTTACCGCATGATCTTTTTATTTTGCTATTATTACCACAAGGGATAAATACTCTAAGTGTCTACTTATATTGTTCCCTTGGCAGTGAATGCTCCTTTGTGTAACCTTGGCCTTCTGTGGTGGATATTGGTGTTGGCCTTGCTTGTTCTACATTGTGGTGCCAAGTGATTTGTTTGTGGAGTTGCGGTAAAGTGTATCCCTCATGGTAGTTCTACTTTGTGATTTTGGTGGTTACCTCGGATCACCTTGTGATGATGCTCATTCATCTATGTGGTGGTCATTCCTTAGTTGGTGATCTGATCCTTTGAAAGTATGATGGTTGGTATGATACCTAGTCTCTTATGCTCTAAACACAAATGATGTCTCAATCATATATGCTCTTGTAGTGAGTTCCTCATTTCTACGTGTCAGCAATGATTCTCGCAAGTATCTTGAACTTATATTCACCTGTGGTTCTTATAGAAACTTATCCTTATGCGTTCAAGTCATCTTCCACCTCTTTCCTATTGACAATATACTTTGTTTCCACTTGGATGGCTTGTATTCACAAGGAGTTTGAAATGTTTACCTACCCTGTGAGGCACTGTTCACTCTTACCTACCCTGTACTACAAGTTTGCGTGATATTTTCACATGTATAACTCCTATAGTTGACTTTGTTGGTGGTTGGTGGTCTCTTCACAATTTAATGACTTATTCCTAATCCCTTGATAAGTGTTATATTGATGGGCTACAACAAGATATTGATCAAGGGTTCACCTTATGGTAGGCTCACTCATTTCAAATTTTTCCTCCTTCATCATAGTAGCGAGTTTAATGTTGATCTGATTGGTAGGTGAACCTAGGTTGGTTTTTCATGTGGTTTCATGTTTTCTCTTTGCCACTGGGTGTACTTGCATTTCATAGTTATGAGGTCGTAGCCCGAATGTCTACATTGGTTCGATCTTGCGTGATCTCATGCCATCTTCTGGGATTTGTTTATGCGGTTTCTGTGCTTTTAAAATGATGTGACACAAATTTGATTTCTCCCCAATGCTTATCAATCCAAATGCTATATATTCATGGGTTGGAGAAGGGAAAAAAATTTGTTGTTGGCATTGTTGCAAAAATAGAAAAGAAGAGAGTTGTAGAGTTTGTCTTATATTTTGTATTGAGTTGAGTGTAGTATTGAATGTATAAGTATGGTCTTCATTGTATCATTGCTTCATTGCTTTGTAATCCACTAGAGGGATAGTATAAAGTGTATTCTTTGATCATTTGAATGTCTCCATGAGTATTTCATATGCTTTTGATAGTTAGATTGATTGTCTTGGTCATATTTGTTGATCTGGGCATTATCTTTGATTGATTTGTCAATGTAGGATTGTAAAATTCCTTACAAACATTTTGTAAGAAAGTGTTTGAGTTTATTGATGGATAATTAAGATATGTTCATGTGGTTGACCTGCAATACTATATGTTTTCAATTTGTGCATGTAGAGCCTAGCTTATGTGTAGGATTGCCAACCATAGTCCTTGCAATTTTCTATAAGGTGTCACTTTGTGGTTTGCTTCAGTAATGTTTTATGATTGTGAAGTCTTGATTTTGCTACCCATATGGATGAAGGCACCAGTTTGTAATTTGTTTCAACCTATTGTCATCCCACCATATATACACAAAACAACAAAAATCAACATTTAGTAGTTGAAATAGACTTGGTTGATCTACCACATTACATGATTTCATTGCCTTGTTACCACAAAGTGTCTATGAGCCTCACAAAGGTCATTCACAATGAGATTTGTATTGTTGTTGTTACCACAACCATGTGTGGATTGAGATATTGCATTGCAAAATCTGAAAAGGTTATGAAGAATACATTCTAGTCTCTACATAGAGCATCTACATATAGAGGTGTAAAATCCTTGATTCCAAATAAACTAACATATTGGTACTTAGTGATAGCCAAATAGAAGTTTCATGTGTGTTGGTTATAGTTTACCTCAAGGTTAGTTCTATCATTGTTGCTTTTACTCATCTTGAAGGTAAACCTTAATGAACACCCCTTGGTTTAGTAGAATCTAAAGAAGAAGAAGAATCTACCCATCCTTATCCATTGGTCATTTCATGCCATTGTTTGATACTAAGTCTTGCCTTTCACCTTTGATGACACACTCTTGGCCCTAGGTGTTAGTACGAGTCTTTAAGATAAGTCAAGTTACATGTCTAAGCTCCAACAGAAGGGAAGCATATATTAACAAGTAGAGGGAAAAACACACACACAAGAACAAAAATGACAACATATAACCTAGAGAAACCAAAACGGTGAAAATATAGAAGAGGGTTCTCTTGCTTGAGCCACTATCTCATGAGTTGTTCCAATAGTTTGCTACTTTTAGAGGTTTTTATTAGCTTCTCTTTCAAAATCAATAATGTCTAAACACTATAGAAGCCTTGTAATTGTTGATGCTTCCTTAATAACACTATCACTCTTCTAAGACTTATATGTTAAAGTGACAGTTACTCAACTCAACCAATTTACTTTGAAAACTTGAAGGAAGATATCTTATAATTGTTTATAATGTCCTCTCTTAAGAGTTACATAATGAATAAGAGTATCAAGGTAATGTTGTGAGGGATCCCAAAGGTCCTATGTAACTAAAACAAAAAAGTGAAATGTTTGAGTGTCCCAAAATCCTACAAGATCTATTAGAGATTTTGTCTTGCCTAGGATAGTTTCATTAGCGGTCAAATCCTTCTCTAATGATTGCCATTGTAAAATACAAGTTTACTAAGGGTCAAACCTATTGGACATATTCAACTAGGGTCAAAATTGTTGCTCGTGCTTTTTTTTGCATGACATTAGCACAGTAAGTGTCCAAATCACTTAATGCACCCTTGTCTCTATTTTGACCTAACAATATAATCTCGACAACTTTGTGTAGTCAAGTTTATTACTAGAATGAGTCATCAAGAGTCTGAAGTACAACAAGAATATTCATGAAAGTGACTAAGTTAGTTGATTGCACTAACTTAATTGGTTCATTTTGGATCATTGAGGTAAGCTACAATTATTAATAGCTAGTGAATTTTTGGAGGGAAAAACATTGCAACACATTGGAGAAAGTTGTCAGAGAATACATTGCAGCATGAATGGTTACTATTAGGCCTAAAGTATTGAATTATGCTAGGATCTATGTGTAAGAAACCCTTTCTAGATCAATTAATTCTACCGAGAGGAATCGATTAGGAGCAATTTGCAGATTATGAGAATATACAATTTTGTTTTAAGGTTAGTTATAATTATTGTCATTTGGCCAAGGTTTCACTTAGTAACCCAAATAATACCAAATGCTATTAAAAATGTTTAAGGAAAAAAACAAGAGGAAAATTGCAAACAAGCCATGGGTCCAAATTAGGCTTCTACTAGCAAAGATCAAAGGACCGACTTCTAATACATAGCACAAAGATTCTCCATGACTACCCAAGCAAGGTAAACATAAAAAAGTCTAAGGCTCAAGTAGGTTAATGACTCAAAAAAGTCATCACATTCCAATACCTTCTCTTTGAAGAAATAAGACCTTGGCAATAACCCCATGGAAGAGGTATTCATGATAGATCACAAATATATGAAGGCTCATAATATAATCCCTTCAATATTGTTTCTCAACATAAAAATGCTTAATAGATTCATCAAATGCTAATGTGTAGATCCTCATAGTTCCATTCAAAGGACATGTCAATGTCCCTCATCTAAAAATAACCACAATCATGAGCAAACAATACTCAATTCTATTAGACCTTAAACACTCCTAGGCTAGAAACAATAGAAAAAATCCTTTTCATCAGAGAAATGCATTTTTGTTTGATGAAAGTGTAAAATCAGGTAAAGAATAGAACATTAAATTTAATATGCAATTGAAACAATTAAAATGGTCTTCCTAGAAATAAATGTTGTGTCCCCTTTAGATTTGCAATGGTGGGCCTAAAATTTTTGTTTTAATGAAAGCACTAAACATGAAACAATATGGGAATTTGAGCAACCACCATTTTTTCCCCTAACTCTAGGGGTTTGAGATTAACCTTATACAAATATAAGAAACAAGAATCATGTCTCTTGATTTTTTAAGATGTGGCATTTCTGTGTGGGGACACAATTGTTATGTGTTTGGATGCCATTGGTTTTAACTTACGGACTATGAATTAGATCATATGGGGTGTTTCTTCAGTTTCTTTTGCTATTCTTATCAATGGCTTAGCTTCCAAATTCTTCAATATTGGTAGAAGCTCTGAAAAGGTTGTTATTTATCACCTTTTATCTTTCTATTAGTTGCAAAGGGTCCAAGCAGAGCTATAAGGGAAGCTAAGTGGACTAGGGCTATCAAAGGGATAAAAGTGGGCAACACTTTATTTTTTACTCCTCTTTTATTTGTAGATGATGTTCATTAAGGGATGCTTCTAGAATGAAGGACATATTGGAGGCTTTCAATATTGCTACTAATATGGAGATTAATATGCAACAGTCTACTTTCTCATGTTAAGCTTGATCTCTAGATGAGGAGAGACATATTATACAGATTCTTATAAAGTCTTTATTTTAGGATAGGATAAAATATCTACGGTTCTTGTTGAAGCCAAATGATTATGTAAATATGACTAAGAATCGCTGGTGATAATGATTGTTAAACATATTAATTTGTGGTGCAATAGGTGGTTATCTTTAGGAGGTAGATTGACTTTGGTTAAATCTATCTTGGAAGCTATTTCAATGTATTGACAATGCTTGGCACATATTCTTGTGGGGATATTGGGGAGGGTTAGGAAGAGGTGTTTTAAGTTTTTGTGGTTTGGAGAGAAGGATAAAGATGGTATTGTTTTGGCTAGTTGGAAACATATTTCTAATACTAAAGAAGTGGGATGGGGTCTTAAAAATATTCACTTCTTTGGTAGAGCCCTGGTTGCTAGGAGTTTACAGAGATTCATTACCTAGGAAGTTTGTGGAAAATGGTCATTTTTTAGAAATATATTATCCCTCTATCTTTTTTGAGTGGATAAGGTTTCCTACTAAAAATATTAACAAGGACTCCATTGTATGGAAGGCCATGGTCTAGGCTTTTCCATTTGTTGGTAATTGGCTAGTTTGGAAAATTGGCAATGGTGGCAATGTGAGAATTAGGGCTGATCCATGGGTTGGGAATGGGGACTATTATACACTAAACTAGATAATATCTTTTCTCAACTACATCATATGGGATATGTCATGTTGTCTCATATTGTGGATCATGCTTCTACCTCTATTTGGCAACAAGGATGGTTGAGGGATCAACATTTGGGTTTTGTTGGTCATGAGTACAAGTTATTGAATGATTATGTGGGTTGTTTGATTAGAAATCATGAGAGGATCACAAATGACAATGTGGATGAACTAGTGTGGTCTTAAAAGCCTATGATGGGGAAAAACTTGGATTAAAGATATATTTTTGCGCTGAACAAGGTGATCAAGCTTGGTGTTGGAAAGTTATTTGGAAGGTCAAGACTCCTCTAATATCTTGCACTTTTATGTAAGTTGCTCTCAATCATAAAGTTTTAACTTTGGATTCCCTACAAAGAAGAGGATGGTAGGGCCCTAGATGGTGTCCCTCATGTAAAGAAGCTCTGGAAACTATTGAGCATTTACTAAATGAATGCTCCTACACAATCTATATGGAAAAATTAGAAATTCTCTTTGGGCATCCTGGCTCTTAGTAAGGGAACTCTCTTATTTATTGCCTTAAGCTATGGTTTGATGTCAGAGAACTCAAAAAAGTTAGGGCACTACCTTTTGTGGTGACGTGGGGGATATGGTTAGATAGGAACTAAAGCATTTTCAACATCAAATATATGTTCTACGTTTTTAGTCCTCGATACAAATCAGATGTCTTTGAAGATTTGGAAAAAACCCCTACTATAAATGTTACTAGGATGTTCACTAAAGTGAAGGTTGATAAAACTTTTCCATGGGGTTATTTTGATGGGGCATGCCAAGGCTCACTAGAGGTGTTCTTTACCTCAATGAAAAATATTTTATCCTTTATAAAGTTGGGCATGGGGTCTAATAATTATGTTGAATTACATTTTCTTTTAACCACTCCTTAGGATTGGTTCAGAGCATAATGTGGATAGAATACAAGTGATTGGAAATTCTTTGGTTGTTATTAATTGGATGTAAAAATTGTATAGCACGGAGAGCCTACTTTTGACACCAATTTCTTATCATGTTATATAGCTAGCTCAAGCCATCACTTGTATTTCATACAATCATGTGTATTGTGAATTAAATACTACTATAGACACACAATCCAAATCTATCACCTATTGATGTTGTAGGGATAGTGGGTGAAGATAGAGATCTTGGATGGTTTTGCAATGCTCTATATAAGATCTTTAGCCTATCTCTTGTATTATTTTGGCAATGGGTTGTGGTTGTATTGGGCTTTATTTGGTAAATTTTCCTAATTTTTCTTTCTTGACTTCCTTATGGTTTTCCCTCTTTGTGCTAAAGTTGGTATTCACACTTCATATAATTTTTTTAATGTACACAATGTAACTTGTTCTTTCTTGGAATAAAATGTTTTTTTCTTTAAAAAAATTGAGAGGAGTGGTCATTGTATATGATCATAGTTAATATGGAGTTAGTCAATCTCAATCCCACCTTTAAAGAATTTCTATAGAAATTAATTTGATTAGACTTTTTGGGCTCTTTCTATGGATAACCCTTCAAATTATAAATTTAAGAGTTCATATTCTCATGGGGATATAAACATGGCTAGCCATTATGCTCAATAATTTGCAATTCATGGTTAGGTACTTAACCTTATTAAGGCTATAGATGGAAAAAGGAAGTGAGTTCTCAATCCTCAATTCGTGTTGCTATAAATGTTCATTAATTCATAATATCTTATATCTCTAGTCATGACTATGACACTATGCAAGCAATACTAACTAGTAAACTTGGCACACAAAATTTTGAAGATAAGGTTAGAAAGGCAAAGAAATTAAGAATGTAAGAAAACAAAATATTATAGTTAAAATAATTTTCCTAGTTTACACCAACAACATGCTAAACATATTTAATTATTGGAATCACAAAAGATGGAGGTGTGTATCTAGGATTTTGTAGTGTTTTGGTTTATTTGTTATTTCCTACAAGAAACATGTAGAAGTAATGTTGATAAGATGTTGACATAACTTGTAATCACCCAAGAAAAATGAAATATCTCCATTAGAGGTATGTTTCTATAATGCTAAATGTAAATTAAATGTTGTTTGAGAAATGGATGGTCAATTTAACAATCTAAAATAAGTTTGTAGGATTGAAAACAAACATTTAAATGTTTTAAAACACTAAAATTTATAAATGAAGTCCAAAAATGGTGCAAGCTATGAGTTTAGCAAAGTACAAGCAAGAAATGACTAGTTCTATGTTTCAAGACAACCCTTAAGGCTACAATTAACCTTATAAGTTCCTATGAACAACATATTTGCATTTAACGATATGCACCAATGATGCATAATGTGTATTTAATTAGTATAAAAATTTTACACTTTTTTATTCTCTAAATTGACTTTTTCAGGAATAAAATATGAGTTTAGCATTGCTCAATGTTATGTTATGAGAATGTTTAGTATAATGTGAAGTTTGACCAATGGGTAACCTATTTGATGCTATAAAGTAGCTTATAATGCTTGAAATCTAACCTAAAGTAACTCTCGGAGAAATAGTCACTCTCCTGCTGGTCTTTTGTTGGTTTTTATGTTCAGTGTTGGTATTACATGTCTAGTTTGTCCTTGTTTGTTTTTGGGTTGTTCTTAGTTTCACTGTTGTGAAACTCTCTTTGTTCGCCTTTTTGGCTTTTATGTAAGGGTTCGAGCCCTTCCTAATGTTATCTTAATCAAAACATTGACTTTGTCATTAAATGAGATGATATCATAATGAAATATGCCTCCATTAATACAACTCTTTGAAATGACTTTCTAAGACTAAACAATGATGGAATCATGTTGGTGAACTCCTCAATCAACAATTCTATACCTGGAGTGATGCAGAGTGCATAGTGGAAATGCTCAAAATAGCTTTGAATACCTTTCTCTAGGTTCACTTAGCACCGAAACACACATATACTTCATTATCAGTGAGACTACATACCGTCGGCCAACCCAAGAGTTCTTCTGCAGATCCCACATCTCTTCCCAATAGTCAACTTCACCTTGACCACCTCTGACACTTCGGGGAGACTCTTCTCATCGGTAATTACCTATCACCTTACACCGACACACCAATGGACCAACTTTGACATCGAATTTATCTTTCACTTATCGGCCAGACAATCTACAATCGGCGGAGTCTTATGAACACAGGTTGATGCACCAATACAACCATCATCAGCGAGACTCTGAGCATTGACAAACTCTAACTTCACATGGTCGATACACCGATGAATCTCCCATCAGAATTCCTTTCCTCTTGTCAACCCGATATGACTTGATCGGCGAGATCTTCATTGTCGGCTTAACATCACGTTGTCTATCCGATATTACCACTCACGCCGATATGCCAAACTTTTGTATATACATGACATGACTTGTTATCATTAGTTCTCTTTACCGTTCCTACTAGTCACCTTTTGTATCCAACTCAATGTATATTCTCACATACATTCTCAATATGCATCTGCGATATGCATTCGCAATACACCTTCGGTGAAACAATATGAATCTTAATCTTACGCTGATGTCCACGTCTACTACTCTGCAACTACGCGAACACATGAACAGATATACAGAAACAACGACAACCTCTGCAACTTTGTAACCGAACAACTCGCAACAAAAACTCAACAGAATGGAAATAATCTACACCTAAGGAAGTCATTCCACTGATTTCGAAGAAATATCAACCAGTGGAATGCTTCTGATCTACATCTCTGTGATTACACCAAAAACAAAACTTTGTATTGTTCCTTCTCAGAAATATACATACACAATATTTTCTTCGTTTGTGTCTACACACACACTCACCCACACACTTTCCTTAATGAACACAGACTGACTATATAGACTCACATATCAGCAGTTACACAAGATGGAAGGCGAACCACCCTATAACCACCTATGTCGTTCAATTACATCCTTATAGTTCGGTTACAAACATTAATAATACGTATACAAACTCAATTTTATGCCTTACTCGGCCACGTATAACTCAATATGGCGTGAAGTCCTTACAATATGACACTTGGACAAAATAGAAAATGCATAGAATCCTCCAGATTCTCATTGTCTCGGGGTGCTCCTGCACCATACAACCAACCAACAAATATTTCCAAGTCCCTTGGAAATGTATCTGCAAAACAAAAATATATTTTCCTGCATCTCTATCTGGCTTCTATCTCTTCAGCTTCAGGCTTCAAATCTTCAGATCAATGGAATAGTGATGAACCAACCAACAATGGAAAACTACCATCAACTTTTCAGAGTATCTTCAGACTCCTCCTACTCCCAGCAATGGAGTATTCTTAGACTGATCAAAGCTTCAATGACTACAACACAATGCTCAATCAGATGTCCATCCTACACACTGCTACAGACCCATTCCTCTCGTCCAACAGCAGATCCTGGAGATGCACTACCACTCTCTCTCTCAGTTGCCTCACTTTGCACCCTCTTCTAGCCAAATCTCCATTGGTGAATGGTCACGACAGACCTCATCATCATCTGCCCACAGGAATCCTATTCCTTCTTTCAACTAGATGGCACGAGCATCTGCAACAATCTAGTACTACTATCAGCCTTCAAAAATACTTTCTGATGATCTTCGTCTTCAAAATTCTTCAAAATGGTCACCAACCCAACATTTTACTTCAACTCTTCAGTTTTCCTTCTTACAACTGCCTAGACCTTTCGCCATCTCTGATACCAATTTGATGCAGAGTGCACAGTGGAAACGCTCAAAATAGCTTTGAATACCTTTCTCTAGGTTCACACAGCATCGAAACACACATATACTTCATTATCAGTGAGACTACATACCGTCGGCCAACCCAAGAGTTCTTTCGCCGATCCCACATCTCTTCCCGATAGTCAACTTCACCTTGACCACCTCCAACACTTCGGGGAGACTCTTTTCATCGGCAATTACCTATCACCTTATGCCGACACACCGATGGATCAACTTTGACATCGACTTTATCTTCCGCTTATCAGTCAGATAATCTACGATCGGTGGAGTCTTATGAACATAGGCCAATGTGCCGATACAACCATCGTTAGCGAGACTCCGAGCATCGGCAAACTCTAACTTCACAAGGCTGATACACCGATGAATCTCCCGTCAGAATTCCTTTCCTCTTGTCAACTCGATATGACTCGATCGGTGAGATCTTCATTGCCAGCTTAACATCACGTTGTCTACCTGATATTACCACTCACGCCAATATGCCAAACTTTTGTATATACATGACATGACTTGTTATCATTGGTTCTCTTTACCGTTCCGACCAATCACCTTTTGTATCCAACTCAATGTATATTCTCACATACATTCTCGATATACATCTGCGATATGCATTCGCAATACACCTTCGGCGAAATAATATGAATCTTACGCCGATGTCCACATCTACTACTCTGCAACTACGCGAACACACGAACAGATATACAGAAACAACGACAACCTCTACAACTTTGTAATCAAACAACTCACAACAAAAACTCAACAGAATGGAAATAATCTACTCCTAAGGAAGTCATTCCACTGATTTCGAAGAAATCTCAACCAGTGGAATGCTTCCGATCTACATCTCCATGATTGCACCAAAAACAAAACTTTTTATTGTTCCTTCTCAAAAATATACATACACAATCTTTTCTCCGTCTATGTCTACACGCACACTCACCCACACACTTTCCTTAATGAACACAGACTGGCGACAACCTCTACAACTTTGTAATCAAACAACTCACAACAAAAACTCAACAGAATGGAAATAATCTACTCCTAAGGAAGTCATTCCACTGATTTCGAAGAAATCTCAACCAGTGGAATGCTTCCGATCTACATCTCCATGATTGCACCAAAAACAAAACTTTTTATTGTTCCTTCTCAAAAATATACATACACAATCTTTTCTCCGTCTATGTCTACACGCACACTCACCCACACACTTTCCTTAATGAACACAGACTGGCTATATAGACTCACATATCGGCAGTTACACAAGATGGAAGGCGAACCACCCTATAACCACCTCTTTCATTCAACTACATCCTGACAGTTCGGTTACAAACATTAATAATACGTATATAGACGCAGTTTTATGCCTTACTCGGCCACGTATAACTCAATATGGCGTGAAGGCCTTACAATATGACACTTGGACAAAACAGAAAATGCATAGAATCCTCTAGATTCTCATTGTCTCGGGGTGCTCCTGCACCATGGAGGATATGCCTAAGGGATGTGTAATGAGAATGCAACCAACAATTGACTTCTTTGATAGCTCATATCAACTTTTGAGTCTAAAATTAACTAAAATCATATGTTCATTGTGAATAGCTATGTTTATTCTAATGGATGATTAATTTGTAATATTGGAATGATGGAAACAATATATGATCAATGTGATGTTGGAAACTATCTTTCAAGTTAATAATCAAACCCTTGAACACTCTTAAACAAAATATATATTCATGAATGATTTGATGGGTGCAAAGTACAAATATGAAAAAAATGCTTAGAATGGTTTACTAATTGGTTTCTCTAAAATCGAGTTTGGATTGAAAAGTGTCCTATAGTTGACTATGGATATTGAAAATGTTCTTAGGAAGTAGAGTGGCATGCATACTAAATTAACTATAAGAGAAAATAGCCAATAAAAAGGTTAACAATACTATCCAAAGTGAAAATCAAATCTTGACAAAGTAAGAGCAATAAATCTAGGACCTAAATGTTCCAAGAAACAATGTTAATCATATGAGCTTGCAATATAGTGATTTTGTTAAACATGGTATGTAAGAATAGAAAATAAGAAATGCAAACTATACAAGCAAAACGAACATATATAAAATGTATGTAATTACAAGAGGTTGAGGCAATTCCCTATACTAAAGTAATTTCGAAACCTCTACACTTATTGGATGCAACTAAAAAATACGAAGAAATTAAGATTATGCTTGAAAGAGTAATTAAGTACAAATATTAATCTAAAAATAAAGAAAACCTCAATGAAATGTACTTGAACTATGAAATTAATCCACTCGAACAAGTGACTAAGTGGAACAATGCCTAGGTGCTACAGTAATGTGTCTCCTTATAAAGTAACCATTGCAAGGACAATGCCACAAGGTATGTCACTTTAGAGGACTCTTGGAGGATGACCACTCAAGAAATAAATCAGCTTATATGAAGTCTATCAAGTGTAAAAAAAGACGCGATATAAACTAGATAACAACTGAACATGGATTTGTTCAATGTAATTCTTAAGAGAGTACAAGATGCAAGTAATTTTGTCCACCACAAACGTATTCATACTTGTATTTATATACTTGGGAAGTGTGTTGTGGCCACAACATTCCCTATTTTTTTAGGAACTTGGGGCCATACCTTTTAATTTCTTAGAACTTCAATTCTATTATAATTGTGTCAAATTGAGTTATTCCTTTAGGTTTCCTTTGCATTGTGTTCTTATTGACATTAATTTATGTTTTCTAAGGTTTATATATTTAAAGGATCAATTCATTTATATTTATATCTATATTTTTAAATGTTGTAAATCAAATATATATTTAAAAATGCATAGATATGATTACACTTCAAGGTCATAAATTTCAATAATGTTTCCTTTTTTAAGCTTGTAATGTTTATCTTGGGAATGCTATTACTCTCATTAAAGATTGAATGGTTTTAGAATTTTGATTTCCAAAAGGATGAGAGTTGAACCTAAGACTTATTGTTCTCAAGAAAGAGAGCTTCCCATTCCACCAATCACCTCATCCACACACAATAGTGCTAAAATTCATCTTATTTTAAAATGAAAATTGAACTTTGACTATTGAACCATTTAATACTTGAGAAAGGTCAAATGTTATTCAATAATTGGAGTGTCCAAGAATATGACCTTTGTCACATTGCCCAAACTCTTCATTTAAGGTGCATTATTTCCTTTGTCTCTTCGAGATTTTATTTTTCACATATTTCGAATGTTTTGAACAATTGTCAATCTTAGTTTTTTTGGTACTAATATATGCCTGAAAATGGTTAATGGTCTGGTTTTGCATGAGTTTAAAATCATGTTAATACAACATTTTTTTTCTTTTTTTGGTCAGTGAATTATAATATTGGGGACCACCTCCTTTTAATATTAAAATAGATAAAATATACAAAATATTATCCTAAAGAATGGAAGAAACTCTTACAAACCCATTTCAAGGGATTACAATATGCAAGTAATTCCTATTCTAGTAGGGCATTGTATACAAAAATGTCCAAAACTATCCTAAACAAAGCTTAATGATGGAAAAAAACAAAATTAAAGATGTAAAATCCATCTACAACTAATCTTCCTTTGAGGAGGAATCCTCATCTACAACAAATCCCCAACTCACTTCCCCTACAGCCATAATTCTCATTACTTATTTTAGGAAGGTCATCGCCTTGCATGTCCTTCTTTAGTGTTGTTCATTCTTATCATTACCAATCATACTGAATGGATGTCATGCACAAGTTATCTTCCCTTCATTCACCAATAAAATGTTATTGCGTGGTGGGAAGCCAACTCCTAGCACTACCTCTTGGAGCACAACATACAAGACTCCCAACAATTGCTTCTTTTAATTAGGTGTGAGGTCACGACCTTGATAATTTGTTTTTTCACCTAAGTTAAGTAACACCCCAATAAACATTGATACAACATTTCAATTGACTTTGTATCTATGATCCTCCATCAGAAAATCGTTGCCTAGCACCCACTGAATCACATGAATCACTATCCCCACCTTTGTCTTAAAGATTCTTTTGAGTTGGGCCTCCAAAAATCCCCTAAAAAGTTTTTTTCATCATTTAGAAATCAAGTGAATGTAGGAGATGAATGAATTATTTAATGCTTCGTCATCCTTAAGTAATTGAACACATGTGCTTGCCATCAATGAGTCATTGATCCTTAGTCCTTCACATCTTTTCACCATTATTTCCCAACACCTTTTGTTGCATGAAGGCCGCCAAATACAATTATGATTGTTGTTGCATGCAATCAATTAACACAAATGGTTTGTATCTATTATGATTATTATATTAGGCCTCCTTCAATATCCTTCATATTGTTCTGATTAGAGTTCAAACTTATCCTCAAATGCATCCTATGCATTGGCATTAATATTATTAATGCAAATCAAATTATTATTAATAACATAATTAGCTAGGAAGTTTGCTTCTCTGTAAACTTGTTAAATTAAGAGTTTTGCTAGTGAGTTGAGAATGGGCCAAACATTTTTTAGAATATTTGCGATTTTCCAATGGAAATCTTTTTTTCCCTAATGCATTTATTATTGCTAGTGAACCCCCTTCTATTTGAACTAAGTTAACCCTATATTGTTTACAAACTTGAAGGTCAAATAGAAAATCATCTGCTTCAGCTTCATTTTTTTACCCAATCTTCAATTTCTTTGATTTTGCACATATTAGTTTTCCCTTCTCATTATGGACAATGCATCTAGCACCTGATACTCTTGAATTTTTTATTGTAGCTTTGTCAAAGATTAGTTTCATCCATCTAGCTATAAAAGGGGAGGGACCATTTAATATGATTTTGAAGAGTAAAGGTGGTATTTAAACTACCAAACCCTTGAATGGGGGTGGGGCTTTTATTCCTTTCTATTAACCCAAAATTTCACTGTGCCAAGATGAAAATTTCTTGTTTGTAGATGACTAATTTGCCACTCTAACTTGAGCAACTTCTTCAATGGAACAATATAACATAGTAATGTTAGAACAACTTAAAAGATGAACACAAATACTCAATCTTCAAGTAAGGATTTATATGCAAATGACACTTGATGATTTATTTTGTGCTTAGCCTCTCCTTTTATAATCACCCTTTTTCTAATTTTAGCCTCCTAAAATCTCTTTTTTTTTAAATATCATTATAATTGTCCCTTTTGCTTAGCAACACTTTTTAAGACTACTTTAGGCCCTTTTTTTAATAATAAAACATAAGTTGCCATTTTTGCAATGTTATAACATAAAGTTACTGTAACATCAAAAATTATGTACCCTCACAAATTTTTCATGCTACGTTTCGACTCACTTTAGTGTCCACATCCATAGCATGTTTCTAGGGTCATTGAACCTAAAGTTTGGCCTATTTTACCCATCACCAAGGTTTTCCAAAATTTATATTAAACATTTCTTTATTTCGCTCTCAAGAGAACACGTACAAAGTTTGAACGAATATTCCTCGGATGCAAGCGCTACGCGCTGGCATCCCAAATATTCCAAAATTTTAAAACATTGATTCTCTCGCTTCCTCTTTCAAATTCATCAATGGTAATGCTCAAATGACACTGAAACAACCTCTATAGCATACCTAACCCTTTGTGATTCCCTCTTGGCATGCAAAATTGAAAGATTGGGAAAGAAAACTTTTCTTCTTGGTTTTTTGGAAATATTCTATTGAAGAAATTTTACCATTAAGTTGTTGTAGATGATTTTGGAAAGCTCTCACAAATAGACATTGGAGATTTGGGTGCTCATTCACATTGTAGCATCTCTCATTGTTGATTTTGTGGGTTATCGATTAAACGTGGAGCCTGGAAGAGGCTCTCTTACGCAAGGGTTTGAGTTGTTCATCAATAGATTGTGCCCTCAAGGAGCTGGCAACCTCCTCTACAACATCAAGGTTGGGTAACATTGTTCCATTGTTATAGAATAGTGTTTATTCATAGTTTTATTGCTTTACATATAATATCATCTTGTATATTTTGGCAAGCTTGTGGTGTAGACCACCACCTTTGTTTCCATTTGCGCACTAGAGTAATTTTCTCCCCATAGACCAGGGATTGTATCTCTAACTTATTTATTTTTTTCACTACACTTTAATATTCCTATATGCACTTAGGAATAAGAGCACACACTTTTGTTTTTTGTTATTTCGAAGTGGCTGCTTGTGGAGGTCGAAAGACCGAAATAGGGGATTGACTTAGGCAAGCTCTCAAGCACTCCCAACCCCTTCTTATGGTTTTGAGTTGTGCAGGTTGAAGGAGTAAAGTTGAATGCATGGAAGTTTGCATATTCCTGCACTCTTCCTTCGTTATTTAATCCTCTTCATTATTTACATTTAAATGAATTATTTCATTTATTTCTCTATATATTATGTTGCTAGGCATTCATCTTGGTCCTATATGCATACCAAATGAAGTTATAGACCCAGACAGAGTTGTATTGTACCTATTTTTATTGTTATGTTGCTAGGAGGATGATAGCATGATGCTCGAATGTCCCCATGACGTGCTAGCATCCTAGGCCAAGACCTCCTCCTTTCAATGCCAGGTTCCAATTTCTTTTCTCTCTACTCCTATACATTTATTTTTGTAATGTTAGTTGTTGATTTCTTGAAATTGCAGTTCTTCCACTGTTCCTCGTAGTTCTAGCTTTGAAAATTAATTTAATTTCCTAGTGTAGAACTAAGTAGGATCTTGTTAAAGGCATTTTGTTCTTCTGAAGTGGATAGCAGCAGAATCTTCTCCTTTGGAGTTAACTTGATCCTCGTGTAAGGGTATAAAGTTTGTTTCTAGCTAGATTATTGGAATAAATCTTATGTTAGATTCAAATTTTTACACCATTACATTTTGGTGAACCCGACTATGTTCACTTGCATATCCCTTCTCATAAACTAATTTTAGTTTGGTAGAAATTAGAATTTGACAATGTCGGATCTATTTCTCCAAACTTTCACCACTTTCAATAAACCTTTCAGTAGAAAAGACTTTGATATGCTTGATGAATCCCTAGATGACTTCGTCCATGTCACGTCTTCCTCTTCTACATCAAAACAAATTTCTTCTCCAAACATGATCAACACAATTTATGTTTCTGGCTCTACACAAGAGCCCACAAAACTGAAGATTGTGGTGCATCTCCATTTAGAAACACCAACAAAACCTAAACCAGTTATCACTATTCAAGGTGCTTCAAACACACCCTGGCCTATTGATTACTTCACACAAGTTGCTAAGTGTATTGCACTAAATGCGTCAGGGCCTCCTCATGTGGTTTCCCACACATATCACACCCGACAAAACAAACAGACCGCATATGTCCCTATTTCCCTTCTGACTTCACCTATTCTACCTCTAGCTCCTCATTTGTCTTAGAAGCCCCTAATAGAGTATGATCTCATAAAGCATCTTCACACTACTCTTGCTAATATCTATCTTTGGGAACTCGTTCAGACTTCACCGACATATCATGGTATGCTCCAGGAAGCCCTACAAAATATCTCTGTTGCATCCTCTGCTAGGCTGAATGACGTAGTTTCCTTGCTTGATTGCATCTACACAAATTCTCCTAATATCATATTTCAACAATATGAGATACCTTCTTTGGAGGTACGCAAGCATGTTATGGAGTAAAAAGTATCCCTATGCCTTTTTACCTCCTAGTTTAGCTCCTAGGTCCCCTCATTTACATTATGCAAGCTTAATACTTATCTCGGAGCAATTTCACATGAAACCCATGTCAAATGGGACTTAGGGGCCCATTCTAAATGTTTAAACATGACCTAAATATGCCTTGGGACTTGGGCACTTGCGCCCAAGTTTGGCCTAATTTGTCAGGGTTAAAAAAATTGCATGTTGGCTTGGGTCCTCTCAAAAAGTTTTCCTCTGTCGGCCTATTAAATTTAAATTATGAATGATAGCGGGAAAGCATATATAAGTGAGTTTATGACTTTATTTTACACCTAGATGGATAATGGGAACTTGTGGCATTGAGTTAAGGGATTTCAAAGGTTTTAATTGTGTTGTTATTGTGTTTGTTTGTTGTAGATTTGGCTTCATCAATCCATCTCCTCATGATTTGAAGGATCGTCATCTCTATGAGGGCTTCACCTCTAAGGTGATATCTATTTGTATTTCAATCATTCTATTTCATCATTGGATTTGACCTCTGCCTTCCTTGGGCATGCACTCTATCTAACAATGGTGTTGGAAGACTTGAATGTCATTCTGAGGCTTGACTGAGGCAAGCTCCTAAACACCACAACCCCCAAACTCCTCTCTTTGTGATCACAGGTTATAGGTGTGGGATTTGGAAAAGTGCAGATAATAGAGAAGCAATTCAGAGGATAAAGATTTAGGATTTGGAAGAAAGTTGTTATTCACACCTACTAGACTAGGGCACTCGCCTCGTAGCCCTCCCGACAGGATTCATCCTGAAAGTAGGATCAGGATATCATCTGACACACCTCACTATTCTAAATCTGCAGAAAATTGCCCTATCAGACTTGGGTGCCCGTCCTATAGTCCGCAAAGTTTTCAATTATGGAAATCCAACTTCTGGTATGTTTCTAATCCTTCATAAGTGCCTTCCTGTCTAGTTTCTATAGCATTCTATCCGTCTATACCTGATTTCATTATAATTAGGGTTTGAGGCTTATTTGATCTAGGGTTTGACAAAACTTTGATATAATCTATATTTCCATATCACTCCTGAGTACATAAACATGTAGTCGATTCCTCATTAATCTGTAGTGACTTGGCTCAATTTTTGTCCTTGAATGTTATTGTGAAAGGAGGGTTTGATTTGATAGACTTTGACACTATCCATCATCTTCCCACTTTTCATACATAACATTTTGGTGAACCCATGTTTTTACTGAACTTGCATCTTGTTGAGTGTTGTAATTAGTCATTGCATTCATTCATATCATATTAATCATCTTGCATTGAAAAATCTAGCATACATTTGAAAATTTTGAAAAAACAAGCATTTTAGGCTTGCATTAAGACATAGTTTTGCATAATTTGTGTTGCATATCATAAAAAGATTTAATTTTCTGATATTTACATCAAATCTGAGTAATTCATCATTGCTTCATATCAAATCTTGTATTTAAAAGCTTCATTTTCTAGGGTTTTGCTTAAAAAGTTGCATTTTTCCATATAACCTAGTCTTTGCAAAAACTAGGGTTTGTAGTCAAAATTTCATTTTCAGATTTTGCTACTTCTTTTCAACATTCATTCAAATCTGATTTTGAAGGTAGTGTTGGATCATATTGCATGCTTTTGCATCCTAGCTTTGAAACTTTCGCCTTTTGCAATTACATATTGTGTATTTCAACATTAAGGGCTTTATTCACTTTCTTCAAACTTATTTAAACAAACTTTCAAATCATTCATCTTGCCTCATTGTGTAGCATTATTTCCATCCTACTTACTTGGTTTATTATGAAATTTGTGTGTTTTTTTCTTGAAAAACCTAATTTCATCAATCAAGTGCTTTGGTGTGAAACAGTCTCACATACGTGGCTTCTCATCACAACAACACTATGGTCCCTCCTAGAGTTTATAAGAAGAGGAAGACTCGTGAACCTACATTAAATTTTACACCACATGATAGAACAATTGAAGCATTGAAGGACCATTTTACATCATCGTGCAAATAATGGGAAATCCTACAAGAGGATCCCTTATTGATTCTAATTGTATGACTAATGTAGCTACTAAAGAGTTCCTCTATTCGCATGATTTGATACAAGAATCTTATGAGCACACAGACATGATGATTAAAACACATATTGGAGCTTTCCTCCTAGCCATAGGGAAGATTACTTTACTGATCAAAGTATTCGATAAAGCTTTGGAATAATCATTTAACATCATCCCTACATCTGACCTCTTCTATATAAAATTAGGCCATCCATGGCTCAAGGCCATGAAAGATGTCCCCTCCACAATTCATAAATGCCTAAAATTTCATCACCATGGGACCATGCATACTATCCACTATATTCAATGGCAACCTATGGTTACTCAAAAAAACTTCAACCTTAATTACTTTTGCCATGGCCTACCGAACCTCCTCAACCACGACAAGATCAAACATTCTTGGGATACCAACGATATAAAGTAAAGTTGATAACAAAATTGGCTAGACCTCCTATAGAACAAATCATAAGTAAAGAGCAACCTAAATTGAAATAACCCCCTGGACTGAGAGGTAAGGGGGTCTTTGCCGAGGTTCCTCCTCCTTCATCCTTATAAGGATCGGGAGATACCCGTAAAGAACAAAACACTTCATCGCAAAAGGTTAATTTAGCACAAGATTCCTCCTCTAAGATGTTGAAGACTGTGGAAAATCATGAGAATACTTTTACAAACATCACCAATAAAACACTAAGGAATAGGCAAGAAAGAGAAAGGAGGAGAAGACAAGCCTTAGCTCAACAAGCCACACCCCAACAAGAGAACATTCCACCACCTGAAATTGAACCAACTAAAGAAGAGCTTAAGGTTGAAGAGTTCAAAGATGATGATTTAAGTTGGGCAATCATACCCTATGTTCCTATTTCCTCTTGCATTCAGAGGAAGATGATTTGCTTGATGACAACCGCTAGTTCGGTTGTGTAAAACAGGTAAGTATTTCTAACCCTTTTTAGCCACCTTTGTTGTAGCATACCTTTGCTCGCTTACGTGGCCTCCTCTTATGTGTTGTGTTCCCCCGTATTGTGTTATGTGTTGTTTAGGTCTCTTTGGATGACCCTTGATACTCTTGTAAGGTCAAGGATACAAGGAGACCACCTCTGTTGTGACCATTCTTCTATTTGTCTCTACATTCTTCTACTCTTCTCTTCTCTATTTTATTGTTGTGTGTTGTGCCTTAGGGGCATAGCGTTGTGGAAGATGTCTTGGGGGCATCCTCCTATGTGGTGTTCCTAAAGCACTTGGTTCTCCTCTCTCATTTTTATTGTTTACATTCCTTAGTGATTCTACCTAGTTAGCGGATGACGAAAACAAATAAATACTGATAAGGACCATGTGTCCCTTAAGCAAGCAAGCAAAAGTGGACCCAATACATATATGAAGATGGGGTTTATATATATATATATGACGCTTGACTAGTAGAATCACTTCGTGTGATGTATCATGTTGTGACACTTCTTGTAACAAACATTTGCAATACTCTCAATTTGCTTCATACACTTTGGATGGTTTTGTATCTCACCTTGTCATTACACTCAGTTTTGAGATACCTACAGTTTAGCCCAATGGCTATACTCAGTTCCAAACTCATGAGTGTAGCCTTGGTCTCTTATGTGATATGATTTATGCATAGCTTTTATGAATTGATTTGGTTGTTATTTTAGAGTAAGATGTTCTAACCAAAGCTTGTATCTTGTCAATTATCTTAGCAAATCTTATCAATGTGTTTGTGGGAGCATTTAGTGATCATGGCACATGTCACCTCTGGGGGCATGGGCTTTGCAAAAGCTCTTGTTCCCTTGTGTGTTTTCACTTTACCTTAATGTGCTTGATATCGGCAAGCGGCATCAACCACTTTAAGGTGGGCACATATATAATGGTATCTGTCTAATTATCTTTTACACTGACAAAGCTTGTTTGAAATCCCTCATCACAAGGCGGGATAGTGTATCTCTTGATCTAGTACACATCCTTTTTAAAAGCAAGAAAGCCCTCATCGTGAGGTGGGATGATGTATCTCTTGATCTAGTGTGTATCCTTTTATATAAAGCCCTTCTGCGGAAGGTGGGATGGTGTATCTCTTGAGCTAATGTACATCCTTTTATATAAAGTCCTCTGTAGAGGTGGGGCTGGATCTTGAGTCATCCACCCTTAAGTGTGTCTTTGGCGGTTGTGGTAGCGTAGCTCAACCATCAACTATGTTTGGCATGTTTTAGATGGTGGGACTTAGCAATAAGCTCCTTCCCATCGCTCATGTTTGCCATGTATAAGACGTATAATGTGTCTCTGGCATACTATGTGGCACTCATGTATTCTGTGTCTCTTCCTTGTGTGTCTGTTGTGTATTCCCCCGAGTGTGGTCTAAAGGCATGTAGTGATGAGCTCACTCCACACTTGCATTTTTGTTTGGCATGTCTTCCCCCTGGTGTGGTCTAAAGGCGTGTAGCAATGAGCTCCCTCCACACTTTGGGTTTTGTTTTGCGTGTTTTCGACAGTCTAAAGACGTGTAGCAATGAGCTCCCTCCGCCCCTAGTTTAGAATTTATTTTAATTGTTAAATTAATGTATTCTTTATGTATTGTGTGACTGCTCTCATGTATTATTCGTGGATTGTGTGCTTCCACTATATTCTCCATGTTTTGCATACTTCTTACTGTCTCCATTGTGTCTTACATGTCTTCTGTGTGTTTTCTAGTGCTTACCTGAGATTGGGGGCTAGAAATAGTCCTCCAACCTTTGTGTATGCCTTAGCTCTATGTGCATAGTGTGTTTGATGTGTTTTCGACCATACTTTGATGCATGTATGGAATCATAAGATCATACATACATTAAAGTGGGGGCTAAATGTCATGGAGTAAAAAGTATCCCTAGACCTTTTTACCTCCTAGTTTAGCTCCTAGGTCCCCTCATTTACATTATGCAAGCTTAATACTTATCCCAAAGAAATTTCCCCTGAAACCCATGTCAAATGGGACTTAGGGGCCCATTCTAAATGTTTAAACATGACCTAAATGTGCCTTGGGACTTGGGCGCCTATGCCCAAGTCCGACCTAATTTTTCAGGGTTAAAACAATTGCATGTTGGCTTGGGCCCTCTCAAAAGGTTTCCCTCTATCAGCCTATTCAATTTAAATTACAAATGTTAGTAGGAAAGCATATATAAGTGAGTTTATGACTTCATTTTAAGCCTAGATGGATAATGCAAACTTGTGGTATTGAGTTAAGCGATTTCAAAGGCTTTCATTGTGTTGCAGAGCAGAATTGTGTTGTTATTGTGTTTGTTTGTTGTAGATTTGGCTTCATCAATCCATGTCATCATGATTTGAAGGATCTTCATCTTTGTGAGGACTTCACCTCTAAGGTGACATCTATTTGTATTTCAATCACTCTATTTCATCATTGGATTTGGCCTTTGCCCTCCTTAGGCATGCACTCTATCTAACAACGGTGTTGGAAAACTTGAATGTCATTCCAGGGCTTGATCGAGGCAAGCTCCTAAACACCACAACCCCCAAACCCCTCTCTTTGTGATTGCAAGTTACAGGTGTGGGATTTGGAGAAGTGCAGGTATAGAGAAGCAATTCAGAGGATAAAGATTCAGGATCTGGAAGAAATTTGTTGTTATTCACACCTACTAGACTAGGGCGCCTACTCCATAGTCCTCCTGACATGATTCACCCTAAAACTAGGATCAGGATATCATCCGACACACCTCACTATTCCAGATCTGCAAAAAAACTGCCCTATCAAACTTGGGCACCTGCCCTATAGTCTACAAAGTTTTCAATTATAGAAATCCAACTTCTGGTATATTTTTTAACCTTCCTAAGTGCCTTCCTATCCAGTTTTATGTAGCATTATGTTTGTTTGTACCTGATTTCATTATAATTAGGGTTTGAGGCTTATTTGATCTAGGATTTGACAAATCTCTCAATCTAATCTATCTTTCCTTATCATTCCTGAGTACATAAACCCATAGCTGAGTCCCCATTCATTTTTACTGACTTGGCTCAGTTTTTTTCCTTGAATGTTATTGTGAAAGGAGGGTTTGATTTGATAGACTTTGACACTATCTATCATCTTCCCACTTTTCATACATAACAAAGCAGAATGATCCTCTGCTCATTATTGTTGGAATTAATAATTTTGGAATCAAGCGTACCCTTATTGACAACAATTTAGGTCTCAATGTTTGTGGTGTAGACTTTGTTGGGACATGAAAATTTCAAAAAAATTCTATACTCCTATCCACCCCATGTCCAACCAAATCAGAAAATTATACGCCCAAAATTGTAATAACAGCTGATAAATTCCATAAACATAACATGATTTTTACCACAAATATTTGTCTCACCTCTCAAACCATAGTCTTCAAAAAGAAAAATCCTCAATTCTTTGATTTCGGCAAGACCTCAGTTTTTTATACCGACCCATGTTCCATTTGAAGCAAGCTAGATGTGTAAGGAAATGAGGAGTATGGTCGGAATGAAAGCTTCAAAAATCTCTGATGAAAGAAGTAGCGTCGATGACCCCTCATCAGAGGGAGAGTCCCCAGTCACGCCAAATTAATCAAATATGAGGGCCATCGGGATGAGAAAACATTATCAGAGAATACTTTGAACATTCCCTCGACAACATAGATCACACCGACGAGAGAATTCGATAAGAATCCTGCCGAACAAACCATGAAACGGGTGGAACTATCGATTCATCAAGAAGAAATGCACATCGAAACAAGAGATTTATCTGTCTCTGACCTTATGATGTCTCAACAACCATAAGGCATTTTCAGCCAAAGTCACACCGATATATATGAGGGATATGACTCATCAGCGAAACGAAACAGATTGGAGTAGGATTTATAAGTCCTGTTGAATCTGTAGTCACAACGATAAAGGATTTCGATGACATGTGATTGTGATCATTCTGATGAAGAATAAAAAGGAAGGCATCAGGGAAACAACCAGGATCAGATAAGTTGAATGAAGTCATCCCGATAGCATATGTTGTTCCGATGAAGATAGTGACCACACACATCGATGAGACTCTTTTTGATAGGTCATAAAGACAAGCAATATCGGTATCAATTTCTTGGGTCTTACCGATTTCACTAACCTGCCCTGTAAAGAGAAACCGATAAACATTTCGACAAGATTCATGTCGATATTAATATAAGAGATATTTGAAGTATCGGAGTAGGATGTTGTTCTCACAATGATAATATAAGTCAGGCTGACAACATCTCCTATGCTCATTATTATATCGGATAAACCTTGAAATGTCGTGCCGATATAAACATATATATGTTTTCATAAAAAGTGACATCGAGGAGACAAAACAAAGGGTCACATCGATTGATTCATCTACAAATATCCATGCCATAAGAAGCGATTAGATCACCCTAACATTACAAAAGTCTTACCGATGAAGGACGTTATGACAATGTGACATCTCACAACGATTATGGACATTAATGCACTAGAAGTATTAATTACAGGCTGAGAAGAAATCCTCTGAAGAGCCATTCTAAATCATTGCAATTGGGTTCAAAAGAATTGTTTAAGAGCACGAAAGCGAGAATTTAGAGAGAACAAAGGAATTTGCTGATCATCTCAGATAATAGGTACACACATAAAAACCTCTATGTGGTGGATTATAATTTGAATTTGCTATTTAGAATTATAATGGAGACACCAGTAAAGGGCAAGGGTAGAAAACAACAAGGTGAAACTAGTAAACCTAAGAAACAGAAAATTGATAAAAGCCCTGATGAAAAGATAAAAGAGAGAAAACTAAATCAAGATTTGATAGACCAATTGCCTAGGTCTACCCCTAAAGCCTGAAGGTCTGCACAACTCAGGGTGGAGGTAGAGAAGTTAGAAGAAAAATGAAAATACCTGGGAAATGTATGGACACCAATCAAAGGCTATGAGTTGTTCAAATTCCATTATGATAGAAGATTTAGAAATGTCCCAGTGTCTAATCCATGGCATTTGAATTTGGGAAAATTGGTTGTCCCAGACGTGTTTGTGAATGTAGAACTCCTAAAACTCTTGGCTAAATATAACAATCCCAACCTCAAAGCCATATGCAATCCACAAGGAGAGCTTGTTATACACTTATCCAAAAATGCCATTTGTGAAGTATTTGATTTGGATGACTTGTGTACACTTCCCATAGTATATGAAGATTTAGACAAAGAGTACTGGAGGATGGACACCACATACAATGGATGGAGATTACTTCTCCACAGGCCTAGGGCAGAGGGAAAAATAGAACCTTTTGATGACAATGATGGACCTCCATTCCATGTGTCCTTGTTTGAACCATATATGCAATACTGAAGAGACCTAGTGTCTCAAGTTATTGCTTGGAACCTCTTTCTTTCATTGGTCGTCGGCCACACTAGAGTTTCGACAAAACTAGTGAATGTTACACCGACAATTTTGTTCACATCGATGAAGGGACAAGCTATCAGGCAGACTTACTATATTGGCACAGTCTTAAGTTACTTCTCCAATCGATGAGGGTCATACTGATGTGAGAAGTCCATCGGCATAAGGTTGGGCATTGAGTAAACTCATGGTGGTCGTTCCGATAGTATTGAGTTACCCCGATGGAAGTGTGCGTTGGGATCAATGGATCATCGGCGTAAGAACTATAATCGGCCTAGTGTTGAGATGTCTCTTCGAAGTTACCAGTCACTTCGATGAGGGGTTAGCATAGCACTGGCGTTGGTGAGACAAGGATCCGTCGAAGTAAGTGTTGAACAGTTCACCGATGATGAAGGTTATCCCGATGAGTCTTTGACTATCATTGTTGGCAACAAAATTGCCGACGATAGTCATTTTGATCGTTTGTGGTTATAAACCGGAATAGTATACGCGACCTAGTGCATGTGGGATTATTCATCTCATGGAATGCGAACAGTTACGACTGTTGAGCAAGAACGACGATGGGGAAGGCAAATCATTCAGTTAGGGCAATAGTCGAGTAACCATTTTTTGCTCTTGCAGACTGATGTTATAAAACTGATTTGCTGGCATTGCTGTTTGATGATGAAGAGGTTTGATTTGTACAAGTTTATTCTGTAGAATGTGTAATTGATATAAACAGTTTTGTACAAATTGTAAAAGTGACCGATACCTGAACATTATAATAGGGGATCTTTATTGTATATTCAGTTTTACTGTAATAAAGATTGTTCTATTGTGGTGGTGGGTTTTTTACCCAAAAGGGTTTTCCCACGTAATACTAGAGTCTATTTTGTCTATTTTGTTTCTCTGGTGTATTTATCTGATTATTTCATTTTGAAAGTTACCTATCTGCATTTTCCCCTTGGAATTTTCATTAGGGAAGTTGTTTTCTGCACCTATGCTTTCCTTACAAGTGGTATCAGAGCCTGGCCAGTTGTGCTATCCTTGTTGGTAGTTTGGGTTTTTTGTGTCAATTCTGTGAGTGGGAGTTCTGTAGAGATTTATTTGGTTAAATAAGATGGAAAGTACGTCAGACAAAATAAACATTGAAAAGTTCAATGGCACAAACTTTGAGTTGTGGAAACTTAAAGTTGAAGACATGCTGGTCTATAGAGATCTTTGGGTTGCTGTGTCTGGAACTCAACCTACAGGCATGAAGCAAGAAGATTGGGATCTGGCAAATAGGAAAGCCAAAGGACTGATAAGATTGACTTTATCTGACTCTGTTCTATTGAACGTCCATGAGGAGAAGACTGCAAGTGATTTGTGGAAGAAGTTGAATAATATTTATCAGGGCAAGTCCTTGGTGAATAAACTTTTCCTCAGAAAGAAATTATATTCTCTAAAGATGGATGAAGGTGCATCTGTAGCAGAACATCTAAGTGCATTCAATACGATTGTTACTCAGTTGACATCTATAGGTGTAAAAATAGAAGAGGAGGACCGTTGTATGCTTCTGTTGTGTTCCTTACCTGACTCATGGGACCATCTAGTGATGGCTATTGGAAGTACAACAACTACATTTTCAACAGAAACTGTTGTTGCCTCACTATTGTCTGAAGAGATGTGGAGGAAGTCTTCTGGTATGGCCAAAGAGGCTTTATCTGTTCGAGGTAGATCAAAGGAAAGAGGCAAGAAGGACAAGAAGTCTAAGTCCAAATCAGAGGGGAAATCAAAATCCCCTGGCAAGAAGTCCAAGGTGAAGTGTTGGAATTGTGGGCAGAAAGGTCACATCAAGAAAGACTGCAAAGAGGAGAAAAAGAAGAAGAGCTTCTCTGACTCTGAGTCTTCACAAAGTGATGCTGATGCCTTCATTGCTGCTTTGGCAATGCCTGCATCTGAAGATGTTTGGCTGGTGGATTCAGGAGCATCTTTTCATATGACATCTCACAGAGAGTGGTTCACAAAGTATGAACTGTATGTTGGTAGGAAGGTGTTCTTGGCAAGTGATTCAACACTGGAAATTGTTGGCCGAGGACGAGTCAGAATCTAGTTCCCGGATGGCAAGATAAAGGGAATGAATGGAGTTCTTCACATACCAGGTCTAGCTCAAAATTTACTTTCTGTTAGTAAGCTTAATGATGTTGGAGTGCAAGTTACTTTTGTAAATGGTGGCTATAAAATGACTAGAGGTTCTATTGTACTGGAAAAGGGTGAACGCATTGGAACTCTGTATAGGTTAGATGCAAAACCAGTGTGCTGTAATAATGTCTCTGTAAAATCTAAAGAAGCTACTATTGTAACACATGATGCAAACTCTATGGAAGTTAAACTTCCTGTAGAGAAAACAATGCTCTAGCATCATAGACTTGGTCACATAGGTGAAAAAGGTTTAAAAACCTTGAAGAACAAAAACTTGGTAGATGGACTGACTGATTGTAATCTAGAGTTTGATTTTTGTGAACATTGTATATATGGAAAACAGAACTGTGTTTCTTTTTACTCTAGTTCTCATAAATCTTTTAGTGTTCTGGACTATGTACATTCTAATGTTTTTGGTCCAGTTGATGTTCCTTCTATGTCTAAATCAAGATACTACGTATCGTTTATTGATGATTATTCAAGGAGGGCATTTATATATTTTATGAAAAATAAATCAGAAGTGTTCAGTCGGTTTAAAGAATTTAAAACTCTTGTGGAAAATCAGACTGGTAGAAAAATAAAATGTTTGAGAACGGATAATGGTGGTGAATATTGCAATGCAGATTTTGATAAGTATTGTGTAGACCATGGAATTAAAAGGCATAAGACTACATCTTATACTCCACAGCAAAATGGAGTTGCTGAAAGGTTAAATCAATCGTTGATGGAGAAAGCAAGAAGTATGTTGAGTTATGCTGGGCTTGAACAAAAGTTCTAGGCTGAGGTAGTTGCTACAACTTGTTACTTGCTGAATTGTTCTCCTACTTCAACATTGGTTGATAAGACGCCTATGGAAGCGTGGTCTAGAAAGAAGCCCTCTCTAAGACATCTTCGTGTCTTTGGCTGTGAAGCATATGCTCATATTCCTGAGGTAAAAAGATCTAAGTTAGATAACAAGGCAGTAAAATGTATCTTTATTGGCTATGGAATCGGTGTTAAAGGGTACAAGCTTTGGAATCCTGAAACTGAAAAAGTAATTTACAGCAAGAATGTAATTTTCAGAGAGTTGAAACCTTTGGTTATTGATCCTCAGCTGGAGAAGACAGAAAAGAAGAAAGAAAAGAGTGTTGTGAATATTCCTCTGACCCCTGTAAAAGAGGAACAACAAACACCAAGTGTAGATGGTTCAGATGTGAGTTCGAGTAGCTCTGAAGATTTAGATCCAGAGCAAGAACCTAACCCTGCACCTCATCTTTTGAGACGGTCTACACGTGAAAGAAGACAACCAGATAGGTATAGATTTTCAGTACTTGATTCAAGTTGTGCCTATGATTTACTTACTGATACTGATGAACCTAGGACTGTGATAGAAGCTATTAGTTTACCTGATTCATATTCTTGGTTGGAAGCCATGGATAGTGAAATGAAATCATTGGAGAAGAATGGAACCTGGGATCTGGTGCCCTTGCCTGAAGGTAGAAAACCTGTGGGCTACAAGTGGGTATTTAAAAAGAAATATGGTCCAGATGGTAGTGTTGATAAGTACAAGGCAAGACTGGTTGCTAAGGGGTATTCCCAAAAGGAAGGTATTGATTATGGAGAAAATTTTTCTCTTGTAGCTAAGCTGACATCCATTAGATTTCTTTTGTCACTTGCAGCAGCGTATGACTTTGAAATTGAGCAGATGGATGTGACGACAGCATTTCTTCATGGGGACCTTGAAGAAGAAATTTATATGTCCTAGCCAGAGCATTTTGTGGTAAAAGGAAAAGAACATCTGGTATGTAAACTTAAAAAGTCTCTTTATGGTTTGAAACAATCTCCCAGAATGTGGTATCTGAAGTTTGATACGTATGTGTTATCTTTAGGATATGTGAGATCTAAATCTGATCATTGTGTCTATTATAAAACTGAAGGTGATCGGATTCTTATAATTGCACTATATGTGGATGATATGTTGTTCATTGGCAATGGTAAGGGGGTGATCTCATATTTAAAATATCAGTTGTCCTTGAAATTTGAAATGAAGAATCTGGGGGCAGCAAAGTACATTCTGGGAATGGAGATCAAAAGGGACAGATCTAAGAGAAAGCTTTGGCTCAGCCAGAGCAAGTATATTACTAATGTTCTTGATGAATTTAATATGTCTTATTCTAAACAATTAGTTGTTCCAGTTTTGCAAGGAACGAAACTATCTGTTGAAGATTGTCTAGAATCTTCGAATGAAACTGACGACATGAAAAGAGTGCCTTATGCAAGTGTTGTTGGTAGTTTAATGTATGCAATGGTCTGTACCAGACCAGACATTGCCCAAGCAGTGGGAGTTTTGAGCCGATTTATGATGAATCCAGGCAGATCACATTGGGATGTTGTGAAAAGAGTTATGAGGTATTTGAAGGGAACTTCTGACTATGTTATTTGCTATCATGGAAACTCAGATGGATCTGAGAGATCTATCAGCATTCAAGGATATGTTGATTCTGATTGGGCAGGGGACATTGACAGTAGAAGATCTACCAATGGATATGTATTCACGTTAAATGGTGGTGCTATTAGTTGGATGAGCAAGCGACAAGCTGTAGTCTCTTTGTCCACAACAGAGGCAGAGTACATGGCAGCTACTCGTGCATGCCAAGAAGCTATTTGGTTGAAGAGGTTGTGTTCTAATGTTGGTTTTAATCCAGGGCAAATAGAAATTCATTGTGACAGTCAAAGTGCTATCTGTTTGGCAAAAAATCCTACATTTCATGCTAGGACAAAACATATTGATGTCCAATATCACTTTGTTCGTGATATGGTAGAAGACAGGAAGGTAAAGCTAGAAAAAGTTGACACTTTGGAAAATGTCGCTGACGCCTTAACAAAACCAGTAAGCACAACCAAGTTCAAATGGTGTTCAGATGAAATGGGTCTTCGGGCCCATAATTCTTAGTAAGCCTTTTGAGGATTAAGAGGTTAGCAATAATCTCTTCGACAAGTGGGAGATTGAAGAGACCTAGTGTCTCAAGTTATTGCTTGGAACCTCTTTCTTTCATTGGTCGTCGGCCACACTAGAGTTTCGGCAGAACTAGTGAATGTTACACCGACAGTTTTGTTCACATTGATGAAGGGACAAGCTATCAGGCAGACTTACTATATCAGCACAGTCTTAAGTTACTTCTCCGATCGATGAGGGTCATACCGATGTGAGAAGTCCATCGGCATAAGGTTGGGCGTTGAGTAAACTCATGGTGGTCGTTCCGATAGTATTGAGTTACCCCGATGGAAGTGTGCGTTGGGATCAATGGATCATCGGCGTAAGAACTATAATCAGCCCAGCGTTGATATGTCTCTCCGAAGTTACCAGTCACTCCGATGAAGGGTTAGCATAGCATTGGCGTTGGTGAGACAAGGATCCGTCAGAGTAAGTGTTGAATAGTTCACCGATGATGAAGGTTATCCTAATGAGTCTTTGACTATCATTATCGACAACAAAATTGCCGACGATAGTCATTTTGATCGTTTGTGGTTATAAACCAGAATAGTATACGCGACCTGGTGCATGTGGGATTATTCATCTCATGGAATGCGAATAGTTACGACTGTTGAGCAGCAACGACAATGGGGAAGGCATATCATTCAGTTAGGGCAACAGTCGAGTAACTATTTTTTGCTCTTGCAGACTGATGTTATAAAACTGATCTGCTGGCATCATTGTTTGATGATGAAGAGGTTTGATTTGTACAAGTTTATTCTGTAGAATGTGCAGTTGATATAAATAGTTTTGTACAAATTGTAAAAGTGACTGATACCTGAACATTAGAACAGGGGATCTTTATTGTATATTCAGTTTTACTGTAATAAAGATTGTTCTATTGTGGTGGTGGGTTTTTTACCTGAAAGGGTTTTCCCACGTAATACTGGAGTCTATTTTGTCTATTTTGTTTCTCTAGTGTATTTATCTGATTATTTCATTTTGAAAGTTACCTGTCTGCATTTTCCCCTTGGAATTTTCATTAGGGAAGTTGTTTTCCACACCTGTGCTTTCCTTACAAATACACATATTATTCCATTGGCCAAGTCCTAGGGTCAGAGGTTCTTGATTTCATGACAATTCCATTAATGGTGATAGCAACAGATATCTAGTGTCATAATGCTAGGCAGTTTGACTATGCTGCTTGTATTTTCAAAAAGATTGATTCTAGTTTAATTGCAATTAAGAACAATGCCCCAACAGTCTCTTTTGAGCATTATTCGCTCCTCATGCACATGGTATTATACTATGGCCAGGAAATGGGGATATGGCCAAGTGAACTTAGAATTGCTCAAGTAGACAAAAGGGGACAAAAGTCGCCTATGCAAATGTGGATAAGGGTATGGGACAGTAGGTTTGCCCACTCCAGTTACATTCATTTTGAAGAATATTTTGTAAAAGTGTTGTATAGATACTTTAACCATCCTTGTGAATATTCACTATCGGATGAAATAAAAAGGTTTCTCAGACCAAAAGATTTTGGTGGTCCCCCAACTGTCACCCATAACTGGGGAGATTGGTATTGCTTTGAGGATTCAACCATGGTCAGAATTTATGGTATTGAAGATACCCCATTTATATTGCCCAAGACAGTTCCTGATAGGATTGCTTACTTAGAGATAGTCAAGCAAATGAATTGTTCTAATGTGATGAACTTAAGTGCCTATGACAAACAATCCTTCATGCCTAGTACTATATACTTTGGGGATTTTATTGTGGTGTCTAAAGAAGGTTATGGTCTCATCAGGGACAAATTAATGCATTACAACATGAAGTGTGCAAAGGCAAGAAAAGGATTTTGTAACATCCATATCTGATTTTACTTGAAAACTAGGTTTTAACATAGGTATATTTTTTTTCTTTGTAATCAAATATAAAAGAATTTCACTACTATCAAGTATAACATTCTTTGCTTTAACCAAAAACATGATTTCATTTTTCACAAAGCTGAAAGAAATGATAAACCATAAACATTTTGTTTTCTCACAATTTGAAATATTCTTAAAACAAATACAATATTAGAGACATACCATTATCACCGCATCTCGATTGTCGACCCATCACATTCAAGACTCGGCAATCCTCAATATTTGGAAGAGAAAGTATCTTCAAGGAGCTTAACCTCCAACCACAGACCGTCAGTCTCCCGCACTCCTTCCTAACAGGAAGTGGCCCTACCCTACTCAAGAGGATAGACTTAGGATAACCATCGGTGTTAGACATCTGAGCTCTGGTGTTGTAACTTACGTGTCTTGTTATCATGCAGATCCCTAGATACCCTCTAGTCATGCATGACCCTCCACAAGAAATGCCATCCAGTCATAGTGAACATTCAATGCACTTGAGGATCGTGCATCACCTTGGCTAAAGGATTTGTATTTAAATAGCGTAGTATGAATGCATGAATATAGTTCACCCACCCTACTCGACTTGAATTAATCGCAATCCTACAGTTTTCCTATTTGTAAGGTTTATATACATGTTGACCTCGATGACCTCAAGGTATTTGAATTCCCTCATGCATTAGTGCATGGCGCAAAGGTTTACTCTATTCCCGAGTTTATGGATTCATCTCCGTTTTCACGATGTATAAAGGGTTTTCTATTTCATTGTTTATACGGATAGCATTTGTAATGCAGTAATAATCCCATAACCGTCTAAAACATTGTTTAATAATATCCACTCCTAAGTGGTCTCTAACTTGGCTATATGGTTTCCATAAGTTTATACAACATACTCAAGTATATAATACAATTACCCGTAAACCCAGAGTTTTAAGTTTTAGACTCATAAAGGTCTTCAAGGTAATAGCGACACAAGGATCATCGCATGTAATTTACTTAACTAAAACACAAAATGCAGGTTTCCCACCCTTATCTATTCACTTTAAATGCATGACAGTATTTTTGACCAAGGATAATTACTTATACTTCAACTCTACACCTCCTTCCAAAACAAATGGTTTTACATAGTTCAATGAGGTAAGAGTTAAATGATAAAGATATTAAAAGACTTGGAATCTATCTTGAGACACAAGAGATGATCAAACTCATATGTCGACCTCTAACTGAAGATCTAAAACCGAATAAGAAACTAGCTAAATACATTTGTCGGCATTCAATGTCTTATTTTCGGGATTCTTATCTGTTTGGATAGAGAGACATTTTGTAACCTTAGCCTACCCTGGTTTTTATCTCCCGACACCACAGCCAGTTAAAATTACACCATCCGGCTGTCAAAACAATCTAAAAACTACGTCGAAAACATGCATTAGATATGAGGTTTAGACTCCTTCATAGTAAGCACGTGGTGCAATGTGGCTTCTCACTAAGAAACTAACATTTCGAGTGTACAAAAGATAGTTTGAGATGGAATCACAGTCATGTATAATGCTTACTAGAGGTAAATGAATGCAGTGCATTTCATTAGCAGGTTGTGGTTTACATTACGACCATCACAATAATATACATACAAGGATATATTCATGGCAGGCATATAGTTTAAAGTTTGCACCCAAATACTACTGAGTTATCCTTCATGCTCTGATTATCGTTCACATCTTGCTTCCTACATTTAGCTACCTTGGTATATACATATGTGAACCTGTGTTCTACTATTACAATGGTAGTGTTCATGATGTACAAATATTACGTATTCTGAGTAGACAAACTCCACTCGATTTATACAGAAAAATGCATTATTATCATTAACTTCTACATTGTAACACACAACACATACACAGCCAGTTGAAAGATGCGAACAGTGAACATAGTCTACGCAGAGAGGAAGAATGGAAACCTGTCGTAATACTCAAGATTTAGCTGTTGTTGGCTCGTCCTTGCTGAGCTCTCAGCGACATCCTCCAAGTTCTTTCCTCAGTCTCTAAACCCACAGCACTCTCCTATCCGTGCACTCTTCAAAAGAAAAGTGTTGTCTACCACTCCCACGGCGAAGAAGAATAAGGGCATTTACCTCTCTAATTTCAATTTCTTCTCAACCGAATAACAACCTACAAGACTGCCCACGGCGAAGAAGCATAATGACATTTAACCTCTGTCATTCCATGCCTAAACAAAAGGAGATCAGTTGCTGCAGCCACCCGACTCCCTATCCAACAACGACCACTAAACATGATGGAGGCTCCCATATTGCGACGTGGCACAAAAACCCCCTCCACTAGCTCGATGCATCATGGCTTTTAAACTTCTGAATATGCAACTAACACGATTAGTGGAGTTAAATTCTTACAAGGTGGAGAATAATAAATGTATATTGTGTCTCCAAGGTCAAAAAGAGAGAAAGAGTAAAGACCGACTTAATAAAGAAAGTATGGGTTAGATTAATGATAACTCAAGTCTTAAGCTCGAAGCGAAAAGACGCATTCGAAATGGAAGACGTCCAAAATGACAGAACATGGGCGTAAACCTACTCGACTTGACGAGAAAACTGACATCAAACAAACTAACGAAAATACCTCACGTTAACCAAGATATAACTAAGGCGATTTTGGAATATTCTTCCAAATAATGACCAAAACAGATTATAGCTCATCTCGGCTTCAAATTTGACTTCCATCAATTTTCAAAAAGGAATAAATTCACAACACATGTTCAAAATGTTTTTACGGCAATCACGACGGATTGGGCGTAACGCAAAACAAGTTTTCTAAATCATTTGATGCACAATTACGACTTCTTGTGTCTTTCAACTACGAGACGCGACTCACAAATCCACCACAACTAAGTTTATTTATTTACCTATAAACAAAATATTAGTCATCTATATAAGACGACTTGATTTAGTGGACTTGCGACAACAACATCGATTTCCCACATTCTAAATGACGACTTACGAAAAGTGATAAACCTTAACTTCGGACGTCGACATCTAGTCTTAAATTATCTCAGTCGTAAACATGACTAAATTTAAGGCTTCAAGGTTTATCTACCTGCTTGGCGTTTTCAGTAACAAACACCCATGGTTAATTTCCAGAGTCTATTCTCTTTCTCAAAGATACTTTCTCTTCCTGTCGAACATGGTCCACCTGTTCCTGCAACGACAATCTCACATACAATTTTTGTGGTCAAAGCACCTAAATTCCAAATCAAAGCATGATATATCCAAACATCATTTTCTCCTGACAAAAAGACATTTTAGTTTATAATATCACATTGATCATAATCAATAGATTCCAAATTTTCATAGAACTAACTTTGTCTATTTACATCACTAGTTTCCATGTCGTCCACAACATATTATATAACTGAAATTTGCAAGAAAAGTAAATAACGTTATTGATTCAAAAAAGAGGGATGTAACATATCCTTCCCCTTTAAAAATCATCGTCCCCGCTGATTAAGTTTATCAAGCAAAAATTAAACTTAAAACAAACTTTTTATAGTTCAACATTAATGTCTTTGAAAAGTTTAGGAAATCTTTGGTAAATGTCTTTATAGTCTTCCCAAGTGGCGTTATCCTCGCCATATTGGTCCCACTAAATTTTGCATTGCAAAACTTCTCGATTACGTAAACGAAGTTTACGCATTTCGAGCACCTTGAGTGGCTTGATCACAACCACCCCGGGTTCTTGCATCTGTAAGGAATTCCAATTAAGGATATTGTTATTACCTACAAAATATTTCTTTAGATATGAAACATGAAAAACATTATGCATCTTGGACAAGGCTGGAGGTAGAGCAACTTTGTAGGCAACTGGATTGATAATCTCAAGAACTTCAAAAGGTCTGACATAACGAGGAGCCAATTTCAATGATTTACCAAATTTTATTGAACTCTTATGGGGTTTCACTCGCAAAAGCACTTTCTCACCAACAGAGAAATGTCTAGGCACTCGTTTGCGATCTGCATAACTCTTTTGCTTGTCATTGGCTTCTGCCAACCTCTTCCTAATCATTTTCACTTTTTCTTCCATATCAGCAAGCATTTCAGGTCCAATGCTTATCCTATCTTCCATCTTATCCCAGCTTATAGGAGTTCTGCATTTCCTTCCATTTAATGCTTCAAATCGTGCCATCTTAATGGCAGAATGATAGGAGTTGTTATAGGCAAATTCGACAAGAGGTAGATATTCCTCCCATCTGCTTTGCTGATCCATGCAATACATTCTCAAAAGGTCTTCTAATACCTGATTCACTCTTTCTGTTTGTCCATCAGTTTCAGGATGATAAGCAGTACTCACATTAAGTTTAGTCCCTAATGCAGAAAATAAGGTTTGCCAAAAACCATGAAGTTATCCAAGCATCTCTATCAGATATAATCTTTTCAGGTACACCATGCAATCTAAAAATTTCCTGCACAAATTTCTGAGCCAAAAGATGAGCTCCATCCGTCAAATTTCCCAGTATGAAATGTGAGACCTTGGTTAGTTTATCCACAACAACCACTATTGCATCATGCCTATTCTTAGACATTGGTAACCCCTGGACAAAATCCATACTAACAACCTGCCATTTCCATTCTGGAATATCATGCGGGTATAACAATCCAGCAGGATGTTGGTGTTCCGCCTTAACTCTCTGACACTCCAAACAACTAGCTACAAACCTTGCAGCATCGTTTTTCATTCCCTTCCAGAAATATAGTGGGTTGACATCAGCTAACAGTTTTGTTACACCAGGGTGTCCAGAGTAAGGAGCACAATGAACTTCCTTCCACACAAGGTTTCTAAGTTCTACTGAATCAGGAACGTAGATTCTACCCTTGAATCTCATCAATCCATTCGATTCAAAACTGAATCTGTCATATCTTGGGTCCTTACGGTTTAAGTGCAGAGCCTGTTTCACTTGCTCATAATACTCATCTCCAGATAAGCTTTGCATTACTAAATCTTTAAAGTTAGCATGTATGGAGATTATAGAAGCTATGTGTCTTCTTCTGCTTAAGGCATCAGCTACTCGGTTTTTCTTGCCTTTGATATAAGAAATCTCAAAGTCATAATCTAATATTAATTCCAACCATCTCATCTGCCTTGCATTGAGATTAGGTTGTGTGAATATGTAGCGAAGACTTTGATGATCGGATTTTAATATAAAAGTCTTTCCCAACAAGTAATGCCGCCACATCTGAAGGGCATGAATCACTGCTGCCATTTCTAAGTCATGAGGAGCATAGTTCTGCTCATAGTTTTTCAACTTCCTTGATTCATAGGCTACTACCCGGCCATCTTGCATAAGCACACCTCCTAACCCTTCCCCCGAGGCATCAGTAATAACCTCAAAATCTCCCTCAGGATCAGGAACTTTCAAAATTGGAGTGGTTGTTAATTTTTCTTTTAACAAGTCAAAAGCCTTTTGACATTCTTCTGTCCAAACAAACCTTTTTCCTTTTCTTTGCAAGGAGGTAATTGGGCTAGCAATGCTTGAGAAATTCAACACAAATTTCCTGTAATAACCTACCAACCCCATAAAACTTCGTACCTCTGAAACATTGGAAGGTTCAGGCCACTCCATAATAGCTTTTATTTTGACCGGATCAACTGATATCCCATCAGCTGATATTATATGCCCCAAATACTGCACTTCTTTCTGAAAGAAGGTACACTTTGAGAGTTTCACATACAATTTGTGTTCTCTTAATCGTTGCAAGACAATTTGAAGATGTTGTCTATGCTCCTCTTCATTTTTGGAATAAATCAGAATATCATCAATGAAAACTAGCACAAACGTATCAAGACAATCTCTGAAAACATTATTCATGAGATTCATGAAAGTAGCAGGTGCATTGGTCAATCCAAATGGCAACACCGTAAACTCATAATGACCATATCTCGTTCTAAATGCCGTCTTGGGAATATCTTCATCTTTCAACCTCAATTGATGGTATCCAGATCTCAAATCTATCTTAGAAAAGACTGATGCACCACGCATTTGGTCAAATAGATCATCAATACGTGGCAAGGGATACTTGTTCTTTATTGTCGCCTTATTAAGCATCCTATAATCTATACACAGCCTTAGAGTTCCATCTTTCTTCTTGACAAATATAACCGGGGCTCCCCATGGTGATACACTTGGCCTGATTAGATTCTTAGACAATAGCTCCTGCAATTGAGCTTTTAATTCCATAAGTTCAGTGGTGGTCATACGATATGGAGCTTTAGATATTGGCTCTGATCCTGGTTTAATATCTATGCCAAAATCAAATGTTCTTTTTGGAGGCAAGCTTGGTAGCTCCTCGGGAAATACATCACTGAAATTGCAAAGATATGGATATTTTTCCTCCAATGTTTGTTTCTCCAAGGTTTCCTCTACTAGGTCCATTTTGACTGCAAAAAGTTGACATCCCTTTCGCCTAACCCGTTTTAGTTGTTTTGAAGAAATGGATCTAATCCTTATTTCCCTTTTAATTCCTTGAAGATTTACTGAATTGCCCTTCTCATCCAGACACTCAATTGTTTTATGAAAACAATCTACCTTGGCTCGATGTTTCCACAACCAATTCATTCCTAAGATGACATCGTAGGACCCTAAAGGTGCTACGTATAAATTTGCCTCAGTGGTGAAGTTAGAAATATCAATCTTAGCTTCGAACAAACATTGCTCTACCTGAGCCTTTGAGTTATTTGCATACTCAACTGTCCATGGTTTTGACATAAAACCAACTTTTCTAGAAAATTTACTTAAGACTCTAGGTGACACAAAATTTTCTGTTGCACCAGTATCAAATAGAATAGAAACAGGAACTCCAAATAAGGTACCTGTCATCTCAATAGGGGTGATCTGATACTCCACTTGTTGATTGTCAAGAGCGGCATGAATCCTTTGTTGAAATGCTTCCTGTTGAGAAGGAAGTTCTGTGTTCGTAGGCTTCCCATTCTGCTTCTTATTAGGGCAACGGTTGGCATAATGATCTCCTCCACAAGAAAAGCATCCTCCTATAGGTCCTCGCTTCTTAGATGGCCTACTTGTAGAATCATCATTCTTCTTAAAATTAACATTTTTCTTATAATCTTCACCTCTTCTCTCATTACCAAATCCCCTTTGATTCTTTCGATTTCCTTTATCAAACCTCCTGTTTCCATATCCCTTCTCATTCTTCCTTTTATATGACTGATCGTTGTAGTTCTTATCAAACTTCTTATGTTTCTTTTCACGGTAAGTAGAGATAGATTTGATCTTCTATTCCTGCTTAATTGCTTTCTCATATACTTGATCCATTGTGCTTGGACCATGCACCTCCACCTCACCGCCAATCTGAGGATTTAGTCCCATGATAAATTTTCTGATCCTAAATCTTTCATCCTTTTGGTATTGAGGAACATACTTCAGTAGTCTAGTAAATTTTTCTGCATACTCAACCACAGATAGTTCACCTTGCCTGAGGTTTTGGAAATCTATTAACTTTTGATCAAAATATAACTGAGGTAACCACCGTTTTCAGAATAGTTCCACGAACTCATTCCATGTCACCTTCAAGGGACTTAATTCCAGCTCCATTTTCTTATTCATCCACCAAGTGGATGCTTCCCTAGATAATTGATATGCTCCCCACACTGCTTTAGTAACCTTAGAGTAATTTCTGATCTCAAAGTATTTCTCCATCTCTGTTAACCATGCTTCTGCTGCATCTCCAGTTTTTGTTCCATCGAACTTAGGAGGGTTAACCTTCTTCATATCCTTAGATAATTCTAATGCAAGTTTATCTTTGGTTTTTCTTTGAACTTCACTGTCGTCAGGGTTTTCACTCGACGTGCCATTTTCCCAATGTTTACTTTTGCTTGTATTATGTGAGTTCTCATTTTCACCCTCTGTGTTCCCAGTTTCATCCATTTTCTTTTCTAGTTTGTTCAACCTTTCCTTGGTTTCAGTAAGCATATTTAGAATCCTATCCAACTTGTCAGTGGAGTTTTCCCGAGAGTTATGACCTTCCCGATCTTCCCCCTCGTTAAACTCTGATTGGTCCATGATAGTTTAGTTTCTCACCTGATTAAACATATACTAATCAGTTTTATGCTTATCATATTATATATCACCAAAAAAAAAACAATTGATCATAATCATAATTGTTCTCAAACCAAAAATTTGTCTTTATTCAATTTGCAAAATTGTTCCTACATTCAATAGAGATAGACATATCTCATGTTTTTACTTAGTATTATCAAGTGGGGTGTAACCTTCTGATTCATTGTCTGACACATAATCACGAGGTGTATACCCCTCAGACTCACTATCAGATGATAGCTCAATGATCTCAGCTCTAGGCGCTATACGAGGATCCCTAGTGATCATTGGTATACTAATAGGTACACTCACAGGTATACTAACAGGTACACTATTAGGTACAATAATAGGGCAGCAGCTGATCATGATTCGAGCCGCCGTCATCGCTACCTCTAGGAGTTCTCTACTCATTCGTTTAAGTCGTGACAAGGCATTGGCAAAGGTTTCCACATCATCAAGCCAAATGTCATTTTCGTCATTAGTTTTCTCAATGGTCTTGATCATCGCAAGTCGTTTATGCTTAGCTTGCAGATAACGTTCATTACCCGCGAAGGATTTTCTTGTAGTTTTCTTGATGCGTACCATCCTGGCACAATAAATCAAATCATTAGCTACCCGCATAATGTTGATTTCCTAATCAGGTTAGTGGACTCATCAGCCCTAGTGCTGAACCTGGTTAGCTCTGATACCATGTGTAACATCCATATATGATTTTACTTGAAAACTAGGTTTTAACATAGGTATATTTTTTTTTCTTTGTAATCAAATAAAAAAGAATTTCACTACTATCAAGTATAACATTCTTTGCTTTAACCAAAAACATGATTTCATTTTTCACAAAGCTGAAAGAAATGATAAACCATAAACATTTTGTTTTCTCACAATTTGAAATATTCTTAAAACAAATACAATATTAGAGACATACCATTATCACCGCATCTCGATTGTCGACCCATCACATTCAAGACTCGGCAATCCTCAATATTTGGAAGAGAAAGTATCTTCAAGGAGCTTAACCTCCAACCACAGACCGTTGGTCTCCGACACTCCTTCCTAACCGGAAGTGGCCCTACCCTACTCAAGAGGATAGACTTAGGATAACCATCGGTGTTTGCCATCTGAGCTCTGGTGTTGTAACTTACATGTCTTGTTATCATGCAGATCCCTAGATACCCTCTAGTCATGCATGACCCTCCACAAGAAACGCCATCCAGTCACAGTGAACATTCAATGCATTTGAGGATCGTGCATCACCTTGGCCAAAGGATTTGTATTTAAATAGAGTAGTATGAACGCATGAATATAGTTCACCCACCCTACTCGACTTGAATTAATCGCAATCCTACAGTTTTCCTATTTGTAAGGTTTATATACATGTTGACCTCGATGACCTCAAGGTATTTGAATTCCCTCATGCATTAGCGCATGGCGCAAAGGTTTACTCTATTCCTGAGTTTATGGATTCATCTCCGTTTTCACGATGTATAAAGGGTTTTCTATTTTATGGTTTATACGGATAGCATTTGTAATGCAATAATAATCCCATAACTGTCTAAAACATTGTTTAATAATATCCACTCCTAAGTGGTCTCTAACTTGGCTATATGGTTTCCATAAGTTTATACAACATACTCAAGTATATAATACAATTACCCGTAAACCCGGAGTTTTAAGTTTTAGACTCATAAAGGTCTTCAAGGTAATAGCGACACAAGGATCATCGCATGCAATTTACTTAACTAAAACACAAAATGCGGGTTTCCCACCCTTATCTCTTCACTTTAAATGCATGACAGTATTTTTGACCAAGGATAATTACTTATACTTCAACTCTACACCTCCTTCCAAAACAAATGGTTTTACATAGTTCAATGAGGTAAGAGTTAAATGATAAAGATATTAAAAGACTTGGAATCTGTCTTGAGACACAAGAGATGATCAAACTCATATGTCGACCTCTAACTGAAGATCTAAAACCGAATAAGAAACTAGCTAAATACATTTGTCGGCATTCAATGTCTTGTTTTCAGGATTCTTATCTGTTTGGACAGAGAGACATTTTGTAACCTTAGCCTACTCTGGTTTTTATCTCCCAACACCACAGCCAGTTAAAATTACACCATCCGGCTGTCAAAACAATCCAAAAACTACGTCGAAAACATGCATTAGATCTGAGGTTTAGACTCCTTCACAGTAAGCACGTGGTGCAATGTGGCTTCTCACTAAGAAACTAACATTTTGAGTGTACAAAAGACAGTTTGAGATGGAATCACAGTCATGTATAATGCTTACCAGAGGTAAATGAATGTAGTGCATTTCATTAGCAGGTTGTGGTTTACATTACGACCATCACAATAATATACATACAAGGATATATTCATGGCAGGTATATAGTTTAAAGTTTGCACCCAAATACTACTGATTTATCCTTCATGCTCTGATTATCGTTCACATCTTGCTTCCTACATTTAGCTACCTTGGTATATACATATGTGAACCTGTGTTCTACTATTACAATGGTAGTGTTCATGATGTACAAAGATTACGTATTATGAGTAGACAAACTCCACTTGATTTATACAGAAAAATGCATTATTATCATTAACTTCTACATTGTAACACACAACACATACACAACCAATTGAAAGATGTGAACATTGAACATAATCTATGCAGAGAGGAAGAATGGAAACCTGTCGTAATACCCAGGATTTAGCTGTTACTGGCTCGTCCTTGCTGAGCTCTTAGCGACGTCCTCCAAGTTCTTTCCTCAGTCTCTAAACCCACATCACTCTCCTTTCTGTGTCCTCTTCAAAAGAAAAGTGTTGTCTACCACTCCCATGGCGAAGAAGAATAAGGGCATTTACCTCTCCGGTTTCAATTTCTTCTCAACCGAATAACAACCTACAAGACTGCCCATGGCGAAGAAGCATAATGACATTTAACCTCTGTCATTCCATGCCTAAACAAAAGGAGATCAATTGCTACAGCCACCCGACTCCCTATCCAACAGCGACCACTAAACATGATGGAGGCTCCCATAGTGCGACGTGGCACAACAACTCCCTCCACTAGCTCGATGCATCATGGCTTTTAAACTTTCGAATATGCAACTAACACGATTAGTGGAGTTAAATTCTTACAAGGTGGAGAATAATAAATGTATATTGTGTCTCCAAGGTCGAAAAGAGAGAAAGAGTAAAGACTGACTTAATAAAGAAAGTATGGGTTAGATTAATGATAACTCAAGTCTTAAGCTCGAAGCGAAAAGACGCATTCGAAATGGAAGACGTCCAAAACGACAGAACTTGGGCGTAAACCTACTCGACTTGATGAGAAAACCGACATCAAACAAACTAACGAAAATACCTCATGTTAACCAAGATATAACTAAGGCGATTTTGGAATATTCTTCCAAATAATGACCAAAATAGGTTATAGCTCATCTCGGATTCAAATTCAACTTCCGTCAATTTTAAAAAAGGAATAAATTCACAACACATGTTCAAAGCATTTTTATGGCAATCACGACGGATTGGGCGTAACGCAAAACAAGTTTTCTAAATCGTTTGATGCACAATTACGACTTCTCGCGTCTTTCGACTACGAGACGCGACTCACAAATCCACCACAAATAAGTTTATTTATTTACCTATAAACAAAATATTAGTCGTCTATATAAGATGACTTGATTTAGCGAACTTGCGACAACAACGTCAATTTCCCACATTCTAAATGACGACTTACGAAAAGTGATAAACCTTAACTTCGGATGTCGACATCTAGTCTTAAATTATCTCAGTCGTAAACATGACTAAATTTAAGGCTTCAAGGTTTATCTACCTGCTTGGCGTTTTCAATAACAAACACCCATGGTTAATTTCCAGAGTCTATTCTCTTTCTCAAAGATACTTTCTCTTCCTGTCGAACATGGTCCACCTGTTCCTGCAACGACAATCTCACATACAATTTTTGTGGTCAAAGCACCTATATTCCAAATCAAAACATGATATATCCAAACATCATTTTCTCCTGACAAAAAGACATTTTAGTTTATAATATCACATTGATCATAATCAATAGATTCCAAAATTTCATAGAACTAACTTTGTCTATTTACATCACCAGTTTCCATGTCGTCCACAACATATTATATAACTAAAATTTGCAAGAAAAGTAAATAACATTATCGATTCAAAAAAGAGGGATGTAACAGATTTGATCCTGAGGGTTTCATTGATTTTGCTAGAAGAAAACAGAATCTCAGTGGATATACACATATTTTGTATCCACATGATGATATCATTAGGAACATGGAAGAAGCTAAAGTTGAATTGGTAATTGAAAAATATAATAGAGAACTAGATGAGAAGAGAAAATAGCTTGCAGAAATAGAGTTGTTGTCTTCTGGTGATGAGGAATCTGTAAGAGAAGAGGAGCTACATGAATAGACAACTAGAATCTCTAAATGAAAAATGGAATGTTATCAATTTCCTAATAGAGAGCAGGATGAAGAGGAGCCTGGTGATGAGGATCCTAGACAGTTAGCATATGATTCTTTCATTACAGATGATCAATTTATTCACTCTCAAGAATTTAAATCATTTTTGTATAAATGCAAGGGAAAAGAACTCAGGGAATCAATTGAAGATGTCACAGCTGATAATGAAAAACAATTGATGGATATGTTAAAGAAAATAGTAGACAATGAGTTGAGGGCTATGACTCCTAATAGGGGTAGACAGTTGCTCAGAGAAGCGGGTGTCATGATATTTCCTAGACTTGACATAAATTTTGCCTTGGTGTTTGATAGTTTCTTGCACAATACTGATGACAAGTACAAACTCACTCCTGAGGGTGTCACAAAGGTATACATGGGTACCAAGTATAACAATGATGAAAACTCACTCATGATATGGGCCTTATACCCTCCTCATAAGAAGACTGCCATCATAGATACTGAAAAAACCTTTGGGCATGTTATGACTTTGAAAGCAGGAGAAATTGATCCTTTGATTACTATAGACATTGGTATAAATGTTGCAAAACTAAATAAATCACAAGCTCAAATGTTGATAAAGGAACGAGATGCATATAAGCTGAGTTGTGAAGATTGACAAAAGAAAATAATTTCCTAAAAGATATTGTCAAGAATGCCTTCGGAGGATTAGTTAAAAGATTAACCCAAGGAGAGATTCACAAAGTGCCCAGTCACCATCTGTTGATCAAATAGCCCAGGTTCAAATTGACACACTTGTAGCAGTACTGCAGAATAGGCATATCAATATGATGCATTGGATGAATAAATTTTGGGATGTCTATTCTGAGAACCATAAGGTAATCCAAGAACATGAAAGGTTAAATAACAGGCTTCAAGAGAAACTCCATGAGATATAGAGTAGGGATACTCCTGACACTACAGTTATCTCCAGTGCCAAAGACTTGATCGAACAACATCAAAAATATCATGACCAGCTTCAAAATTATGCCAAGGAATGTGTTGAGACTTCAAAGGCGGGTATACCCATGTTGTTCAGAAATGATAAGGAGTTGAAGAGCAAAGATGAATGGATTAGAGAATGCCAGGTGATATTACATGAGGCTTTAGAAGCTCTCAAGGATAAAGATTCGACATTTGGGGAGACCTGTAAGCATCTGGAGAAGATGGTGACAATCGATGTGATTACAAGAAATGCTATTGAATTTGCTGATACACATCAAAGACAAGAGTACCTGGATCATGTTGCTCAGATATAACTATGGCTTAGTAGGGCTTAGGGTCATTATCTTTGTTTGTTGTTATGTTAGTCCTTTTAATTCTCAAAAGACATTTTGAAGAGTTATGTCTCTTCATAAATATTTCTATATAAGTTGGACATATGATGATCAATTAGCATCAACAGTAGGAGATAATAGAAGAAGTTCATAATATTTTAAAAGACCATGTTGCAAAGTATAATATTATATAAGTTAATAGAAGATCTTTAATTTTGTGGTTTTATACTGGCATCAATTGTTTGTTGAAATTATTCAGTTATTTGGTTGTCTCCAGTTCAGTATTTCCTTATTATTCAAATTGATATATCAAGTATATATTTAATTTGTCAATGCACATTTGTTGTATTTGTGTGATTTGATTAACTGGTTTCCTTAAAAGGAATTAAATTCCTTTTGGTCAGTCACAGTAATCTGGAAGTGTTGATTTGGATCACTAAGAAGAACCATATAATTAGGATTGGCATTCTGTCTCCAAGTTGATATTATCTATTGTTCTTGTATAGTTCATTCAATTGGTTCCTTCAAGGAAGGATTAAAATTCCTTCTGGTGAATAAGAAGAAACCTGATCGTGTCAGTTGGATATTAAGAAGAGTCTATCAATCATTTCCCTACACGTTTATACAAGTTATAAACCAAAGTATTGTGCCAAACAGCTAGAGTTATTGCCCAATATAAGCCATTGGTCTTAGATTTTCATTTGACTCTGTTTACCCAACAAGGCATTGGTCTTATCTCAATTCATCATTTAGTTTTATCCAAAACCCATTCATTAGTTGAGCATAGTTATAAAATTTACCTTGATATTGCTTATACAATTTATACCAATCATCTTTCAGATATTAGAAATAGAACTAATTAGCAAGCTTTCATCTATTCCACACCATTTTCCACTATGGGTAGATCCATTAACTTAGTCAAAACACTTACACTCATCTAATCTGCTTCAACTTTCAAGGTCCACCCGCCTAGGTATAGCAGTGCCTAAAGTGCAGGGAGTCATTAACCTTATAAGTTAACTCCGTCGAGTTAGTTCAAAAATGTTGCCAATTTGATCATAAAGTCTGGCATCCTCATAGGATTTGCAACTTGCATTTTTGAGACCTAACAGACTTATTGAACTCTATTAGTATTGATACATCTTTGATCTCCCCACTACTCTTTCCATTCGTGGCTTTGATAATGTTAGTAGACAAACACTGGGAACAATCACACTTCTGATTAAATTGGGCCAAATTACTTTGCCTACCCTTGTTCATGTCATGCCCAATGTATTATCTTACAATCTTCTCCTTGGTAGATCATGGCTTCACACCATGGGTGTGCAATCCCATCTACCTTGCATGGTTCAATAATTTTTGTCTTTGAAAACAAAACTTACACGATCAAAGTTGATTCAGATCCTATGTAGCATTGTCAACAAATAGATTATGTGACTCAACCTCATACTTCTCTTACCCTTCAGAATCTTATTCCTTTTTCAATGACTTCCCATCCTCAACTGCTACACTTGTAGTTGATCATGGTGTTGACTCATCTCTCAACGCATGTATGGGTGATGATTGGGGTTTGTTAGACTTTACTCCCTCCTTTGTTGGAGAGTATAAACTTGACCCTTATCTTCCTGACATTCCAACAGAATCTTCAAATTCTACATCTCTAAAGAAGTTTTCTAGATCAACAAAGACTTATTGTTCTTCTATTCCTATAGATTCATGTGATTACACTTCCTGCATTAATTATGCCACTAACGATGATCCTTCATCCTTTAAGGAGATGTAATCTCGTTATGGCCATGGTTTTCATATTCCCACTAGTGATGGTTATAAAGGTAACGGATGTTGTAAGAAGGAACAAGGTATTAAGATCCCTTTAGAGCTAAATTCCTATGGCTCTTCATTGGGTCTTGGATACTGTCCTACTAGACTTTTCGCAGCCTCTTACTGAGACTGTCTTGATGTAAATATGATCTCCACTTCCTTAAGTTCTCCTTCTCCTCCTCTAGTATACCCTGAACTTATATCTCAAGATTCTTATCCTTCTAACTTTCCTCCTCTTGATTCTTTCCCTAATGATGAAGCACTTGCTGAATTCCTAGGGGTCTATGAGCATATGTCATCATATCATCATGATCGTGGGTTCCCCTTCTGTTTAAATGTGCAAGCATATTTTGGGGAATCTATTGATTCATCAGACAATATCCTTTCATCCCCTAGAAACTCTCAAGTATACCCTTTGTTGGATCTTAAGGACCATAATACTCTCCTTGTTGTCAAGGTACTATTGATGTCCCAATGGAACCTCAAATTAAAGATAAAGTCATATAGAATGGGCAATGCTTCTCCTCCAAAGAGACATTCACATTCTGATCTTCTTCATGAATTTTTTGAATTATTTGCCTGGTCCTATGCAAATATGCCTAGTATTGACCCAAATGTGATGGTCCATAACATAGTGTTATATCATGATGCCCAGCCTGTAAAACAGAAAATTCATAAAATGAATCCCAAGGTTGTCTTAATGGTCAAAGCTAAGATTGAAAAACTTTTACAAGCTCGTTTCATCCGCCTGATTGACTATTCACCTTGGCTCTCAAATATTGTGGTTGTCACTAAACTTGACAACCGCATCCAAATCTGCATCAATTTTCAAGATCTCAACAAAGCATCCTTGAAGGATGACTTTCCTCTGCCAAATATTGACATAATAGTCAATTCGACAGCTAGTCATGCTTTACTCTCTTTTATGGATGACTTCTCGGGTTATAATCAGATTCTCATTAACCCTGAAGATCAAGCTAAGACTACCTTTACATCACCATGGGGAAATTATTGTTATGTGGTCATGTTGTTTGGCCTTAAGAATGCTAGTGCAACTTATCAATTCACAATGATCCTCATCTTTCAAAACTTTATTCACAACATCTTAGAAGACAATTTCAGTGAAATCTTGGCCAAGTCATTATTGCGCCAAGATCACGTCCATAGTCACCACCATATCTTCGATCATATGCCCCTCTGTACATGCAACTAAACCCCCATAAGTGTGTCTTTGAGGTTGACTCGGGCAAACTGTTGGGGTTCATAGTCTCACATTGTGGCATTGAGGTGGATACCAAAAAGATTGATGCTACTGTGAACATTCCACCTCTAAAAAACATATCTCAACTTCATAGTCTACAAGGAAAAATCCAAGCTATTCATTATTTCATTTCACAACTGGAAGATTGAACTCATTCACTCATCTTCTTAAGAAAAATGTCCATTTTGACTAGAAGTGGATTGCCAAAAAGCCTTTGAAGATCTTAAATCATATTTGGCCAATCCTCCTATCCTCATGCCAACCATTTTGGGCATCAAATTTCTTCTCTATACTTATGTGTCCTCTCATGCTTTAGCGAATTTATTAGCCCAACATGATGACGAGGGTAAGGAATGTGTTGTCTTTTATATCAATCGAACCCTACTTGATTATGAAATTCGTTACACAATGTTAGAAAGGTGATGTCTAGCTCTCATATTTTATATGAATAAGCTTAGACATTATCTTCTTCATGTTGAAATGCATGTTATCATAAAATTCTATCCTCTTAAGCACATCTTTTCTAAAACAGATCTATCTAGTCATCTAGCTAAATGGGTTATGTTGCTTACTGAGTTTGACCTGAAATTGTCTCGCAAAAGGCAATTAAAGGACAAGCCATACCTGACCATTTGGCCGAGGCCCCTTCTCCTTTTTCCTTTCCTAATCAAGATTCATTCCCTGATGATCACTTCTTATTTCTGTATGATGATCAATCATGGGAATTGTTCTTTGATGGATACAGGTGTCAAACTGGCTCCGAAGCTAGTGTCATACTAGTTCCTCCTTCGGGTAAGCCAATTCCACTTTCATTTTGTCTAAATTTTCTCTGCACTAATAACATCGTCAAGTACGAATCCCTTATTGATTTCTTGCATGTCATGTTGTCTCTCAACATCAAGAATATTCATATCCATGATGACTCATAGTTGGTTATAAAGCAAGTCACGGGTTCTTATCAGGCTAATCAGGATAAGTTATCTCAATATTGTGACTTAGCTTTATCATTGTTGGATCAGTTCTCTTCTTTCACTATCGACAATATCCCTCGTAAGGATAATCGTCATGCGGATGCAATGGCAAGCACTGCTTCCCTTATACCTTGTGATGATTTTGCGGATGACTATCATTTCATAATTTAAATTCTTTCCTCTCCAGCTATTGTTGATTCTAATTCCTTTAATTTTATTTTCTGTTACACTATTAATTCTGAGGAATGGTACTCCCATATATTTAATTATTTGACTGATGGTACCTTCTCACATGGTTCTTCAAAAAGTGCTCGTACTCACATTCGTAAGCTTGAAGCGTGCTATATTGTTCTTTCAAATAATCTATATCATCATTCCTATAATGGTATTCTCTTGTGTTGCTTAACTAAGGCCAAAATCCTCATTACCCTTGACAAGGCCCGTTTAGGTGCCTATGGGAAGCATTTTGGTGGATGTGCTCTAGTTCAAAAGTTGATCCAAATGGGGGTACTATTGGATGAGCATGGAACAAGATTCCTTTGCTTTTGTTAAAAAGTTCCCTTAGTGTTGGCAACATAGCAACCTCATTCGAGCTCTTTCTCAAGAACTCCATGCCCAGGTAGCACCTTGGACATTTTCTATTTGAGGCTTGGATATCATTGGAATAATTTCTCCACCTTCTTCTCAAGGTCATGTATTCATAATAATAGCCACCGATTACTTCACGAAATGGATTGAAGCACTTCCACTCCAATCCACAATGGCTAAAATTATCTACTACTTTCTTTTTTATCACATTATTTCTCATTTTGCACTTCCTTTAACCTTTATTTCTGACAATGGTACCCCATTTAAGAACAAGGAGGTGTTTAGAAATTCTTCAAAAAAATTCATATTCAACATCGCGTCTCTATGCCATATTATCCATAGTCCAATGGCCAAGAAGAAGCTTCTAATAAAACCATCAAACAAATTCTTCGTAAGACTGTCAACAAACATAGTAAGGATTGGCATACACAACTTTCTTATGCATTATGGGCTTATTACACAAGCATTCATACGACTACTAGAATAACCACATACAATCTCATCTATGGTGTCGATGTTATTATGCCTCTAGAGTTGGAAATTCCCTCACTGTAAATTTTCCTCCATGGCCCCATTGATGACAACACCTATCATGATCAGTGTCTTTTACAAATTGAAATGCTCGATGAACAATGCCTACACGCTCTCAAGCATCTTCAAGCTTACCAAAAGACCTAAAATCGTAATTATAATTAGCAAGTTCTACAATGATCCTTCAAAGTTGGTGATCTCATGTTGTGTGAAAACCAACAAAATGTGAATTCTCCTGCCAATACGAAAGGAAAAATCAATCTGAACTGGTTGGGACCCTACATCACCACCTCCATCTACGGATCTGATGCATATGTTCTCTCTACGATAGATGGTAAGCCTCTTAAAGAGCCCATCAATACTTTGCATTTGTGTCAATTTTATGCTTAGATTTATTTCTTTATGTGGCATTTGGGTAACAGTAGTGCCCCTCCATAATCACTTTGGTTGTGCAGTTTGACACAGGGACTATACCATTATGAATATGCAGAGATAAGTATTTTTCAGGAATTAAAAGGTTGGAAGTTGCTTGTTAGATGGGACAACTGTTGGAGGAGAAATTGTTTCAAGGAGGTGTTCTGTATAGGTATGTAATGTATTAAGAATTTAATTTTCAATGCTTTTATTTTACTATAGTTTCATTCCTTAAAAGATGACTAAAAGAAGGTGAAGGTATCTTACAGGTTTGGATTGAGCAAATTCAGAATATTTAGAATGGAATCATCTTTCTTTATCTAATAATTGACACCTGCTTGCATTCTACAACATTCCTAAACCTAGCAGAAATCATTACTATGTGTTCATACAGTAGAGCTATCATAGGAATTTAACATCGCAATTTATAGGTAGAATGGTCCACCAAGTGAACAATTCAAGATGCTTGCTCAGAAGTTTATAGTTGCAACTAGTTTTGTTGTACAGTAAATTTCTTTACGTGCATATGTCATTTACTAATGTATAGGAGAAAGTATATCTACAAATGCACAAGGTTGGATAATGCCATTTAATTGGAAGGCATCCTTAAAAAAGACCCTTTGAGATTACCACTCCTTGACTATCAAAGGACAAGTAATTTTATGATATCCACAAGGCATAGAAAGATAATTCATCAAAGCTTATCCATAATCTACATCCCTTATCCACATTGTTCATTAACACAATGTCTCTAAGTAACGTTTTGTTGTCTCAGACATCCTAAGGAAAATAAAGGACGCAGGCAAACAAACCGGTCTGCTCCACACAGAATTCCTTAAGAATTGCTTTAGATAGCGTGTCATTGCATTCCATTAAATTCACTACTAATCTAGGGTCAATATATAGTATTAGTTCTGATATCTTTCTTTCATTGTATTTATGTGGTGTCAGTTTTGCATTGATATTTATGCTTAAAAATAAACTCGTCAGTTGTTCCTGTCAGCGAAGCTCTTTTCCATAACCATTCAGTTTATTTTGAGGCAGCCAACGTCAACTCCTACCAGACATTATTAATAAATGAGTAAATATATTCCATGCATTTTTTTTTTCGAATGGGGAGTGGGGAAGGAAGTGCGAATAGAAAACATAAAAGATGGCTCTCGGAGGATTGGAGGGAGGGCCATAGAGGGAATCTTCTTCTAGAAAGAGACGAGGCTGCCCTCTGTTCTATGTGTGGTGATAAAGCTCACAACTGGATCTTTTGTTCAAGCTTAAAGACCCAGCAGGAAGGATAGTACCAATGGTTGAAGCTGAGAGGGGCGCTTAATATTTCATCATAGTGCAGCAGGTGAGTGAGCTTAAGTGCTCAATTTGTGGATAAGTCATGGCAACGTAGATAAGCAAAGGAGAAAGGTACACTTCTGTTGGTTTCCCCACTACACGATATTTTGAAATGGATTTCACTTTGGCTTCTTACAAATTATCTACTGAAAATATTAAATGATGCTTAGGCTCCTTATGTTAAGAGGCGTCATAATCACATGTAGGTTCTTGGGTTTTAGATTATCTTTTTCTTCTTATGAGCGTTATGGATCTGGGTTTAGATCTGTTGTCATTCATTGCTAGAATTATTTCTGGGTATCAATCTGATAAGTCTGTCTATAGTCTGAAACATGGCTCTTGTTTATATATATATATATATATATAAAACTTTGGCATTTAGGACGGCTCCAGGAGATCTAAACCATCACACATAACGAACAGAAGCAATGGTACTTTTGCCTTCATACCAGTGCATGATAAAGTTATGTGTTAGCTATCAAGTTCATATGCTAGAATTACGATAATATTTATGCATTATATTTTTAATTCAAGAAACACATGAAAAGTCATAATATATGTGAGCCCTATAGTATTGTATAAAGCTTTAGCTTGAGAAAAACTACGAAGTGCTGGAAACTGGTCGTTGCACTGCGTTGCATTGCATTGTCTATTGCAGCAAAAAATAATTAGATCTCAAATCATATCATATCAGCATGGCTTTGGCTTCCCCTACTCCTTTAGCGTTATACATACAGGTCAAGTGAAATGGCCAACAAAGTGAGATTGAAGCTTTAAAGAGTGAGCTAAATCAAGTGAAACTACATTTGGGTCAGCGGACTGATAGGGTTCTGGCAGAAGCACGGAACAATTTGGCAATCAGGAATAATGTCAACAATATCACTGAAAATTACATTGCGTGAAACCTAGGTTGGGAAATTGCACTTAATTAGACCGAATACTCATGGAGCATGGCAGGTTGGAACAATGTGGGTCTCTCTCTCTCTCTCTCTCTCTCTCTCTGCATTTTATCTGCAAATCATGCTTTCCGAGTTAGTTCTAAAACTGGTTATTGTTTCTAATCTCATTTTGGACTTGAGAGGAATAAGGAATTTGTGAACTTAGACCAGTGGACTTTCAATAGCATCATACATATAAAATATTGACCAATCTTCATCTATTCGACCCCTTCTGCCATAGGCACTAGGTCCCTCTCTCATTATATATAGCTATCAATGTATGTTTTTTTTTTCTTTTTGTCTCCCTGTATATATAAGACAACCTCTCCTTGAATTCTATATAAACATAGTTTATCTATTTAAATATAGAAGGGTGAATATAAAAATAGAAGTTAAGATTGAAAGTCTTTGAATCATTTAAAAAAAAAACAAATCACCATCGAAATATAACTATTTTATTTTTATTTTTATAATATAATTCTTAGTATCAATATTTGCTTGTAATGAATTTGAATCTATGATGCTGTAATGTTAATCAAGTAGTAAAATAATAATTTGATTTGATATTGTAGAAAAATTTTGGGATATTATTAGGTTTTGAAATAAAATGATAGTAGAAGATCTCCTTCTTGGTTTCATTATCTTGTGATTTGTGTATTCATGCTGATTCATTGAAGTAAGTAATTTTTTTTTTTAGGAGTGAACTATTGCTTTATGAATTTATTGCATAGTTAGATCTATATGAAAGAAATGAACTCATTTTATGCGCTTGTATTGCTAAGCTATATTCTTGTAAAGATCTAATGCTTGTTATTGTGATAACAATGCTAGTGTTTAAATTTATTAGTAATTGATTTTAGAATAATGTGTATCTTAGTTAGAATTTTATCGTGGTTGTTCTTGAAGGATGATAAAACATAAAATAAGATTCTTAGAGATGAAAGTATAATTAATGTTAGTGAATTTCTTAATAGGTCTCCTAGGAATGTTGATCTATAGATAACTCTCAAAGGTTAAATTAGTCGAGTGCAAGAGTATTTGTGGTGTGGTGAAATGCTATACGAAAGATCAAATATGTTATATTGAATTAATGTTGTCTAGCAATTATGAATTGATGCTAGGTATGTTCTTGTAGTATGGTGCTATAAATCATATTATTCTAATTTAATCTATATGATGATAATTTTATATTGGCAATAGAACTTTTCATTTATTGAAATTTGAGTAATCGTCTGTCTCCAAGAGAATGGTTGAATATATATAATTGTTGTTATAACTTCCCTATTTTACCTTTGTAGAGATTATAGATTTTATTGTTGCTTGCACGTTCTAGAACTTGAATGATATAGTTATGTCATGGTATATTTTAACTTGATGAACAATTGGAATGCATATGCTAACTGGATTAATGACTCTAGAAAATATTACCTAGATCCCTAATGAGTTATTGTATCTAAGTCAACCTTATGGTTGCAAGGCTTGTTTTCCTGAACTACGAAGTCTCTGCGCTATGCGTACGTAGGCAAGGCCATCAAGAATGAGCCCCCGAGACATTAGGTCGGCCCCTTAGGGCCTTACGATTGCCATTTTGTGCAATTAATATTCTGTGGGACTAATGTTTCTTTAGATGTGCAGTATAAGACCTTTAGCCATGCAAGACTCAGAAGCTAAGGAAGCTCCTTCCCAATTGGCGTATGGATGATCATCTGGAACTAGGGTAAATGGGTATACATATTTATAATTTTGAATTTGATATATTGTATCTAACATTTCAATTACGATGAATGTGATTTACTCTGTTATGAAATTTGAGCTTTACTAAGATTTGTAAATTGTATCTAACACGCAATTAATTTCATTATTGTTATCTATCAATATTTTCAGAGATAAGTATTACAAAAAGTGTGTGAGTATGTATTCAATTGATGCATTTAGACGTAGAACAAACCATGGTTATTTTGATCATGTTCGTGTGTAGTAATGAGTTTTGGTATATGGTTGAATGTTGCTTAATTTCAATAATGCAGTCATGTTATCCCTAGAGATGTTAGTTAACTTGATGAATTAGACTATGTTATCGCTTGTTAACATTATTTCTATTTTTTTTTAAAATAAAATAAAATATTTCCGTCTTTTTATTGCTTTAGTTGACTTATCTCTAGGGTTGCATGGTGGGGCATTACAGTTTACCTTGTGCCATTCAATCATTAGCACAACTTCTTTTAGTGTTACGGTTTCTTCCAAAATTGTATATTCATTAAATATGTAGTTTTCCTTTTAAAACACAATGCATTCATTTGTTTAGTATTATTTAATGCTTTACATTCTTGTTTTACACTTGTGTTTCTATTCTCGACATGTCTCTTGTTGTCTTGAATGTTAGTTGTAGTTTTCATTTTTAATAGAAACTACCTCATTCTTCTTTACCATGTCGATTATTTAATTGTGTAAACAATTAATTAATCCATTCTTAGTTATTTTTAAATTAGATCTTTTACAAGCATTTAATTAGATAACTTTCTTTGTCTATTTGTAAATTAGATCTTCATTGTATTTAATTGTGTAAATTTCATTAATTTATTATCTAATTAGATCATTCTAGCATTTAATTAAACACTTTTATCAAGTTGTTTAATTATATCTGAATAGCATTTAATTAAATAATTTCCATCACATATGCAAAATATACAACATTTCATAACACATGTATATCAATCCAAAAAGTCAATATATATATATATATATATATATATATATATATATATATATATATATATATATATATATATATATATATTTCACATGTTTCTCAATACATAATCATGATACAAAATTGCCACTATATTAAAATGTGGCATGTCAAAATACATGTCTATACAAAATATGCTACCCTCCATGGGAGCCTGAGCCCTCAGGCCCTGGTGGCACGGCTACTGTACAGATGGCTCCTGTTGAGAGGATGCAGATTGTGATTGACTATGACTCCACGTCTATAGGCCCTTGACCATGCCTCTTGATGTGGAGCATCATGCCTACAATTTTGGTTTTCTTTCTTTTTGTTGTTTTAATTTTTCTGTTTTGATAGCTTTTCTTAGTTTTTGGCAGTGTATCTTTATCTTCTATCCTTATCTTGTAACTCCTTCATTGTGAAACTGAAAACTCATTGAGGAGTTCTTGTCGCCCTATATTTTCTGCTCCTATCACACATATAGTCTTGTAGCTTGTTGTGCTGAAGCAAAAGTTGGTTGGAAGCCTCCTGTCGCCCAAGCACCAGGAGCTATTAAATCTGCATAACTACCAATGGTTTCTTTGGCAGTGAAGGAAGTCAAATGGTCTCAAGGAATAATCAGCTACAGGAAAGTTTGTAACCGTTGAAATCATGATTCTGCGAATTAATTCAGTTTGGGGAAGTTATAAGTCTCTGCCAGCAGTTTTATTGAAAGTTGGAGCGTGGCAGTAAAGAATCCATTCATGCATGCGACGGATTCAGTATGAAGGCCCCGATTCTGTAGAAGCTAAAGCGACAGCTAGAGAGACTGATTGTTGCATAAAGATTAAGAGGTCGAATGAGCTGAAGGGGGGAAGAAGGCACAGAAGTATAGCCAATAGTTAGGAAGCTTTGTTTTACTACACATGAAGGCCGACTGTTAGAGGCCAATTTTTGTATGAAATAATCATGTTTTAATAGTAGCAGAGAATAGTAATAGATTGTTTAAGACTATGCAAAATTTTGCTTTCCCTCCTGTCATTGTGTATTTGTTTATGGTGAAGGAAATACATTGAATTCATGTCATTATCTCTACATATCTCTTTGTTTGAGTTTTCTGTAAGTGGTCTAGTTTTAACCGGTGACTAGCAAGGCTCCATCAGATTGGTATCAGAGCTTGAGGTTGAGATTGGGCATTGGTAAGTGGTCAAGATGCCTCCGAGAAGAATGGGCAGAGGAGGAGGCCGAGGTCATGGTAGAAGAGACCACGGTGACCCTGAGTTGTTGTAGAGTTTGGTTGCAAGGATGGAAGCCCTAGAGAGAGCACAGAGGAGAGGAACTCCTAATGTTGAAGATATAAGTAATGAAGAGGAAGAACAACAGAGAGAAGAGAATGAGGCAGGACAAGTGGATCAAGAAGAAGAATTTAGGGAAAGACTACTAAAGTCAGTCATAACTTTGGGTTCTAAACCCAAGATAGAGGTGTCAACATATGCCAGAAGCCTCAATGGTGAAGATTTGATCAATTGGATCAATGACTAGGATAAATATTTTGAATATGAGGGTATAGCAGAGGAGAAAAGAGTGAAGTTTGCCTGCACTAGATTGAAGGGCCATGCTGCCATGTGGTGGGACTTTGTCTAAGCTGAGATGAGAAGAAAAAATAAGGAGAAGATTGACTCCTGGGATCGAATGGTGGCTAAGCTAAAGGCCAAATTTCTGCCTAGTGACTATTAGGCTAATCTCTTTAAGAGATTACAAAATTTGAAGCAAAAGGATATGTCTGTGAAGGATTATATGGAGGAATTCTACAAGTTAATAATCTAATCTGGGCATGCTGAAGAAGATGTGGAGAAGATAGCCCGAAATGTGAATGGTCTCAAGTATAGTTTGCAGGATGAAATGAGTCTTTTGTCCCCAAGGAGCCTAGAAGAGGCTTATCAAGTTGCTCTTAAGGCAGAGGAGAATCTGCAAAGGAAGCAAAGTTAGCAAGAGAAGAAGAGAGGAAGAGGTTTTAGAGGAATGGGACAGCAAACAAGTAGGGGACAACAGCACCATCAAAGTGAAGAGGTTGGAAGTTCCAGTGGGACAGTGTGAGGCCCACCCTTGTGTGGCTAATTTGATTTCATGACGGGGTCCTATTATGGTGTTGGATACTCCTAGGATTTGGACATTATGTAGGGACTTGTGATCCTCTTGGATAGGGCATATTAGATGAAGATGCCTAGATTAGAGTGGTGGATGTAAATGGCACGTGTTAGATTATGTTGATTAACATAGTTGACTCACTTTGTATGTTATGATGGTGTATTCACAAGATATCCAGGTTGTCATTCAACTTTGTGAGGCCCATTCTTATGGAGCATATTTGTTGGCACTATTGAGCCTATTATTATTTATTCACCTAGATGTAAGACGAGTTGATTTTGGAACTTATATTTCTTGTGATAGAATACCGCGGGCAAAACCTTAATTTGAGTAATTGTGTTAATTTGTTTATGAGGATGATGAATTAACTAGGAGGTAGTTATGCTTCCCTTGAGCCTTATTTAATTAATGTGTGCTTAACTTGGATTAATTATATGTTGACTAGAGATGATTCAATTACCTAGTTGAGTTTATTGAAAATTGAATTAAGCTTGTGATTATGTTATTAGACAAGTTGAACTGATTTGAAATTGGATATATGTGTTGATAGATCATTATGAGGCATATGTGATGATATTAGGACATATCATGGAATGATGATTGAAATTGTATTGATATGTAATTGACATTCATTTGTATTTTTTATTATCGTTTAGAGTAAATATGTTGCATGGAATATGACTATAATTAGAATTTAATTCATGTTGCTTCAGCTATATATGCTTATTGGACAAAATTGATGTGTACAATTGAAATGTGTAGGTACCTTCCATGACCAATGGAAAATTCAGAGGTTAACTAGAAACCCCTGAGATGCCTGACATTAGTCTATATGGGGACTAAAGTATTTTGTAAATGTGTAATGTGTAATGTGATTTATTTACTGAGATTATTTTAGTTTTAAAATTGTGTGTAAATGTGAGTGGGCACGAGTGATGAGTTGGTTGCTTGTGTGTCTTATTTTGAATTTAAAATTTGAGGTCACTTTTGAGGAGGTTGGAAAAGTCTTTTCATGAGTATTTTATTTATTTTAAGTCCCTAGGTCATATGTCTTGGGGTTGGGGGTCTTTTGGGCTTTGAAATGTTGGAATTTAAGTGATTTAGACCACTCCAAAGTGCCTTGGAAAAAAAAGTGGCGTGGGTAAGTTTGGGGAAGAGAGATGGTGGACTTGTCACCATCTCCTTCCAATATCCTAGGTTTGGGGATGAGGATTTGACCAAGTACCACCTCATCCCAAGGCTCCACACGTGGGAGCCAACTTAGGAAGAAATTTGGAGAAGAGTGTACAAGTACACTCCTCTCCCCTAGGCCTCACACATGTGTGAGAGCCATGAGGAGTCAAATCACTCCTTGGGGTTTGAAGAATTGGTGGAGAAGGATGAGGTGGATTCCATGTGGCACATTCTCATTTGGAGAGGAGGTGTGACATGTCATCCATTACTTATACCCTCTTTGCAAATAGAGAAGACACTTGACAATTCAATTTCACTTGTGAAGTTGAGAGTTTGAGAGTGAGAATTGTGAGGTTGGAGAAGAAGACTTGTGGGGCTCGTGGAAGGACTTCACCAAAATTATTTTTCACCATTTTGAGATAGCTTTTGTGAGGTAGGCTTCTTTCCTTTATAGATTAATTTATGCTTTATGTATTTGAGTGTAAAATGAGTTAGGATGTTCATGTGATGTTTTTTTCTCTTCATTGATGTTTTCTCCTTATTGTTCAAGGGATTTGTTAGTTGTGGTACTAGATTTGGGTGTGTAATGTGTTTTGGGTTGGCTCCCCAATTGGTTGAGAGCAACCCATGTGAGGGGTTGAGGGAGGTAAGAATCCTCCTTGGGGAAAAATTCACTCTCTTGAGAGAGAGATTTGGCATGAGTGCCAGATTTTTTTGTGTGGCATGAGTGCCATTTGGTGCTTTGGAGTTGTGATTTTGGTGGTGAGATGGTTATGGAAGATTTTGGGAGGTTTGAAGGATTATGACTATGGATATATGTGATATTTGACATGTTATCTTTCATTTCCCCAAGGTAGAGTTTTCTACTCTACTCCCCCTATGATGGATTCCTCCTTTGGTATCCTTTGTGTTGTATGAGCCTTGGTTGGGAGTATTGTGTGTTAATATTTTGTGAAAATTGAATGATGTAATGAGAATCTTGGGACAAACTTTGTAAATGTAGTTATGAAAGTTTTGTAAGTTGAAAAAAAATAGGGTTTATGAGTCACTATATGGTTGTAGATGTCCCTTGTAATGTCAAGAATAGTTATGTGTTGTCAAAATTGTTCATTTCTCCCTTGTTTAATCTATTAAATGTGTAAATAATAGTTCTTTTATATTTAAGTGCATATAGTGGAAGAAAGGAAAAGAAAAGAATGCAAATATTTGGATTTATTTTCATTCAATGTACCCATGCTATTAAAGAAAAATATTTGGATGTGCTTTTGTTTACAAGTATCAATGAAAACCTTTATATTTCCTTGTGAAATGTTGAAAGTAAATATCTACTTTAAAAAAATTAATATTGAGCTAAGTTATATATATATATAAGTGCTTGCTTGTGTTGTATAAGAAAATTATTGCTTGGTTTTATTCCTCATTTGTATATTTAAACCTAGTTAAACAAATAAATCTTGTTCCAAAAGTAATAAATACATCTCTTTCTATTTTTCATAATGTATAAGAGAATTTATATTACTTAAATGATATATATATATATATATATACACTAATCTTTTATGGAAGAAAAAAAAATTAAACATAATATATACATATATATAATATGCTGCTATATTATATATAATAAATACACCTTTTGAATAGTATAAAGTTAAATAAAATAAAATAAAAAACATAAAAACAAAAGTTTTCTTTTAATTGTACCCTAACGGCACAGGCAGCCGAAGGGCAGGGGATGGGGACGAGCTCCCATCCCCATAGCACCACTGTGGGTATGGGGCTTTGTCCCCTCCCACTGGTGGATCCCTTCAGAGGGCTGCCCCAAAACATTGAATCAAATATATATATATATATATATATATATATATATATATATATATATATATATATATATATATATATATATATATTGTTATGCATTTAAATAGATTTTAATTTGGTTGTGCATATAGAGGAGGATAAGAAATTTAAATGTTAGTCAAGAAATAAAATAGATTAGATAGAGTAAATGAAACAAACATAAGAAAATAGTGGCATGAAATATTAGCAAACCTAAATATTTTTAATAAAAGAGAAAATTTAGCTCCTCGGGGATAAAAACAAACTTGAGAAAGTCTTCTTCTTTCCTTCTCCTTGCCATCTCCTAAAATCTACAAACAAAGAATGACTAAATGAGTGTTCATTTATTCTTTTATAACCTTTCCATGTGATTAGTGGTGTTGCCCTAGAAATTAGGGATAACTAATTGTGTTTATTGCTAATTAAACTAGACTAGTTGACATTTCCCATTATGGGAAGTGGGCGTGTAAAATAAAGTTAGAAATATTGAGTTTTAGTAATGGCTCTAATGGAAATAACTATTATGGTGTTTTATTTTTATTTATTTTTTAGTATTAATAACTAGTGGGGTTATTAGTGGGAATGTTATTTAATTATTTTTATTTTTTTCCTGCGTAATTATAAATTTATATTAAACTAGGAAACAAATATACATTGTCTTATGTCATGGCTTGGCAAATTGATCATGTCTTATGCTACCTATATGCTATTTTACTACCTAAATTTTCATATCATGACCACGTAGGGTCGACTTGCTTCCTATTAGGGACCACACAGGGTCTATCTGAGACTATGATCTAATGCCTATACATATTAGGGCTTCCATGACCAAAATGAAGCCAGTTGCAGTATACAAAAATAGAATTAAGGATTTCTGTGGACCAATAAACAACTTACACCTTATCATAGTCTAGCAGTTGCAGATTAAATGCCGCCACCCATTCGAAACCTTCCATTGGCACTAGTCCTAGGATCTTCTTGATGAAGTCAACAATAATTTGAGCCTGTTCCTTGGCGACCATTAGCTCAAGGCCTCTAATATCTAGGATGAATGGATATAGCTTCACAATCTCCTCTGGGTCACTGAGGAGAGCCATGTCTTTCGGCCTTGGAACTCCCACTCCCAGACTAGCCACTTGAAGAATGATTTCCAAGTCACCCAGATGTTCAGAAAAGAAGAAACCTTTCATAATCGCCTCTACCTCTGCCTTTGCCTTTGAAGTTTCCAATTCTAACAGCATTGCCAACACCCTCAAGGAGATGTCTGTATCTACCCAATATCTCTCATCATTCAACATGAATTTTCTCCCAAGAATCATTTTGACCGCTCCTATCATCAATTCATCCAAACGGCAAAGCATTCTTCGTAACCAGAGGTTTGTTACCTATCCAAGGAATGTCATTTGCCTTTTGCTACTTACTAGCCTAACAGGTGTTTCCATCCCTTCGCAATGAATGGCCTTTGCAGAGTAAATGACTACAAATTAGGAAGGCATCAAAACAAGCTGATGACTACACTACCACACTGCCAAATACTTGCCTTCTTATTAACTCAAACTTGAGGGGAAATTTCTTGATGCATGTCCTTTGTCGTCGATTCATTATTACTACCCAACTCTTCCAGCTTGCTTGCAATCATAACAAATTCATTGAGATCTTCCTCACTCGATATTAAGGCATCGGCCTTGCCACCTCATCCGGCCTTGCCACCTATGATGAGGTGGCAAGGCTCACCCCAACCTCCCCTTAATTATTTTAATTTTTAACATTGTTAAAGGTGTACTTATTTTATTTAGTGGAATGGAATAATCAAAAAATTTATTTAGAGATTTCATTAATTTTTTTTTTACAAAAGATTGATGTCATTTAAATTATTTAAATTTTCATTCGTTAGAATATTAAAATCTTTATATTGGAATAGAAGATCTATTATTGTTTTAGGAAATTTTAATAGGGTTGACGGGAAAGAAAATGTTGTATGATTTTTTATATTAAACATTGTGTTCATGAAAATATTGTATAAGCGTTGCAATGTTAGATTTGAATTTTAATTATTTTTGGTAATGGTAATATCTTTCCTTAGTCATAATGTAAAATTTAGATTTAATTATTATTGTACCAATTGAATTTAAATGTTGTTTTTTCAATAGGAAATGTATTTAATGGGCCTAGTATTAGTTAAATGTTAGCATGTTAGCAATTTAGATTAATTTTAGTTACTTATGCCTCGTGCTCTTAAGGCGGGGTCATCTCTACATTCATATAGACAACCTAGGAGGGATCATCCCCTGGAGTAATTCCCTTGCGATGTCATGTTGGATGAGGTCGAATCCGATTATGCTACCTTCATCTACATAGCGTGTACGAAAGGAGTTTTGTTACACCCGCCTATTGAATTTTTTTTCCCGCTTTGTGTGGCCTGTTTGTTTCAACATTGCACAACAATGTGAACAAGTGTGCATATTAGGCGATCATGTGATGCACGATAATAGTATGCATCTTATGATGTTTAAAAAAAATTGTTGGTTCAGGTGTTCATGTCCACATGCAAATGTGGGCATGATAGACAACTAACAATGATAGAGGTAGTTATCAAAATAGAGGAGGAAGATCTTATGGAAGAGGTGGCTCACAAGGTAGAGGAAGAGGATTTGCTGGAAAATGTTTCAAGTGCAATCAATATGGGCACAAGAGTTGGGAATGCTCTGAATCATCACAAGGAGGACATTCAAAGTTTGAGAGAAGCAATCAAGCTATTCATGCTGATCAAGAGAGTGTGCGATCACTAGTACATCACAAGGATGAAGCAGAATCAGGTGAGTCTTTAATGCTTAAGAGGTGTTGTTGAAGCCACAAAAAGAGAGTCAAGATCCAGCTCAAAGGAGAGCATTGTTCAAAACCAAGTGTAAGTCACAAGGTAAATGTTGTAAGCTCATTATAGATAGTGGTAGCACTGATAATATTGTTGCAACTGAGATGGTAGAAAAGTTGAATCTTAAAAGGATTAAACACCCTACTCCATATAAAGTGACTTGGTTACAAAAAGGCCATCAAATATTGGTTAGTGAGCAGGCCTATGTTGATTTTTAGATTGGCAGTTATAAGGATTGTGTTTTGTGTGATATAATGCCCATGGATGTGTGCCATGTTTTGCTTGGAAGACCGTGGCAATTTGACAAGAAATCAGTGCATGATGGAAAGGAGAATAATTATACCATTGAGAAGGATGGAGAGAAGCATACCTTGTTGCCCATAAAGGAGAAAGAAGAGGACAGCAGTAGCAGCAATAGTAAGGTAATGTTGGTAAGTGGTAAAGAGTTCTTGCATGTTCTAAAAAATGAAGAAATTGGTTATGATTTGGTTCCTAAGCCTATATGTGTAATGACTTCTACAAAGTTGGAGGATTTGCCTATTAAAATACAAGACATTTTGAATGAGAATTTAGATATTGTTGCAAATGGTTTGCCTAATGAATTGCCTCCTATTAGAAGCATTAACCATCACATGGATTTGATTCTGGGTGCTAGCCTTCCAAATAAGGCTGCATATAAATTAACACCTATGGAAAATGAGGAGATAAGGAAGCAAGTGGAGGACCTTTTGAAGAAGGGATTGATAAGGGAAAGTCTAAGCCCTTGTGTTGTTCCTGCAGTGTTGGTTCCAAAGAAAGGAGGGGAATGGCGTATGTGCACGGATTCAAGGGCAATAAATAAAATCACAATAAGATATCGGTTTCCCATACCCAGAATTGAAGATTTAATGGATTGTTTGAGTGGTTCTATGTATTTTTCTAAGATAGATTTGAAAAGTGGTTATCACCAAATAAGAATTAGACTAGGGGATGAATGGAAGACAGCCTTTAAAACTAGTGATGGGTTGTATGAGTGGTTGGTTATGCCTTTTGGGTTGTCTAATGCTCCTAGTACTTTTATGCGGTTAATGAATAAGGTTTTGAAACCATTTATTGGTAAATTTGTGATTGTATATTTGGATGACATTTTGGTGTTTAGCAGGTCTAAAGAGGAGCATATAGAGCATTTGAGACAGGTTATGAGGAAGCTACATGAAGAAAAGTTGCAGATTAATTTGAAGAAGTGTGTGTTTATGCAGACCGAGCTTGTTTACTTGGGTTTTGTGGTGTCAAAAGAAGGGTTGAAAATGAATAAGGAGAAGGTTCAGGCCATACTTGATTGGCCATCACCAAGAAGTGTCATGGAGGTAAGAAGTTTTCATGGTCTTTCTAGTTTTTATAGAAAGTTTATAAGAAATTTCAGTCATGTTGTAGCACCTATATTGGAGACTATTAAGGGGAATAAAAGACCATTTGTTTGGACCAAGGCTAAAGAAAATTTTAGATTTCTCAAGAAGAGGGTAAGTGAACAACCCATACTTGCTTTGCCTGATTTTGATAAAGTATTTCAAGTTGAGTGTGATGCTAGTGGTTTGGCTATTGGGGTAGTCCTAAGTCAAGAGGGAAAACTGGTTGTATATTTTAGTGAGAAATTAAATGAGATAAAAAGAAAGTATTCTTCTTATGATTTGGAGTTTTATGCTTTGGCTCAATCCCTCAAGAAACGGAGACATTATCTATTACCCAAAGAGTTCATTGTGTATACAGATAACCATGCTTTGTAGTTCATAAATAGCCAACATAAATTGAATCAAAGACATGCTAAATGGGTTGAATATATTCAGAGTTTTAACTTTGTTTTGAAGCATAAAAGTGGTCAAATGAATAGAGTTGTTGATGCTTTAAGTAGGAAGAGTTTATTGTTGAGTGAAATACAAACTAACAATGTGGAGTTTGAAAGTTTGAAAGAGTTGTATGCAGAGGATGCAGATTTTGGAGAAGCATTTGTAGCTTGCAATGATCCTATTTGCCAGAATAGAGAGCCATGGACGGATTACATGATTCAAGAAGGTTTGTTGTTTAAGGAAAACAAGTTATGTATTCCTAGAGGATCCATGAGAGATAATTTGTTGAAGGAAAAGCATAGTGGTAGTCTTGCTGGTCACTTTGGACAGGATAAAACTTTTTTATAGCTGAGCACTCATTTATTAGCCAAAGATGAAGGCAAATGTGAAAAAACATGTGGAAAGGTGCAGGATTTGTCAACATGCTAAGGGAAGAAATCAAAATGCGGGGCTCTATCAGCCATTACCAATTCCAACCAGACCTTGGGATTCGGTGAGTATGGATTTTGTTTTGGGTTTGCCTCATACACAAAGAGGTGATGATTCAATCTTTGTTGTAGTAGATCAATTTTCAAAAATGGTGCATTTTATACCATGTAAGAAGACTAGTGATGCCACTAATATTGCAAATTTGTTCTTTAAAGAAGTTGTAAGGCTACATGGTATACCCAAAAGTATAATTTCTGACTGGGACACTAAGTTTGTGGGTCATTTTTGGAGGACTCTATGGAGAAAATTGGGTACAAATCTGAATTTTAGTTCTGCTTATCATCCACAAACGGATGGACAGACCGAGGTTGTTAATAGAAGCCTTGGCAATTTGTTAAGATGTCTTGTTGGTAGTTCACCAAGAAGTTGGGATCTCATGTTAGCACAAGTTGAATTTGCATACAATGATTCCCCAAATAAAAGCACAAGTTTCAATCCTTTCTATGCGGTGTATGTTATGCATCCGAGAGGTGTATTTGAACTTCGTGATCTTGCTGGAATGGAGAAGAGGAGTGCAGATGGGGAAGAGTTTGCTCAAGTCAATCATGACATTCAAGAAAAGGTGAAGCATAACATTGAGGACAATAATCTGCAGTACAAAAGGCATGTTGATCAAAAGAAAAGAGAGTTACAGTTTTAGGTTGGAGACCTTGTATTGGCACATCTTCGAAAGGAGAGATTTCCTATAGGAACATACAACAAACGTCAAATGAAAAAGATTGGTCCTTACCAAATCCTTAGGAAGTTTTCTGCTAATGCTTATGAAATATCACTGCCTACAGAGTTGAATATATCTCCCATTTTTAAGGTAGCCAATTTATATCCATACAAAGGGGATAAAGAGGTAGAAGAAGCTGAAGCAATTGATTTAACTCATGAAGAACAATCCAGAACAGTTGCTGCTCCACCACAGATTGAATGCATTCTGGATAAACAATTACTGAAGAAGACTTAGAAGCATAAGTACTTCAAGTATATCGTTGAAGATGCTTCATGGCTCACTGAGGAGGAGATTATCAAATAGGATCATTCAGTTGTAGACCTCATGAGCAGGAGCTCATGAATTCTTTTCACCCGAGGAGTTTGATGTGGAGCATCATGAATACAATTTGGGTTTTCTTTCTTTTTGTTGTTTTGGTTTTTCTGTTTTGTTAGCTTTTCTTAGTTTTTGGCAGTGTCTCTTTATCTTTTGTTCTTATCTTGTAACTCCATTGTGAAACTGAAAACTCATTGAGGAGTTCTTGTCGCCCTGTATTTTCTACTCCTGTCGCACATATAGTCCTGTAGCTTGATGTGCTGAAGCAAAAGTGTGGTTGGAAGCCTCATGTCACCCAAGCGCCAGGAGCTAATTGACAAAGGAACTTAAATCTGCATAACTGCCAACGATTTCTTTGGTAGTGAAGGAAGTCGAATAGTCTTAAGGAATAATTGGCTACAGGAAAGTTTGTAACCGTCGAAATCATGATTCTACCAATTAATTAAGTTTGGGGAAGTTATAAGTCTCTGCCAATAGTTTTATTGACAGTTGGAGCGTGGTAGTAAAGAATCCATTCATGCATGTGACAGATTCAGTATGAAGGCCCTGATTCTGCAAAAGTTGAATCGACAGCTAGAGAGGCCAACTGTTGCATAAAGAGTAAGAGGTTGAATGAGCTGAAGGGGGGAAGAAGGCATGGAAGTATAGCCAATAGTTAGGAAGTTTTGTTTTACTGCACATGAAGGCCGACTGTTAGAGGCAAATTTTTGTATGAAATAATCATGTTTTAATAGTAGTAGAGAATAGTAATAGACTATTTAAGACTGTGCATAATTTCTCTTTCCCTCCTGTCATTGTGTATTTGGTTATGGTGAAGGAAATACTTTGAATTCCTGTCATTATCTTTGCATATCTCTTTGTTTGAGTTTTCTGTAAGTGGCCTAGTTTTAACCGGTGACTAGCAAGGCTCTATCACCTCTGAGCTCTGTTGCCTCTATCATTAGGTCTAGCACATGCTACTATAGTCGTGCCACCTTAGCTCATAGTCTATCAACCTCGGCCATCATATTTAAATACTTTTAATTTAATTTTGAGTCAATTAGCCTCTATTGATGTTAAGATAAATGAAGATAAATGCATTATGCTTCTTTGTTCTTTTTCTCAGTCATGGAAGAATTTCATTCTTACGATTATTGCTAATCTTGAAGATCCCAAGCTGGATGCTCTTGTTGTGACATTGTTGTCATAGGAAATGAGAAAGAAAACTGTGGATAGCTCAATGGATGTTCTTAATGTCAAAAGAAGGTCCAAGGAAAGGGGTGGATCTAAAGGGGAATAGAAGGGGCCTAAATAAAAGTCTACGGGCAAATCTAAAACTCCTGGTAAAAAATAGAGTAAAGTGTTGGAATTGCAGAAAGAGGGAACATGTATTTAGAAAGAATGCAAAAATTAAAAGAAACAATGAGATTGCACTACAAAAAAGTCCTCAGAATTAGGTGATGAAGCCTTATTTTTTTATGTAATATTATTTCTAACAAACACTAGTTGGTTGACTTAGAATGCTCATATCATATGACTCCTCATAAGGAGTGGTTTTCCACATATGAAGAATATGATGGAGGTGAAGTTTACCTTGGGGACAATAGTTCATATCCGATAGTTGGAAGTGGCAAGGTACAATTGTGTTTCAATGATGAGAGAATAAAAACTCTCCCTGGTGTTTTACATATTCTTGGATTAGTAAGAAATTGAATTTATGTATCTGAGCTAAACGATTTAGGAATGCATCTAACATTTGATAATCATGGTTGCATATTGGTGAAAGAAATATTGGTCGTAGCAAAGGGGACAAGATTGGAAACTCCGTGTAGGCTAAATGCCACTACTTTATGTAATCCACTAATGTAAAAATCAGAAATTTAAATCTTTCTATCATATGCAATGAAAGCAATGCAAAACTATGCCTTTTTCTAGCCTAGAATGCTTACTTTTTTCACCTTTTTCAAGATTATGCAAGATCTTCCAATGAATAACGATAAGTATGCTATGAATCAATGCAAGATCTAAATTCAACACTTAGCAAGATGCAAATGCTTGAAGCTACGGGTTCAACAAAATGTTACATATGAAAAAGAGAATGAAGAAGACTAGCATGCACACTAGATCAAACCCTCTTTCACAATAACATTCAAGGAGAAGACTGAGCCAAATCACTACCAAATGCAGGAGAATTCAACTACAAATCTTGTACTCTTGTTTGCTATGGAAAGATCAGACTCAACCAAGCCTTTTTATCAAAACCTAGGTCAAATATGCACTAAACCCTAGTTCTAAGATGATCAGCTTATAACAGATAGAAAATGATTGAAACCCAGAATCCAAATACACAAGAATGATCAGAGAGATACTAAAACCTATGTCTCAGAAGCTTAAGTGTCAGAGGATGAAATAGGAACCGCCCAAGTCCTAGAAGTGAGAATCTGCTAGTGATCTGAACTAGGAAAATGTTCCAGAGACTGCTCTAGAGCCAAATCTGGGGTCAAAAAGGCCCAGAAGACTAGGGTGCCAACCGTCCAAGTCTTTATAGAGGAATATTCCTAAACTTTTGTCAGATCCTGAAACCTTGATTCTTGTACAATCTTCTTGTATCTTCACCTTTCCCAAAATTTGTACTTGTAACCTGCACACAAGACGACAAGAGAGGGTTTGGGGGGTTATGGTGTTTAGGGATTTACTTCAATCAAACCTCAAAATGGCATTCAATCCTTCCAACACCATTGATAGATAAAAGAGTGTGCCCTAGCAGGGCAAAGGCTAAAAAAAATGACGATAGAATGATTCAAATAACAATGATATCACCTATGAGGTTAAGCCCTTAGGAGAATGAAGATTCTTCAACTCATAAGGAGATGGATGATGTCTTCAAACTTGTAACAACGCACACAATAACAACACAAATCTGCTCTAGAAACACAATGAATGATTTGAATGCCCTTTGCTCCAAGATCATAACTTTGCTATATCCATCTAGGTTCATAATGAATTTAAAAACACACTTATATATGCTTTCTCGCTAACATTTGTCAAATTAAATCATAAGAGCCGACAAAGAGGAACCTTTTGAAAGGTCCCATGCCAACATACCACTAATTTACCCTGACCAATCAAGGAGGACTTGGGTGGTTGGCACCCAAGTCCAAGGGTCCCTTTTTAGTATGGGATAAGCTTAGTGAGGTCCCAAGGTCCCAAATTGTCATGGGTGTCAGGAAATTCTCTTTGGGATTGATGAGTGCCAGGTAGCACCCATGAAATACACCTTTTTACCCCTCTTTTTCCTTCCTTCTTATTCCATTGTCCTGATGACTGCACCAAAGTAGAAAAACAAGATTGTTTTAATTATGATTAATGAGAGATGAATTACTTAAAATCATGATTTCTGATTGAAGGACTAATGTGCATTGAATTAATGGAAATATGCATAAATCTTCTCTTTTTGAATCTACAGGTGTAGATGTTCAGGCAAAGACAATTTTGGTCATCTCCAGAGGTGCTCCTAATAATCTCTGGAGCTGACATATGGATACCACACCAGTCTCCAATATTTTCCAATATGATTGGAGAGATTTTGAGATAAGGGGATGAATCATCTCTAGAGCTGGACCGAAGTCATAAGCATATCTCCAGAGCTGAACAAAAAGCCATAAAGCATATCTCTGGAGTTGCAGATAGAAGCACGCAACTCCGGAGTCTCCTCAACACAAATGTAGATTTCCAACGCCACTGCCAATCAACACTTCCAGTGGTAATTGGGGTACTCCAGATGTTACTCAATCAACACCTGAGTAATTGAATGAAGACCCTAGTTAACTGCTAGAAGTTTTATTTCTCTTTTTTATTTTGCATGAGTTCTCTACAAACTGATTAAGTACCTATATTTCAAGGCCTCGTTGCCCAGTTGTATTTGAAACTAAGACTCAGATTTAGTGAGACTGTTGTTCCACTAAATCTATTTTAATTGCATGACTTTTTACTCTATAGTTAAACAGTTAGAAGAATAAGAGATTGGTACTATCTCACAGATGAACTAGTAGTTAGGGTAAGTGATATCTCATCACTAGATTAGATATAAATTTACAAAAGTAGTAGCAGAAGATAGACAACGGATGAATTATTATTATGATCTCATTTTGATGTAGATACTTTTCTGAATACAAAAGGGTATTGATGGAATTGGACTGAAAGTGAATTGTGATATTCTTGTGCTAATTCATTGCTTTAGTCTTTAGCCCTAAGGGTGTGGAGCAAGGGCCCACTCCCACCACCAAGGCAGAAGGCTAATATTGTTGTTTATTATTCTATTTCAAATTTTGTTGTTTGCTATTCTATTTCAGATTATGTTTAGAAAGATAGTTATTGTTTTCTCATAGATAAATGTATGTTTCAATTGTATGGAATAGTATAGATCTACATTAGCAATTCATTGTTTCAGCTTTGTTTCCAGTATTCCTAGAATTCATTTTCATAGCTGATAGATCAGTAGCATTAATTTCTTCAATCAGTAGAGATCATTAGAGTTAGTTAAATAGACTGGTGACTATAGGATTCCTAATTGTAGATAGCAAAGGACACAACACTGGATTTGACACATGAAAATATGATTAAATGCTGAGGACCAATGACTCTTGTCATTTTTGGCACCGTTGCCAGGGATCTCTGTGTTAATTAGGGAAACTTAGTTAAATAGTTTTAGGATAGATTGAATCTGTATGGTTAGAGCTAGGGATTCAAAAGGAAGATACATAAAATAGACACCCCATCAACAAACTATAGGAGAAAGCAGTGGGGTGGCACAAGATCTTGTTGAAGAGAGACACCTAGAACCTACCTTGGAAACTACACCTCAATTCAATAATCCCTTAAACCCTCCAAGTCCTCCACTCCCTAAATATATCCAGGAATTGCAACAGAAATTCTAGGCAGATCCCTTGACAAAAACTAATTCCTAATAAACTAATTCCTCAAAACCTCACACTGAATCTCAAGGAGAAGAACTAGTATCAGACATGGATGATAATCATGAAGAGGAGGAAAATCAGGATCTAAGAACCTTCTCATATCCCATTGTTCTGGCTGTTGGAGATAATGCCCCTATGAAAAATATTTCACCTGCACACTTGCCAAATTTTAGGGGTCTTGCTTCTGAGGATCCAGATCAGTTTTTGTTTGAATTCAAAGTGGTATGCCAGACTTACAATTATGGATCAGATAATAAAAAACTCAAACTATTCCCCTCAACTTTGAAAGATTCTGCAATGAGATGGTTCATGGGTTTGCCCCAAAACTCCATCCATTCCTGCGATTAGATGGAGACATAATTCTTGGGAAAATACCAGGACCACTATAGAGTCAATGATAAAAATGAGGAATTATTCAAAATTAAATAGAGAGAGGAAGAGACCTTAAAGGATTATGTGGATAGGTTCAACTTTGCTTTGAGAAGGTATGGCAACCCTATAAATCACTCTTTGGCCATAACCCTATTTGTAAAAGGATTAGACAAAGAATCAAAACAAGCATTGGATCTAATGGGAAAGGGAATATCAATAAAATAGATATGCCTGCTATAGAAGAACTCTGCAGGAACTATTCCAGAACCCAAGATGGAGTGAGAACACCCAAATCTTTCAAAGGGAAGAATGAAATAGGACAGTTAATGGAGGAAATTGTAAATCTGAAAATAGATATTCTAGTCCAACTAAATACCACATTAGATGGGATTCAGGAAAAAACTAGAACAAATGATCAAGACAGAACAACTAAACCACTCTCCATCTATTGTCCTAGGTGTAGAAACAAACATCTGTTGAGGGAATGCCCTTTGGATAAATCAGAGATCTATCAGATCTATGACAAGGAACATCCTACCAGTCGGTGTGATCAGCTCCCAGTCTTAAAAAGGCTAAGTAAAAAGAATGCCATTATAGAGGAAGAGTTGAACTATGTAGGACAAAAACAAGTTGGGAATTTCCCTTATAATTAGTATCCAAACCAGGCCTCTTATAGGGGTCCTTCTAATTGGGGAAATAATCAATGGAATCTAACTTGGCATGGGCCTCAGAATAATCCTCCTTGGGGACCACCAGATTGGCCAAACCAACAATGGCAGAACCAACATTGGCAAAATCAGCCCTGGGGAAATAAAAAATGGCCACAATAGTTTGGATCAGCCTCATTGGGGTCCTCAATAGGGATATAATCAATAATACCAGGGACAACCTCGACGTTTCCAACCTCAATAACAAGCATTGCTAACTAGACCCCCCAACACAAAAGGACAGTCACAAAACGAACCAATTAGCCAACCACCCTTACCAACTCAACCTATACCAAACCCACGAAATAAGCAGGGAGCAACTATTTACATGACAGAAAAAGAAAACATGGTTGGTATTAATGCCATATATTCCAATAACCTCCAGCTGTGTTTTGGGAAAGCACTTCCAAGACCATCTCCTCCAACTATAGTTGAAGTAACCAATGATGAGGAACCTAAAAATCCATCCACTCAGCTTCCAGAGGAGATTATTATAGAAATAGTGCTAAAAGAATCATCCTTGGATAACTCTGGAGTTCCTCCTAAAAGAATGACTCCATAGAACACCCCTGGAAACATTTCTGCTAAGAACTTCAGAGATGCTCCGGAGATAGAAAAACTAGCACCATACCTATGTTGCAAGTATGAGGATAACCAATGTTGTCATTGATGTCAACATACTCATATTGCATTAATGAGAAGGATTGGATGAGCTGTGTGCTGAGGATATTGAGGAAATTAGTCTCAATCAAGAACATTGAAGAACAGTGAAGAACATTAAGGTAAAAGTCCAAGATAAGATGAAGATCAGAGGATACGGTTTAAAGGGTTTGTAGATATGAGTCTTGAGATGATTCAGTCAAGTTTTCAGAGGTCCGCATAACAATCTGAAGAAGTTATGACTACTCTAGTAGAACCAGTTCCGACAGATGTTCAGTGGTGACAGAGTGTCACAGATTGGTCCGGTGAGATCCAGAATTGCATTATCTCATTCTACGGATTGGAGGGAGTGTTGAAAAAGTCCGTGTGATGTGACAACTAGATTTGTTCATGGTTTGGAGGTTCGGAAGCACCTTTTTCATTGTGACAGTGATGACAGACTGTGTTCTTGAAGTTCTGGATGAAGAAGAGAAGAATTCCAGTAAGCTGATAAAGTGCGGATGTTCTTGGTGACTCAGGAAAGGTTTTGGTGATCTTTGGATCGTGTACAATTCTTATTGGTGGTCCACATTAAAGTTAGAGTTTGGATTTGATGTAAAAACCACCGGATGTTGATGTTCTTCCTGAGACATGCCGACCGGATGTATTACACGTCTTATGGATGATCTAAAAGTGTTTGTCGACTTAGATGATTGTTCCTAAGTCGATGCCTTGTATAAATAAAGGATTGTGAAGTCATTCCAAAGTCTGGAGTGTGTGGATGAGTGTGGCATAGCGAAGAAGAAGAGTGAAAGGTAGAGCAGGAGTCTTTGGGCTTAAATGGAACTGATCCAGACATGGTAAAGATGTCAATCTACAGTTCAAGTTTGTGATACTTGTTATTTTGTAGACAGTGTGTCTCTTGTAGGCAGTGTGCCTCTTGTGAGCAGTGTGCTCGGGCAGTGAGCCCTAATTAGCATGTGCCATCTATTTTTCTTATTCTTCTAACAGAGAATAATCCTTGGGTTAATCACCCCGTGGTTTTTCCCTTGACCGGGTTTTCCATGTCAAAATCTTGGTGTCTCATGTGTTGATGTGTATCTGCTCTAGTGTTTATGCTTTATGCTTTCATGAGTGACTAATTGATATGCTATTAAATAACAAAGTGGATATTAGTGTTTGAATTATAAGCAAGTTTTGGACAACTGATTCACCCCCCCTCTCAGTTGTCTGTCCTAAATCCAACAACCTAGAACGGCTCAAACAACTGTCCCTCAGAAAAAGGTTTTACAAAAATAAGTCCAATCCACCTTGGAATCAGAACTTTTACAAGAAATTAGATAATTGAACATTGAAATTCCACTCCTACAAGCAATTAGGGATGTGCCCGAACAGAACCAATTCATCAAACAACATTGTGTTAAAACCCAGGGCAAGAAGAAAAACTTTCCTTCCATCATCCAGGTGGAAGGAAAAGTAGTAGACCTCCTAATGGGAGAACTGCTCCTCCCAAAATATGGAGATCTTGGGAATCCTGTCATAACTATTTACATCTCAGGGGTAGAAATTTCAAATGTTTTGGTTGATTTGGGAGCAATAATAAATGTAATGATAGTTCATACAATGGACAAATTAGCCCTAACAGGTATCTAGTCCACATCCACAATCCTTCAACTCACTGACCAGTCGGTAGCTATTCCAAAAGGGGTGATAACTGATGTTCTAGTTGTGATAGAATCATGGGAATTCCCAGTAGACTTTCTGATATTGGAACCAAGAAATCAACGAAATGCTTATCCATTGATATTAGGAAGACCATGGCTGGCTACAACAACATCTATTGATTGTTGAACTGGGGATATGGTCATTTCTAATGGAATAGATTTGAAGAAAATATCTTTGTATCCTCCAACTAAACCCTCAATACATTTTTCAAGAGTATGGGTAGATGAGCCATATAACATGGAAAACCGTGCCTCAGTAGCTATGGTTACCATCAAAGAACATTTGGGTGAGTTGGAAGAAGAAATCCACTATGATACAATGGAAGATATCACCCACATTCTTATTAATGAGGATATAATGGAGCTAGCCCAAGATTCAAGGAGAGAATTTCTCACTTCTGCTCATTGTACCCTAGCAAATATCAGTCCTTGTGGAGAGACCTTTTACGAAGACTTATCTACATTCCACATGTTGCTTCCACATTCTTGACCCCTCAATACCATGACTCCAAGATATGGATTGAATACATCTATGGATCAGATCACAAAACAGGTCATGATTTTACCTGGGAAAACACTGAATGTCAACACCCAGTTAGCAGAAAAATAGGAAGAAGCACTTCTCAAACTCCTAATTTCCCATTCAACAGATTTTGCTTGGGAGTACCAAGATATGAAGGGCATCCCTCCTAAGATCTGTACTCATCATATATACACTGAAGATGTCAAACCTGTCAGACAACCCCAGAGAAGATTGAATCCTGATTTAAAAGACATTGTTAAGAGTGAAATAGAAAAATTGCTGCAAGCAAGGTTTATATATCCAATCTCAGATAGTCAATGGGTCTCCTCCTTATTCATAGTGCCTAAAAAGAATGGGAAGTGGAGAGTGTGTATTGACTATAGAGAGCTAAACAAAGCCACAAAGAAGGACTACTTTCCCTTACCATTCATTGACCAAGTGCTAGACAACCTTGCAGGGAGGAAGTATTTTTATTTCCTAGATGGGTTCAGTGGATATAGCCAAATCCAAGCAGCACCTGAAGATCGGGATAAAACCACTTTCACTTGTTCTTGGGGAACTTTTGCCTACAAAGTTCTTCCATTTGGACTATGTAATGCTCCAGCTACATTTTAGAGGCTTGTTTTAGCCATTTTTGTTGAATTAGCTAATGAGTGCATGGAAGTCTATATGGATGACTTTACTGTGTATGGGGACAACTTTGAAGAAGCTCTCATAAACTTAGAGAAGTTATTAAAATGTTGTGAAAAAAATTGACTATCCCTGAGCCATGAAAAGTACTTCATGATGGTAGAGGAAGGAATTGTATTGGGACACCACACTTCAGCAAATGGGATCAAAGTGGACCAAAACAAAATAGAAGTGATCAAACAGTTACCTTCACCTAAAAATCATACAGATGTTAGAAGTTTTCTGGGTCATGCAGGCTACTATATGAGATTTATAGAAAATTTTAGCATAATAGTTGCTCCTCTATTTACTCTATTTAACAAAGACACAAAATTCTTATGGATAGAGGATTGTTAATCAACATTTGAAATCCTTAAGGAGAAACTTGTTGTCACACCTATTTTAAGAGGACCCAATTGGACTCTACCATTTCACATACAAACTAATGCTTCAAATGAGTCTATTGGAGCAGTCTTAGGACAGAAAGAGGAGGGAGAAGGTATGCATGCCATCTACTACATCAATAAAAACCTTACCTCTGCAGAAATAAACTACACCACAACTGAAAAAGAATTTTTGGCAATCATATATGCTATAAACAAATTCAGGCATTATATCACTGGATACAAAATATTTGTACATACTGATCATGTAGCCATCAAATACTTAATGAATAAGCCAGTAGTGGGTGCAAGGATAATCAGGTGATTATTGCTATTGCAAGAATTTGACATTACCATAGTTGATAATCCAAGTAAATTCAATTTGGTTGCTGACTTTCTGTCAAGATTGCATACAGGTGGAGAGAACCAACCAGTGGAGGACAAATTTCCATATGAACATCTTTTTGCCATCTCCTCTACTACACCTTGGTTTGCAAACATAGCTAATCTCTTAGCTACAGGCTTATTTCCGTCCCATTTAACCTCAAAACAAAAGAAACGCTTACTTAAGGAAAGCTTATCTTACAAATGGTTAAATGGTTTACTATTTAAATGTGGTCCTGATTTCATTTTACACAGGTGTCTAAAAGTTGATGAAATTTTTGATGTCTTAAGGGCTTGTTATGACGAGCCATCTGGTGGACATTATTCTTCACACAGAACCATCCACAAGATTCTGGGAGCTAGTTACTACTGGTCCTCTATCCATAAAGATACCAAGAAGTATGTGCAACAGTGTGATCAGTGCCAAAGGATGGGACAACCAACCTTCACCTAGGAAATGTCACTTCATCCTCAAGTAATGTTGGAACCATTTGAGCAATGGGGTCTAGACTTTGTGGGACCAATTTCTCCACCATCATCAGACAAAGAGTACATTCTAGTATGCACAGACTATGTGACTAAATGGGCTGAAGTTCAGTCATTGCAATTTGTAAGAGAAGAGAAAAGTTGTTGATTTCCTTTATAACAGAATTTTCTTGAGGTTTGGAACCCCAAGATCAATAGTTTCAGACAGAGGACCTCAATTCACTTCCCAGGTAATCAGAGCATTCACAAACTTATATCAAGTTAAGCATAGGAAATCTTCACCCTACCATCCCCAAGTCAATGAGCAGGTGGAGGTGACTAATAGGGAACTAGAGAATATCCTGACAAGGACAGTGGCCATGAATAGAAAGGATTGGGCTAACAGATTACCTGAAGCATTTTGGGCTTACAATACCACTTGGAAGTCCACAACCAAATTCACACCATATGAATTGGTTTATGGAAAGAAACCCATCCTGTCTATAGAATTTGAACTGCAAACACTCAAAACTTCATTAGGTATTGGTCTACCATTGTCTATAGCACAACAAAACATGATTCTTCAACTCAATGAGTTGGATGAAATCCGTACAGAAGTCATACAGTAAACAGAACTTGTTCAATATCAAAGGAAATAATGACATGACCAACACATCAAAAGAAGGACATTTCAGCAGGGTGATTGGGTTCTCCTATATGATTCTAAGTTCAAGGAGTTCAAGGTAAAGATACAAACTCATTGGATGGGTCCTTATTAGATAAAGGAGGTTTTTGAGAATGGAACAGTTTTGCTATAACCCATTGATGGAAGCACAGATACATTTTTAGTGAATGGCCACATAATTCAACTCTATAAAAGGCCATCAACTAAGGAAGAATTCATCAAAGATTTGTGCTTGGTTATAGGGGACACATCCTCTGTCACAGATTTGGACTGAATTAAAAAAAGGTGAAAACTAGCAAATGGCGGCCTTCTTGAAAAAAAAAAGAGAAAGATGGAAAACCAGTAAATGGTTGTCTTTCTTGACCAAGGGGATTGAAAACTAGTAAATGGTGGTTCCCTTCTTCTTGCCGGATTGGAATAATCAAGCTATGGAGGTAATCAGGTGCCAAGAGTTACTAAAACACATCTCTGAAACAAACTAGGGGGCACCTTCGGTGCTTCACAAACTTGGAGCACCTCCAGCACTTCACAAACTAGGAGCACCTTCGGTGCTCCACCAATAAAGATCCATTTTAAAATATAGAATAATGAGGGGACCCACCTCTCCAAGTAATAAAGTGGAGATGTCATTTGATGAAGTCAGCATGACTCATCCTCCACTTTATGACAAAAATAAAGATGAAGTCAGCATGCATATCGTTAGCAATCAAAAAAGCCATCACTCTTGCATGCGCAAGTCATCATGAATGGCTGCACTGACGTCACCTGACAACATGTCATTCCCAGACCACTCAGCAAGAATAATTACAGAATATGTGACGACAAGGATGTTGACACCATTTCAAAACCACACAGGAGCTACTCACTTGCCAAGTCACATCAAGCCCCATCAAAGTCGCAGTGTTGCAGCCAAGTACATCGGATCGTCATCATTAAGATTGATTCAGGTAATTCTCTTTAATTGACTTAATTAGTAACTGTCTTGTCAATTCTATTTTTAGGTGCCCTTATTATGATACATCCCCCTGTCATTATTTCCCTTCTTAACTCATGCATGCCGCCATATTTGCCACACTGTCGACCTGCCTACGGAGTGTCCCATCACTCTCCTGCAATTATGACTACATAAACATGCTAAACTAGTCTCAAGCTTCTTTTCCATAATCTAAGCAGTAAAACAAAACAACATATCAACCCTCATTCAAGATTGCAGATTTCTCTAAAAAAATCTTTAAGTGTAAAATTCAAGTCTGCTAACACAGTCCTCCAGAGTGAAAAGAAAAAAATTGACCACAAAGAGAAGCAGGAAGAATTTTAGCCACAGGAGGTGGAATAGGACAAAGAAATGGGAGTTAAAAAGAAGTCAGAGCTAGAGAATATAACAGGCCTGCTGCAGGATGAAGTTGTGGCAGACATTCTAAGGAATGCAGGGTGGTTAGAGTTCTTGGAGAAATTTGAAGGTTTTCAGGAGGATATTGTTGATGATTTCCTACGTAACTTGAGAGATAATCAAACAATTGTGAGAGGGGTTCAGGTCAATATCTCTGCCACCATCATCAGTCATATCTTTGGATTACCAGAACAAGGTGAGAGGTTTTACCATTTGAAAACCCTATATGCTGATTTAATTAAAAATTTCTCTAAAGAAGGTGAACCTACAATACAATTGCATTTAAGCAAAAATGAGGTTAAAGAAATTGTTAGGTATTCACTTCCACACCCATGGTAGTTTGTAGCATTATGGTTGATGAAATACTTTACATGTGATGGTCAATTTTCCATAGTTTTAGGACCAATAATGAAAATGTTAATTTTTCTGAGGCATGGAAATGCTCACCCATAATTTAGCATAAACATTCCAACCTTTCTGTATTCTACCATTAAAGCATATGCAGACAAGTATCAACAAGGGAAAGATCCTATGAAAAAACATGGCCTCATTTTTTCTGATTGTGAAACATCACTTTCTGTCTCAAGCTGGTGGGGAAGCATTATGGCAGACATTTTTAGACAATAAACCACAAGACAGAACACCAGAGAGGGCACAGAGAATGGATGAGACTTCCTCTATCTAGTAGGAAGAGGAGGCAGAGCCTTCAACTTCCTCTCCAACTACTAAGAAAGATAAAGGTCAAAAGCCCTCACTGGAGGCAACTTCATCTGCTACCCTTGTTTCAGGCAAAAATAGGAAAGGGAAGGAAGTTATGGAACCTGTTATAGACCAAACTTCCTATATGACTCGCTCAGCAAAATGAAAGATGACCTTGGCTGAGGATTTTATTCCAATTAAACAAACAGGGGAAACGGTTGTTTTAGAGCATACCTCCACCCAGACTTCTAACCCCAAGAAGCAAAAGAAGAAGACAAGGCAGGGTCAGAAAACAAAAAGAGCTTCAAAGAAAACTGATTCCAGCATACACTACTGGGCTAAGGAAGCATCTCATGATTCAGATGAAATTCCTCTTGTGAGAAAGAAGAAACAAAGAGAAGTTTCCCCAGAACAATCTGTTCATCCAGGTTCCCACAATCCAACTTCACAGCATTCCCCTGCTCCAGAGACAGAACAAAGACACTTTTACTATTTCCTCAGACTCTGAGGATAATATACCTGCTACAGAGGCAACTGCTCCACCTGTGCTATGGAGAAGCAAGAGAAAAAGGCAACTTGCCCAAGCTGAAAAAGATACTGCTCTCCTAGCTGAAGTCCTCTTGGGTTTTAAAACTTCTATAGGTGAGGCTGGGCCTTCATCAGTACCAATAATTGAAGAGAGAGATCAAGAAGAAGCTCAGGATAAGGAGATTGTATGGGAAGTTGAAATAGGGCAAGTGGATGCAACTGGCAGTGAAGAGCAAAGAGTTGTGGAAAACCCTGAAGTGGAACAAATAGAAGAAGAAACATGGACTTATTCTCACCCCTCTGATCATGAGGATGTTGAAATTTCAAGGGAACAACTGATGCTAGAGGAAATAGATAATCTGAAGAGATTATTATGGGGGAAGAACCTAATTATTACTAACCTCAAGAAGGTCATGAAAGAAAAAGAAATGGAACAAAAATAGATGGTTGAGGGACTGCAAGCAGAGCTCCAGAATAAACAAAAACTAATTCAGGAGAAAGAGGCAGAAATGAGAGACAAAGAAATAGAGGCAGCCCAAAGCATCAAGGAAAAGGAGGCAGAGGTAGCACAAAATATTGCTGATCTTACAAAGGCTCGAGACAATAGTCTCACAATAATTGCAGCACTTATTGAGAAAATACAAAGTCAAGCCAAACAATTAACATGGGCCAACAATAAGATAGATGATCAAGAAGAATACATTCAGGAGTTGATTAGCCCAGGGCCAACCATGGGACAAGGGGTGCAAACAGATCCATACTTAGGCCTAATTCCAATAGATATTCCTAAAGCCCTGTTCCATTGGGAAAGAAGATGTAGGGAATATGAGGCTTCTAAACCCATGTTGCAATTACAAAGGGCAGTAACTGCCATGTAAAAAAGAGTACAAACTTTGGAAGAAAAGGTTCTTCAGGTATCTTCCATTTCATCTGAGATCCTATCTTGCAGACCCCCCAGTGGAAGTTATGCTCTATTTCTACAAGAAAGAATCCTACAGAGAAAAATATCTTTGGTTCTGTCTGATTTGACTGAGGACATAGAAACAGGGATAGGGTTCATGGAGCTATACATGAGAAGTTCTGATGAGGATAAAGATTTTTTGTGTGAGTTATATTTGCATGGTTTCTGCATTGATGATATTACCTTTGTTATCAACTATTTTGTAGGAGAATGTCAACTTAGGGTATTCATGTCGTTGATGAGAAATCATCAGATTTGGAATGAAAGGATGGAGGCTTATCTAAAGAAAGATACATAAACAAGCCTATTTATCAAAAAAGAATGTCCAAATCCCAATGCTTTTAAGATCCATTTCAGGGCACACATTTACCACCCAGACAGTAAGACCAAGATTTTGCCTTTATATCTAAAACATCTGTAGGAATGCTCCATTGATTTTGGTCTCCTCATAAACAATTTATCTAATCAAATGCTTCCAGTGGCAAAGAAAAGGTGGAACACCTTGACTACAAAACAAAAGATGAGGGAAGTGGTGTCCCCTGCCAACCTCAGGTTGTTTATGAGGAAGGCCAGGATAGTGTCCAAAATGATGGATAAATACCAACTGGAGTGGATAGGTGGCCATTTCAGACCTCCTCTCATCATTGAGCCACTACCTATCTGGACTGAACAAATGGAAGATGACAGATTTTAGGAATGGATGAAGTAGGTTGATCAGTTTAGAGGAAATGGTAATACAGACTGCACCACTTGGTCTACTTATGCAAATGACTACAACTTGGCTGATAGAATATTCCACTTGAATAAGACCAGATTGTGAAAAGCAGGAAGACCTACTAACCTTTAAGTATGGGGGGATGATGAGTGTCAGGTAGCACCCATGAAATACACCTTTTTACCCCTCTTTTTCCTTCCTTCTTATTCCATTGTCCTGATGACTGCACCAAAGTAGATTAACAAGATTGTTCTAATTATGATTAATGAGAGATGAATTACTTAAAATCATGATTTCTGAGTGAAGGACTAATGTGCATTGAATTAATGGAAATATGCATAAATCTTCTCTTTTTGAATCTACAGGTGCAGATGTTCAGGCAAAGACAATTTTGGTCATCTCCGGAGGTGGTCCTAATAATCTCCAGAGCTGACATATGGATACCACACCAATCTCCAATATTTTCCAATATGATTGGAGAGATTTTGAGATAAGGGGTGAATCATCTCTGGAGCTGGACTGAAGTCATAAGCATATCTCCGGAGCTAAACAGAAAGCCATAAAGCATATCTCTGGAGCTGCAAACAGAAGCACACACCTCCGAAGTCTCCTCAACACAAATGTAGATTTCCAGCGCCACTGCTAGTCAACACTTCCAGTGGTAATTGGGGTGCTCCAGATATTACTCAATCAACACCTGAGTAATCGAATTAAGACCCTAGTTAACTGCTAGAAGTTTTATTTCTCTTTTTTATTTTGCATGAGTTTTCTAAAAACTGATTAAGTACCTATATTTCAGGGCCTCGTTGCCCAATTGTATTTGAAACTAAGACTCAGATTTAGTGAGACTGTTGTTCCATTAAATCTATTTTAATTGCATGACTTTTTACTCTATAGTTAAACAGTTAGAAGAATAAGAGATTGGTACTATCTCACAGATGAACTAGTAGTTAGGGTAAGTGATATCTCATCACTAGATTAGATATAAATTTACAAAAGTAGCAGCAGAAGATAAACAACAGATGAATTATTATTATGATCTCATTTTGATATAGATACTTTTCTGAATACAAAAGGATACTGATGGAATTGGACTGAAAATGAATTGTGATATTCTTGTGTTGATTCATTGCTTTAGTCTTCAGCCCTAAGATTGTGGAGCAAAGGCCCACTCCCACGACCAAGGCAGAAGGCTAGTATTGTTGTTTATTATTATGTTTCAGATTCTGTTGTTTGTTATTCTGTTTCATATTCTATTTAGAAAGATAGTTATTGTTTTCTCATAGATAAATGTATGTTTCAATTGTATGGAATAGTATAGATCTACATTAGCAATTCATTGTTTCAGCTTTGTTTCCAGTATTCCTAAAATTCATTTTCATAGTAGATAGATCAGTAGCATTAATTTCTTCAATCAGCAGAGATCATGAGAGTTAGTTAAATAGATTGGTAACTATAGGATTCCTAATTGCAGATAGCCAAGGACACAACCCTGGATTTGACACATGAAAATATGATTAAATGCCGAGGACCAATGACCCTTGTCAGGGATGATCAATTATAATGCATAATGAGATAAACGAGACCTAGGAGCTAGACAAGGAGGTAAAAAGGCAAGTGTCCACTTTTTACTCCATAACAATACTATGCTATAATAATGTTTTATTTAATATGTTAATTGTGTATATATTGGAGTGTCGTTACAACTCACACTATTTCAAAGGTAGCCCTTTGTAGTCAAAACACATTGTATCTAACACATGAGGTAGGGAACTCTAAAAATGAGGTTTTTATAGGTGGTTAAATTAGAGGTAGGTATCCATTCTATGGACCCAATACTTATAAAATGTGAAATAACTTACTCAAGACAAGGATTATTCATTTTTAATGCTATCTCATTAATAAATTAATAACCCAAGCATAAGCTAACACAATAATTCAATTAAAAGGAGGAAAAATAATATAATAAGACTTATTTGTAATATAAGTTGAAAACAATATAGATTCACATGACCTAGAGCTTACAAATACAAGAGAAATCTCATAATCATCATCCTAAACACTCTCATAGGAGCTCAACCACTGTAAATAATTATGATAATAATGCTCATGAATTTCTCATTAAGACGACTATACAATTAAACTCTGCTAAGTTTATTTGTCCCTATAAGATCACTGACATCGTCTTCAAACACAAAACCGATGCTTACATTATGGATTTCTATGTTTTGACAAAGCAAGAGGGAACACTATACATAAAAAAAAATATCAATAATTTTTGCACTACTTTAAATGGTTCCTCTTATCTCAACATATTTTACAACCCTTGCAACTACCTTATAACATACCTATTTCAATCGATTCAATGAGATATATACACACCACAATACAAGTAGCTTAAATCTTGTTACATTCTTCTGTAATGTTTGTAAGTAGTAGGTAGGTAATATCAACATTTTCCATTAGGATTCTATCTCAATACTGTGCAACTAAAAAAATAAGAAGGATATTAACTTTTTATTGTGAGGAGAGAGTATCCCTCTTTTTGTATTTAACAACCATTGATGATTCCCTTGTTAATTTCTAAAAAAATGTCATTCATGAAGAAGTTCATGATGGTCGTGGTTTTGTAGGAGATTTTGATCTTAGGGTGGACCTACTTGAGCACCTTGAAGATGTAGATCTTGTACATCCCCAAGCTCATGTTCTCTTCTTTTTATCCCCTATAGCTGGGAGTTTGCTTGGCAAACTTGGAAGGGACTTTTACCTTGGGCTAGTATTGGACAAAGCATTTAGCACAATTGCGTCAGAGTCAAATATCTTCACTTGCCAGAATCTTAGTGACCTAATCAACACCACTACTTGGTGTGATGTTGGTAGGTTGTCACCTAGTTGCCCATAGTTTATTCCAATGTTCTCACCCACTTCATTGCCAACATTACAAAATAGACACCATCTATGTTTTTAGGGAAAAAATGCTACCTTGCTACAAATTTCTCCTTCCAAATGCCATACTTAATGAGACTTAGCAACAAAAACATCGGTAGCCTTTTTTGAAACAACTTTGCTCACCTCCTCACTCTCCCCGGTGATAATTTCTCTATAGGTTTCTTCTAGATGGGTTTCTTTCCTCCTTTGGACAACAATTTGGTCTTTGCACATTAATGATGATTTGATATTTTTATAGCTAGAAAATTTGATTTCTAGAAGATAAAGGCATATCCATTCTCCTCCTAGTAGCCTTAAAGATGTTATATTTTCTAGCGATTTTGTAAAGATTTTCCCTGGAGGTTTAAAGATGTTTGCCAACATCCTTAAAGATGTTTATAGTGTGAGATAATATTTTGAACATGAATGGTCATATAAGAAGCCTATCAACTATAATATTAAATAGGGGAGAGGAGCCGGAACGTGCACACCCAATTTTCGACGGTCCACGTGGAATGCCACGTGGACCAATAAAAAAAATTGCAAATGAAAAACATAAATAAATTCACAATAAACAATAATATATATATATATATAAATTATTGAATTTGACACGTGGGACGACGCGATTAATCGATCCAAAAAAATGTCATTTTTTGCAATGCGACTGAAACATGCTCGGTCAGGATGCTAGTTGGTGCGTGGCATGACATCCAAAGTGGAAAGCCTTGCCACATTACCAAAAATTACTTTGCCACCCTTTCACTCCACTGTCGCGCATTAATCTCTCGTCGCCCCTTGCAATACTTCTGTATAGTTGTGTTTACTGCACGTCAACTCTGGCTACTTCCATGACATCCTGCGTAAACTTTGAGCGAACATTCATTCAATGCTCCCAGTGCCTCACACAACTCACCAACTTTAGAGCCTTTCAATCTACCATCTTCTCAAATTTTCTTCACTCCAACGCCAGAAGGTTCTCGCTTGAGGTCTCTGCATCTTCCATCCCGCCACCACAACATGCAATAGGAGGACTCCAAATGAGATTCAGCCAGGCACCGGTGGTTTAACGTCAAATCCAGCTCGAAGAGCACCATGCAATGTCTCGCGTTCGTCGATGCCATGTAGGTGAAGTAGATTTACAAGGGTTTTCGCATTACTCCATTCGACCCAAGTGAGCAAGCTCACTAAGGCCTTGCCATTATTCAGTTTTAATGTGTTTGTGTTTCTTTTTCTTTTTCTCTATTGTAGATTCCATTGTTGGTATGAAGCTTTCGTGTTTTTGAACACTATGGAATCTGTGTTCATAAACACACTAATTCTATGGTTTGTTCAAGCATCGCTCTCTTTAAAAATGGGGTTGTTTTTTATTTCATTATAGTAACAAATAATATTGTTGGTTGTTTCGATGCCATAGATAAATCTGAGGTTATTTTTTTGTCATTACAGTAACGAATAATATTGTTGGTTGTTTCGATGCCATAGATAAATCTGGGGTTGTTTTTATTTTCATTACAGTAACAAATAATATTGTTGGTTGTTTCGATGCCATAGATAAATCTAGGGTTGTTTATTTTTCATTACAGTAACAAATAAATCTAATATAAATATTGGGTGTTCTTTTTTTAATAGGTTTTGCATTATCATTCGCTCTGGTTATCGTATTCTCATAGGTTCTGCATTATCATACAGTTAGGTTTTCTTCAATGTCGTAGCAAATATTAGGGTGTGTTCTCTATTTCATAAACCAAAAATAATTGCGTGGATTTATCTTTTAATTAGGTTTTGCTTCATCTATTCAGTGACTTAAAACATGTAGGTTTTTTTTGTGCCATAGATAAATTTTGGGGTGTTATCTTTTTCGTGGGTTGTGCTTCATCAATTCAGCCATGCAAAAAAGAAGTTATCATTTAACTTCACAATAATTTATGCATGTGAATGAGTTAGTCATGCATAAAAAATGTGAGATTTGTTAAACTCTTACTATTTTCCATTCGTAAGCTTTATATTGTTCTTCATTACAGCCATTACAGTCATAGGTTAGCAGTTGTGTTTCGCTACGGTTTATATTGCAATCATTACAGTCATAGTTAAACAGTTATGTTTCCCTGCTATAAAATGTAAGTGTGGTTCCTAGTTTGATGTGCCTGAGTATGTTTATGTTGTACATGCCTTTTAAGATATGAGATGTGGTTCTCTTTTTCATTGGTTCTGCTTCATCTATCCAGTCATGTAATTGTACTAGCTTTTTGGGGTGCCATTGATAAATTTGGGGGTGTAACCTTTTTCGGTGCCTTGGATAAATCTTGGGGTGTTAGGTTTTTCATATGTGCTGCTTCATCAATTCAGTAATGCAAGTATTGTAGCTTTTTTAGGTACCATCTATGTATTCAATCACACAACTATTGCTGGCTAATTTGGTGCCTTAGATAACTTTGGGGGTCTTCTCTTTTGCATTATCTTTATTAGGTGCCATTGATTAATTTTGGGGTGTTACCTTTTTTTAGGTGCCACTGATTAATGAGGGTTATAATACATCATAAGGCATATTTGGTTTGGATTAATGTTATTCATTAATGCAACCATTGTAGCTTTTTTAGGTGCCATTGATAAATTTGGGGGTGTTAGGTTTTTCATAGGTGTTGCCTCGTCAATTCAATAATGCAACTATTGTAGCTTTGTTAGGTGTCATTGATTAATTTGGGGGTGTTATATTTTTCATAGCTTTTGCTTAATCAATTCGGTCATGCAACTATTGTAGACTTGGGGGTGTTCTCTTTTGCATAGGTTATGATTCATCAATTCAATCATGCAATTATTGTAGCTTTTGTCCAATGCCTTAGAAATATTTGGGGTGTTCTATTTTTCATAGGTTCTGCTTCATCAATTTAGTCATGTGCATTTATTGTAACTTTTTTAGGTAACGTAGATAATTTTGGGGGTGTTATCTTGTTCGTAAGTTCCACTTCATCAATTCAGTCATCATCTATTCTACCAGTTTTAGGCACCATTTACAATTTGGGGGGTGTTAGGTTTTTCATAGGTTATGCTTCATCAATTCAGTCATCAACTATGTAACCTTCTATAGGTGCCATTGATAAATTTGGGGGTGTTAGATTTTTCATAGGTTTTGCTTCATCAATTCAGTAATGCAACTATTGTAGCTTTTTTAGGTGCCATTGATTAATTTGGGGGTGCCATCTTTTTCATAGTTTCTGCTTCATGTTATTCAATCATGCAACTATTGTAGCTTTCTTAGGTGCAATAATTGCATCAATTCAGTAATGCAACATAGATTTTTTAGGTGCCTTAGATAAATTTGGGGGTGTCTTTTTTTTTCTAAATTTGGGGGTGTCTTTTTTTTTCATAGGTTTTGCTTCATCAATATAGTCATGCAACTATTGTAGCTTTTTTTGGTGCCTTAGATAAATTTGGGATTGGTGCCATTGATTAATTTGGGGGTGTTCTCCTTTGCATAGGTTTTGTCTCATCAATTTAGTCCTCAAACTATTGTAGCTTTCTTGGGTGCCATTGATTAATTTGCCATAGTGGTATGCCGGTCCTCCACAAGTTAGGAAAAATTCTTGCATAAAAAAGCACGATGAGATCAAACACGAATCAGATATGAAATGCACATTTAGTTGTATATATTTGTCAACAAAACAAGTACAGGCTGGCAGCCAAACAAGTGTAAGTGTTTTGAAATTATATCTAACATATCACCATAAAGATCCAACTTGGAAATAAAACAACTGTATCATAAAAGTTTGCACCCTTCCCCACAAACATTCAAACCCAATTGTTGCACCAATCTAGGTGTCACTTATAGATTAATCACAACTACACAACAAAATAGAGGTGCCACGTCAACACAATTCAAACCCATGTGTTCCATCTTTAATCAAAATGCTAACCCATTACAACCATGTTTCCCATTGTAGCATAACCTAAACAACATGCAAATGCATCTGACTATCTCATCAAACATGAGACCTACAACACATATCAGCAGGGGTTTGTCCCATCTCGCCATGTAATCTGCGCACGTACTGGCTCCTTCCTCTAAAAACCCACCCACATCCAAAAATACTTGTTGTAAGGCCACCATTATTCATAAAAAAATTATGGAAACAAATACAAACAATACACCAAACCAATCAACTCAAGAATTAATGGCCAAAATCAATCAAATTTGCAATTCATATCACCTAGAATGTAACTATTGTAGCTTTCTTAGGTGCCATTGATTAATTTTCTTCACATTGATGCCAGAATGTGTTGGCTTAAGGTCTCTACAACTTCAAACCCGCCACCACTACATGTTACACTCAAAGTCTGGTGTCCCTTCCAGCTTCGTTATGTTGTTATATGGAGCCTAATCAGACTCAGAGGTCAAATTTTCCCCACTTTTATCAACGCGGTTTCCCCCCAAGTTATTTAACAGGGTCAAGGGGTAGCACCCCCAAGACGGGGTCCAAGGGCAGTGCCTCTGGCGCATCCCTGTCGTGATACAGGGCGGGGTCGAGGGGCAGTGCCCCTAAAACCTCACATGATTTTTATTATTTTATAAAGGCGTCGGGAGTTATTTTTTCTATTGGCCGACATAAAAAAAACCTTGTTTTGTAACCGACACAAAGCTTGATAAAAGTGGCTAAGGGTTAGGGTTTCTGTTGATGTATTTTAGCATTTTGCAGTGGTATTGAGTTGCAAGGATTGTTGGTTGTAATCAGTTTGATTTACTGGATAATAATATTGGACTCTCTTTTGGTGGATGTAGCCCGAGTTTGGGTGAACCACGTTAAAACTTGTCTCTCGCTGTTATTATTTCTGTGTATTTCCATTCCTCTATTTAATCTTTATTTGCATTTAATTGATATCTTCTACATGCAATCCCTAACACTTTATATACATATACTACTTCCACGACATCCCGCATAAACTTCAAGCCAACCTGCATTCAATGCTCCCAGTGCCTCACACACCTTACCAACTTTAGAGCCTTTCCATCTACCATCTTCTTAAATTTTCTTCACATTGATGCCATAATGTGTTTGGGGGTGTTATCTTTTTTATAGGTTCTGCTACATCTATTCACTCATGCAACTATTGTAGCTTTCTTAGGTGTCATTGATTAATTCAAGGGTGTTCTCTTTTGCATAGGTTATGCTTCATCAATTCGGCCTCTAACTATTGTATTGTTTTAGGTCTCATTGATTGATTTGGGGGTGTTATCTTTTTTATAGGTTCTACTACATCAACTCACTCATGCAACTATTGTAGCTTTCTTAGGTGCCATTGATTAATTTGGGGGTGTTCTCCTTTGCATACGTTATGCTTCATCAATTGAGTCTTGTAACTATTGTATTGTTTTTAGGTGCCATTGATTAATTTGGGGGTGTTATCTTTTTTATAAGTTCTGCTACATCAATCCAGTCATGCAACTATTGTAGCTTTCTTAGGTGCCATTGATTAATTTGGGGGTGTTATCTTTTTTATAAGTTCTGCTACATCAATCCAGTCATGCAACTATTGTAGATTTCTTAGGTGCCATTGATTAATTCGGGGGTGTTCTCTTTTGCATAGGTTATGCTTCATCAATTCAATCTTGTAACTATTGTATTGTTTTTAGGTGCCATTGATTAATTTTGGGGGTGTTATCTTTTTTATAGGTTCTGCTACATCAATTCACTCATGCAACTATTGTAGCTTTCTTAGGTGCCATTGACTAATTCGAGGGTGTTCTCTTTTGCATAGGTTATGCTTCATCAATTTAGTCCTCTAACTATTGTATTGTTTTTAGGTGTCATTGATTAATTTGGGGGTGTTATCTTTTTTATAGGTTCTGCTACATCAATTCACTCATACAACTATTGTAGCTTTCTTAGGTGCCATTGATTAATTCGGGGGTGTTCTCTTTTACATAGGTTATGCTTCATCATTTCAGTCTTGTAACTATTGTATTGTTTTTAGGTGTCATTGATTAATTTCGGGGGTGTTATCTTTTTTTATAGGTTCTACTACATCAATTCACTCATGCAACTATTGTAGCTTTCTTAGGTGCCATTGATTAATTTGGGGGTGTTCTCTTTTGCATAGGTTATGCTTCATCAATTCAGTCTTGTAACTATTGTATTGTTTTTAGGTGCCATTGATTAATTTGGGGGTGTTATCTTTTTTATAGGTTATGCTACATCAATTTAGTCATGCAACTATTGTAGCTTTCTTAGGTGCCATTGATTAATTCAGGGGTGTTCTATTTTGCATAGGTTATGCTTCGTCAATTCAATCCTGTAACTATTGTATCTTTTTTAGGAGGCATTGATTAATTTGGGGCTGTTATCTTTTTTATAGGTTCTGCTACATCAATTCACTCATGCAACTATTGCAGCTTTCTTAGGTGCCACTGATTAATTTGGGGGTGTTCTCTTTTGCATAGGTTCTACTTCATCAATTCAATCCTGCAAGTATTGTATCTTTTTTAGGTTCCATTGATTAATTTGGGGGTGTTCTCTTTTGCATAGGTTTTGCTTCATCAATTTAGTCCTGCAAGTATTGTTTGTTCATCAAATAACGATAGACATTGAAAGATGTCTATCTGTTCAAGATATACGTGATCTACCATGGATGTTTTGATCCAAGGACATCATGTATATCTTGGACAGATAAGACTTCTATTTGCGTGTTCATCATTGCACAAACTTTCACACTACAAATTATTTTTAATATTTGTATGGATGGAAGTTAAAATTATTTTTTATGGTTCCAAGATTAAGGTCTACAATACAACCACCCCAAAAATTATCTATGGCACCATTAAAGAGTATGAGTTGGCCACCCTTTCACTCCACTGGCTCACATTAATCTCTCACTGCCCCTACCAATTCTTCTGTACATTTGTGTTTAATGCACATCCCCTCCTATTACCTCCACAACATGCTGTGCAAATTAGATAGGAGATTTGTTTAGCTCTGACTTACTATTTTTTCATCCCTTTGAGTTTGCAACTATATGAATCACTTTCACATTGTCTAGGCATTGGCACTACACTGCCAATAATTCATTGCATATATCGACATGTATTACCATAGAACAATAATCAACAGTTGGACTTTGTTCCAACATGTATTACCATTACTGAATGTAACAATTACCAAAATCCATTCATCCATGTCACATTGTGAAGTATTACCATAGAACAATAATCTTCAATTGTACATGTATTACCATAGAACAATAATCATCAATTCTACTTTGTTACAACATGTATTTAGGGGACTTGGTTTTGTGAAGGCCTTTCATGGTTTCCTATGCAACACTTCACAAATCAAATGGAATTGTGGACAAGTGCAACATAGGTTGCCATTAGAAGAGCATTCATAAAATCAAGTCTCGTTAAATCATTACTAAATGCTACAATTACCAAAATCATTTCATCCACGTCACATGTGTCTGTCATCCCAAACATAAGCATACGAATTGCACCATATAGGCATGTCATTGCAGTTCCAACAACAGTTCAATCATTTTCGACATGACTCTATATACAATTGCTTACATGCATTCTTTTGCTTACACTGAAACAACCAACAATATTATTTGTTACTGTAATGAAAATAAAAACAACCCCAAATTTATCTATGGCACCGAAACAACCAACAATATTATATTGTATAAACATATATATACATATTCATATATGTGTATATGTATATATATGTGTGTGTATACATATTTACATGACTGAATAGATGAAGCAGAACCTATGAAAAATAGAACACCCCCAAATTAATCAATGGCACCTAAAAAAGTTACAATAGTTGCATGACTGAATTGAAGAACAACAGTAAAATAGATATATGTACGTATATGTATATGTGTATGTCTATGTGTATGTCTATGTATATGTATATACATATATATACATATGTATAAGTCTATGTATATGAATATGTATAAACATATGTATATGTATATGTATATGTCTATACATATGTATAAACATATACATATATGTATATGTATCTGTCTATACATATGTATAAACATATACATATATGTATATGTAACAATATAAAGAAGGTGGAAGGGACACTAGACTCTGAGTGTAACATGTAGTGGTGGTGAGATTGAAGTTGCAGAGACCTTAAGCGAGAACATTCTAGCATTGATGTCAAGAAAATTCGAGAAGATGGTAGATTGAAAGGCTCTAAAGTTGGCAAGGTGTGCGAGGTACTGGGAGCATTGAATGTAGGTTGGCTCGAAGTTTATGCGAGATGTCGTGGAAGTAGCCGGAGTTGACGTCCAGTAAACACGACTGTACAGAAGTATTGCAAGGGGTGGCGAGAGATTAATGCGAGGCAGTGGAGTGAAAGGGTGGTAGAGTGATTTTTGTAACATGGAAAGGCATTCCACTTTGCACGTCGTGCCACACACCAACTGGCATTTCGACTAAGCACGTTTCAATCGCATGACAAAAAATGGCAATTTTGTTTAGGATCAACTAATTGCATCATCCCACGTGTCAAATTCAATCAAAAATAAAAACTGAAAATGAGAAACTATCAATTGAACATAGGTGGAAACAAGAAACATAAATACAACATTTATTGCAATCTGATCAGAAAACTCTGCAAATCAAAACAATAACGCTGCATATGTAGTTATCATAAATTTATAACTGTCAACAATAAGGGTGCATTTGTAGATATCAAAACTTATAAACTGTCTAAAACATCAATTGCAAATGAAATCAAAATAAGGCTACATCTAGTTGCTGTGATGGGGAAATGGTGGTTGGCTGCTTGGGGTGCCATTGGCCATGTTCTCATCCCCTTCCAGTTGATGAGGAGTGTTGTTTACATGACTAGAAGTTGGACTAGAAATGGGGTGCAAGTGACATGTGTTGGGGGTGGTGGTGAACACATTTGTACATTCCGAGTGATAATTTGATTTGGATATTAAGTGCACTTGAACTCAGTTTGGGAGACGGTTGGATAATTCATTGATGTGGAGAAGTGAGGGATATTGATGTTGAGAATATCATAGAATACTCCATTACTTTGAGACAAGGGATTAGTAGGGGTCCTTAACCACCTTTCTCTTTGTAAAGCCCTCTGCATCTCCTCAATCTCTTTTTCCTTTCAGTCATGTTCCCTTTGAAGCCTCTCTTGCTCATTTTTGGCATCTCTATCCTTCTTCTATTGTATTTTCTATTGCTCTTTTTCTTTACGTTGTATCTCCCTCTCTATTTTGGCCTGCTCCTTCAACTCCTTTTCCAATTTTCTTGCTGCCTTTTTCTCCTCGTTCTCTTGTCTGTTTCGAGATTTTATCTCCTCAACCTCTTTCTTCCTTTCCTCTTACTGCATTAACATATTCATGTAGTCATTTGTCCTCAACAACTGAGACTGTCTGCTTAATTGAATTGCACCACCTTTGGATTATTTTTTTATGGACAATGTGCACAGGCAGCTTGAGGAATTTGCTGATGTGCGAAACTATTTTAGTTTGTTCTATCTGATCCAATTGTGAGGCAATGTTCTCCTCCATCGCCTGTGAGTCCTCGGTGAAATCTTGATTGCCTCCTAAATCTAAAGTGCAAGAAGGAGCATAGTAATGCACAACTTCAGATAGGTCAATTGCAGGTGGTGGTGATGGAAAACTATAAGTACCCTGCTGTTATGGGACATGCAAATCAATGCCTACATTCATTACTCCCTCCACCAACTAGGATGGTTGGCTACGTTGCGATGGAAGACCTGAACTATCATTGAATTGGTCAACGGGGCTGTCCATGTTGGGAGGAGTTTGTTGATCAGCCACCACTCGTGCAACTGAATCAACAAGACAACTATCAGGTGATTGCTGTGATTTTGTCTCTAAGTGCAATTGTCCATTTGGAAGAGTGGACTGCAATTGTGCTACATTGTCTCTTGACACAACGACTCCTGAAAGGCTAAGAATGCTTTCCACTGTAGAAGCATCCTCACTGACCTCAAATGTCTCGCTGGGATGCATGTCGTCCATGAGTGCATCCGGATTGAGTGCACATATCCCAGTCCTTTTAAATCTTGCTTTGATGTTCTCAACTGTCAAAGCTCTTATCAGTGCTTTGCTACCTAACATTGCAAGTTCTGTCCTCCTCACTTCAATGTTTGGAAACCTTGACAAAAATGTTGTATGTTCTGACTTGAAGTAAGATTAAAAAGGTGAAAAGACACTCACATCCAACGGCTGTAGCTTATGTGAGGTGTGTGACGGTAATGTTAGTAAATCTACACCCAACTCTCTTGCTTCTTGGATGGTTTCGAGCGCTACATGGCTTCCATGCCCGTAAAAAATTAGCAACTGCCTGTTGGTGGGTGACACACCGCTTGGAACTAAGTTTTAAAGTGGGTCAACCAATCTATAAACAAGTCTTTAGTCATCCATGCATGGGGCTGGGTTGCATGCAAGCACCTGGTTCATAGTCTACAATGTAATTATCTATGTTTTATTTCCTCTTGAACAAGTAAAAGCTTGTAATGCTCTGCTCGACAACATTAACACATCATAGAATGGTTATCCATTCACGACTCTTTGGAATAATGTATGAGACATTCCTGCTACCTTTTCTGGCCAGCACCTTCATGGACCCATTTCTACCTGTCTGGATGCCAGTTTCATCGCAATTCCAAATGCGACAAGAACCATATGGTAGTGTTTCATACGCTACAGACAATGTATTGTAGAAAGCTGCTACAACAACAGGTCTAAGGTTGATTGCCCTATCTTTGTCTAGGCCTTCAGCAGTTCGCAATGCAAGTTCAGGATGTCAGTTCTTGAAACTTGTCCACCAGGACTTCCCTGGGAACCCATTGCTGAAAGGGTTTGGCCTATTTTGACAAATTTGGGCAACCTATGCCTTAAGATTGACTATCTCAAGACCATGGCCAACCTCAACCATTTCCTTGCACCATTCCATAATCATATGTTCTTCCACTTTAGTGAGGACTATTGGCGGACCTTTCTTGGACGTTGTTGTTAGTTCGCTTAGCCATTTGGAGAGTGTGGCTGTTGGAATTTTCCACTTTTTGGAAGCTCCCCTTATTGACATGTCATTTTCCTCAATGTCATAGAGTGCCCCTTTCATGTCCTCCGAAGACCACAGCCGTTGTTTCATTGTTACCTTCTGCGGTATTCGAGGTGTAAGAACCTCATTCTGCAGTATTCGAGGAGTAGAATTCTCCTCTACTGATGCAACATGATCTACTTATGGGGGAAATTTAGCCCCTCGTTTGTGGGAGGGCAACCGTATCGTGGCTCTTTTATTTTTTTGGTTCCAGTATGGGTCGCCATTGCATTACCCTTAGCCATTTGCACAAAATAAGTACAATCAAAACCAAGAAGGGAAAATAACATATATTTACTTCCTTTGACAAAAATAGGAAGGCATTTTCATATTGAATGACAATTATCTTTATGTATGAAGATAGTGATGCTTGGACATAAGATTAATTAGTTTATGTACGTGTTTTCTTTTTAGTTTGTTGCATTAACATTCATAAATATTGTTAACAGTTTACAGACTTACATTTATTCTAGAGTGAGCGACATAAGAAAAAGAGGAGTGACAAGCACATAATTACATTGTATGTAAGGGAGTTAGAGTTTAATATTAAGTTAGAGTTTAACAATATCTCATATCTCTTAGGCATGTAGAATATAAACATACTCATGCACAACAAACTAGGAACCACACTCACATTTTAACTATGACTGTAATGATTGCAATATAAATCGTAGGGAAACACAACTGTTTAACTATGACTGTAATGGTTGCAATATAAACCATAGGGAAACACAATATAAAGCTTACGAATGAAAAATAATAAGAGTTTAACAAATCTCACATCTTTTGTGCATGACGAACTCATTCACAGGCATAAATTATTGTGAAATTAAATGATGTAATATTTTGACTGTGTTGACGAAGCATAACCTATGAAAAAGATGAAACAAAACCTAATAAAAAGAGAAACCCCCAAATTTATGACTGGCATCGAAGAAAACCTAACTGAATGATAATGCAGAACCTATGAGAATAAGATAACCAGAGTGAATGATAATGCAGAACATATGAGAGTAAGATAACTAGAGTGAATGATAATGCATAACCTATGAGAATAAGATAACGAGAGTGAATGATAATCCATAACCTATGAGAGTAAGATAATCAGAGTGAATGATAATGCAGAACCTATGAGAATAAGATAACCAGAGTGAATGATTATGCATAACTAATGAGAATAAGATAACCAAAGTGAATGATAAAGTAGAACCTATGAGAATAAGATAACCAGAGTGAATGATAATGCAGAACCTATGAAACACAAATGCTAAACTGTGACTGTAATATTTACAAAATAAACCCTAGGAAAACACAAATGCTAAACTATGACTGTAATATTTGCAATATAAACCCTAGGGAAACACAAATGCTAAACTATGTCTATAATATTTGCAATATAAACCCTAGGGAAACACAAATGTTAACCTATGACTGTAATATTTGTAATATAAACCCTAGGGAAACACAAATGCTAACCTATGATTGTAATATTTGCAATATAAACCCTAGGGAAATAGAAATGCTAACCTATGGCTGTAATGGCTGTAATGAAGATCAATATAAAGCTTACGAATGGAAAACAATAAGTTGCCTATTAAAAAAGATCATATCTTAAAGGCATGTACAACATAAACATACTCACACACAACAGTTTGGGAACCACACTTACATTTTATGACATGGAAACACAACTACTAACCTATGATTGTAATGGCTGTAATGAAGATCAATATAAAGCTTACGAATGTAAAACAATAAGTTGCCTATTAAAAAAAATCACATCTTAAAGGCATGTACAACATAAACATACTCACACAACAATTTGGGAACCACACTTACATTTTATGACATGGAAACACAACTGTTAACCTATGACTTTAATGGCTGTAATGAAGAACAATATAAAGCTTACGAATGGAAAACAATGAGGAATACCTCGAACAATATGGAAGCTACTGGACTGGAATCTATGTTGCTACCTCCTCTTGCTGTTATGTCGGTCAAATCTATGCTTGTCACTCCTCCTTTTCTTTTGTCGCTCACTGCAGAATAAGTGAATACTTGAAGGTTTTCACGGCTATTTGAATTGGGAATTATTTGAATTTGATTGATGCTTGTTGGGTGCGGCGAATTAAATCCCTGTCTTGTTTCAAATTTGAATTCTGGGTGATATGAATTGCAGATTTGATTGATTTTGGCCATTAATTGTTGAGTTGAATGGTTTGGTGTATTGTTTGCATTTGTTTCCATAATTTTTTTTATGAATAATGGTGGCCTTACAACTTTAATTTTTGGATGCAGGTGGGTTTTTAGAGGAAGGAGCTAGTACGTGCGCACCCTACTTGGTGAGATGGGACATACTCATGCTAATACATGTTGTAGGTTTCATGTTTGATGAGACAGGCGGATGCATTTGCATGTTGTTTAGGTTATGCTACGGTGGGAAACATGGTTGTAATGGGTTAACATTTCAGTCAAAGATGGGACACATGGGTTTGAATTATGTTGACGTGGCACCTCTATTTTGTTGTGTACTTGTGATTAATCTATAAGTGACGCTTGGATTGGTGTGACAGTTGGTTTTGAATGTTTATGGGGAAGGGTGCAAACTTTCATGATACGATTGTTTTATTTCCATGTTGGATCTTTACGGTGATATGTCAGATACAATTTCAAAACACTTACACATGTTTGGCTACCAGCCTTAGTTTGTTTTGTTGACAAAAATATATGATTAAATGTGCATTTAATATCTGATTTGTGTTTGATCTCATTGTGTTTTTTTATGCAAGAGTTTTTTCCTAACTTGTGGAGGACCGACGTGTCACTGTGGGCCCCACGTGCACCAGTCCTATCACACGTTAAGGTCCCTGCGCACGTTCCGACTCCTCTCCCTATAACTGCATAATAATTTTTAGCATCAACATTTTAAATCTCACTTTTGATTCACAGCAGAAAGTCTGACCTGAAAAAAAAGTTAAAACTGGCGTGAGGAGTTGTTTTCTGGTCCCATAGGTTGCTGGGCTCGTGGGAGGTTGGAAAGCATGTTATGCCCTACAAAACAAATGCAGAGCAACTGAACTTTGGGACTGGAAAACTACTATGACTCTTTTTGGGCTATTGGTAAGTCCGGTGGTTCTTTATGGGTGTGAGATCTGGGCAAGCAGCATGTCAGAGTCCAAGTGGAAGCAGGTTGAGAGAATCCAAAAGCACATGATCATTAGCAAGTTCAGGATGAAAACTTCAACTCCGTATGAGATTCTGCTAGCTGAAACAGGGGCTGTTCCAATGGAAGCCACTGCTATGGTGCGTCTCTTAAGGTACCTCAAAAGAATTGAGCAAATGGATACAAGCAGGTGGCCTAAGGTTGTCTTTAACGAGGTGATAAGGGAAAGAAAGAAATAATGGATGAAACAAAATAGTAAGTGGATGAAAAAATGGAATATATATTTCAATGCATGCCCTATGGATGTAAAAGAAATTAAAACTTATGTCATAGAGAAATTCCATAAATCTATGTGGGATGGTTCTCTAGGGAGAAAGAAGAGCTATTATCTTGAGGTGTTTAATCCCGCTCGTGATCTTTCAGAAAAAAGCGTACATTGGGGCAGATATTTCTTGGAGAGCTAAAATTTTGATCGGTCAGCGTATGACTAACTCTCATCAGCTTCGTTGCGAGACAGGTAGGTGGAAGAGACCTAAAGAAACTTGGGGAGAAAGAGTTTGTACTTTCTGCACCTCGGGGGTTGTGGAATCAAAAAAACACTTTATTTTAGAATGTGACGCTTACACCAACATCAGAGCAAAGTACGCTGATATCCTGACAGCGGTTTCTTGGCATGATCTTTTTGTTGAGAGTGCTTTTGTGAAGATGGGGGAGCTCATAATATCTTTACATAAAAGCAGAATGGCAAGACAAAAGCAAATTTGATGGGGTTAGCTGTCTCTTAGACTATTTTTTAGCCTCGTGGATGTTAAAAGCTATTCTATTCTAATCAATTTTCAAAAAAGAAAAAAGTGCAAAGGGCATTGTTGTGCTTTATACATTACAAGCAGGTCCACTAGTAAATTGTTTATGAACTTGTATTCCTTTGCCTTTGTTTCCTCGTTTATCTTGGAAAAAGGAGAAGGCTCTTAACGACGGGTGAAAGAAAGGCGGCGGAGGCTAATGACGGTAAAGGTGGACCCACAACATCTTCGATGTGGGATCCCCTTCCTCGCTTACTAAGTATTCTTAATTTTCATTTTCATCTTCAATCCCATTCAATTCGCTAAGCAATCTACTTCGTAAAATGGAAACGAATCCATCTTGATGATAGCCTAGATCTCCACAAATGGATTCGGAAGAGCAGCTAAAAAATAAGAAAATGGAGAAAAAAATCAGAGAGTTATCGAGTGAGGAAGCCCCCGCATTGACTGAAAAATCCGGTCCGAGGGAGGAGGAAATGGCAATGAAAGAGAACGAATTGCAGTCAGTTTCATCGAAATCGATGAGCGACGAGGCACCACTGTTGTCCAATGCGCAAAATTGCGAGCAGCCATCTCCTTCCGAAAGAAAAGCTGAGAGTTTTACGGTGGAAGGGGGGTCGCCAAATGCGTCCTCGCAATCTCTGGAGGAGATGGAAATAAAATATGCGGCGTATGTGAGGCGTGACAAATATGGCACATTGGGGAAAGGAGAGGTCTCATGGAAGGAGAAAGCTCTGCTGTTATTTGCGTTGATAGTGGTGGTGCCAATTAGGGTGGCAGTGGGTTTCCTCATTCTGCTGACATATTATTTGATTTGTAGGCTCTGTACATTATTTAAGGCTCCCAATAGGGAAGACGAACAGGAAGACTATGCCCACATGAGCGGGATTAGGAGGAGCATTATAGTTATATGTGGGCGTTTTCTTTCCAGGGCTATGCTTTTCGCATTGGGTTTTTACTGGATAAAAGAGAAGTACGCAATACCAGATCAATCCCCAAATGGCCTCTGCGTTAAGGATGCTTTGCAGGTAAGTGCTAACGCTAAATTTTATCCTATTTGTTTTTCATGTTCCAGCAGGCAGGATCTTCTCATTTTAGAAACCAAGATGAGATGGTCCGTGCTTACCATTTTTTTTCATGTAAATTGCCTTATAGTTTCTTGCTAATGCCCTCCTTCATAAGCAAATTTTATTTGAGAACACCTTTAGTGATCGATAGGAGTCTAAGTTCCACTTCAGCAGCCACATAGACAGAATTAAAGCTATTGAATGCCTTGGAGTAAAACTATTAAATATTATTTGAATTTTAAATCTGTTATAGACTAGTAGATGGTGCACTTAGATATAGAATGGACAGTTCAAGCTTATTCTTTAACAAAATAGCTAAATTCGTAACTTATGGTTTGTGGTTCCTGAATGAGTGTATCCTTTTCATATATTCTGATTTCTTAGTGTGTCTGCAGCAGTGGTAAAAGCGTTTCTTCATGGACTCCTCTACTAGTATTAGACACATGCATTTAATTGTAGCATTGTGGCTTCTTTGAAACATCAAACTAAAATGTCACACTGTAAATGAATTTATTTTTGGCAACAGGAATATGGTGAGTTTGCTGCTTAGATAGGGTGATATTACATTCTGAGAAATTTAATTACACACTTTCCTGACCTTTGTTGCACTGAAATGGTTTTGGATCAAATTATCTGTAACCTCCTGAAAATTATAAATCAGTTAGTAACAATTATGCAAGGGAATGAGTTATTAACAATACCTTACTTTTGTATGTACAGAATGGTTTTGATGCCGAGGACAGTTCCTATCGACCAGGGGCAATTGTTTCTAACCATGTTTCTTATTTGGATATTCTATATCACATGTCAGCATCATTTCCCAGTTTTGTTGCAAAGGTTAGTGATAATTATGGACTATGCCTTTGGTGTCTATTGTGCTTAAGTGTATTGGATGATGTACTAATCCATCTCCTGTATATCTTTCATCAAATATTGCTCAAAATATGATTTTATTTCTGATAATAATTCTGGACCTCTCCACTGATATCGGACTGTGTTTTGCGGTACGTTGTTAAAGAGATCAGTGGCGAGACTTCCCCTTGTTGGTCTAATCAGGTTAGCTGTTTATGTTACATCTAACATACTTGTCATGCGCAGTTGCATTTTTTTATAGTGACTAGTTTTTCCTACCTTTATTATTTTATCTAGGATGCTTATTGGAAGCATACATTTAGAATTCATTTATAATATTTCTTTCATTCATCAACGGAATCATTTTTGTATGCTTGTCTATTTTTTTCCATACATTAGTGCTGGACATTTCTTGTTATTAAATATATCAAATATGGCCAGACATCATCTCTGTCATACCTCAAGAGTTGACGGCTCATAAGAATTAGTTTATACCTCAGATAATCAGTGCTAGAATACTGACTCAGGAATCAATGATTATGATTATTGATGTACAGCAAGTGCTTAGGCTGCGTCTATGTACAACGAGAGTCAAAAACATCCGACTTTAAAGGGGTTTCAGGTACTATCCATTTACAAGCTGGTTTTTCTTTTATTCAGTTTCACTGGGAAAAATATTAGAGCTATAGAATCAACATTTTGCGGCTAGGTGGTGGAAATGATCAAACCGGGAGTAAATGAGCGATCTTAGCCACTGTTATCTAAATGTTGTAATTCCTACAATCGATTTATATTACTACCTGAAGGTGTATAAAATATGCTGGGTTTTAGAAACTGATCTAACTTTTGATTAAATAGCAATATTAAAATTACTTAGGTTTTAGGGATAAAGACAACATAGAATTTGGGGACTGCATTGTGTCTTATCGAGTTGTGGTGTGTCCTATGAGGAATGCTGCAAGAATCACTAACCTTGACAATTGGCGAAAGCAATGTGTGAAAAACTTGGGCAGGAATAATTAAGAGAATATTTTACACATTAATTAACTTTCAATTTACTGAGATTGCAATAGACATGCAACAAAATGTATGGATCCAATTTTAAAATATATGAAAATCTTATTTCTAGATTTTCATTCCTTCAAGCTTACAGCTGTTGGAATTCTAAGCTTACATGGCAACTTACAGGTGTAGTGACGGAAAGGCTTCAAGCGGCTAATCGCGATAAACTTTCTCCAATGATGATGCTTTTTCCAGGTATTTACTAAAATTGAATCACCCGAGTAATTGAAAATAGATTATGGTGCTGAGTTAATAGGTCTTTTACATTGACATAAAGGGTTGTTTGGTTCCACATGGTTTTATGCAATGCATTTTCTTGACACATCAATTACTCTGTCTCGATAATGGATTAGAGTTGAAACACTAGACGGTGTTAAGACCATTTTAATTATTTGCACCTTTATTAATGATTTACCCATGTTCTCTCTTTTTTGGATAAATAAATTTCAGCTGTTTCCAGGATGTTATAGAAGATGTGTAAGATATGGCATCAATCCTGTGAATACAAAGGCTGGGGTCTTTTTTCTTTATTTGAGGCATGCTTGCAGATATGTATGTGAATGTTTGGATTATGGGGGCATATGCAATCTACCTCTCTAATATGACTTTAAACTTAAAAGAGTTGGAGTTTCATTAATGAGGCTAATGGACGTTCCTTTGCTGTTAGGCCATTTGCTTGGGGTTATCCTGCAATATCTACTTTCCATCAATCCATCCTCATTTGAGGTTGTGTTTTAAATTAACTGTTAATAATGAGCATGCAAGTAGTTTCTATAGTCCTGTTTGGGTTGATCAGCTTGTAGATACTCTTTTTTAAATCTTTTTGACACTTGAGTAATTAGCATCTTGTACGTTTTCTTGACATGTCACTTCCCATGACTTGAAATCATGTCATCAAAGTGTTATTATTCAGTGATGGAGCTGAATGCTGATCAATTTCTGAGCCCAAAATTATAGCTTAGGAAATATGTGGTTTTGCAAAGATAATGGATAGCTAAAAAAGGAAGTTAGAGAGCTTCATGCAAGAAGCTGAAACTAATCTGTCAGATCATAATTGATGGAACCAAATGTCAATCAATAGCTGAGCTCAAAATAGTAATCTAGGAATACAATGTTTTGCTAGGATAATTGATAGCAATAAAAAGGGAGAATTTCATGCAAGAGGCTGAAGCTGATTTGTTGGATCCTATGTGACCTGGTTCACTAATTTTATTGAAAATTTTTACAAAGATAATGGATAGCTAAAAAAGAAAAGTTAGAGAGCTTAGTGCAAGAAGCTGAAACTAATCTGTCAGATCATAATTGATGGAACCAAATGTCAATCAATAGCTGAGCTCAAAATGGTAATCTAGGAATACAATGTTTTGCTAGGATAATTGATAGCTAATAAAAAGGGAGAATTTCATGCAAGAGGTTGAAGCTGATTTGTTGGATCCTATATGACCTGGTTCACTAATTTTATTGAAAATTTATGCAAAGATAATGGATAGCTAAAAAAGGAAGTTAGAGAGCTTCATGCAAGAAGCTGAAACTAATCTGTCAGATTATAATTGATGGAACCAAATGTCAATCAATAGCTGAGTTCAAAATAGTAATCTAGGAATACAATGTATTGCTAGGATAATCGATAGCTACTAAAAAGGGAGAATTTCATGCAAGAGGCTGAAGCTGATTTGTTGGATCCTATGTGACCTGGTTCACTAATTTTATTGAAAAAATTCTATATTTTGGTGCTGACCTGGAGGCCTCTGTACTGGTATGGTTCTGGTACTGGTCTGGGTACCTCCTGGTTTCTTCAATTATCCCAGTCCCCAACTGTCATAATAAATATTAAAATTTAACATGGTTAACAAAACGGTGCTGGTCTGGGTCTTACAGTCCTTTAAAAAAGATTAAAAAAAGAATAAAAAACATTTATAGAACATACCTAACTAAAGTTATGCTAGTCCTGCATCTGATTCTAGTAAACCAATCACTGATTTGGATGTTCTTTTTTTTTTTTCGTAGAAGGTGAAAGATTATTTTATGAGGGGGAAATTTGATCTCATTCATCTAAATGGAGGATAAAACCAACCAACCCAGACAATCCCGACAGTTTTCAAATGTGCTAAACAAAAGGACAAGCATCCCATACAAGCAATCAACCAATTCGCAGCAAAGAACCTTATTTACTCACATTAGATATAATATAATGAATACTGCTAGATTTTACTTTGTACGCAGCTATGAATTGCTTATGCCTTTTTTGATAATTTAAATGATGGGTCTATAGGGGCCCTCTCCTCGGAAAGGAAAGAACTACATATTATCAGCCTGATAGACTGGAAGATGCCAAGGATTACAAACTGTCGCAAAAACCAGCCTACAAGAAAGCTAGGCTGTGAACATACAAAACACCAAAAAAAACAAAATGACCAATCCCACTCCCAAGCCAGCTCAGCAAGAGGGACCTGGAGATTCATCTTCCATGGGAACCACTATGACGATCTATGAACAACTTTGGTCACCCCACTTTTTGAAATAGTGGGAAGATGGTAAGAACTTCAAGCCTCAAACCAGCCCCCACACATCACCAACTGCCAGTTGTCCAGGCACAGAACCAAATCTTGACCATAAAGAGCCAAGTTGGCATTTTTCTTGAACAGGGTCTGTGAAAGAGTGTGCAGCTGCTTCACTTCTTGCTGAAGGCAGTTCGTAACAGCAGAACCAACTGGGATGTCATCCTCAAGGTTATCAGTGTATCACCCAACAAAATGAGGTCCTCATATGGAAGGATTCTACTGGCAATCCATTCCTGAGTCATAGAATCAGACACCTAAACCTCCAATTTATGGATAAAATCCTCTGTGATAGAAACTCTAATGCGAATCTCTCTAGAATTTGTAATCTCCTCTCCCTCCAACACCTCCTTAACAAAATGCAGTCGTGATATCGGGGATACAGAAAGTCTCTATCAAACGACGGTCAAAGACCACTCCAATATATGGGAAATTGTAATGTCCCGTTCTAGAATTTCCTTATTTCTTAAAATATAATATATTAATAACCCTAGCTTACAATAATAATTGCAAAATAAATTGTAAACATGAAATCAGTCTGAAAATAATAGTTTCATGTAATTCAGAATTAAGATTTAGAATGTATATCTTTTGTAGAAATAAACTTATCCTTATATTTGCTATTTATCTTCTCCAAACTGCAATGATTTTCTCTTTGTATGTCTGTTTTGAAGTGCTTTTAGATCTGCCTAAATCAGGGGTTTTTGTCCCTAACTCAGCAATAGCAATTAAGGGTTTTTGTCCTTAATTGTACAATCATGAGGTGTTTGGTCCTCAGATTTCTGAATCTGTATTTTTGCATTCCACAAGGAAAATAGATATTATGGCTTCATAATTTGATGTCTTCGTTTTCCTTGATTGATTTCTCTTATATATCTTGTCTCCTCATGAGACACAACCCTTCATATGTCTTTTGACTATTCTTAACTAATCTTTATTTAATTTTTAGTTATTAATCTTCTTAACTTAGGCGCTTTCTTAATTCCCCTTGGCGGCTGGTAATTATTCCCTTGGATAACAATGATTTCTTCCTCATGCGATTTCCTTATTTTTATTTGATTTTGGGCGCATTAATCATCATATGAATACATCGGGCAGCCACTTGTTTACTGGTTTAGACTGGCCAATTTTCCTTGCCTTGCAATTTTATCCCTGTATCTTGAATTTAAGCAGGGGCATTACAGTCTGCCCTTCCCAAGATTGCTTGTCCTCAAGCAATTTTAAATTGGGATGATAAAAAATGTCTACTCCTTCCCACGTGGCATCCTCCATAGGCAGATTCTTCCACTTAACCAAATATTCTGGAATAACCTTATTTCTTAACTTCCTTTCTCTCGTGTCAATGTTTGCTTCGCGGTCCAAAATCAATTTACCCTCATCATCAAGTGGGGGTAACTCTGGGAATGGCGTAACATGATGACCTAGTACTTTCTTGAGTTGAGATATGTGAAAGACATTATGAATTCTATTGTTTGCTGGTAACTCCAATTCATAAGCTACCTCTCCTATTCTTTGTGTAATTTTATAATGTCCATAAAATTGTGGCTTGAGCTTCTCTGCACCACTTCACTTGAGGGAGGATTGCTTATAAGGTTATAACCTTAGGAAAACCAAGTCTCCAACTTTAAATGTTCTTTCCTATCTATGGCGATCAACGTACATCTTTTGCTGATTTTGGGAGTGTTGTAAGTTTTCTTTGAGCGTGTTTAAAATACCCATACTTTGTTACACCAAGTCTCTAGCTCCAGGGACTCCACTATCTGCAAGAATCAAATCCACAAATGATATTGCCTCAACCATATAGTGCTTTGAAGGGAGTCATACGTATCAACATATGGTGGGTAGAACTGTAACAATATTCTCTAAGATGAAGCCATTTAACCAATGCTGTTTGTTGCCCTGTAACATAATTCCGTAAATACCCTTCAAGCCACTTATTTACAATTTTCGTTTGCCCACCCATTTGTGGGTGATAGCTAGTGCTTGGGGTTAATTCTGTTCCAGTCAACCGAAAAATTTCTTGCCAAAATAAATTGGTAAATTTACTATCTCTGTCACTCACAATGTTTCTAGGTAGCCCATGTAGCCTAAACACTTCTCTAAAGAATAGATCAGCCACTCGTGGAGCTCTATATTCGGAAGATATGGCATGAAAATGAGCGTACTTAGTGAGTCTATCCACGACCACAAAGATACAATCCTTTCCTTGTATTTTTGGAAGACCTGTGATGAAATCCATCAAAATACTCTTCCATCTTTGGTTTGGTATTGGCAAAGGCTGTAACAAACCAACTGGAAATGTTGGTTCTAGCTTGTTCTATTGACAAACCATACATTCCCTGACATGCTTTAAGACACCCCCCTTGAGGCCCTTCCAGGAAAATCATTCTCTCACTTGTTTATATGTTTTATAGTATCCTTGATGACCAGCCAAAGGGGTGTCATGATATGCTCTCAAAATTCTTTCTTTCATCTTTGATCTTGGGACTAAATATATTCAATCTTTATAGAGAATGAGCTCCTCCACTATCTTGTACCTTTGGTCTTGCAACTTGCCTTCCAATATCTTATTAGCCAATGTATCTTTGGCATATTCTACTAATATAGAAGTTTTCCAATCATCATAAATATCCGTCATAGAGCATAAATGAGGCCTTCGAGACAAAGCATCAGCCATCACATTATTCTTTCCCTTCACATACTCAGTATCAAAATCATAAGCCTATAACTTGCTTACCCACTTTTACTGCCTATCATTCAATTTTTTTTGATTTAGGAAGAACCTTAGACTGTTATGGTTGGTTTTTAACACAAATTTCCCACAAAGCAAGTATTGCTTGAACTTTGCTAATGCATGCATGATGGCTAGCATTTCCTTGTCATAAATAGAGTAAGCCCGTGGTCTATCCTTGGCTCTAGCGCCAAGTGCTCAAAGTCTTTTGCCTGTGGTCTCATCTGTGACCACCCTCCAACACTTTTGAGACTCAGCGCTTAGGCGCTCAGACCTAGCACTTCAGCTCGTGGTCACAGTCCCTGCCGTCAAGCGCTTAGACCAACGGCTTAAACACAAACCAAGCCATCGATACTTCAGTGCACCGGCTCTCTACAGTCAACCTTGGTATTTGTGATGGCATCTTTGACCAACATTATGTTGGAAAACAATCAGAAGTTCAATGGCCACAACTACAACAAGTGGAAGCAACGCATGATGACGATATTCGAATGTATACTTTGTACCTGGCATGGAGCTGAATCTGCTCTCAGTTAGTCAGATTATGCGTCACTCTCCTCAGCTAGATATTGTTTTCAGTTTGCATGCATGCAGCATTGTTGATAGAGAGACTCGCACTATAGTTGCTAAGGGACTTGAGGATCATGGTCTTTATAGACTTGTTGATTTAGGTGATTCTCAAGAGCATGCCATGGCAGCCAGAAGTACTTCCATCAGCAACCTCTGGCATCAGTGTTATGGGCACCTGAATGTGCATTATCTCTCTCAGTTATCTAGGAGGGTCTAGTTGGTGGTCTACTTGAAATTTAGACTCAGACTCATGGAGTTTGCGGAGCAGCTTGTCAAACTGGAAAGCAACATCGGACTCCATTCTCAGATGGTGACACATGGAGAGCTTCCAAGGTATTACAATTGGTTCATGCTGATGTATGTGGACTAATGAACACTCCTTCAATTACTAGGTGCAGGTATTTTCTGTTATTTGTTGATGATTTTAGTAGAAGATGTGGGTGTATTTTCTTAAAAACAAATAAGAGGTGTTCAGTATATTTCAGCAGTTTAAGGCCTTAGTTGAGAAAGAGTCAGGCTCTCAGATAGTCACTCTTAGGTCTGATAATGGGGGGGAGTTTTGTTCTTCTGACTTCTCTAGTTTTTGTGCTGCTCATGGCATTATCTTTGGAGGAGGTGAAGAGTATACTGTTGTCGGAAAGGGCAACGTACAGATTCAATTTGGAGTGAGAAATTTAATATTTCTCAATGTATACTTTGTAACTTGGCATGGAGCTGAATCTGCTCTCAGTTAGTCAGATTATGCGTCACTCTCCTCAGCTAGATATTGTTTTCAGTTTGCATGCATGCAACATTGTCGATAGAGAGACTCACACTACTGTTGCTAAGGGACTTGAGGATCATGGTCTTTATAGACTTGTTGATTCAGGTGATTCTCAAAAGCATGCCATGGCAGCCAGAAGTACTTCCACCAGCAACCTCCAGCATTAGTGTTATGGGCACCTGAATGTGCATTATCTCTCTCAGTTATCTAGGGAGGGTCTAGTTGGTGGTCTACTTGAAATTCAGACTCAGACTCATGGAGTTTGTGGAGCAGCTTGTCAGACTGGAAAGCAGCATCGGACTCCATTCTTAGATGGTGACACGTGGAGAGCTTCCAAGGTATTACAGTTGGTTCATGTTGATGTATGTGGACCAATGAACACTCCTTCAGTTACTAGGTGCAGGTATTTTCTGTTATTTGTTGATGATTTTAGTAGAAGATGTGGGTGTATTTCTTAAAAACAAATAAGAGGTGTTCAGTATATTTCAGCAGTTTAAGGCCTTAGTTGAGAAAGAGTTAGACTCTCAGATAGTCACACTTAGGTCTGATAATGGGGGGGAGTTTTGTTCTTCTGACTTCTCTAGTTTCTGTGTTGCTCATGGCATTAAGCGCCAACTTACCACACCCTACACACCTCAGCAAAATGGTGTCATTGAGTGTGGGAATCACACCATTACTGAAATGGCTCGTTCTATGCTGGAGCATAGAAATATCCCTAAGAAGTTCTAGGTTGAAGCAGTTTACACTGCAGTTTATCTTCTGAATCGGTCTCCTTATGCTGTTAAGAAGATGATTCCTGAAGAAGCCTGGTCTAGACGCAAGCCTAAGGTTAGCCACCTGAAAGTCTTTGGCTCTACTGCTCATGTGTGGATTCCAGATGCCAAGCGCACCAAGCTAGATTCCAAGAGCCATAAACTCATGTTCATTGGTTATAGTGATAATCATAAGGCATATAAGTTGATTGATGTAGATATAGATCGTCTCATCTTCAGTCGTGATGTTGTGGTTGATGAAGCTAATGTGCCCTTTTATCTGTCTTCTCCTACTGTGAGCCCTGAGGATTAGCCTCTGAAGGCTTCTGATTTGGGTGTTCGCGTTCTTCTAGCACCACCTGATGGGAGGGATTCTGTAGTTGTGTAGGCACCTCAGCATAATGGTCCACTACCTGCCCCTCCTCAGGTCAATCAAGATCCTCATCCGGATGACTTTGTTCTAGCCACCCTAGGTGTTGTTCCTCTTGTTTCAGATGTTGGTACTTCTACTCTCTGACCTAAATGGTGGGCTAAGACCATAGGTGATCTTCATAATGATGAATTAATTGAGGGTAGATCTGTTCGGAAAAAGAGCAAGCAATAGAATACAGTTAATTTTTCTCTTATGGCCAACATTCACAACATCTTTGAGCCTCAGACATATTCAGAGGCTAAAGGCATACTTGAGTGGGAACAGGCTATGGAAGCTGAACATCATAGTCTTCTGAAGAACAACACTTGGGTCCTTTCCGATCTTCCACTGGGGAAGAAGCCCATTGATTGCAAATGAGTGTATAAAGTTAAGTATAAGGTTGATGGAACTCTTGATAAGTATAAGGCTCGGTTAGTAGCCAAAAGGTTCTCATAGACATAGGGCATTGATTATGAGGAGACTTTTGCTCCCACAGCCAAAATGAGTACCATTCGGTTTGTCCTCGCTATTGCAGCCCAGTTTGGATGGAAAGTCCATCAAATGGACATCAAGAGTGCATTCCTCAATGGGGAATTATAGGAAGAAGTCTATATGACGCAACTTCTTGGTTTCAAGGTTGTTGGTAAAGAACACCAAGTATGCAGATTGGTGAAAGCTCTCTATGGCCTTAAACAGGCTCCTTAGGCATGGTACATGAAAATTGATAAGTACCTAGTTGATCATGGTTTTCAGAGGAGTTCTGATTCTAATCTATATGTCAAACAATCTGTTGATGATATTCTTTTTCTTGTTGTCTATGTTGATGACCTGATCATTATTGGCAACTCGGAACATTTGATTGAGGAGATCAAACATAATCTCAGTCAATCATTTGATATGACAGATTTGGGACTTCTGCATTGTCTAGGTGTTGAGGTCTGGCAGACAGATGGTAGCATCTTTATCTCTTAGTCCAAGTATGCCCGAAGTCTGCTTGATAAGTTCCGGGTGAATGATTGCAAATCTGTATCTACACCTATGGAGAAATGGTTGAAACTATCAGCCAAATTAGATTCACCTGTGGAGAATGAATTAGCGTTCAGGCAACTAGTGGGTAGCCTCATTTATCTCACTACCACTAGACTTGACCTCAGTTTTGCTGTGAGCTACATCTCTCACTTTATGACAGCCCCTAAAACTGAACATTGGGTTGCAGCAAAGCATGTGCTAAGATATGTGAAAGGCACTTTTGACTTTGGAATTCTGTATGGTAGGTGCAAAGATCCTAAGCTGATTGGCTTTACAAACTCAGATTGGGTAGGTTCTGTTGATGATAGGAAGTCTACTTCTGGGTATGTTTTCAGTTTGGGTATAGGTGCAGTTACATGGACCAGCAAGAAGTAGTAGGCAGTGGCTCTTTCCTTGATTGAAGCTGAATATCAGGGAACTGTTAAAGCAACTTGTGAGGTAGTTTGGCTTCGAATGATGTTTTCTGACATGCAAATGTCTCAAGCAGGGCCTTCCCCCTTGTACTGTAACAATCAAGGGGTGCTGAAACTTGCCAAAAATCCAGTCTTCCATGAACAGACCAAGCATGTTGAACTTCATTGTCATTTCATCCGCCAGCTTGTCGAAGATGGATTAGTGATGTTGCAGTATGTTCCAACTGAGGACCAGATTGCAGATATTCTCACCAAGTCTCTGAGCTCGGATAAGTTTGTCAAATTTAGGGGGCACCTTGGTGTAGTTGATAGATTGATCATTAAGGGAGGAGGGTATTAAAATAATATTTAGATAGTTTATTTAATGGTCAATATTGTAATATTATTAGTTTAGATTGTTTCTATTTCTGTTAGTTTTAGTTTCTTTAGAAACATCTGTATTCTATCTTTTAGAAACATCTGTATTGTAATCCTTTAAATAGAGCCTTTGTCTCTATCATTAATACATCAAATTTTTACCATAACATCCAATACCTTCTCCTGAAGCATCACATTCTAATTCAAATGGGAGTGAGAAATTGGGGATGGCTAATACTGGGCAGGAACTCATTTACCTCTTTGAGCTTGTCAAAAGCTCTTTGTGCCTTCTCATTCCATGAAAATGTACCTTTCTTAATTAAGTCTATTAGTGGGGCAGCCAACAGTGAGAATCCTTTGACAAACCTTCTGTAATAGCTACAAAGTCCCACAAATCCTCTCAAATGTGATAAAGTCTTAGGTTGAGGTCAATCTATTATTGCCTTGATCTTTTCTTCATCTACACTAATGCCTTGGGCACTGATCTTATGCCCCAAATACAAGATCTTAGTCATCCCAAGCTTGCATTTGGATGCTTTGGCGAATAGTGACTGTTGCTCAAGTATTCCCAATACCTCGTTTATATGTCTTAAATGATCCTTCCAAGTTTTACTATAAATCAATATATCGTCAAAGAAAACCAAAAAAAATTTCCTTAACTGAATACTGAATACTGAATACTTGGTTCGTGCAAGATTGGAACATAGCTGGAGCATTAGTCAACCCAAATGGCATGACTAGGAATTCAAAATGTCCAAAGTGACACCTGAAAGCTGTTTTGTGAACATCCTCCTTCCTCATCCTTATCTGGTGGTATCTGGAACACAAATCAATTTTAGAGAAATATACTGCACCGTGGGTTTCATCAATCAATTCATCAATTTTGGGGATGGGATAGCGGTTCTTAATGGTCTTTTTATTGAGTGCCTTATAATCTACACACATCCTCATAGTACCATCCTTCTTTACCAATACTACGGAGGAAGCAAAAGGGCTAGAGCTTGGTTGTATGTGCCCCATCTTGATTAGTTCTTTAATTGTTTTCTCAATTTCATCCTTATAACCTCTTGGATGCAGATAAGGTGTGGTGATAACATGTTGAAACCCCCTATTAGGTGGCAGCCCTAGAGGAATGTCACCAAATACTATACTATGTTTATCTAAAATGGGTTGAATATCTACATGAGTAGCTTGTTCATTTTTGGTTGAAGATTCATTAGTAATTAAACAATGTGCTGCCCAATCCACTTGTCTCCTCCGAAAAGCTCTCTCCATTCTCTTTGTAGAAACAACCCTAGGAGTCCCATCAGATAATCCTTGAAGAACCACCTCCTTACCATCAATTTTGAGTCTTATTTCCATAGTTTGATAATTTTGTGTGAACTCCCCAAGTGAGTGCAACCATTGCACTCCCAGCACTATATCTCTCACTGATACCTACCACATAGAAGTCATTTTGAAACTTATGCCTACCCAAGGTGATATCTAGTTGTTGTATCCTTTGTGTGCATGGAAGAGTAAATCCATCAGCCATAACCACATTAAAACCCTCAAAGTTATCCATCTTCAATTTTAACCTTGTCACTAACCCCTCATCTATGCAATTATGGGTAGCCGCAATATCAATTAAGACTATTACCTTATGTCCCTGAAGCACTCCTCACACACGGAAGGGGTGATATCTAGGTGCTCTTGAAAGTGTGGCGAGTGTACCTCCTGAATGTTTCTCTACTTCATGATTCTCATGCTCATCTTCCTCCAAAACACCCTCGGATTCAGACTCTTCTATTTCTGAACTCTCTTCTGTGACTACCTCTATGTAACAAACATGTCCTTTGCGTGAACATTTATTCCCAGGCTTACACGATTCTCTACAAGAAAAGCGCAATTTCTTTCTCCGAAGCTCATTCTTAGTATCTTCTTCCTTGCTTGATCTCGGAGGTAATATCTTAGGTTGGAAAAAGTCCTTATGGGTCTCCTCTGCTGCCCTGATGAGTCGTGCTTGGTAAAGGGCTTGTTCTTTGTTGTAGTAATCTCCAATTTCAAGGCTCTTTGAATTGCATCTTGTAAAGATGTAGGCTCCAAAGCACTAAGCAAACCTCTGACTCTATCAATCCTTAAATAAACAAGTACATGAGTCTACCTTTAGCAATGTCCGGTACCATGACTAACAACCTTTGGAATTCTACAATATACTCTTCTATTGAACCTCGTTGCTTTAGTCGTGTCAATTCTTTGAAGTATCTCTCCAGATTCCTTTGGTCAAATCTATCTATGAGCCTTTGTGTAAAATCAGCATACGTCACAATATGTTGATGTCCTTGTGTGATAATTCCATGATACCACCACTCATGTGCAATCCCATCCAAATGAAGAAAAACAAACTTTTTAGCTTCATCTTCTATCATAGGCGTGAGTGAGAGATATGTGTCCAACTTTTGCACCCAAGCTCTTGCAGTGATAGTGACCTTCCCCGAACCATCAAAAGTTGGAAATGACATCCTACTCAATTTATGTTGTAGATCTCTGTTGCCTTGTTGGATAGGTTGCCTTCCCCTTGATCCACTCTTAGCATGAAAGAATTGTGTGAATGGAACGGTGCATCTAATCTCCAGAAAGCCTTCAATACTTCTCCATGTGAGCATTGAAGTCATCATCTGCTGAAAATGGTTCATCTTCTTCTTGGGGTAGCTCTACTCTAGGCAGAAATGCGGGCTGTGAGAAGCTAGATGTGGTACCAATAGGAGCCCTGTTGTTATTCGTGCGTCCCTCAACTCCATTTTGATTTGTATTACTGCATTCTGCCCCATTATTTTGTGCAGGTTTGTTGGAATTATTCATGTTTTGCATCATCTGGATGAGTATTTGTGTTTTTTGTTCTTGCTGTTTCATCGTTTGTTCATGTCTTTCTGCCATCTGCTGCATAAATGTCCTCCATTCATCCCGATCTGCCATCTACGTTTTACCTCTAATTTGGTTGTTTCCTCTTGTAATGCTACCTCTAGTGTTTTCCTCTCTCTCCAAAGCCCTTTGAGCTCTTTGGCTCCATTGCATCAACTAGATTTAGACCCGTAGGCTGGCAAGACTGTGCTCTGATACCAATTGTAATGTCCTGTTCTAGAATTTCCTTCTTTCTTAAAATACAATAACCCTAGCTTACAATAATAATTGCAAAATAAATTGTAAACATGAAATCAGTCTAAAAATAATAGTTGCAATAGTTTCATGTAATTCAGAATTAAGATTTAGAGTGTATTTCTTTTGTAGAAATAAACTTATCCTTATATCCGCTATTTATCTTGTCCAAACTGCAATGGTTTTCTCTTTGTATGTCTGTTTTGAAGTGCTTTTAGATCTGCCTAAATCAGGGGTTTTTGCCCCTAACTCAGCAATGACAATTAAGGGTTTTCGTCCTTAATTGTACAATCATGAGGGGTTTCATCCTCAGATTTCTGAATCTGTATTTTTGCACTCCACAAGGAAGATAGATATTATGTCTTCATAATTTGATGTCTTCCTTTTCCTTGATTGATTTCTCGTATATATCTTGTCTCCTCATGAGACACGACCCTTCATATGTCCTTTGACTATTCTTAACTAATCTTTATTTGATTTTTAGTTATTAATCTTCTTAACTTAGGCGCTTTCTTAATTCCCCTTGGCGGCTGGTAATTATTCCCTTGGATAGCAATGATTTCTACGTCATACAATTTCCTTATTTTTATCTGATTTTGGGTGCATTAATCATCATATGAATACATGGGCAGCCACCTGTTTATTGGTTTAAACTTTTGACTGGCCAATTTTCCTTGCCTTGTGATTTTATCCCTGTATCTTGAATTTAAGCGGGGGCATTACAGAAATGAAAATTGCTGTTTGAATAACCTCTTTTTTCATGGCTTACCAAAATTAGTTGCAACTGTGCTGAACTGACACAGAAAAATCACATGCACCAGTGCAGAGAAAAACTGCGAAGAGGAACAAAAAACCATACAGCATTGTAAAATGCGAATTGAGCAGGAGATGTTAACACAAAGGCACACAAGTGAAGTGTTACATGTAAATCAGTAAATGCTGACACCAAAGCTCACACAGGATATGTCTTGATCAAAACAAGGCTTACATCGCAATCTGCACATCATAATAGTACAAAATGATTTCAATCATGCTAATGTCTTGGAGGTGATCGGAAATTAGGAGAAATGGTTTCCTTTCCATGATTTAATTTTTTAAATTTTTGCCAAAGCCCGACTCATGTTCCATTCACCTGGATCCACCATATCAAGAGAACAAACTTACCTTTAGAAGAACAAAGAAGTTGTAGTGCACAATGCATTGCATCTTGAGGACTGAAAGACACTTGAGTGATGATAGAGTCCAATAATACAATGGGGATGTTGATCTTGAAGATGCGGGATACATGGATGAGGAGAAGGTGTAGTTGAGATTGATTAGTGTCACAATGGATGAGCCATGTGATTTAGAATTACAAAGTGATAGCGGCGATGGTGAGGTAGTTTAAGCACACAAATTTGAAGTAGATGAGTTCAAAGGGCTTGATGATGATTGATGCTCCATTCAACTCATATGAGTATTGATATAAGTAGTATCATCATGTCACATATTCATATGGTTATTGTTATTATCATGTCATATGGTAGATTGTCTATATTTGACTCTTTTATATTGATGTTATATAATCATGGACCACAGATCTATAAGTATGAAAAATTTATGTTTATAACTTCCAATTTTTTATTTTTCATTCATAGGTTGTGGTTTCTTTGCAATACTGATTGTTTCAAACTTCGCAATGTTGAATGATACATAATTGTGCAAAAAATGTATAAATTCCTTGTTTTCTCATTTTAATTGAAAATTTCTTATTATTATTAGTTTGTCATCTCCCAAAATTCTGTCTGCTGTCCCCTGCCTTGACCTTCTTCAATTGGTAACATGCTGACCTCTAGAAGTGCAGAGAAACTGGTTGAAGTGCACAATGGCTTACACCTTGAGAATAGGAAGACACTTTAGTAATGACAAACTCCAATAATACAATATGATACTGCTCTTGAAGATGCAGTAGAGATGGGTGGGGAGTGCAGTTGGGATTGATTAGGGTCACAATGGTTAAGCCATGTGATTTAGGCTCAGGGAGTGACAGTTTTGATAACAGAGCATGTGAAATGCAACACATAATTGTTATTATCATGTCACATGATGTTTTATTCTGATGCTTTATATTGATGTTATATGATCACAGGCCATAAATAAAAATTAGACATTAATGTTTATGACTTTAAATCTTATGATTTAGATTGACAGTGACAATGGTGATTGTGAGGCAGTTTAACTACAAAATATTGAAGCAGATGAGTGCGAAGGACTTGATGACGATTGATGCTCCATTTGATTCATATCATTATTGATATCATTAGTATTATAATGCCACATATTCATATGGTTATTGATATTTATTTATTTTATCGTGTCACATAGTTTATTGTGTATGGTTTGACTCTTTTATATTGATGTTATACGCTCACGAACCATGGATGAATAAGCACAAGAAGTTCATGTTTATGATTTTAAGATTTTTGCTTCTCATTTCATAGGTCATGGATGTGTCTTTGCAATATTGTTTTTTTTTCATACTCTAGAAAGTTGAATGATGCATAATTGCACAAAAGAATCTAGAATTTTCCATGTTTTTCTTGTTCAATTGAAATTTATTATTTGCTTGCCTTTTAGCTTGTCATCTCCCAAGATTCTACCTGCAGTCCTCTGCCTTGACCCTCTCCAAAAAATGGATAACATGCTTACCTCTAGAAGCACTGAGAAGCTGGTTGTAGTGCACAATGGCTTGCATGTCAAGGATTTGGAGACACTTGAGTAATGGCAAATTTTAATAATACAATGTGATGCTTATCTTTAGGATGCAAGAGAGATGGATGAGTAGGTGCAGTCGAGTTCTATTTATTGGGTTTCCAATGGATAAGCCATGTGATCTAGACTTGGGGAGTGACAGTTATGATGATGACTATGCATGTGAAGCAGGACACATCATTGTTATTATCATGTCACATGATGTTTTACATTGATATTCTATAATCACTACCCATAGATGAATAAGGATTAGACTTTTATGCTAAGTCACAGGATTCGCCGAATTTACTCCATGAGGTTCGGAATCCGGCGAACCTAAAGAAAATATTAAAAAATTGTTTAAGTTCTCTATTATATTCGTACGGTAAAAAGCTTAGGTTTTTTTATTTAAATATATTTAAAAATGAAATGGCGGCTGCTGGACGGGAGGAGATAGTTGGGGGGTCGAGCCCTAGGAGCCGGCTTTCAATTCTTCGCTCATTTCTTTGCTGGATTGAAAACAATTCGACGCTTCACAAATGCTCTCCATTTATAATTTTCATTTTCCTGAGCTTAAATAGCATTCACGGCCAAACCAAATCTCGTGGTAATCTGTAAGTAATTTGGTTGGCCTAGACAGGCTGGTCGAATAAATCATGCATGCTCGATGGTTTCAATCTTCTCCAAACAGAAGGGAAGGCCTGGTCGAGTTGGTTTAGCAGCTCTTTCACTAACCGAGTGCTTTCTTTGTTTTGTTCTACATATCTCGTGTCCTTATTTTACTTTTATTTTATTTTTTTGTTTTTATAAAATTTAATACATTAAATTTTAAAATGTTGTGACAATTTCTTATTTTTAATTTTTAATTTTATTTCTAATATTAAAATTTAATGATTTAAAATGTTTAATTTAGATTTTTTATTATTAATATATTTAATATATATACAATGTTTAATTTTATTTATATATTTTAAATTATAACTTATTGTTTAATTTTATTTATATATTTTAAATTATAACTTATTATAATATATTTAAATTTAATATAATATTAGTTTATTTTTAATAATTATATTTAAATTTTTAATAATTATATTTAAATTTTTAATAATTTTAATTTAATATATTTAAAATATTCAAATTAGATTTATATTATTTGAATTTAATCACGATTTTTTTTTCAATTTTTTCCTTGCTGAATTTAATCTGAATTTTATCATTGCCGAATTCGAATTCAAACTTGAACCTTGTGACTTAGCTTTTATGTTCATGTTGCTAAAAATAATGTTTCATTTCATAGATCATGGATGCTTCTTTGCTTTGCTGAATTTTTTAATATTTTGGAATGTTGAATGGTATTTAATAATATGCAAATGCATCTAGAATTTTGCATGTTTTTCTGATTTTATTTGAATTTTTCTTATATTTTAACTTGTCTTTCCCTAAGATTTCATCTGATGCCCTTGCTTGTCCTGTTGCAAAAGTATTTTGTAACATTGTTCATGACATACCTCCATTACACCATACTGCAACTCTATTTTCCTTGATATAAAGCCCAAGCAGCCTGAAATCAGCTTTTCAAAGTTGCTGCAATGAACTGTGGAAGTGATTTGGGGGCATCTAACTTATGTCTTCTTCCTCTTCACTCTTGGATATAATCCTATGTTGTAGCGGATTTATCAGATCCTGGCTCCTGTTAATTTTAGCAATCAGATTTACAGTAAGAAATAACAGAACTCAAATGCACACATAACACACATATACCCTGGGAAAACCTCCCTCTTGGAGGTGAAAAACCCAGCAAGAAATCTCAGATCCGATTTATATTAAGAGCAGTAACGGATTACAACTTTGCCCAGCTAAGGCACGAAACATAGATATCAAAAATTACAACTTATTTGAACCTGATCCAAACTGGTCAGAATGAAGCTTGCTTGCACATCAGCGTAGTTGCACAGTAACACAGAGATTCGGCAGTCGATAATCAATGAAGTGGTTGAACCGTTGAACTAATTGAACCAATGAACCGGTTCAACTATCGGCAGAACTTACTAAGCCGTCGAACCTGTGGACTGTTGAACCGTTGAACTGATTGAACCAATGAACCGGTTCAATTGTCGGCAGAACTTACTAAGCCGCCGAACCTGTGGACTATTGAACTGATTGAACCAATGAACCGGTTCAACTGTCTGCAAAACTTATTGAGCCGCCGAACCTGTGAACCCGTCGAACCGTTGAACCTTTGAACCGGAGCTCAATGAACTCAGTCAACCATTGAATCGATGAACCTTTGAACCGTTTGAACTGTTGAACCTATTAAACGGTTCAACCTTGAGCCGCCGAACCCTTTGAGCCTTAGGAGCTCAATGAACTCGATGCACCTTTGAACCAGTGGAAGCGTTGAACCATTGAACCTATCAAATGGTTCAACGATCGGCGGAGCTCTTGAACTGTCGCAGATGAATAGTGAAGAACTTGAGATAGATTGCCGATGGAGAATTTTCGCAGAGCAGAAATTGGGGTCAGTGAATGCTGTGTATTGTGACTGCCAGTCACTCTTCATTTATATGAGATCGCACAACCGTTTTGGCGCCAAATTACATATACATTACATTTGAAATAGGTCCTGACCTATTTGTAATTTCAAGATACATAGAATGTTGAGTTCGCCCAATTGGGTCCTGCCTTAAATCGGATAATACAACTGAGATTCTCAAAATGCTAAGGCCGATAGGCCATTCAGCATTTTGTGACTAGGTCGGTCTCTAGAAGGGATCCGACCTAGCTACCAAAATCAACACATCTCCCCTTATTCAGATATCATCATATCTGGATTACTTTGGATTTGGTATATGGATAACTGGACCAGAATCGGTGTTTGTGTCCTGACTGACACCGGCACAAAATTAAAATCAAAATCAAATGGACCACCAAGAATCCTTGCCAGCTATTTGCATTTTGATGCCTTTTGTGATAAAGGAAATCGCTCCAACCATTTCTATTCATGTAAAGGCATTTTTCATCACAGGGACTCCCTCAAGAAAAAGAAAAAGAATGAACTGTTATATACATTTGTATGTAATAGTCTGCTTCCTGAATATTATAAAGCTGCTGCACATGTTCCCTCACTTCTGGTAATTAGGCCTTCTAGTGACACAGTGGTTCTTGCTTAGAGATGGACATTTTAGCCGATAGGCTTTTAGTGTGAGCATCAAGTCCAAAAAATGTTTGGATTATTTGTCTCACACTGGACATCCGAAAAAGTAATCCGGTGCTGGGAAAGTGCTTATGTTGGAAAAAATAATAACCTGTAGATATGTTGGGTGCCAGGTGGTCAAGTTTTGATTTCTTAGCAGCGAACTGACAGCTGCAACTGCTCTCATCCCTATGCATATCCCATATCCCATATCCCACGTCTTTTCTTTATATGCTTACTGACAGAAGAGCTCTCAATTCTCGTCTCTAATGGAGTGCAAGCAGTTGGAACCGAATATCATTTCTGTGCAGGATTTGAAGAAGCTGCGTTGCTGCCTCACCATAAAGTTGAAAACCTATGCTGTAGCATGGACCTGTGGTGACCAAAGGATTTCTATGTGGATTGACTGTGCTGGTGGTAGGAATCCCACCTGGAACGACAAGCTATTGCTGGGGATTGAGGATCGAGGATCAATTCCTGCAAAGCAGCAACTGTGCCCTAACCATGGACATATATTACATTGGCTGCATCAAGAATATGCTGCCGGGAAGCATTAGGGTTCTGATATCGAATCTGGCCAAGGTAGATGCCGTGAATTTCTCTTCACTTCAGGTGCGTTGTCCTCGGGGCATTCTCAACATTGCATCTCTGATTTTCAATGGGAAAAACAACAGAGGCATTGCCCACCTTCAGTCCAGAAAATGTTCTCATGTCAGAAAATATTATTCAGTCACTAAATTGTTTCATTATATAGAAAAAAGTATGCTTCTTAGTACAACAAAGCATTTTCAATTGGCATGCGTCCATATTCCCTGTACATTAAGACAAGATCTTGGCACCATGCTAACGTTTTTGCTGAAAGTTACTGTCTTGTGCTTGAATTTATGTCAGCTGGGTCATTTTTCTGGATTCTTTTTTCATATTTAACATATGAATTGGTTCAGCTTTTCCTTGCTTTTTAAGATCCACCTATGTATTATGTAGTTCAGTTTAATGGAGTTGGAGAAGTTCTTTTCCCTTTGATGTTTTTCTGTTAGTGTTTTCTACGTTATGTTTTGAGCTGGTGAGGTTCAGCTTTCAAACAGTAATCTGAGTTTATTAGGATACTGAGTTCAAAGCCAAGCCTATTAGGATACCAACAAAACGAACAGTACTCAGTTCAAGTGGCATGCCAATGGACAAAAGAACCAAATCAGCTGGTGGTCAAGTTTGTGAACAAGATGGATTGAATGAATTCCTCATATTAAAATATACGATGTTAGAATCAGAAGATAAAATGTTTGTTTGTATTTATGAAGTTAAAAAAAAGGATGGGAGAAGTGAGTTAACCCCCACTGTTCATTGCCCACTTCAAATTGTCACTTCATTCTATCAATGACATGGGTACACTATATTTTATAAATGTGTAGTGGGTTCGTTACACCTATCCATCTCTATGATATTATTGTTCTGCTGGGAGTGGGCCTCCCTCTCCTCTATCCTTCTTAAATCATGTAAAACATTATTTTTATTTCAATTAGAATTTGTAAACTTTATCTTGAACCTTCCCTACTTGGCCAGCCACCCTATGCATGCCATTTACATGTAATTTCTCATCCAATGCAAATCTCCACTTGGCTTCCTATAGTGCACCCACTGCACTTCATAACAGTGCAGGTGCTAGTTTATTTCTAATTTGTAGTTTGTTCAGGTAGGTGAGTGTTCGTGTCTATTACCTCCTTGCAATACACATCCATCATGTCTGTCTGTTTTGATAGAATGTTTTTGGATCTCCTAAACTTGTGTTCTCACATGCCACTATTGTTACTTTTCTTTGTTTGATGATTTTCTTAAATTATCGATGTAGATTTGTATGTTCGGAATTTACTGTTGCTTGTTCCAGGAGCAATTGACGTAGACTGAAAAGACATTAAAATAACTTACTGTAAATTTAAATGTAAAGAATGTGTTGGGTGCATATCTGCAAATTTTGGTTGATCTATTAAGTGATACTGTGAATGGGTTCATCTGGTGTAATTGACAGAAGGAACAACTACAAATGGAGACTTCCTTCTTCCCTTCAAGACAGGTGCTTTTTTAGCCAAGACTCCTGTGATGCCTGTGATCTTAAGATATCCATACCAACGGTTCAGCCCAGCATGGGATACTATATCTGGAGTAAGAACTATGCTAACTTGTTTTTCAGATTGTTACATTGAATATCTAGGTTAAGTCAGCTATGGCACATATTTTTTTCCTCCAGCAAAGTGCAAGATAGTTGTTGCTTTTAACTAAACTGTATATGAAAGGACACTGTTGAAAACATTACTTAAAGTCTCTCTCTCTCTCTCTCTCTCCAGCTCTTTGATTGAACTTGATTCTCAGGATTTATTGTTTCAAGTTTGTTGTTTGATTTGGGCAAGAAATATCAGAGGAACTTTACAAGAGCTAGTTCTGGCATTTCATGCTATAAGCTTTTCATTCTAGAACCCAGGTCTACAAAACAAAGATTGTGAGGGCACTCTGTTCAGCAGGGAGAGAAAAGTCTATTATGAAATTTTGACACAGTTTAAATACAATTGCAGTGCATAAATCTCACCAAGTAAAGTGAAAATGCTGTAGGCGAATTTATGATTTTAGGGAGAGCTTCTTCCATATTACTGTTTTGACATGCTCCAGCTTTATGTACATAGTCATATTTCTTTTGTAGGAGTGGTGGTTGATATGAAAAAAGATGCTGAGTGCATAAATCTCACCAAGTAAAGTGAAAATGCTGTAGGTGAATTTCTGATTTTAGGGAGAGCTTCTTACATATTAGTGTTTTGACGTGCTCCAGCTTTATGTACATTGTCATATTTCTTTTGTAGGAGGGGTGGTTGATATGAAAAAAGATGCTTGGTTTGGACTCGGCATTAATTTAAGGACATGTTGTGATATGGAATTGTGATAGAAGGATGTCTTATTATTTGAGTATATATTTGAATATTCAATCTACCAGAAAGGTTAATCAATAATACACATTTGAAGCATCTTTTGTTTGTTGTGGCTATTAGTTTTGTTATTACCTTGCTCTAGGTTGTTAATAGCACTTAACAAGCCTTTGTAGATATGTTGTAGGTACGACATGTGCTTCTGCTACTGTGCCAGTTTGTGAACCACTTAGAGGTAACTCGATTGCCAGTCTACTGTCCATCAGAGAAGGAGAAGGCTGATCCAAAGCTATACGCTAACAATGTTAGGAAGTTGATGGCACTTGAGGTATTCTCACTGTCTATGTTAATGTTTGCTGTATGTGCAGACTAGCTCTATCATTGTAATTGCATTATTTTATTTCTTTCTCATCTCTTATAATCCTTAGTATTGTCTTTCAAAAGTGACTGTTCAGTGAGATTGCGACTTTCTGTCCATAACCCTTGTAGAGTTCTGCTTTTCCAAGTGAGGGGAGGTATTTAGTTAGCAGAAAATAATAAATATAGAATGATTGGGTTGGCATTTGAAACCTTAGTAGCATTCCATTTACATGGCATGACAAAAGAAAGTGTAAATGAAATTCAATTACCTGGGCTTGACATGGGAAAAACTTGGCTAGCTAAAAAATGAATATTGCTTTTGTGAAAAGGGAGAAATTTTTGATTTTGTTATTTCATGTCAAATGTAGTGCATAGAGATTAGAAATAAACATAATCAAGGTTACCGGATATGCCACCCCCCTTGCACCTGGTATGTCTACCGGCATATACTTGGTACAGATATGAGTACAATACGGCTTGGGTATTGTGCCCACCCGTACCCAAAATGTGACCAAACTTGAGCTGCCCCAGATACGTTTGGGTTCGATGACCTAGTCGTTTGTGCCAAATCGAAGTCTAATATTTTTAAAAATAAATAATTTAGACCCAAAAATGTAAAAGAAAAAAGTAAAACCTAAATGTAAAAAAACCTTGACATTTTGCATAAAAATTAAATTGTGAGCAGATTTAGGCTTCATGTCATGTCTATATTGCAATAAATACTATAATAGGCCATACATTGGGACGATACTGACTTAGAGTTGTAAATATTTATTGCCATGTCTGTATTGCCATGTCTATAAATTTTGGGACGATATTGACATAGAGTTGTAAATATCTATCACTGTGTTTGTATTGCTGGGTCTGTAAAATTCGAGATGTATTGCCATGTCTATAACGTTGACATTTTTTTGACCTTAATATTTTGCATAAATCCGCTAACCTTGTTTGTAAATGAGCAGTAACTTTGGTTTAATTGTATCTTTATTAAATATTAACTTTAAGTTTATTTATAACTTTATTAATATCTATCCTTATTAAATATCAACTTTAAGTTTTTTTATAACTTTATTAATATGTTATTTATAATTTTATTAATATTAATTATATTTGATTAGTTTGTCATTTATTAAGTTTAATATTATTTATCATTGATAGTAATTTTATTTTATTTAGTATTTTTATTAGTACTTAAATTTATTAAGTTTAATATTTATTATTATTATTTTTGATCTGTGAATTGACCAATTAAGGGGGCCTACCCATTAACCAGAAAAAAGAAATAACCAGGGCTGCTCCAAAGAGGGCCACAAAATATCAAACTGTCCATATCTATTACAGTGCAAGCCTTGTAAATGGGGGTGTAAAGGACAAAAATGCATGCCCAGAAAATAGGGGTGCATGAGAAACATCTACTAGACTCAGACCATCTAACGCTAACATCCATGTGATTCTAGCCTACCCATCTTAACATGGGAGCGAACAGTCATAGTGCTTATCTCACTACCTGCTGATTTCTTCTTTCGTGTAACCACTATCCATTGATTTTCTTCCCCTGTTTGATCATCTGCCTCAAGACTATTACATTGTGAGGGTTCCACCATCGCAGAAGTGGCCTCGTCAATATCTACTTCTTGAACGATTGTGGCATCTGAGGCCCTAGAGTTAATGATTGAGGAAATAATTTTTCCCCCTTGAGATTCATTACCTAGTGCTGCTGAAACTGAAACATTTTTTGACCGAGAACCATGAACAACAGAAGCTGTGGATTGGGATCCTTTTTGTCCATTCCTATATGTACACCTCACATTTTGAGGGGATTTCAGATGAGTAGTTTCCTGCCGAGCACCCTCCTGAAGGTCTGCTGATGCCTCTTTTTCTACAGAGTAATGGTGGATTGCAGCATCTTTCCACCATGAAGCTTGTCCGTCAATTTTGAATTTTGTATAGTTGGAAGCAATGTGATCAGTGTTGTAACATCTACGACATCTGAACGGTAGACACTCATAGTCCAGAATCTGGTCCAGCTACGATTAGAGGTTTTTAGACAAATATCCGCAAGGAGATTTTTGGAAGTGTCTAAATCAACCAAGATGCGAGCAAATGTGGAATGGAGAAAATCTGAGGAGCCTTCTTCAATAGCCAGGAACTTCCCTAATTTGTTACCAATTGCTTCAAAACAAGAATTGAATCAGAATTGGAGCGAAAGATTGGGGAGTCGAACCCAGATAGGCATAGCAGAAAAAGATTTAGAAGAAGGGTTAAAGTTTGGGTGCCAAGGTTTAAGCATGAGCAAGTGCTCATCATAGCTCCATTGATAGTCACAGAGAATTGTGTTTCGATCCTGCAAGCTGTCAAAAGCCACAATAAAAAACCCGCGAGCACAAGGGTAAATTTGAATGTTACCTTTCAAAAGAGGGCTCCATGTTTCTGTGATCCATTTGTGTAGCCCTGCAAGACTGGGCCAAAACTTAATAAATCTTCCAATTAATCCAAACTTTGTGAAATAATTTTCGTTTCCAATCCCTTCCTTATCGATTTCATCCTTCATATCTAAAACTGGAGATTCAATGGCGCAACGAAGGGCCCTAACTCTCTGAAAAGCACTAATAGTGGAGGTGGCCGCCGTCTAACTTTGTAGAAAACCAATTTCTCTCTTGTTGTGAAGGATGGCAAGAGAAAAGGTATTGATGTGACTTTGTTGGTGCCTAAAAGGCTATTCACTGGGCACATCACAAACAGATCTATATTGATGATGAAATGATGTCTTAATAGAAATGTCTTTAATATTTTTATTGCAGGCACGAGGGCTATTTCCTTGTCACAGATACAACATAACTTCTCTTTGCCATTCAATTTTCTGGTCTCAAAGGCAATTGGATCCAGATTTTGCATGAAAGCATCTTCCTAATGCTTGTGTCTCATGCATTATATTCTACTACAGATGGCTATGAAAATTTGGGAAGTATGGGAGTGGAAGCCACTACCCTCACAAATCGGATTGCAGCCTTTATTTCCTTTGTCCATTTGGATTAGTACCGCTTAGTCGAATTAGTGAGTGGTGCCATAAATCTTAAATAAAATTTCTGTAATAGCTTCATGGACCATAAAAATCCCTGAATTGAGTCACATACTTGGGGATGGGGCAGTCAAGGATGGCTTGAACTTTTGCTGCATCAATGTTTAATTCTTTATGATGTGGCCTAGGTAGACCAACTCTCTTTTTGCAATTTCACACTTTTGAGTTCTTTGCGAAGAGAAAGTATGTAGCGATATTTCTAAAACAACCCTCAAATGATGCAAATGCTCTTGCATAGACTTGTCATAAATTGGAATGTCATTAAGGAAATTGAGAGCAAATTTATTTAAACCTTGTTGTATATTGAAATGTCATTAAAGAAAACAAGAAAATTTGTCTTTAAATAAACCGTGCTGGAACATTAGTGATACCAAAAGGCATCACATGAAACTCATAGTTGTCATGACGAGTGTGGAAGGCAGTCTTGATATTGATTAGATTCCCTCGGCCTTATTTGGTGGTAACCATACCTTGAATCTATCTTGATGAACACATCTGCCCCTTGTGATTCAACAAGTAGTTCAGCTACTTGTGTAATTAGATACATATTCTTTATAGTTATTTTATTCAATAATGGGTAGTCAATGTATATACAGAAAGAGCCACCCTTTTTTTTGGTCAATACCACTGGAGATGCAAAAAGGTCTCTTACTTGGCACTATATGCCTCATCTCTAATAGCTCTTCAACCACCTCCGTTTCATTCTTAAATAGTTAGAGGTATTGGGGTATCGGTATGGTGGAAAAAATGATAGCAATTAATCTTGGTTCCGATTCAATGATGTGTTCAGGCAACCCAATCTCTCCCACACTCTTACCCATCCTTAACTCACTCACACCAAACTCTCACAATCCCTAGGATTAGCACTAATGGAATCAAGTCCAAAGTTAGGTTGGATTCCGGATTCAATCAGGTCTCACCAAAAAAGAAGGAATCAATCAGGTCGGTTTCACCATCAAGTCAAAGCCCCAAAGCCACGATTCCATACATCATGGAGTGCTCCAATCAGTTGGGGTGCCCATCAGCTCAGATTCCACAAGGAGACCGGTCAACAGAATCCCCACCCCAACTCCACGCCCCTACCTACCCGCCCCTTCCAGTAGGACCCTGAAACAAGGGGCGGGGCAGATCCCACTTCTACTAATCTCGTGCTATTCTCCAGAACGACAGATTCCTTAATTATCACTTCCCATCAGAACTAATCCAAGTCCCATTAGCAACTAATGGAATGCAATCTAGTCCATACGCCCGATCTACCTGGGTAAGTTGCGTGAAGGAAAGACAACATTCAGAAAGAGAAGCAATCACGCGGCATTCTCACTAATCGCAAGCTCCCATTCCCATGAGCCTTAGATCCGCTTACATTCAGGTGCCCAACTCAGTTCATCCAATAGCCCAACTTCTCATTATGCCCAGGAATCCCCAACCATTCCATCGCAACCATTCCCTAAGGATTCCATGCCTAGGATTCCGCAAGCACCTAGCCGCCCGCAATCCAGTTAGAACCATTCCTATATAGAAATTCCAATCCAGGTCCTTTAAGCTCGGCAGGGTTCAAGGACAGCTACCTTATGCCGATACATCCTGTACATATTCTATTCCATTCTACAACAGGGGCAGGAATAACGTCGGATTACCAATCAAGTCCCATTAATACACAGGCAGGAATCAACTCCCTTCCATAAGCTTATATAGGTCGCCAGTTCTCGGATCGGAGCAATTCTACGATTCACGCCTCAGGTCCCCAGAGGAAATACCATTAGATTCCAAGGAACAGACAGACAGCCCAATCCCACCAACCCACCAATCCCACACACTCTTCTCCTCTCTCCCCCTCACCTACTTTTCACAATCTCCCTCCCCCACACCTACTTTTCCCAATCGCTACGATTAGCACTAACCCAATCACGTCAACAGTTAATCATTGATTAGATTCAGGTCGAGTGGGAGGGAGATGTTGTCGCAGGAAAGCCCCAAAGCCGCCATTCCCAATCTATTGCCCGCTCCCAGATATATTCATTCTACGCTTGAAAACAAGCGCAGGGAGTCCCAATAACTCCACAAAGCTCATCTCCCTCTATATCATTCAAGTGCCATTAGAAAGCCGGGATTCTAAGTTATCCAGTGGAAGGAATACCACGCCGGGTTGCCCATCTCTTACCACTAATCCTAAAGAATCACCTCCCATTCTACGACATAATCCAGAGTTACAAGGTCCATTAGAACTCCACTAGTACTCCGATTACCACTAATAGAATACAGTTCAAAGAAAGCCCAACATTTACTTCAAGAAGGTAGGGGAGCCAGGTCACAGATGGTGTCGAGGAATCAGAAAAGTAGGAATAACGCCCACCACTAATCAACAGTTGGCCAGGCCATCAAGTTATATCAGGTTGGAATTAGGTTGGACAGTTAGCCCGCTTAATCCAGTGCCTAGAATCTCCATAATCCCAGGAATCACCAATCTAGAATCCCAGGAATCACGAAAGAGCAAGCTTACCCATCGCAGGTCATCAGCTCGGAATGCAGGACACATTCTACAGACAGAATCCAAGCTACAATCAGCAGGCCCATCACCGACCATTCTTTCACAATGCCCTTTCACCGGTCAACCGCATCCCCTTTACACCCAACCGCCCCTCCGAGTAGGACCCCGATAGAAGGGGGGTCCTACTCTCTAAGGGGCCCATCAACTGCTTACTATAACTGGACAGGAAACAAAGAATATTAGTTAGGCCGAACAATCCTCAACCTTCCCATTAGCCGGCCAATCAATTTGTTAACTTCTCTCCGGGGGTGAATGAAGCAATAACTCGATCTTGCCCACCCACGGTTGAACTAGTCTCCCGGTGAATGAAGCAATAACTTGATCTTGCCTCCCACCGGCGGGGGTTCAGGATAGTGCACACCCCCAGGATGGAGAATTGGATAGTTTTTACTACCTACTCATATTCTAGCATTACTCCTTAGCGCCCCACTGACTTGTCTCGGCCTAGCCCCCTTGTCTCGGCCTAGCGGACCATCCTTTCTTACCGAGGGAGTAGAGTGTCCGAACAATCCTTCGAGAAAGAGCCTTGCCTACTCACCCAATTCTCCTCGTTGCCGGTGCTGCTTCCTTCTCTCCTGCTGGTAGTTACCTTCTCCATCCATGAATTGTTAACTCGTTATTTCCTCCGATGGGCAATAGATTGATGCTCGAATAGATGGGCAACCGAGAGTGAATGAAGGCTTGAACAGTTGAACGATTATAGTAAAGTATTCTCCAGACGGTAGTTATTCTTTTTCACCCGACTATCCTCCATCAACTACTTTATCCTTCTCTGGTCCATCTGCTTCTGTGCATCCAATGAACAAACAATCCAATGAGGGGCGGGCTCCATTGACACCATCGACTAGCTATCAATCCAATAATGAAAGCATGCTCGAATCAGGAAGATCCGGGAGAAGCCTACTGCCTGAGCCCGGGGGTGAAGCAACTATCTAGCCAAACAATAAAGCCGGATGCATTTCATTGTCTTGCCTCCCACCAGCTCTGTGGGGATGGGTGGGTGGTTATGTTGAGAATCTAGTCAATCTTGCCTCTCACCCGAACTGTCTTTCTCGATCCATCCCTGTACCTTAACTAAGAAAGCACCTCCCTCTTAATTAATCCCACCCAAACCGATTAGTTGAAGTATGCTTTCTTTCAATCAATCAATTCCCTTGCCGCCTTCTCCCAATGTAGGGTGGGAGTAAGAAGACTTAATCAGTATTAGGACAAATTTTAACACTCATTTCAAATTTGAAAATACAACTTCAAAAACATTAAGCAAGCTGCACATGCAAGAACGCAGAAATTACGTGGAAAACCCCTAAGGGAAAAAACCACAGCAAAATGTTGCTTTTATTAACTTCTTAACAAACTATAGGCAACAACCCACATAAGACACCGATCTTACAAACGTGAGCTCCAACTCACTGGAAGCATCAACTCCCTCTGAGCACCGACACAGTAAGAGACACCAATCTCTCAACTCTGGTTACAATTTTTCTCTTCCTTCAAATCCGGTCAAAATTGTCCTCTGTCTCTGCATAAACTTCTTTTTTATATTTTCTCAAACTCTTTCTTCTTCTCTTATATCAGCATACTCTTTTCACAAACCTGCCATAAACTCTTTTATAAATCTGCCATCAACTCTCTTACAAATCTGCCTCTTTTTCTCTTTCAATTCCTCATACTTTATCACACATATATCTTCTTAAAATAAATCAGATTTGCACTTCACAGTGCTGCTCCTTCTCTTCCTTATTACTCAGAAATATATCTTGGAAAAACTCTTTGATATGAAGTCGCTTCAATTACCACATTGATCGCTGTCTTTCTCTATATTAAACTCATGGCATTAATCATACTTAAATAAGACTTTATCTTATTTTATGTAGCGCCTTTAAAAACAATTGTAAAGCTTCTAAAATAAGGCATTTTAAAAACAGATATAAAGTTTTAAAATAAGATATAAAGCACACTATCTTTTTGCTTTCTATCTTTGGTTTCGTTTTGCTTTCTTTTTGCTTTACTTCCTATCTTTTTCACTTGCTATCCTTTTTTATTTTTAGCAATAAATCTGATTTCTTTTTGCTTTCCCTTTTTTTATTGCTTTCTTTCTTTTTCATACTTAGCAATAAATTTGATTTCTTTTTGCTTTGGGGAATACGTTTAAATCTTTAATTTAAACATTTATCGATGCATGAACGTGGTATATCAACAACATAAATAACATTGGCATTGGAGTGTCCTTTGACATCAAAATATTCTAGCAATCTCGCCCTTTGTCATTTATGGCAACTTCAAACTCTCTAAATTAAAACTACTCCCCCTGTCTCACAACTCCCCCTATCTCTGATTCTCCCCCTTTGACATCAATGGCAAAGGAATTAACAACTGTTCTGAAACTTTTTTTCATAGAGCTGTATGATATGACAATAATCAGCTCCCTTTGAAACTAGACTGCTTTTCAATGATTGGAGGAAAGTGATATCACTCCCAACTTCTTCCTCAGGTACTCAAAAGTTTCCTTTGGAAGTGGCTTGGTGAAGATATCTGCAATCTGTTCCTTGCTGGCAACATACTTTAACTTCACCTACTGATCAGCAACTTTCTCTCTTAAAAAATGATACTTAATTGGAATGTGTTTTGGCCTAGAGTGCATAACTGGATTGTTGGAAATGTTAATCGCACTCGTATTGTCAAAGAAAATAGAGATGGGATGTTCATACTCTACCTTAATGTCCTTAAAAGTCTGCTTCATTCATAAAAAATGTGTGCAACAAGAAACTGCTGCAATGTATTCAGCTTCAGCTGTAGATAGAGAAATAGATGCTTGTTTCTTATTCAACCATGAAACAAGATATTTTCCTATAAAGAATGCACCTCCACTCGTGCTCTTTCTATCATCAATGCTTCCGGCCCAATTTGCATCTGTGTAAGCTGTGAGGGTGAAATCTTCACCTCTTGGATATCATAACCCAAAATCCATAGTGCCTTTAAGATATTTGAATATCCTTTTTACTGCATTCATATGAGTGTCCTTTGGTGCAACCTGAAATCGATCCACATACTCAATAACTTGCATAATATCAGGTCGTGTAGCTGTTACATACAATAAACTTCCAATCATAGACCTGTACAAAGTTTGATTAGCTTCAGGAGACTCATCATCCTTGCTCAACCTGCATCCTGTAACCATGGGGGTACTCACAGAGTCACAGGATTGCAGTTCCCAATCCTGAATTTCTTCAACATCTCTTTAATGTACTTGGTTTGAGAAATAAATATGCCTTTAGCTGATTGTAAAATTTGCAAACCAAGAAAATAAGACAGCTCACCAAGCATAGACATTTCAAACCCCTTCTGCATGTTAGTGGCAAATTCTTGACACATATTTTCACTGTTGCCTCCAAAGATGATATCATCAACATAAGCAACAACAATCAACATGGAATTACCTTCATTCTTGACATAGAGATTGTTGTCTGCAATACCTCTTTTGAAGCCTTGCTGCTGCAAATATTTGTCTAATCTTGCATACCAAGCCTTGGGGGCTTGTTTCAACCCATACAATGCTTTCCTCAACTTGCAAACATAGTTCTGATTTTTTGAAATAATGAACCCATTAGACTGTTCAAAGTAAACTTCTTCTTCCAAGTTTCCATTCAGAAAGCTGATTTTACATCCATCTGATAGACTTTGAAATTTTTGAAACTTGCAAGAGCTAAAAACATTATTATTGCTTCCATCCTAGCAACTGGAGCAAAAATCTCTTCAAAATCAATACCCTCAACTTGAGCGTATCCCTTGCATACAAGTCTTGCCTTGTTCCTTACAACTTGATTATCTTCATTCAATTTATTTCTAAACACCCATTTAGTACCGATTACATTTTTATCCTTGGGTCTTGGAACAAGTTCCCAAGTTTCATTCTTCTCAATTTGATCAAGCCCCTCTTCCATGGCCTCTACCAATACTTATCTTCAACCGCTTCTTTGAAGCTTTTGGGTTCAATTTTGGACAGCAAGGATATATCATCTTTTGAATAATTTACTATCCTTCTTATTGTTGTTGGCCTATAATCTTTTATTATCAATTCTTCAGGATGATTCCTTTGTACAAACTTAGGTGGTGTCTTTTTTGATGCCTTTGATGGTGTCTCTAATGGTGTCTTTTGCTCAACTGTTTCAACCGTACTTTCCTCTACATTTTCTTTGTCTTCATTGCACTCCTTTGAATCTAGATCATCTACCTCTTGTATTTGTTTTGGAAGACTTCTATCTTCATCAACTTTAACGTTTGCACTCTCAACAATTTGGTGCAAGCGTTTATTGTAGCATCTGTATGCTTTACTCTTGGAAGAATATCCAAAAAAAAATCCCTCATCTGCTCTCGAGTCAAATTTACCCAGATTGTCTTCATCTTTTCTAATATAACATGGACTACCAAACACTCTGAAGTACTTCATAGTTGGTGACCTACTTGTCCATAACTCATAAGGAGTCTTGTTGCTATTGACTTGGATTAATCCATGATTCTAAATATAAACAGCAGTATGAACTTCTTTCTAGAAAGAATTAGAGACTTTCGACTCATTTAACATACTCCGAGCCATCCCTTGAACCGTCCTGTTTTTCCTTTCCACAACACCATTTTGTTGTGGTGTTCTTGTAGCTGAAAATTGTCTTTTTATTCCATGCTTTTCGTAGAAATCATGGAATTCATTTGAAGTGAATTCTCCTCCTTTGTCTGATTGAAGACATTTAATCTTCTTTCCAGTCTTATTCTCTACTAAGGCTTTGAATGCCTTAAATTTGTCAAGAGCTTCTGATTTTTCCTTTAAAAAAACAACCCAAGTCATTCTCGTAAAATCATCAATTAAAAGCATAAAATATCTTTCACCTTGCTTGCTCCTTGTTCTCGTTGGCCCACATAGATTTGTATGAATCAGCTCTAGAGACTCTGAAGTAGACAACTGCTTAGATTTGAAGCTTCCTCTAGTTTGCTTTCCCAACTAACATTCTTTACATATTATATTTGAAGGTTTTGAGAGTTTTGGAATATCTCTCACTGCTTCCTTGCGGCTGATTTTGACAAGATTGTCAAAATTTAGGTGCCCCAATCTCTTATGCCACAACCAGCTTTCATCTTCTTGTGACATGCAACACTTTTCAGTTTTGGTGTTATTAAGAATATAAAGATTGTTGCATGCTCTACTAGCCTTAGCAATAGATCTGCCTTCTTTGCTTATTTCACACCCTTCAGGATTGAAAGTACGAGTGTGTCCTTGGTCACACATCTGACTCACACACAGAAGGTTGTGTTTCAAACCTTCAACAAATAATACATTTTCTATTTTTGTTCTTCCATCTTCAAGAACAAGAGTGCCTTCACCTGAAATTTTGGCTGAAGCATTATCACCAAATCTTACTGTACCACCATTGTTTTCTTCAAAGTAAGAAACTTACTTTTGTCACCTGTCATATGTCTCGAGCAGCCACTGTCAATATACCATGTATCGCCTTCATTCTGTGCATGTAGTGCTGTTTGAACAATCATAGAATTTTCTTTTTCTTTGGCTATCTTCTTTTTCCAAACTTTTACATTTTCTTCCTTTTCTTTGACCTTTTTCTCTTCATTCTCATTTTGTCTAAGAGGCTTTTCACAATTGCTTCTACAAACCTTTGCAGTATGACCAAAATTATTGCACTTGTAGAACATGACATTGAAATTAATTAAAGGAGAAAAAAATTTTCTACTCATCAAACCTTGACTTCGGTTCATATTCCATGCATGATCATTTCTAGGATATGCTCCATAATTCCTAGCTCTATGACTCAAATTATTTCTTGCATGTACTCTGCAATCCATGGCCCTATGACCAAACTGACTGCATGAAAAAAAATAACCATAAAAGGAGTTATTAAACCTAGTTATTTGTGCTTGTCTAGACGGAAGAGGTTTTCTGATGCCATTATTTCTAACTCCAGAATATGTACTTGTCTTTTGACTGTCTTTTACCTTATTTCCACCATTTTTAAGACTTCCAGCATAGCTTGTTTGCTTTTTTTCATTTGATTTCGTGAATGTTCTAGGTGCTTTAGAATTTTGACCTTCTACAAATCCAAGACCACTTTTATCAAAAGTAGGCTTTTGTGCATTGATGATCTCACTCAAAATTTCAAAACTCTTTTCACCATCAAATTTATATTTGCTTGTACCACAACTTTATCTAATTGCTTCCTCAAGGAAACAATTTCAGCTTCTCGTAGTTTTCTTCTTTTATTTTCAAGTGATTTCTCACGTCTTCTTCAATTCTCTTAGCTTCTTCAGTATGAATTTTTCAGATCTATAATTTTCTTTTCAGCTTCATCAAAAGCTTGTGATATTTTATCTGATGATTCCTTGTCTTCTTGAAGCTGCACCTTTAGTTTAGAATTTCTCTTCTTAAGATTTTTCAATCTCATTATAGGCAAAGAAAAGCTCTTCTTCGAGATTTACTCTTTCATCTTCTTCATTGGTCTTATTTCCAGAATCTTCCTTTTGATCATTGTTTTCTTCTATACCCATGAAAAGTATTTCTTCTCTTCCACTAGAAGAACCTCCATCACTGTCTTCTAATGAGCTGATGTAATCTTTAGAATAAAGACTCTTTTTAGATTTTTGAAAATTCTTCTTCATCTCTTGAAAGCCCTTTTTGTAGTACTTTGGTTTTTCTTCATTCTTGCTGCCCTCTTTCTTTGTAGAGGGACATTTGGAAGCAAAATGTCCTACCTTTCCGCAACTAAAACACTTAAGGGTAACTTTCCTTTGTACTTTCCCGATCCTTTCTTCATTCTTTTGATGAAGTGGGCTTCTCCATCATCTGAATCACTATCACGCGATTCATGTTTCTGCATTTTTTCTTTTCGTGTAACATTGAATGCAGCCTCCTTTTTAGATGTTTGACCAATGGTTCTCATCTCATAAGCAGTTAATATACCATGCAACACATCTTTAGTTAGTTTGCTAAGATCTTGCATCTCTTCTATTGCAGAAACCTTTGCATCAAATCGCAAGGGGAGTGACCTTACAATTTTTTCAACAATTTTGGATTCATCAATCTCTTCATTGAGGCCTTAAATAGTATTTGATATCTCATCCACATGAAGTAGGTATTGAGCAATAGTTTCCTCTTCTTCGATTTTGAGGCTTTCAAACTGTGCTCTGTAAGTTTGAAGCTTTGCCTTCTTAACTTTCTCATCTCCTCGATAAATATTTTTCAATTTATCCCACATCTCTTTGCAGATGCACAATGCATCACTTTAATGAATTCAAATTCGGACAACCCACAAAGAATGGCATTCTTGGCCTTAGCATTACATTCACTAGCCTTTTTACCAGCAACATCAGTTGGAGCAGTAGCCGGAGCTGTGTAACCATCAATCACTGATTGCTAGATGTCAAATCCAAGTGCACTTAAGTACGTCTCCATCCTTTTGCTCTAGAAATTATAATTTGTTCCATCAAATAAAGGTGCCCTATTAGTGGAAAAACCATGTCCATCATTACCGGCCATTGTGTGCTTCTCAGGATCTATCTTCGAGCTTGTAATGCTCTTTTCCAAAGAAACTGTGCTTTGATACCAATTGGAGTGCACATGCTAATACGGGGGGGGGGGGGGGGGGGGTGAATCAATATTAGGAACACTTATTTCAAATCCGAAAATACAACTTCAATAACACAGAAATTATGTGGAAAACCTCTAAGGAAAAAAACCACGGCAAAATATTGCTTTTATTAACTTCTTAACAAACTGTAGGCAACAACCCACATAAGTCACCGATCTTACAAACGTGAGCTCCAACTCACTGGAAGCACCAACTCCCTCTGAGCACCGACTCAGTAAGAGACACCAATCTCTCAACTCTGGTTACAATTTTTCTCTTCCTTCAAATCTGGTCAAAACTGCCCTCTGTCTTTGCATAAACTTCTTTTTTATATTTTGTCAAACTCTTCCTTCTTCTCTTATATCAGCATGCTCTTCTCACAAACCTGTCATAAACTCTTTTATAAATCTGCCATCAACTCTTACAAATCTGCCTCTTTTTCTCTTTCAATTCCTCATACTTCATCCACATATATCTTCTTAAAATAAATCAGATTTGCACTTCATAGTGCTGCTCCTTCTCTTCCTTATTACTCAGAAATATATCTTGGAAAAACTCTTTAATATGAAGTTGCTGCAATTACCACATTGATTGCTGTCTTTTTCTATATTAAACTCATGGCATTAATCATACTTAAATAAGACTTACCTTATTTTATGTAGAGCCTTTAAAAACAGTTGTAAAGCTTCTAAAATAAGGCATTTTTAAAACAGATATAAAGCTTTAAAATAAGATAGAAAGTATGCTATCTTTTTGCTTTCTATCTTTGGTTTCTTTTTGCTATCCTTTTCACTTGTTATCTTTTTCACTTGCTATCCTTTTTTCTTTTTAGCAATAAATCTGATTTTTTTTTGCTTTTCCTTTTTTTATTGCTTTCTTTCTTTTTCATATTTAGCAATAAATCTGATTTCTTTTTGCTTTCCCTTTTTTTATTGCTTTCTTTCTTTTTCATACTTAGCAATAAATCTGATTTCTTTTTGCTTTGGGTAATATGTTTAAATCTTTAATTTAAACATTTACCGATGAATGAACGTTGGTATATTAACAACATAAATAACATTGGCGTTGGAGTGTCCTTTGACATCAATGACAATATTCTAATAGTTCTCTATCTTGTGGAAGTCCATTTAAACACATTTGGCAACTCTTAAATTATTTCATGCCCTTGTTTTTGCCTTTTTAGGTTTTATGCTATGAATTTTACATGTAGTCTTGTCATGGAATTACATGCAAGCATAAAACTCAACTCTCTGCCAAGTTGTTTGGCCATCTTGTGTGTTGTGATCAGCTTGCTTGCAGTTGTGTGTAGACCTTTAATGGTTATCATTTGTTGGTCCTTCTCAATTTCAAGTACAATTCATTGTAGCTCATATGAATGTGACATAAAGTCTTAAGTCATTGCACCCCCATGATTACATCCATAAAAACAAGCTGCATTATAAAACCTTTCACCATAGTTTACATACTCAGAGAGCACTCGCCATTTTTTTATGTTGGCAAGTTACTTGCCAAAAAACTTGTGCGTAAAACTTGGCGAGTGTGAGCAAAAAACTTGCCAAAACGTGGCAGAGGTTAAAACACGTCAGAAATGTGCCAAAAATGTGTTTTTTTTTGCTTATAAAGCAAGGACGCTCCTCACTTGTTCACACAACAATCTTGCATGCATTTGAGCAATTTGCAAGGATTTTTAGGCGAATTTGAATGGCAGATTGGAGGAATTTGAAGGCTAGGTTAGTAGTTTTTTTCCCCCAAGCATGTAAACTCATTCTAGCTGCTAGAATCTAGCATGAACATTGTAAACAATTCATAATTTCATAGTATTTATGATTTTACTTGCAATAAATTCAATGTAAAATGTTGTAATATGCAATTTAGGAATTATGATGATGATTTTCAAAGGCAATCATCATAAATTCATAATAGTTGGCAGCTAACTATTGTATTAGGATTTCGCATATGATGATGCAGTTTTGTACTCAATTTGTATTCAAATGAATCAAATCTAAAAAAAAACACTTTTGAACTTATTTATGGACTCAATGGATACATTTTGTCATTGAATTTTGCAAAAATAATGTGTTTTTTAAAAAATTTAAGATTTTTTTTTTGAAGTTGCTGAGTTTTTTGCCGAGTTGCAGATTTTGGGTCTGCCGAGTCCGAGTATGCGAACTATGCCTTTTACAATCCGTTTGCATTCCATGATCTTGCTATTGCCCCTGCAAATTTGAAAATTCAGCACCGACTACCTTTAGTTCTATAGAATTCATTAACTTGGCATTAATAATATTATGAATGCTGCTGCTATCAATTACTGCTACTACTTTGATGTCCTTGTGTAATATCCCCAATAGGATCTGCCCTTGAATTCTGATTTTCTGCCCTTGAATTCTGATTTTCTGCCCTAATTTTATGATGTATTTTTCTGCGCAAACTCTAGGACTGAATTCTGATTTTATTTTTTGAAATGGGCAATGAATAAACATGTGCCAAACATTCACATAAATATGCCAAACATGTAGATAACATCAACCATGATTTCAACCATGTAATACAACCATCCAAGTGCCAAACAAATGACCAATAAACCTGATTTCTGAATGTAGAAGCTTGCTGCTACAAATCTGAATATTCTGAATTGAGTTTACAACAAATTCATGGGCTCAAACATGCCAAACATATGCCCAAATTTCTGCTCATGCAAATCAGACCTAAAATATGTTTGTACATACCACAAAATAACAAAAATGTCTTCAAACATCAAACTCTAGATGGGCGAATCCTCCATGGCAAGCTCTTAGGGTTTGCTGCTCCAAAATTGTGAAATCTTCCTAGTGCATCTCATTTTGAATCCATCAGCCAACATGACGCTGAATCCAGGAAAATCCTCTGCATGCCATCCTTTCTTCACCACCAAACCCTCATCAATGAAGTTATGTGTTGCACCGCTGTTAACCAAACATGAGACCCACTGCCCCTTCACAATTCCTCACTCTAAAAGGATGATACTTAGGAACCCCTGATAGAAAAGCAATGGTAAAATGTGCCATATTATCAGTAGCCTTAGCATCAAGCTCCAAGTGTTGCTCCTCATTATCACTATCCGAACTAGTGTCTTGAACTCCATCTTCAATGTCGGAAGTGACCTCTATGTAATGAGCTTTGCCTTTCCCAAGGCATCTATGGCCGGGCTCCCAAGGTTCCTTGCATGAGAAGCACAACCTCTTCCTCCTTAGCTCATTCTTGGTTTCTATGTCTGGATTTGGTCTTTTGGGCCATGCCTTCTAAAAATTCTCGTTAAATTTTGGTTGGATAGTGCTGAAAATTGCATAGCTCTAGCCCTCTTAATAGCATCCTGCAGTGAAGGTGAATCTAGGGCTTTTACCCAACCACGAAGAGGCTCCTCCAAACCTTCGATGAAGAGATAGATCAACCTACTCTCTGAAACATTCAGAACCAAGACTGCAAGCTTCTGAAACTCAGATATGTATGCATCCATGGAATCCTTCTGTTTGAGTTGGGCTAACTCACACAAGTATTGCTCGGGATTAGTCTTGTCATATATGTCAATCAACCTCTATGTAAAATCAACATAAGAAGTAACAAGGCTATGACCTTGTGTGATCATCCTGTTGTACCACCAATTTTGTGCATCTCCCTCGTAGAGTAGCAAATTGAATTGCTTCTTTCTTGAACATAGGGTTCAAGGTGAGATAGTTATCCATCTTTTGAATCCATGCACGAGCCATGCATCTACCCGAACCATCAAAGGGAGTGATAGTTACTTTTCCCAACTTCCTTTGTAAATCATGGTTATGGTTCCGTTATGCTCTAGGCCTGTTTCTATACTTCAATTGACAGAAATCATGTAGAGACATTGCAACTTGAAATTCATTACCTAGGGATTGCCATTCCCTCATGTAATCATTGAAGCTCTAACTGGCAACCGGCTGTCCACCATCTTGTGGTCCTAGCTGATCCAAGAAAGTAGGCATAAGAGGCCTCACAATTGAAGCTTGAGTAGCTCTAGTGTGAGTGTTGTCATTTCCAAAATTGCTAGTTTCTCCATTACTTCCATTGTCTCTTTCTACAGGCTGATTGTCCCTGGTATTATTGTTGTTACCCATGTTATGCTGCAAAAATTGGGATATGAACTGCATTAGGTCATGCTGTCCTCTAGCAAGGTCATTGAGGATGCCTCTAGTGCTAGGCTTTTCACGACTCCTATCACCCATGGTGTCTTCTCCTTCAGAACCTGAACCACTCAACTGCTGTCTTCTCCTAAATGTGATATATTCTCTATCCTCGGGATTCATAAGTTAACATTGATCATAGAAAACCCTCCAGGTTGGCAAAATCAAAAGCTCTGATACCATTGTAATATCCCTAACCAGATCTGCCCTAGAATTCTGATTTTCTACCCTAAATTTCTGATTTCTTTTTCTGCTCAAGCCCTAGGTCTGAATTCTAATTTTTATTTCTGAAGTACAAATAATCATGAGCGGCGAATATACATGTGCCAATTGCTCAAATAAACATGCGAATCATGTGCTCTTATAAAGATAATATCAAACATGAATCCAACCACACATAACCATCCAATTGCAAAACATATGACATATAAATCTGATTTCTGAGTGTGAAAGTCTGCTGCTACAAATCTGAATATTCTGAATTGATCTTACAACAAATTCATGGGCTCAAACAATGCCCGAACATAGCCCAAATCTTTGCTGTTACAAATCAGACCTAAACATAGGCTTATACATACCAAAATGATGGAAAATGGTGTGTTGTTTGCAAATCCTAGATGGGCGATCAGATTTGGCACTTGAGGTTGCTCCAAAATCTCCACAATTCCTTCACAATGAGCTAGGGTTTCCTTCACAATGATGGCACTCCCTTGTAAGTGATGTTGGCATGCAAGAATGAGTGGCGACTAGGGTTTAGGACCTTCCAATTCTGAAATTCTGCTCCTTATGGATGGCACTCCTCTTAGGGCACAGACCCTAATAATCTTCTTCAAATTAGACCTCCAAAATGAAGCTGAAAACCTGCAAATAAATCTGCTTATGAATCTCCCTTGGCGGCGGCTAGGGTTTGGTCTCCAATGCTTCAACAAAATGCAAATCGCCCTCCTTGATGTTGGAGCTCACCCTAGGGTAAAACCCTAGCAGAAATCTTCACTCAAATCCTCCAAAGAGTGATGCTCCCAAGCTGATTTGAAAATCTGAATATATCTTCAATCTTCCAAATTGTATTTGGCCACAAATCTCACAATTTGGCCTTAGGGTTTCTCCTTACCAAAGTGCAGAAATAGATATGCCGTTGTAGCTCAACATCCTTCTCCAAAATGCCAATGAAGTGCACTTGTGAACTCCGTGATGAATCGAGCTCAAGATGAGTTAGGTATTCGTCCAATCCACCAATATTCTTAAGGGTTTTCGTCCTTGGAATATGCCTAACCAAAGTTGCAGCCAAAGAGATAAATGAAAATGATATGAATGAATGATGAAAATGACTTGCATTTTGCCTTCTTTTATAGCCACCAAATGGCTCTTCCCATGGCCGACCTCCCTTTGGCAATTTTATTATTTTTTTATCCTTATTTTGGGCCAACCTCCCTCTTGGCAATTTATTTTATTTTTTTATCCTCCTTTTCTTGGCTGTCCATCTTTTTGGCAATTTTCTTTATTTTACCAAGTGGCTCACATAAATATCAAAAGTCGTTTCACATCACAAATTGGTCTAGCCTAATTAATTAAATATAAATAATCCGAAATGAACTAATTAGATTATTCCCTTGCACTTTTGACTTAGCCTACGGGAATAAAATAGGCTAGCCGACTCCGTAGTGTGATGAAGGAGTATTTGGTTAGATGGAGAGACTTGCCACTCGAGGATGCCACTTGGGAAGGTGAATAGATTCTGCAGCATCCAGGTTTGCAATTGCTTGAGGGCAAGCAATTCCGGGAAGGGAGGACTGTAATGTCCCCTTTTTCGGAGTGATCACCCAACGGAGTTGGCTAGCCTATTTTATTCCCGTAGGCTAAGTCGGAAGTGCAAGGGAATAATCTAATTAGTTAAATACTAAGTAATTTTAATCATTTTGGATTATTTATATTTAATTAATTAGGCTGGACCAATTTGTGATGTGAAATGACTTTTGATATTTATGTGAGCCACTTGGTAAAATAAAATAAAATAAAGAAAATTGCCAAAAAGGTGGACGACCAAGAAAAGGAGGATAAAAAAAAAAAAAATTGCCAAGAGGGAGGTTGGCCCAAAATAAGGATTAAAAAAATAATAAAATTGCCAAAGGGAGGTCGGCCATAGGAGTAGTCATTTGGTGGCTATAAAAGAAGAGCAAAATGCAAGTCATTTTCATCATTCATTCATATCATTTTCATTTGGCGATTTATCTCTCTGGCTGCAACTTTGGTTCAGCATATTCCAAGGATGAAAACCCTTAGGAATATTGCTGGGTTGGACGAAAACCTAACTCATCTTGAGGTGAATTCATCATGGAGTTCACAATTGCACTTCATTGGCATTTTGGAGAAGGATATTGAGCTACAATGGCATATCTATTTCTGCACTTTGGTGAGGAGAAACCCTAAGGTCAAATTGTGAGATTTGTGGCCAAATACAATTTGGAAGATTGAAGATATATTCAGATTTTCAGATCAGCTTGGGAGTGCCACTTTTTGGAGGGTTTGAGTGAAGATTTCTGCTAGGGTTTTACCCTAGGGTGAGCGCCAATATCAAGGAGGGCGATTTGCATTTTGTTGGAGCATTGGAGACCAAACCCTAGCCACCGCCAAGGGAGATTCATAAGCAGATTTATTTGCAGGTTTTCAGCTTTATCTTGGAGGTCTAATTTGAAGAAGATTATTAGGGTCTGTGCCCTAAGAGGAGTGCCATCTCTAAGGAGCAGAATTTCAGAATTGGAAGGTCCTAAACCCTAGTTGCCACCCTCATTCTTGCATGCCAACATCACTTACAAGGGAGTGCCATCATTGTGAAGGAAACCCTAGCTCATTGTGAAGGAATTGTGGAGTTTTTAGAGCAACCTCAAGTGCCAAATCTGATTGCCCATCTAGGGTTTGCAAACAAGACATCATTTTCCATCAATTTTGTATGTATAAGCCTATGTTTAGGTCTGATTTTAACAGCAGAGATTTGGGCTATGTTCGGGCATGTTTGAGCCCATGAATTTGTTGTAAGATCAATTCAGAATATTCAGATTTGTAGCAGCAGACTTTTACACTCAGAAATTGGGTTTATATGTCATATGTTTTGCAATTGGATGGTTATATTATGTGGTTGGATTCATGTTTGATATTATCTTCATAAGAGTACAAGATTGGCATGTTTATTTGAGCAATTGGCACATGTATATTCGCTGCCCATGATTATTTATACTTCAGAAATAAAAATCAGAATTCAGACCTAGGGTTTGAGCAGAAAATGAAATAAAAAATTTAAGGCAGAAAATCAGAATTCTAGGGCAGATCTGGTTAGGGATATTACACCTTGACCTTGCATTTTGCCCTCTAGCTATGATTTTGAGCTGTACCCAGTACGGCATTTAGAGAAATACTACATACTTCTTGCTGGTGTGGGTCTTCTTCATTTGATATGTGCTTCTCAATTGCTGATTCTTTTTTATCCTTATCGACTACTTTAAGTTCTTCCCATCCAAAATCTCAAATCAGATGATTTTTTTGGAAGCCTTGCATTTGTGCCCCTGGACATAGATAAGCAAGGGAAACAAGGTCCAAAATTCTAGCTTTTGATGGACTAGCACTAGAGATTGAAGAAGATTTAAAGCTTAGCTGCTTTCATTACCCTTAGGATGGATCTTTGTTGCAGCAGGAATTTTGGAAGCTGGACTACTTGCAAATTGACTCTTCAACAACTTCTGAATAGCCCCATACTTGTTGAATGGTTTCCTCTAGGGTGCCAAGCTTCACTTGTTGAATGGTCTCCTCCTGGGTGCCATGCTTCAAAGCTTTGACATACCCTCTTTAACAGATTTGTGGATTCATCAACGTACATAGCAACCAATAACTGGGGAGATTTTTTCAACCAACAAACTTGCTTGACATAATTCTTTATAGGAGTATGCCCATGTGCCCTGTTGCTTCATATTTTTGAGGACAAAGAAATAATCTTCTTCAATTTAGGTTTTTAAATAATGAAAGAACGTAATAATAAACTCATCCCAAGAGGGTGATCTTTTGGGGATCGCCTTATCTTCATCTAGCTTCATATCATACTGAACCATGCAACCACCAATCAAATGCTGGTCCTCGCAGTTGCAATTTGGTAAATGGATTTTTTTGGGACTCACCCATTAGACTTAGTATTTAGTCAAACAATGATTCAGCTTCCCAATCCAACCTAGACTCAATATTGCTACTAACCCTATTAAACTTGGGATTGGAGATCCTCTTGAGCAACGCTTGAGTTATGCAATTCTTCCCTTGGCTTTGTTTGCAGGTATCTATCTCCTCTCCTAGCCCTCACACAAGGGTTCTCCTATTCATCATGGCATCCAACCCCCATTTGAAAAAAATAATGAAAAATGAAATATTACTGCAAACCCTAGATCCGAGTCTTAAAAATATGAAAAATACTTGAGATCTAGAACTGCCAAACATAAATATAGGAATGCTGAAAACTTGAAATCATGATCCCCTGGAGATGTGGGGGTATAAATACTATTTGCATGGACTGGGATGCCAATCAAATCAGGATGTACAAGTAAATGATTAAGGATAAGGCTATATTCTATATAAATATAGTCACCAAAATATGTGGGTATGGGGATGGGACATGGCCCTTGTTCCTATACTGGAGCTTCAAGGGGACCATGCCTCAAACAAAACTTTTCCTTGTTTTGAAAATAGGGAAATAATAAAATATTGAATTGCTGAGAAATAGACCTGATAATTGAAAAAAAACTGGAAAGAGAGAATTGTTGCATCATTAAAAATAAATCTAATAGTGCATGCAAGAGGAAAACTTTCTTGAGAGGGTATGAATGCCAACTCAGGCTGAATCCAGGATAGTATGGATGCTATGTTGCCAAACATAGCCTTGAACCACCCACAAAGAATTTCTTTCTCGAAAACATAACTACTACATCATAGGTGTCTCTTCCTAATAATGACTTCTTTAAACATTTCAATTTGTACCTTTTAAACTTAAAGTAACTTTCTAGTGGTGAATCTTTTCACTTTGTGCATGTGGGATAACTTCCTTTTGTTTTTCTAACAAACAAAAGTGCATATAACTTTAATACACATGAGAACTAGCAAAAGTAAAAGATTGACAACTTCTGAAGAACCCCACTCTAACACCCAGTTACATTAATTTTTAATATTATAATACTTTGTAGCCTTACAGAGATGAAAACCCCTTTGTTTTCAATAAGCTTTCACAAGTCAGATTTTAAATGGCAACTTGGAAGATGCAGCCTTGTTTGCAGTAGAGGGGTATACATGAGCAGCATTTCCTATTTGATAAAAATGGGGGATAACACATCTTCCACTTGTTTTGCAATGGTGTGAATGGTTTAGTCTTGGATAGGAGCACAATTCTTCCTTCTCAAAGGACGGTGTAACAATTGCTGAGAGGCTGCAAACTGATTTAAATATGGTCAAACTGAGATGTGAAATACCTTATTACCATCATTGGTAACTGCTCCACAAATCCTTTTGTATGCTTGAAAATGTGTGCATTCACATTTTATTGGATACTGTGGGAATAGTTTTCAAAGCTTCAGGTTTGATATTTGACAGCTTTGATAATTAATGGGAAAATGAGGACATTCCCATGTATATTAATCACATTACACATACTCACAATAACACACTATGCAAAGACATCTCATTCATATTTAGTGCTGAGAGTACATAGTATATAGGTGACCGTGAGTTGTAGCTGCATTAGCAAGGAGGACAGGTTTTACTGTTTTAGATTTGATATTTTCGATGCATTTCTGGTCAATTTTGACCACCTCACCATGACAATGAAGATATCTCAAGTTTATGATTCTATTTGGATCAAACGTCTTGCATTATGAAGTGCTTTTATTATTATTTAGAAAATAATTGTGTTTGTGGGCAAAGGTCTGAGATTTTCTAGGGGCTAAAAAAAAGAGAAAACTGGGAACAAAAATGGGAATTCTTTTTTGAGATGTTTCCTTGACAGATATATTTGCAACTATCCTGATCCTTTGCTAGCCATGTCTCTTTTGGCTTCCGCAACCCTTTTTGTAGCAGTTTGCCCCTTTCAATGGGCACACTTTGTTTGTAGGCTGAGTTGATATGCATTTATAACAGATCCAATGGAATCCTACTTGAGTTGGCACTCTGTTATCTCTAAGGCCTTGCCACTGGCAAGCTCTCATACTGTTGTTTGTCAGCACACAACTTACAGTTGACCTCTTTGCTGAACCATGTTTGTGGTCTCCACTGCCCTTGTCTACAGTAGACTCATAGATCTGTGACAGCTTCTACACATCATTCGACTGGATATCCTCGTTTCTTTGCTTCAAGCTTCTTTGGACAACTCTGACTCCTTCTGGAGTGTCTTGACACCTGTGTCTGACCTCTTCAAATGATAGTGACTTCTTTGCAGCGACTGTCCCAAATGGGACCAGTGCCAGCTTTCCCAGGCTGTGACCAGTCTGTTCCTCTACAAATTCGTGCATGGAACACTTTTCTCACATGGATTTTCCACTTAATCCGACTAAAGACATCACCTAAGATTATTGTTTTTGTCATGTCAACATAAAAGTCTAAATGCTTTATAAAAATCAGGACTTATACCATATTTCTTTGAAAGTAGTTTGCATTCCTGCTATTTGTTGACAGATACTAGATGGGACATTGAAAGAAATATAGAGGTCTTGTATCTATAGACGACAGATGTTGGATTGATTGTAAGATTCAGCTCTTCCTTTTCCACTGTCATGACTTGACTCTAGAGCTTACTGTTTTCAGATCTTTTTTTTTGCAGACGTGATTTTGTAATCATACAGGCAATTTTTTTTGGTGCCTTTATTGACTGTGCCTGTTTTTTTGAAAACTTTGTAGTGGTGTAGTTGGTTTTAGCAGATTTCAACATTTGATGCTATATTTAATAGTTTTTCAGACTATCCCTAGCTTTATTTCCAATATGGGAATTTGTTTTAACTTTTCAGCACATTTTGGGCATATGGTCACCTTTTTAGGCTCTTGTTTTTTGAAGTCCCATATTTTTGCAAAATCTTTCTATAGGTCCTATCATGTTTCAGTCATGGTGCACCAGATCCTGTACTGTAAAGGCCTCGGAAGGTTCATTTCCCAATGGCATAGATATCAAGAGTGGTGGTGCCTCCTTAGGCATGTTATAAGAATGGCATCTTTACAGATAAGATGATGAATTGTGCTCTATTGTAACATATTTGGTGGCGATCTTTACCATTAGCTTTTTGATGATCACTTTCCATGCATGCTAATATTAGTAGATAAATGTTTTGTGATTGCTGGTTGTTATTTCTATCAGTTTATCGTTGGAGCATTTTAAAGGAATTTTTTGACTGAATTGTAAGTCAATTTGGACCTTGTTCCTTCTCACGTAGTTTGTTTGGGCTTGTTGCTAGTGATGCAAGGACCTGTTTGAATCCTTTCCTCCTACCTTTAACATCTTTTATTGCTTGTCTATAGCCTTCATTGTATGGCAACACTTTGACATTTCCTTGTTCTGCACCTTGTTCATGCACATTGTAGAGAACACTCATTTGGTACACCAACACCACCAGTATTTATTAACTATTACCTAATTTACTTGTAGTTGTAGTGGCTGGTTACCGTGTTTAGTGAGATGGTATGGTGATCATTGGGATACTTGACATTGGTTGACATCAAAACATTTCTGCTTTGAGATCAACTTTTTCCTAGACCAACATCAACTTCAGAATTGACATGGCACTGAGTCTTCATTCCTTCATTGCTTTTATAAAGTATAGGAAATTTTCACTTAGGGGGCAGGCAGGGGATTGTCTTTATTACTGTAGATCCTCATTTCTTTACATTTACCAAGTTAATCTTAAGGGAGATTTTGTAGTAAACACTTACGTTCTTAGTTGTGTTTGCCATAAGCGTAACATGCTTTTGTTTGTGTTTTCTCATCTTCTCTTATATGATCCAGATCAAGGGTCATGGTTTGCCCTTATTCATAAGTGATCAATGGTCACAGTTATCCATCTATGTCATGTCATGGGTAATTGTGTACTTACCTTCTCAGGAATTTGTTTGAAGTAGAGATGGGTATGGACATTGAAAGCGAGCCTTATAGAGCATGGACAAGCTTGAGATAAGCTTTGGACAAGCTTGCATGATTGTAGTAGGATGTTTGTTTTTTGCTTAATAGAATTGTTTTCTTTTATTACTTCAGCCTTCCTCTATCATTAATCAGAATTCATTTGTATAATGTGGAAGATGTTTTGGGTGAATTTGACCAATTGTGCATGTCAAATCCTGGTAGCTTGTCCTTTCTTCCTCAGTAGACATTTGGTCAATTTTTGTTTTCATTGCTGCTTCTGCTGCAGAACTACATGCCTCTGGTGTCATTATGGTTCTCGGAACTGGTATATGCTGAACTTGCAGTCTTTATATCTCGGATTTGTGCTATCACTAAACCAGCTTGTATGGAAGTTGTAGTGGCTTCTTTTGATTTAAGTTCTGTACCTTCCAAAAACTTGCCATTATTTCAAAACACCCAAAATATTGAGATTCATTAAGTCTTCAGGAGAATAACTTGTGACTCTCAGAACTGATTTGATGTCCTACCAGTTAGTATTGCCATCTAGCATGTGTGTTTCCCTTTTAGTATGAATTCTCAGGATGGGAATTCTACTGGATAGAAAAGAAGCCAAAATGGCTTATTCACCAATGGTGTTCAAAGCTTAAGATGATTGTAGTCATATATAAATTATTGTGACAAATTTGTAAAATCTGAAGGACAAAAATACCACCCAGAGTTATAGGAGGACAAGAATTTGATGCACATAAAGGTAGATTTGTTTTTATCATATGGATTTGTTGCCAGCATGGTTTTCCTTTTCAATTTTATAAACAATTTAATACAACAAATTAATTGTTCAGTGAAAGGCACAAAGCAACAGTGCTTTCATTCACTTATTATATTTAGGGTTGTAGGTTTTCTAAGTCTTCAAATGTAGATTGGCTCAAAAAGAGTTGATATGAGATAACAGGACGAATAAAAATTGAATGGTTCTTAAGAATTCTTTTGCAACTAAAAGGATCAGATTGCAGTTTACCTGTTCTCAGTCAATTCAATGAAATGTTGTGTATTTGAGCAAGAGTAAAACATTGTTTGAGAGTGCAGGACACATGTTTATGTACATTGGATTGCCAAACTATTTTTGAGGAGATGCAATTTGCTATTTGTGACTGTCAACTGTCTAATTGTAGGAGAACATTCTTTCCAAGTGATGCTATTGCAGGAAGTGCTATATGGTTGATTTGGTTATTTTCAAGATCATTTTATGTGCCACTTTATTTTCAAGACCATTTGTTTCTTGTTAGTGTGCTTTGTCTCTGCTGAACTTTGTTTCTATACTTTTGGGTTGCTCAGATAAACCCTATCAGCATGCAAAGCCTGTACTTGGGTCTGAGAATTTTTGATGATTTTATGTTTTCATCTCACAGGGGAACCTCACAATGTCAGACATTGGACTACCTGAGAAACGGATTTATCATGCTGCTCTGCACGGTAATAACCACTTTAGAATTTTGCATCAGAAGGAAGACTGAAACAACACTAATAAATCCCAATTGGAACATTATAATATTTTCTGTTTGTGCCTATGGGTGAGGACTGTCAGAAAAAATAATGCTTATGAAGAGATGAGTTTTAATGTACCGTATTTCTCCATAAAAATTGTAATGAAATAATTCGTAAAACTGAATTTAATAAGAATTTCCAGTAACATACTTATGCAGTGTTCACCATTTCAAAAGAGAATGGGCAGTCTGACCCAATATGAATCAGACTACTTGTAATGTTGTTTGCATCAAGATGCTAATAAGAATTTGCATTATGAGTCATGTATGCATGTTGAGACATTAAAGAGACTCTTCTTTACACTTTAACTTGGAAACTTCTGATGCTGCTCACCTTGACCATATCCTTTTCAATGTAATTCTTTCTAGTTATTGTGTTGTTCCACACTCTTATTCCAGAGGGAGGAATCGGTGAGTGAAGGTAGAAGCATTACAACCAGGTATGATGGTTATTATCTCTTTTGTTGATATACCATGCGAGCTCTTGATTGCAACTTAGATCTTTATGACTGTAATTTCTTTTGCTTTCAGAGAGATTTCAAAATTTTCCTGCATTTTTCCAGTTTGCCATTGCACATTTAGGTCTGTTTTCATTACTGGAAGTTCTAGATAGTTCATTAAAACTTCATAGTGTGTGTTACTAAACTTACTATGCTACCAGATTGAGTTTAGGTTGTCACGAACTATTTTTTGGAAGGGTTATTTGTGTTTCCATAAAAAAATGTTGTTTTGAAAGAACGATGCTCCATATTGAAACTTGACAACATTAGGAACAGACTTGTTTTGCAGCACACACTTAGATTGAGCTCTGCTGCATGTAAAGCCTGAAAACAGGTTTCATGCTAAAAGGCATGTAAAATAATCATTGAAGTTCTTAAGAGAATGTTTTATAATTTCAAAATAATTTCCTTAAGTTTAGGTTGTCACGGACTATTTTTTGGAAGGGTTATTTGTGTTTCCATAAAAAAATGTTGTTTTGAAAGAATGATGCTCCATATTGAAACTTGACAGCATTAGGAACAGACTTGTTTTGCAGCACACACTTAGATTGAGCTATGCTGCATGTAAAGCCTGAAAACAGGTTTCATGCTAAAAGGCATGTAAAATAATCATTGAAGCTCTTAAGAGAATGTTTTATAATTTCAAAATAATTTCCTTGTTCAATGGAGTTACAAAAGGGGTATGGATGGTAGCATACAAGTTCGTTTATTCGGCATTATAATACTGTTGCAGTTGTATCTGTAAAATATGCAATTCCATGTTGCATAAAACATAGGTTTAATCATCCTTCTTTTGGTGTCTAATTTCTGAGGAGCTGCTATTTGTATTGGTATTTCAAAATAGAAATACTTGCAATAATAAGGAAGTTTAATGATATGTTAGCCTGTCTAGAATGTTTGCTTTGGGATTCTAAAGGGTGCCAATACAGAAAACCATTGTTTGACACGGTGCCTGATTGTGTTGGGAGGAAAATGGTGTGCAGTTATGCATCGAATCAAAAATTAAATTAAACCTATGGGATGGAAAAAATTCTCCTCTAGGGAGTTTGGGAGACATAATTCATTAATTAGAAGCAGCACTTGGTGTAGTAGTGTTACTGTTTGTCATTATGTATCATATAGATGCCATTTATGATTTGTTGCATGCTAAGAGTTCTTTGACTTAAGTATTATTTTGCAGGATTATCTCTTATTATATGGATTTTGTAAATAGTAACTTGTATAGGGTTTAACCATTCAGATTCACCCCACCTTGCTTCAGTTTTGTATTAGAAACTTTATTTATGGTTTTCGGAGTTTCATGCTAAGAGTTCTTTGACTTCAGTACTATTTTGCAGGATTATCTCTTATTATATGGATTTTGTAAATAGTAACTTGTCTAGGGTTTAACCATTCAGATTCACCTCACCTTGCTTCAGTTTTGTATTAGAAACTTTATTTATGGTTTTCCAAGGAGCTGTTTTAACTAGATGAACTTTTGAGTCCCATTGACCTACTTTGGTCATCCATGGATATTAATAATCATAGAAGCAAAAATCAGGATAAAATCGTAAAAATTGCGAATAATTGTGAATCGCAGGATTAATTGTTTTTTAAAAAAATCGGGGTCAACAATGTTTGACCTTTTTTTCATGCTTAAATTGTCTAAATTGCGTTTGAAATGCAGTGTAAAAATTTCTAACTGATTTTCAATGTTATTTTGCCAATTTTAATGTTCAACTCGAGATTTTTTTTTTCGGGGTTGGGGTTTTACCCAGGTCTCGCACAATATAGTTGCGTTCCCGCCTGAAACCCATGAATCTGCACATCATTATAGAGCATGGAAGAGAAAGTTTCGGCATTTGAGGCAGAGGCAGCAGATTTGGGAGGATTATTGATGATGAGAGAATTAAAGCTGCTCATATTTTGGCTGCAATTAAGAATGACAGCATTGCCATTTGCAAGTGAAGTGGGCTTCTTTTAAAAATAATTTTTTAAAAAACTGTCCATTGATTGACTGGTGTTGTTAGGGGCCATCATAGCAGACCTTAAACGAGGACTTTACTGTTCATTTTAAAGTTATTTGTTGTTTAGTGATGGGTTAATGGATATTACTAATCGGGGTTTCTTTTAATTATTTATTATTATTTCTATTAATGATTATGATTACTTAAAATCTGTCTCAAATTCTCAATTAAGTGTACACAATTTTAGTCTTTTCAGAGTATGTGCTGGTCTTTATTAAATTTTTGAACTCTTTTTAACTGTAAAGGTGAAACGTGCATGCATTATTTTTCTTTTGTTTTAGATATATGTTTATGTTTTTAAAGTTTTTTTAAAATTAATTAATTTAGACACATTATATTTCGAAGGGGAGCTTTTTATAATTAACCAATATGTATGTATGTTCCTGTTTTTAAAGGGATCTAAAACAATTTTGAGTTATGTTTATAAGGTGTGTATTTAAAAGAAATATTTTTAAAGTTATTTTAATATATCAATACAATTATATATATGGAGAGTATTTTTGGGTATAATGGGAAATTTGCATATCCATGTCAATTTTTATTTAATTTTGGCCCATTTTGATAGAATTACTTTAATACGTTTATATATTGACCAGTGGCATGCTCTTGTGCTAATTTTGGCTTATTCTCCCACTCCTATCCATCCCTCTACTCCCACCTACACATATTTCCATACATTCAACCTTATGCCAGCCTCATTTACACATATTTCCACACATTCACCATATTATCAACCTAGACTTCCATGCACCTATTCCTAATCTAAGGTTTACATCTCCATCTCTTTGGTCAATCTTTTGGCACTCGGATTCAATCCCGAGGGGCTCAAGATTGACCCCAAACTCAAATTTTGATGCAGAGTTAGCAAATGCTGATTAGGAGCAGCAGCATATTTTCTATATTTTTGTCATTTTGTAGTTGAAACTTGCAGCCTTCGGACATTTTGTTGTAATATTTATATAATATATATGCACATTGACAGTTAAAGCAATTAAAGTTTGTTAATTTGTTTGTTTACTCACGTGCAATCTCAATTCAACTTTGATGTTATGTATTAAGGTTCTATAATGTATATGATGAATGCCTTATCAATGTTATCATGTGAATATTTGAAATTTCCTATATTTTTAAATATTCTCTATGTTTAAATAGTTGTCCCCTGCCATCCCCTAATAAATGGCCTCCCAAAAAACGCATCCCAGAAATGCATCCCCCTGTCCCTTGCCATCCCCGTCCTGGAAACTTGGTGTAACATAGATTAGTATCCACTATCCAGTTATCATTTATGCACCATGCAGTATGCATTGTGTAATGCAATGTAAGCGGTGATATGAACATAAATGAAAAACATTTATATTCCACAATTCATGGACTAAATTCTCATTTTTATCTGCTCTCTATATCTCTATGGTATTAAAATGCCTTCAAGTTTAAAAAATACTAGGTTTTTCTCTATTTTTTTTGTGTTTTTCTATGTTTTTTGAAAATCCTTTTTTTCCAATTTTTTTGAAAACATCTTATATTTTTGGTTTGCCAATTTTTTCCCAAAAGTTTTTTGCTGCGACGATTAATATAATTTGCATCTTTCATTCCGACTTCATTGTTTGTGAAATTGTGTGTTATGTTTCTGAACTAAACATTTTTGGTGCTTATGCAGGTGGCACTCTGGGTAATAACTTGCTGGTCAAAGGTTAATCTGTTTTTTTATTTGGCTTCAGTTAAAGGATCCAATTGTATTGTGTTGACGTAAACAAGTAAGACAATGTCCGTTCCTTGTTCTGTTGGATATCTTATCCAGACACCACATCAAATTTATATGCGACTATGCAGAGCAATGCATCTTGCTTTAAGCATTGCATATATTCCTGCTATCTTGCATGGTCAGAAAACCCCGGAGCATTGTTTAATTTTCTCAGTGGAGGGGTTCCTATTGATAGTCATTTATAATGCGATATGTTGATGGGTTTTTTTCCCCTCCTGTAATATACCTGTTCCTTAGTTCTGTGTAAACTGCATCATTCTGTAAAGTGAGCTTTTGTCTTTCCTGGTCTCTATGCTGGTCTGTTTCTTTGTATTCAAAGGCTTGACAAAGCTGAGGCAGAGAGGAATTTAGTATAATAAGCTTGTCAAGATGACTGTTAATGGTGGTATGTTGGATGATCATTTGTTGCCTTGTTACGCCCCTTGTCAATGAGCTACTGAGGAGAATTGTAATGAAATTCTTGCAACTGGTTTCTGGGTGAGACATGTTTTAAGTGTGGAAATAATTGTAATCTGTAGCTTAGTCACAACTGAAGCTGGGAGTGAGTTGGCACAGTGGCAAATGGGAAAAATTTAGCTTTATCATGACTTGGCAAAGCTTTTCCTAACAATTACTGAAACCTCCAAATCAGATTTATTAGTTTGGTTGTCAGTTTCATAATTTCTCTTAGAGTAAACAGTAATTGGGAATCTCAGAGGTACTCCTTTTTAATGTGAACATTTACATGCCTTCATCTGGTTTGGTGCTCAAAACGTCTCTTCCTTCTTTCTAACATAAGCTGTACTGTATATTCTGTCTGCTTTTACTCTGAAGTTGTTTGTAATGAGTAACAAGTTACTCCAGTGATGTTCAAACCAGATACAATTATCGTCTCCTTTTGAGTTTGAGGACATTTCAAACTTGCTTCAAAGAGTATTTTAACTTTTTTTTTAACAATTCATTAACAGTCAAAAGTACATGCTACCAAAACATTTACTGTAATTCCCAAACTTAGAGAAAAAAACTATTTTCCTCCTTAGTGTAAGAGCCAAAGCCTATTTACATGACTAAGCAAAGCTTTTTGTAGCAATTACCTAAACCTCCAACTCAGATTCATTAGTTTGGTTGCTAGTTTCTTAATTTCCTTTAGAGTAAACAATAACTGGGAATCTCAGAAGTACTCTCTTTTCAATGTGAGCATTAACATGCCTTTATATTTTTTGGCGTTTTTCTTTGCTCTTCAATACATAAGCTTTGCTTTTTATTCTATCTCCGTTTTTACTGTAAAGAGTAGCAAATTCTCCAATGATGTTCAAACCAGATACAGTTATCATCTGCTGTCAAATTCAATGGTATTTCATAATTGCTTCAAAGAATTTTTTTTCCCCCAAAATTCAATTCATTAACAAGCAAGTGTACATGCTGCCAGAACATTTACTGTAAGACCCAAAATCAGATAAAAAGCTATTTTCCTCCTGTTTACTCTTATCCTTACATCATCCAGGGTTTCTCGCCTTCCACCTACCATTCTTTATTTATCAAATTATCAGTCTGGTCTTGTAGTTCTATTAGATGGCTTACCACTTGACATGGACCTAATATCTGGCATAATGCAAGGTGCTCCTGTCAAGGATCTTAATGGCCCGAAGTGTTTATTGACATCATCCTTAATTTTTGAGCCACCACATTAAACCTCACCTGAGCATGGAGCTATGGATAGATCATAGATCCTCTGTTAAGGAGTTTTTCTGGATTATGGTTTCTTGTGTCAGTTACATCAGATGTGGTTTCTCATTAAGAGATTCGAGCATAGTTTGATCTTGATAAGTGTTAGATCGTTATGCATACTACTTGACATGGAGTTGAATTTACTTGAGTACCAAGGCTGGGGGATGAGCACTTTTCTTGTCTTCACGAATTTGACATCCTCATCTTTTCTATCCCTCATCTTTGGGGGGAATTTCCCTTTCAGTCTTGATCTCAAGTCAGTAAATATTTTATTTAAGTTTTTCATTCACCTGCTATTTTTCTATAATATTTGCCTCTTCTGCAATAGAAATACTTATGATACTTAAGCGTAAAAAGTTTTGGTGTTGGGCCATGGCTGTATCCTTATCTTGCTCCTAACTATTCTCTAATATCATAAATGAATTTTTTCCAGAGCACAAGCGAGTACTCTTACTATCTTTTCTTAATTGATTTTCTGGATCTACTATCTTATAAAATACCCTTTGCAAAGTGACACTTCACCCAGCTTAAAGGGCGATACTCTCCAGGCAGGCAATTGTTACAGATCAACCTCGATACAAAACCAACACAACAAAAATTTCTATCTCTAGACACTGCCTGATCTACATATTTTCATATTTTGTTGCTAATGTCTACTATAACGTGTTTATTTCTAAGGTGCATGGGAAAGAAAAACATGCAAACAGAACAGCATATCACCCCTTTAGGAGAGACCAAAATTCAGATTCCATCTATTAAAGTAATGACTACTTGATCTTAGGGATAAAAGCCTACTTTTAAAGATCTGATTTCTATATGTTATATTTGAAAAGAATGTGATGAAAGCCTATCTATGGTCAGCATGTGTACTAATAGAGTTTCTTGTTTCCTTTTTACGGTCTAGGGCTTATTTTATATGTTGGTTAAATGATAATTGAATGTGTTCACTAAGGCTTTGTTCAGACAGTTGAATACCAGACTCTTGAGCAAGAAAATTGGGAGATCCAGATGAGGAACCTTCTACCATCTCTCTTTAATCAGAAACAATAGGTGGTTTGTTTTTCTTGCCTAGGAAGAAGTCTTTGTGTCTTCGTAATTGTATGCTCTGTAGATCTTGAAGCAAAAAGGTGTCTTCATAATTGACAAGGAGGCTATTAAATTGATCTGTTTGATGCCTAGAGAAGTCTCAACCTTGAGAAATCAAGGCTCCTCTGAAGAATTGATGTTGATGTCTGTGATCAGTGTGTTAATTGTGTGAAACTGTTGAAGGTGGTATAAACATGGGAGATCATCAAGAAAGTGTGCACCCCTTATAGTGAGGTATAATGCGCTAATATGTATTCTTGTAAAGTTGCTGGCCCTCCTGCTTCTAATAGTTTTTTGGCTGAGGCTAAATCTTTTTTAGATGTGAATTTAACTGTAGTTGTATGATGTCTTGATTGGTTCGCATGGAGATTTTTTATATCTGTGATCTGAAATAAATTGGTAATTTAGGGGACAATGCACTAGTTGAGAAACATGATGTACTATAAGCAACAACTAAACAAAAATTAAAACAAAACAATATTTGACAATTACTAATAGTTGAACTGAAAAGATTCATATTTCGACTGAGAGGCTATAAGAAATGGGAAAACTTTGTACAAGAGATGAATGCCTTTACTTTGTGTACATGCTTTGATATCAACTATTTAATAGTTTTAAAAAAACCCATTGCTAAAACTTAAGGAAAATAGGGTTCTTCATGAGAACTGAAGTTAGCACATTTGGCAGTGGTTTGTGTCCTCGGAAGTTAGAGTGGACGGTTGGATAAGGACAAACTTTTGAAGAATAGAGGCATCAATATTTCATTTAAACCACAAGAAAATTAAGAAGTTGTTACTTCCCCTGGAGGATCAAAGAGAGTTGCTTCTATACTTGAGGGTCTGCAGGATTAATTGTGTTTGTGGGCCCCGTATATTGGTGAAATGGGTCGCTTTATTGGCATCAGGTTAAGGAGCGTGTTGTCGAGCATTCATATAATTCTAAACCCACATGCTCTTAGAGGCCCCCTTTGTACCAGTGAAGAAGATAATTATTGCAAGAGAAAATTAAGGGAAGTAGTGGAAATTGGCCACACAATCTCAACAATGATGAGGGGTGGGATCTTAGCCTCTTGTGGGCACCCTATTATAAACTCCCTTAAATGTGTTAGTACTACAGTATCATGATTTTTGTTTGCTTGTGAGCTGGCTCCTTTATTACCCCATTCTTCCTTTTCCCCAACCTTCCCCTCCTATTTTCCTATTCCTTCTTTTCCTTAGTCCCCCTCCTATTATTCCCTATCTTTAGACTTAATTCTTGTATCTTTTTAGCATCGACTCTCTCCTAGTGCGATTTTCTTTCTTGTTTTTTTTCCCTTTTTTCATGTTGCTCTATCTTTAGATGTTTTGTTTTTATGGGTGTTTCCGCTCTTTTGTTTTATTGCTCTTTCTTATTCCTTTTGTTCTTTCCCAATAGTTATATATTTTATATAATGCTATACTATACTATATATTTTTAGTATATTATATTATATTATATTATATTACTTTATTAACCTTTTGTAATTTTTCTCTGACTCTTTTTGGAGTTTTACCCCCTCATTTTCATTTCATTTATTTTTTTGTTTGTTAGGTTTCTTTTGTATTTCTAAGTATGCTAGGCTAATCTTGCAATCCTCATTTCATTTGCTTATCATGATGATGAATGCCAAAGTGTGATTCGAAATGTTGATGAAATAAAGCACGACTTTTTACCAAAACCTTACTCAAGAGCAAACTCATTGGAATATTAAAAATGTTTGTTGGATTTATTTATTTGGCACACCCAATTGTTGGGGTCATGACTCGTCTAAAAGTGCCATTGAAATGAACTTAGATGTTTTCTAGATCACTCATCCCTCCTTAAGAACCAATGGGCTCCATTGCTTCCAATTTTTGTACTAGATGAGGAAACTTATGTTGAATTTGGTCTTTGGTGAACCACTTTTTTGATGCAAAAATTGTCTAGCGTTCAACACTCCATAGAGTGGATATGTTGATTCTTTATCTCTTTGACCCCATGTGTTAATAATTTGATCAATGAAATTTGACTAACAATGTTAGGATTTAGTTCTATGTTTACAAACAACATTTGATGTGTGAAACAATGGTGGAAAATATGGCCAAAGAAATTCAACATTAAACATTGGATGTAACTCAAAATAGTGCGATAGGTGGGGCTCAAATGCATTATCGCCTATATGCTTTGTTATATTGTAAGGTGTATATTGTGAATGTTTGAGCTTCCTATTTGAGCTATAAAGCTTTTCTTTTTAAAGGTGTAGTTAAGACATTATCTCCCACTAGAATTGATGTAGACTCAATGCTTATCACATCATGTTGATTCTACCTCTCATTAGTTTGCTACAAGATCTCTTGAACCTATTGTTGGATATGCCTAATGCCTTCAATGAATTGGGTTGCTCTCTCTATTTCTTTTTTATGTGGGGTGATGCCTCTTCTAACATGACAATTGCTACATCAATGGGTGCAAATGGCTGGATCTTGAGGCCAACCTCAAATGATTTGTACCTCATGGAGCTTTGAAGAGCTCAATTGTAGTTATGTTGGACACATAGCAAGATCTCATCCTATGTGTGAGGATGTTTGAGTGTTTTTGATTAAGACAAGCAAGAAATAAGGGTCCCGATCCCTTTACAAGCAAGCCCCCAAGACTGAACAAGTGGGCCCAAACAGGGCAAAAACAACAGAATGACAACACAGGCATAGCAGCCTAGCTGAAAAAATCAACAAAAGGATCTACACTACACAAGATGCCAACCTAGCAAAACTAACTCCCTTGACTCTAGGGTGCAAAGCAGTTACAGAGTTGGGAAGTCCTTTCTTCTTTCGTTGAACCACGGTCCAGGAAAGCTCAGAGTCAAAATCTGCAGAACGAGGGGAGAGGGGATCCTCCCCCAAAGCCACAACCAAAGAGGTCTCACGGTGAACCTCAGCAGACGCTGTAGCCATAGAATCTGCATGCAGGGATACCGAGCCAGAAGTACGCCAAATCGAAGGAAAAGCATGAACTGATGAAGTAGTCATCCGACCTGGAGCAAGAGGAGTGGACATGGGAGTCGAGAGATGATTAGAAGAATCCATAAAAGTCGTGGGGTTTATTGTAGCCTCCACCGCCACCACCCCCTCAGATACTGTCTCAAGAGGGTGCTCATCCTCTTGAGAGAAATCATCCCCCTAAGAGGAATCACCCCCCTGAGATGAACCATCCACTTGGGATGCACTGATACTCAAGTGATTTAGGAGAGCATCCTTCCACCAAGTTGCAGTGCCCTTGCCGCGCGAGAGAGGACAACCGGAGGCCAAATGACCAATAGTAAAACATCGTTTACAGCTGAATGGGAAACCTTCATAGTCTAACAGTTGTTTCTAGGGCCTTTCCCCTACCAACAAAACATCTACATGAAGGGGTTTGGAGATGTCAATATCCACTAAGATGTGGGCAACGATGGAATGCCTCAAATGAGGTAGTAGAATCTACCTTTAGGAAATGACCAATAGCATTACCGATGCCCTCATAGCAAGAATCCTCCCAAAATTGGAGAGGGAGATTTGGGAGACGAACCCAAATTGGTCTGATATTAAGCGGCTCGGTTAGGGGATTGAAGGAAAGAGTCTAGGGTTTGATGGATAGGGAATGCTTACCCCACATCCAAACCTTGCCATTAAGCACTAAGTCTCACTGCTCAGAAGAAGCAAAAGTCACAATGAAGAATCTCGTGCACTAGGAAAAAACTCAATGTTAACCTCAATAAGCGGCTTCCATGATTCCATGACCCATTTGTGAAGATTGGGTAGAGAGGGCCATAATCCATTAAATCTGCATATCACTCCTTTATTGTGATAAAACTCCTCATTTTTTATGACCTCAGAGCTGCACACCACAACCGAGGAAGAACGAGCACAAGGGAATGGCCAAAATCCATGCTGGGATGGGCGAGCTTGAGCTCTCAAGCTTATCACAGCCGCAGAGGACTTCCGAGGGCACCCATGATCTCGTTGCCCAACAACTGACGTTCCATTAACAACATCGCCAACCTGCATTGCAGAATCGTTGTTCACTCCCACTTCATTGTTCACGCCCCCACCAGAGAGAGGCAACGTAGTGGGAACCCCATTCTTAGTGGTAACCCTAGTGTTAGCATCCCATTCAAAGGGAACCCCGTGCTTTGACCCATACACACCCCTCTGAAAGCTTGCCTTCGTGTTTGCCGCACGCAGACCAACGGTTTCATTCACATTTTCCAGAGTCACGTTCTCGGTTTCACCCAGGCCCGAATTCGCAGTCTCGATTGCCATCGCCTTTGGAGCCATAATCAAATTGGGTATGTTAGCTTTTGGTATGCGGATGATTTGAGTGTTATATTCAGAGAATGTACACAATAATTTGATTACGACTTTTGTCTATCCATTAGTTTGTAGATGGAATGTTGTAGACTTGTGTCAGTTTTATGTCCATCATGGACCAAAATGTGGACCAAAACACAGGAAGGAACCTATGCATTGGTGAAGAAGAGCTTGGCAATTTCTTCTATAGAGACACATTTTGTGTATGGTATCATAATTGCCATCTTTGAGATCCTCTCCATCACAATATATACACAATCATGATTGTGCTTGGTTGTGGGAATTCCTGGCATGCAATCCATGTAAAGAGATTGGCATAGATTTTTTCAAGGATTTAAGTAGTAGTTTTTCGGCCTTGCTTTTGTTTGTGTAGCTTTGTAATGGTGCATACCTTGCAAGACAATGTATATGACAACATGATGCTATAGTTTTGGCCAATAAAACTATTTATGCAAACTATTAGTCTTTTTCACCCCAAACTGACTTGCCAACCATATTGAGCTTCCTAAATAATTTTTTCTCTCCTTAGTGGGAACATAGATCTGCCCCATGTAGCATAGGGGCCTTGTTTTTGGATGGAAATTAAGAACCTATCAAATATATGCTAGTTTTTGGTACATGTTAAAGAAGTTAGGGATCTTTAATGTATATTAGAGGCTAATCTAATAGTTAATGTCGACATGGGTCAAGGATTTTTGGCTTTGTGATTGGAGGTTGACTTAAGTAGTTAGCAACCGTATTGGTGTTCCCTTTCTTGTGTTAGATGTTTAGGTGAAATTGGTGGACCACATTTGATGACGTTCATTCTATAACTTGACATAAGTTGCATGAGTTGTAAAGGCTTGTGATTAATATGGATAATTGTCTCCTTACTTAGCATATACTACTTACATTGCTTGTAGGCCTAAATAATAACATAAATCTCTGTCATATGTTGGGTACTTGCACGTTGCGTTAGAAAACATCTCACTATGGTAGGCAATTGGATGGCCATGTTGAAGGAGGACTACTCCAAGTGCATAATAAGAGGCATCTATTTCTATCTCAAAGGACTATTGTTCTTCCTCTATTTGTATGAACTTTTCTTTGGCACTCCTTTTGCTGCCTATTGAAAGACCATGTAATGTGATAATTTAAGCACAACCTCATGTATAAGTTGGCTAGACCTAAAAGCACCTGAGTCCTATTAGAGACTTCTAAGGCCGACTAGTCTCTAATGGCTTGGATCTTCTATTGTTCAACATGTACACCATCCCTATCAATAATGTAGCTAAGGTACTAGATCCTCTCCATGTCAAAAGAGCACTTGTAATTATTGGCATAAATCTTATGTTGATGTAGGGTGGGGATAACCTATTGAACATATTGTAGGTGTTCTTCCCATGTCTTGTTGAAAGTGAGGATGCCATCCAAGTAGATGACCACAAAATAATGTGTGAAGGGCTTGAGTACATAATTAATTATTCACACAAATGTGACTAGTGCATTAGTTAGATCAAAGGGCATCATTAAACTCAAACTAGCCCTCATTGGAATTGAAGGTTGTCTTTTGGATGTCAGTTGGCTTGAAAGGGAGTTAATGGTACCTTGTTTTCAAATCAATCTAGCTGGAAATTTTGGATCCTCTAAGGTTGTCCAAAAGGTCATTAATTTGAGGGATTAGATACTTGTTCTTGATAGTGGTCTTGTTCAAAGTTTAATTGTCAATGTAGACTTGTCATGTTGCATCCTTGTCCCTGGCAAGTGCATTTGGGCTTCCATAGGGTGAAGCCCTTAGATGAATGCGAGTCTTTTGAATCAACACTTGAATTTGTTGCTTGTTCTCATCATTTTCTAGAATTAGTTGTTTGTATAGTGGCCCATTTAGTAGTGGTTTGCTAGCGATGGAATGTTTCCCTTGATAATGTAGCCACACCTATCAGTGTTGAGTGAAGATATCTTTGTATCTTGAGAACACCAAATCCATAAATCTATTGTATATTTCATGACTTTTCGTTTATCATTGGGTTTGTTCATGAGTAAGATGAATGCCATGGTCTAGGAATTACTCATTGACATTGCTTCACATTGATCAGGGACTTGGGTTTCGTAACTTCTAGTATCTCATACTTTCTAGTTTCACATTCTGAAGATGAAACTCTTAAGTATAGCCTCATAAATACCATGACACTTGTACATGGAGGGTTTCCTTAATAGAACATCACACATGTCTAGGAATGCCACACATAGACCACCTAATGTTTGAACGGTTTGATAGAATAGGACAAATGATATTACCAACTAATATGAATGTCTTTGTTCTGTCTCACCCATCTCGTGGCATATGTATGTGGGTGAACTATTGTCTGTAGGTTCAACCTCTTTATTGTCTTGGTAGGGATTAGGTTCTTTTGACTTACACTATCCTTGATGACATGTAGGGTCTTCCCATTCACCCACACCTATGCATGGAATAAGCATTCCTCATTCTTTGGTGGTAGGACCTTTACAATGGCAATGTGGCATGTAGAGTTGGTTTGCAAATTTGCATTAATGTTTTGCTCCGTTTCTCTTCGCTCAAATAGGTCTACATGTAATGATATAGAATCTATGCCCAATGCTTGTGACTGTCAGGAGAACCTTGTTGGTGTGATAAGTCCTTTTGGTCATGCCATGAGATCTTGTGAGTCTTCACCACATGCTTGTGTCCTACATCTTTCCAATCTTGTTTTCTAGTTACCACTACTCTCATGGGCCATTCTACTTTTGCTCATATTCTAGTGGATGTAGATACTTCCAAGGCACTTCCAGGGGATATCGTTTTAATGGTGGAGGATAGGCCATGGACTCAACCACTGGATTATGAGGGTCTCCCCTTCCACTATAGATGATGCTTTTCCATTGGACACATGGCTTCTGATTGCCCTTCTTCTCATCGCAAGGTGGGCCTGACTGTGTGGTGGAGAAATGCCCTTGCTGAACACTTGACTATTGGTGATTATGATTCTCAGGAGGACTCGTCTCCTTCCCTCATTTCCCTTGCAATAGATCTTGTACCTTCTACAGTCTCCCTTAGGGGTGGTGCAGATTTGGCATCTTCCTCGCTTCTTGTCGAAAGCTCTTCTTTAGAATTGTATCTGGTTGCTCCCTCAACGATTCCCACTCCCCCAATGACTTGTTGCATGGGGACCCTACTCCTGCTACGTCTATTGATTATGTACGGTCTTCGACTTACATGGATAGACATTTTCCATCCTTGCAGGAGGTAGCTTCGGTGGAGGATGTCGCAGAGGATCCTCTCCTCTCTCCTTGATCAGAAGATTCAGATTGTGGTGTTTCCTAGATAATTGTTTGTCACAGGAAGACGGGTCTTCCCAAATTTGTATGACTCTCACCCCTGGGTCAAGGGGGTGTGGATTGCCTGTTCGGGATCTAGTATTGTATAGGTTGGTCCTTTGTGTTTTGGGGGATTTTGCTCTTGGGGGTAGCTTGGCTGCAACTTTGTAAGGTTTGAGGTATTGTCAAACCTGAAATTTGCACAAGGTTTTTGGATCCTCTAAAACCATCAGGGGCAACTTGGTTGCAGATTTGTAAAGTTTCAAGACCTATCAAAACCTGAGGTTTGTACGGGGTTTATGGTCCCTCTAAAACCAACTTATCCTAATCAACACAATCATTTGATAAATAATTTAAAGATGTAAAATATTTGTGACATTTTGTATTGGAATCCAATTTATGATTCTAAAAAGAATCAGAAAATATTTATTTTATATAGGTTAATTTTCAATAAAATGTTAATTGAACTTTTATAACTTTTAATGAGCAACATTTTCCTCAACACATAACTTGACCTAGAAAGAATATTTCTTCTTATTAATTTTTAATTGATAGGTAATTATAATTTGCTATTTTTCCTAGTTTCTCAAATAAAGGGCATTATTTTTTTTAATGAATTTTAGTTGCTTAAAAAATAGAAAAAAAAATAATAATAAAATAAAATATAATAGAAGTTATTTTTTCAATAAAGTTTTATTGTGAGAGCTATTTGTAAAATTAATTTTATGGTTTGATGACTTTGTAAAATGTGATTTGAAGTGATAAGTTTTGTTGAATGAAATCCTTGTATGTAGTTTGAAGGGAAAAAATGCCACATAGACTCCAAGAAGTACTTTTGATCTAAGTTGCTTTGATCTAAGGGGTCTTGATTGAAGGTAGCTTAGAACAAACCCCTCTTAGCACATTTAAATGCTTCGAAAAACCAAGTACACTTTTTGATAAAGAAATTGCAATGAATATAATAAGAAATAATTTTTTTCTATGATTTCTTAGATATTTATTATCTTACATAAATTTATATAAATTCCATAATTTTATTGTTATGAAAAATGTAATATATTTAAAATTAAATTTTTATTATTAGATAATTCATTTATCTTTTATAAATTTAAATATTTTACTAGTTTTAATTATTTCTTATATTATTGTATTTTAAAAATTTATATAAATCCCTAAGTTAATTGTTGTATAATCTAAAATATACTTAAATTTGATCTCATGAGGCTGATTTTCTAATTAGTCTCATTAATTGGATAATTCATTTATCTTTTGTAATTTTTTATCTCTTACCATTTTTCTATAATTTATTAGATATTAATTTATTTTTTAGATTGATTAGTTGGGCCTTTATCCAAGCTCTCATTGTTGAAAAACAATCCAATCAACACTACATTTTGTCCAACCTCTATTTTATATGAGATCTTGAAATCATATGGGAAGAGACTATTGCACGAGACAAAAAATCCTCTTCATAAGAAAGAGTATCAAACCATTTAGTCTCTTGTAACAAGTTTGAACATTCCATGTTGTTGGTCGAAGATACCACCAATAGCTTCAACACATCCTCCCTTAATAGATCAAAACAAATTGTTATTACCCTTTATAGGCACAACCATAGGCAACAATATTTCTTGAACTGCCTCCAATGGAGACATATTTGACAAAACTAGCCTACAGGGGGAGGCATTGAAAAATCCTCTGCGATTGATGAATACACAACCGAGGGCTTTCAAACAAGACCTATCAACAACTTTTTCCTCCTCTCGAGCCTTATGACCCTTTCTCGCGAGACCAACTTGCTTTGGGGAGTAGACCCTAGAGGGTAGCCTACTATTTGATGTTATGGAGTTGCATCTTGCCATCATGTCACCTTACCAACTTTACATTTTTCCACGATGTACCCAAATGTACTAGGGGAAAGGACCCAATAGATAACCATGTCCTAATAGCCACTATGGTGCCACACACTTAAACCCCCAATTAAATATCTGAAAAGAATAGTAGTTGAGAAATAATATAGTAGTAAAAATTTAATAAGGAATCAATACATGTGCATATACACGTGTAACAATAACAATACACTTCACATGTCACATCAAAGAAACAACCAATCATATGGTAACACATAAGGTGATCAGTAATAGGTGCCTTGGTGCACATGTTTCGGTCTAACTTTTTTTGGGTGTTTTTGGACAACTCGACAAAGATGTAGCTGATTAGGCTACATTGTTGATACCCATAATCCCAAACAATAGTTTTAAGCTCTTAACTTAGCTACGAAGATATGCTGAAATTTTCATGAAAATCTGATGTATCGTTTAGAAGCTTGACATGTGCAAAGTTAGGGTGTGTAGGTACTCGGTCCTCCCCCTAGATTCTTGATACATTTAACTATCAAACCAAAGACCAAAGCAAGGCTCAACAAAATGGAAACTATTGTAATATGCTACCCTAGGCCCACCCCACTAACCAACCTTTATTGACTGGTTTTTTCTTCTCCAAACAAGTGACCAATACAAAAAACAATTGCAACATTTGAAAGCCAAGTTCTTATAAGGAAGAGATTGCTTCCAAATATTAAACCCAACCTTCGGCCAGATCAAGAAGATTGAAAGACAAGTCCAGGTCTACCAAAATACTCTGCAAAGTAGAATGGGAGCATCTTACGGTTTTAGGAGAAATAAAAAAAAAATTAACCTGAGGAGCTGTCAATGCATTCCATAGAAGAAGGAAGCTAAAAGTGCAAGGGCAGATTAAGTAGTCTCACGTAAATTGAAACAATCTTGATATTTTCTATTAAAGGATTAAAACCTCGGAAGCTAAGGTTTTACAAAATTTGTAGCATTCCCCCAAGCCCACACAGTCTCTGTTTGCTTCAGATTCACAAACCATAACGAGGAAGCCCTGGCAACAAAGACAAATCACAGTAAGTTTCTTAAGAAAGGGTTTCTAGGTTAGAGTTACGCATTTATTCAGCTTTGGTAGATTGGGCCATAGGTTGCTAAACCTGCATATCAATCTCATTTCTTCATGGTGCTCTACTACCTCCTTAACTTCTGCTCCCATTTCCAATACTAAGATCCTTTGAGAAACTTTAACAGGCCTCCCGTAAGATCCCTGCCACCCTAAAGAGGAATCCTTGCATTTGCATGTTGAATCCCTGTAGACGACAAAACAACAGACCCTTGAATGCTCCCTTTATTTCTGCCTGTAACTACATTTGAGAACTTGTGCTCGTTACTTATTCTATTCTCTTCCCACACAACTCCATCTCCTATCACTCTTCCCTCAATAATTCTGGCATGAAAATAGTCATTTGCAGCATCAGGGGCACCCATTGGTGCTACTCCTTCCCTACATGGAGTCATAGGGGTAGCAACACCATCCTTACTACCATACAGAGCCTTCAAGATGTCAGCTACATGCATTGATTTAGGGTTAGTAGCATTCTTTGTAAATTCTTCCTATGATGTATCATTGAGTGTGATGGGAAAAGTTGTTGAAATAAAGAAATACACGCAGTGAAATCCAAAATCACTTCTTTTTTAATTCTATGGATTGTGGAAAGCTCACGAGACAAGTGGTTAAAGAAGTGGGATATTAATATGCAGGAATGCTCACATGTCAAAGAGGAAATAAAAAAATATGTTAAAGAAAAATTTAGGAACCTCATGTGGACTAATCAAGTGGGACGAAAAAAAGCTTACTATATCAAAGAATTCAACCCCACATGGGACCATGAGGAAAAAGCCTACATAGGAGCGGATATTAAATGGAAAACAAAAATGTTGATTGCGCATCTAAGGACTAGCTCGCACCATCTTAGGTGTGAAATGGGCAGGGAGAGGATTCCCAAAGAAGAGTGGGAAAAGAGAGTTTGCCTCTTTTGCAACAAACATGTGGTGGAGACGGAATGTCATTTCATCAAGGAGTGCTCGGCTTACGAAGACATACGTGGCAGCTATGAAGACACTTTGAAGGACAACAATTTAAGCACCTTGTTTGAAGGGGCAAGACTGGGCAGAACTTCAAAATTTTTGATGAAAATTCACGGCAGAAGATCTGAGCTTGAGAAGGGGCTGCAAACTGTTTAGCGGTTCGCTACCCTGTTTTTGGCTGGGGCTGTGTGCGATTTTGGGTCTCATAGGCTGCTGTGGCCTCGTGGACGTTATTAAAACCTTTCATTTCATTTCATAGTAGCATTCTCCATAGTGTTTTTGTCTTCGTGATGATGGATCACTGAGTGCGATCCAAAGGTTGAAGCAAAGAAATACACATAGTTAAATCCAAAAACACTTCTTTTTGAATTCTATGGACTGTGGAAAGCTCATGCCTATTAACCTTTTCTTTTTTATTTCTTAGATATTTATTTTTTTATATAAATTCCACTGTTTGATTAATATAAAAATATAATATATTTAAAATTATTTTTCGTATAATTAGATAATTCACTTAAATCTTTTATAAATTTAATCTCTTATAGTTTTCATAATTTCTTGGAATATCATCTTTTAAGATTTTATATAATTCCCTATTATTGTAAAACAATACAGTATATTTTAAAATTAATCTCACGAGGTTGATTTTCTAACTAAATAGTTTCATTTCCCTTTAATTAGATAATTCATTTATCTTTTGTAAATTTTTCTCTTAATAATTGTCTATAATTTTTTAGATAATTTCATACTTTGATTGTTATGAAAAATGCAATATATTTAAAATTAACTTTTCTATAATTATTTATTTCCATACACAATGTTGTTTTTTTAATTTTTAAATGTATTTTAACATAAATAGTTTTTAATGTATAATTTTAGTTTTTAATCTCCTTTATAATGCACCAAACATAACATCTAAAAGATTAACCTCTCATATCCTAGAAGTGATGCTCTAAAGGTATATTTGAAGGCTATAGAGATTGGATTGATATCCATATTGCAAATATTTATGTTATAAATCCAATGTAAGGAGAATCATAAGTCAAAGGGGAAACCACTCACATTCCAGTTCTCATGTACCTTTAGAGTATATAGAGCCTATAAGCAAATATGCCATTAAACAAACTTGAGGCTTTTCACATACTAGGAGTCTTCCTTGTACCCCTCTACCTTTGCATACCACTCTCTCCCACATACCATTTTGTTTTTGTGTATGTGCAATAATATTGGAAGGTTTGGTATATAGGGCAATTTTGGTATATTGAAAGATTTGATATATAGAACAATTTTGGTATATTAGAGGACTTTGTACATAGAAAGTTTTGTATATAGAATTGCAAGAGTGATATAGTTTGGAGTGATAAGGTTTCTTTTAGAAGACATAAGAATATTCTAGTTTGAGTTACATGCTCAAATAAATTTAGGTTTATGATTTAGTGTTTAAGGTTCAAAGTTTAGGGGGTTCATGGTTCACAATTTAGGGTTTAGGGTTCAGAGTTTAGGGGCCAACATGGTGTATATGTTTATTTACTAGGGTGATTTATGAATGTATACCATGGTCATATAAGGTTTATGGGATATCTGAGTTTATGGGTGTATGCACACTACCTAGGTAACCTATGGGTTCATTTGGAATAACTAATCTACATTATGGGTGTATGTGGTTAACTTATAGGTTCATTTAGGTATTAGGGCCATAAGGCGTACTTGTATTTATTTACTAGGGGGATTTATGGGTGTATGCACTATGGTTGTAATGTAAATTTGGGATAACAATTTATGGGTGTATTCAGACTAGGGTAACTTATGATGCATTCATTTTGACTAACTAATCTATGTAATGGGTGTACATGAGTAACTTGTGGGTTCATTTTCAAGCATGAATATTGAGATTGAAACTATCTCCTTTGCTTGGATGTGCAACTAGTGAAGGTATTGAAGATGTTCAACATATGGATAGCGGAGTGGAGGCCCAACCTCATTTAGATACTGGAGCAGAGGTCCAACCTCATTTGGATACTAGAGGGGAGCCCCAACCTATTTGAATGCTCAAGATGAGGCCCAACCTCATATTCATGCTAGAGAGGAGGCCCAACCTCATATTGATATTGGGGAGGGCTTTGAATCACTTCCATGCCTTGATGCATATGTGAATCTTGTTAAAAAGGTCAAGGAAAAACTTCCTTAGAAGAAATTAGATCATTTGTTTCAAATTGACATAGAAAAATTAAAATCTTATGCTCAACATGAAAAGATGCCTAAGAGGTTGATCAATGGAAATTATAAGGAGATATTTGACAAGTATTTTAGTCATCATGATACAATAGGTGAAGCCCAATTATTAGTATCTCTTATTACTCATGATGAAATGAAGGAGGCCTTAGATTGTTGGGTGTAGATTTCTAGGGTGTATTTTAAGAACCGGTTCCCAGAAAATTTTATAGAAATCCTAGCAAATCCCCTATGTAGAGACATAATTGTCTTGGTAAATTTTTCCTAAAATTGAACCAAAGTGATAGAGTGGGTGGTTATTTTATGTTAAAACATAATTTTAAAACTAAATTGTGGGCAATTTGGAAACCAAAATTTATTCTTATTTTTAATCAATTTAGAGAACGAGGACCTACATTTTCCATAAAATATTAATTGAGGTGGTGAAAGAAGGCTAAATTTTTGCTAACTTTTTAATTGAGGTGACAAATTAAGCCTAAAATTTCCATAAATCTTTTAATTGAGGTGGCGAATTAAGCCTAAATTGCCCATAATTTTTTAATTGAGGTGGCAAAGTTAGCCTAACTTCTAATAAATTTGTAATTGAGGGGGCAAATTAAAACCTAATGTAATATAAAATTTTAATTGTGGTAGTGAATTAAAACCTAAATTAATATGAATTTGTAAGTTAAGTGGTGAATTATAAAAAATAAAAATATTTGTACATCTACATAACATTGGTATCTTGGGTTGTGATCATCATTAAGAATTTGATTTAATTCACTTGCAAAGAGATGACTTTCATCATTATTTATTGATACTTGTGTCATATAGTTCACAATGCATTTGTGAATTTCTGAGGTTGGCTATGCAAGTTTTAGTTTTTTCAACGGTATTGTAGCGTTAAGTGATAGTTCTCTCATGACTATTCAAGGAAATATAAGGTTTTTTTTGGCCCCTAACAAGTGGAAATTTGAAGATGTAGAGAGATTTTATTCAATGAAATTAGGGAAGGTTTTTTATATCGATTCCCTTGTAATAGAAACTGCTATAAGGGTTATTATTGGTGAGGATATAATCTAGGCCTTTCTTCAAAAGAATCTTCATGGTAACATTTCCTCATTTTTTTGTCTAACATCATGAACATTGTCCAAGATGTTGGATTAGTCAAGCTCCTACCTAAGACATATTTATGATGCACTTATTCTTGATGAGAAACTTAATGCCACTTTGGAAGATTATAACATAGATGACAACCCATGGGATTTTAGAGGTTACTTTCCAATGGAGTTGGTTAAGAAATCATTTGTTGTAGCTTGTATCCTCCAGGTTGCTAGGGATGACATTCACCATGGGTCATTGGATGTCTATGAATGTACTCTCCTTCATCACAATAAGGGCAAGGAAGGTGGTGAATAAGGTCTTTTTCCTGTGTAGGGTAGCTTCAACTAGGGTAGGTATTTAAAAAAATTGAGGTGCTTTTAGATGTATTTCCTGTTTGTTTTCAAATTTCTGCATGTAAACAACTGTAACTTTTATGAGAGCTTCATGATAGGACAATTTCTAGTTTTTGTACCTTTTAGTTTCAAATTAATACATATTTGCAAGTTGTGTGCCAAATTATTATAAATAAAAATATTTGTGCATATCTCGTTGCTTACATCACATTCGTGTGATACTTTTTGTGAAAAGACAACGCAACACATCTTTAATATTTTTATTTAATTTAGTGAAACTTTAAATAAAATCCATACCATTGTTGTGATCGTCATCAATAACATTTACATTTAATTTTGCACACTGGAAGTATCTGTCTAAATAGTTTTTGAGATATGCACAAATATTATCTGGACATCTGTAATATTATGTCCAAGGTTGTCCTTTCACTCAAAGTATGATACAAATGTCATTTAAGATAGGTGTATGCAAAAATATTATCTATGTACATGTAATTTCATTACTATATTCTTAAATTTCCTTTTATTTAGTTAAAAAAATATTCATTTAGTTTTACTTTAAATTACATAAATGAAGAGGTATTTAATCACACGCTTGGCTAACCATTATAATTTTTTTTGCTCTCTTCATTTTATGGAAATCTCGTTCCGTTTTACAAATCTTGGCCTACAAGATCATGGAGCCGCTCTTCTTCTTGCATGCTCTTCGTAGAGAGATTGATTTCCATGGACCGGTCCACTAGAGCTAATTAAACATTATGTTCAATTTACCCTTGAAGAAGGTAAAGGTGGCCATTAAAGAAGTCATTGGCATTGACTAATTGGAACTTGATATTAGGAGTTGTGTCCATTTTGAGATAACATCTTATTTCCTGTACAATTTCTTACAACTTTCTCAATCGATGACATCAATGGTACTGGTGAAAGAAATGTTTGTTTGACCATAATTTAGACTTGGGTTGGATGCACTGGCAACAATGGACTGACAATTCCTATAGGAGACTTTACTAATTGTTGGGGATGCGTTTAGAGGCATGGATTCTATGGGAGCACTACGAGAGCTGGAGCAAAGAATGATGAGACTCACACAGAATCTCCAAACACTTTGGAAGGTCATCTTAATTGGTAATTTAGAAATTTCAACTCCAAGAGTTATTAGTATTTTAGATGAAATATGCACTCCTTCCATTAATTTTCATCCCTTTGCAAATAGAGTTTGATTCAAGTGCGTCCATCAGACATCACTATTTCTTCTAGATTTAGCTCAAAACACGAATAACAAGAGTGGTAGGTTACTAAGATAATTTTAGTAAAGAGTGCAGTGCTTTGTAAATAGTGGAATAGTTTCAATTGTGCACTAATTTTAAAATCTTTCCTTTGGAAAACAAGAAACTTTAAGTTTTCAACTCATGTAATCTTTTTTGAAGCTCATTACACTGAGAGGCGAAGCCTAAAAGTATTTACAATGGCAACACAAGGATGTGTGTACATTTTTATTCACACTATTTAAATTGATGTGTAGCGAATTGTCATATTAAAATAAAAATTGATAAATAATTGTGTTACTCCCGAAATTGTTTCAAACTTATTAGGAGGAAGAGAATAATCACTTTGTGGTTTGAAAAATAGAGCGTCATGGGCAGTTAAGTTAGATAAACAAGCGTCATGGGAGGAGACAAGGGAAGGTGTCTAACAGATTTGGAGAAGTTACTCCGCATTGGCAGTTCAGTTTCAATGACACTGAGAGTTGTGGCATGAGAGAATAATGACATGCTGTAATAGATTTCAATTAGTTACTCGCCATCATTTCCAGTTTGAACTTGCCACGACTTCTATTTCATATTTCACTTTGCGCCATTCACCCTCCATTGCTTTTAGCAGTGCCGTTGCAGCATTTTTCCTACAAAACCTAATCCATCCATTAGTGTTGCTAGTGGTGTTACAGGAAGTTTGCAATTTAAGGTAAGGAATTTAACATTGTACATTTCATTTTGTTTGTCTTTTCAAATCATGCAGGTGAAAGGGAACACTTTCCTTGCACCGATTCTATGGAGGAGAAACAGTCTCGTGTTGTGAGATTTTCCTGAATGATAGAGTTTTCCGTGTGTGTTGTTAACCTAGGGCTTGAGAGTGTACATTTTATTTTAGTTGCTATTTTGAGTAGGCATGCAGTAGAATGCAAATTGCATGGTGGAAGTCGAAGCTATTTTCTTGGTATCTACATATTTCAGCTTGCACATGTCTTGATATAGCTGTACTGTTGGTTCATATCCTTCCACTTCAAAAGCATATCTCTGTTCTATCATGAACCTTTTTTAAATCTCACGACTATTACATTTTGGAATGACAGAAGCAAGTAATCACTACCAAATTACAAGCTTGCACTTTGCTTTCTCCTCTGTCAGATGAACATAACTTAGAATATCTAAGAATAAATCCTTAATAAGCCTATATTTGCTAAACATGTTTGTGAATATAGTGGCAAAAACTACATCTATAGTAGTTGAAAGAGCTACGTGGTCCAAGGATAGCAAAAACACTGGTCAGATAGTGTCAAAATCCTATTGCATCAGAACTCCTTATACTTTCTTTAACATATGTATCAAAGGATAATTACAAACCAAAAGCTAGAAGAGCAAATCAATTCAATGGTGATTTCAAACCAAACCAAACATTAATAATTCCTTAATTTAAGCATGCCTAAAGCCATAAAGAGCAAGACTTCTGACAACTTTTATGCAGAATGGAATGTATGTCAAATTACTGTAAAAGTTCCTAATGTAGTTAGAAGATATTTCCAACCTGTTTTATCTTTGCTCAACCAGTTTAAAGGAATAGATGGTGTGCCCTCATCTTGATGTACAGTGAGCTGGGCCACACTCAAATGTATGTACCACAGGTGCAGGTGGGTTGGCAGGTTTGGGTTTACCATTGAGCTTGGTAATGAGATTAAACCCTAGGAGCAACATTGGTGTCTCGCATAGTAATGACCTTAAAAACTACCCACCATAAAGTAGATATGCCCCAAATTGCAGCTCGAACCTCATCTAAGATCATTTTAAATGTAGAAGAAACTAATGAACAAAATATACAAAATCTCATATCATGAAGATTGAATATCACATTAATGAATCTTAGAATTTTCAGCAGCTACATATTTAAGTGTTTTTGAGGTAGTTAGCATTTTTTGTCATTATTTCTGAATAAAAATATATAAAGTTATGACTAATAATATATACAGTTGGGGGTAGTTTTCCCTAGAAAATGCAACTTATTCTTTTTGAATAGGAAATACCCAATTTCAGTAGATAAGGGATATATTAGTCCCAGGCAGTGTAAGTATTGTATAATTTAAATAAACTTGAGTGCCTCTTCCATAAAATATTAACTTCTAATAGTTTTTGAAATCACAGAAACACAAAAGTAACATATCAAAGAGAAATCTTCAAGGCAGATTGAACAAAACCTAGAATCAAGGACAATCGGTTGCCTAACCATGAAAAATAGTATAGATTTAAAAATCCCACCAGTCACAAAAGCTATATTTTACCTCTAAGCCTTCAAATAAATACATCAGACAACTTTATGTTACAAGCTCTCTTGTAAACAAGGAATTAACAAAAGAAGTTAGAAAGGCAAACTAAATGGCTCTTTTCATTATCAATTGCACACTAAAAATGCAAATAGAAATACCTGTGTGTGCATAATGAATAAATGTGAAAGTGCTAAAAATGCAAATAGAAATTAAGTTTTATGGTTGAACGTAACGTTCAATCCCAGAGCATTTACAAGGAAAATCACAAATTCATGAAAAACCAAATAAAATTCAGATCACACCAAACAAAACCATCTAAAAGTTTATAACACTGAGTCAATTTAATTCTAAATTAAACTTAAATCAAAAACATCAAATGGCAATGTTAAGATATACATTAAACACACCATTTAGCATTAACTTGTCCTTAGGAGGATTTGAACCTTGGTCTCTGTCATGAAAACCCACACCACACAAAAACATCAAAATTAAATGTTTGCAAAATAATTAGAATTCAGTTAATTAGATGGCAGTTAATATTTTATGGAAGAGGCACTCAAGTATATTTAAATTATACAATACTTACACTTCTTATGCATTAAGTATACAGATTGGAATAAAGAATTAATAAAAGTAATGTTTTGTTTATGAGTTTGCAGATGGTTTTGGTTATGGCAGGCCACACATGCAAAGGGAATTATTTAGAGAATCACAGGGCAGGCAAAGGATTTCTCCACCATCTCCTCAAGCAAGTGTAGGAGATGATTCTGACTATTTTTCTGGGCAACCATGAAGTCTGTTGACATTATATACAACTCTGTAGATAAATCTAAACCCCTAATAAATATCACAGGAAAAAAGAAATTGAATCTAAACATGTAAATGATACAATAAGCCTGTTGACAATCGAATTTCCAGTTTGAAAATTAATGTTTTTGATAACTATAGAGTTCTTTTTTATTCAAAATATACTAAACTTACAGTACATTTAGTTATTTGTTATTAGGAGGTATGTTTTTTTTTAAATAAATAAATATATTAATTAAGAATTCAAAAAGATTACGAAAGATTTGCAAACAGCCATAACTATCATAAAGCTTACAAAATAAAAATCCTACATGGTATGTCTTACAAATCTTACAGCAATTGATTTGGTCTAATTATATGAGCATCTAGCCTAACAGTGGATTATTTTTTTATGATTTAAGAACCAGAGTAGTGATGTAATTTCATTTACAGTTATAATTTATTTATCTTGTGTAAATAAGATGTTTTATAAGTAACAATGAAATAGTATTTTTTATTTATAGTTACAATTTAGTTTTGAATATAAATAGGTTATTTGTATGAATAAATTAAATATTTAAAAATATTAGAATGAAATTTACATAAATAATTTTAAAAAAATTATATTTTAAATTTAATAATTAATTATTTTAAAAGAAAAATAAAATTTTCTTACTATTAATTTAAGTTAATTGCATAAGAAATTTTTGCATAAGTATAAATTAAAAACTGAATTAAATAATTGATAAATAGGGACATTGACATCAATTGTCAAAGTAATAAAATGTGGAAAGTAAATGTGATAAATGAAGATTTCTCTATGTATCATAAATGTTTTGTTGTTCTGTGCACTTTTAACCACATCTAGTATGACATGTGCCAAAACCATGATGCTTACTTTTCACCAGAGTTGGATTATCCTCAATGTAATTTTTATTTTTAATACTTTGAATTGCTTAGGGTTTAGGGTTAGAATTAGGATTAGGATTATAATCAGAGTTAGTGTTAGAATTAGAGATAGGGTTGGCATTACATTTAGGATTACAATTACATTTAGGATTAGAGTTAGAGCTTAAAATTAGGGTTAGCATTAGGGTTAGGGTTACAGATAAAATAATGATTAAGGTAGCAACAATTGTTCTTGGCAATAATCTCACAAAACAAAAGATAATTTTTTTTCAAAAAATAAGGATTTAATTGGGAAAAAAATGGGTTAGGCTTAGGATTAGTTAAAAAATTGGGTTAGAGTTAGGGTTAGGGAAAAATTAGAAAATTTAGGTTGGAATTAGGATTAGGATTACAATCAGAGTTAGGGTTAGAATTAGAGTTAGGGTTGGAATTACATTTAAAAATTGTTCTTGGCAATAATCTCACAAAAAAATAAGGATTTAATTGGGAAAAAATTGGGTTGGAATTAGGATTAGGATTACAATCAGAGTTAGGGTTAGAATTAGAGTTAGGGTTGGCATTACATTTAGGATTACGATTACATTTAGGATTAGAGTTAGGACTTAAAATTAGGGTTAGCATTAGGATAGTATTGAGGCAAGAGTTAGGGTTACAATTAGGATAATTGTTAGGGTTATAATTAGAGTTAGGGTTAGCTTTAGTATTAGGATTAAACTTATGGTTAGGGTTAGGATTAAGGTTAGGATTATAGATAAAATTATGATTACAATTAAATATAGTAGGATTATAGTTAGGGGTTAAAATTAGGGTTACAATTAGAGTTAGGGTTAGGGTTAGTATTGGGGCAAGCATTAGGGTTAGAATTAGGGTTAGGATTAAGGTTAGGGTTAGGGATAGTATTAGGGTTACGATTACATTTAGGATTAGAGTTAGGGTTAAAATTAGGCTTATAATTAGGGTTATGGTTAGGGTTAGTATTGGGGTGAGGTTTAGGGTTAAAATTAGTTTTGGGGACATAATTAGGGTTATTGTTAGGGTTAGAATTAGAGTTAGGGTTATGATTAATCTTACAATTAAGGTTAGGATTAGGGTTACAAACTTGGATATTTCAAGATTAGAATTATAATTGGATTTAAGTTTAGGGTTACAATTACAGTTAGAATTAGGGTTACGCTTATAATTACAATTAGGGTTAGGGTTAGGGTTTAGGTTGGAATTAGGGTTAAAACTATGATTACAATCAGGGTTAGGGTTGGGATTATAATTAGGGTTAATATTAGCCTAAACATTAGGGTTAGGGTTATAGGTACAATAAAACAAGAAAGGTTATTTACGTTTATATCTATATGTAGAACTATGATTAGAGTTAAGGTTGGGATTAGCGTTGGAATTAGTAATAGACTAAGGGTTACGGTTATAATTAGGGTTAGGATTTCAGTTATAATTAGTGTTAAATTAAGGTTAGGGTTAGGATTTAGGTTAGAATTAGGGTCGAAACTATGATTAGAATCAAGGTTAGGGTTGGGGTTAGAATTAGGGTTGGTATTAATAACTTATCATAATAATTATTATAACCCTAATTATTTGTACATAATAATAATAATAATAATAATAATAATAATAATAATAATAATAATAATAATAATAATAATGCTAGAGTTAGGATTAGGGTTCATATAACATTTCACTTACCATTGTTTTATAAGCCTCAAAACCCTCAACCTAACCATATTTCAAAATTTAACCTTATTTAACATACTTTTAACCATAATTTTGCATGTAACTCTAATAATAACACTAACCCTAATGCTAACCATAATCCCAACCCTAATTTGAAGCATAATTATATTTCTAACCCTAACCCTATCCCTAACCTTAATCCTAACAGTAATGCTAACCTAACCCTAATTATAATAAATAGATTAATTATTAGATTAAGAGCAACTCTAACTCTAACCTTAACCTAAACACTAACGCTAACCCTAATTTTAACCTCTAACTAGAATTCTAAATATAATATATAATATAAATATATTTAGAATTATTATATAATATATTATATAATTTTAATTATTATAAATAAATAAATTAATATTATATTATATTTAATAATTATTATAATATATCTAATCTATATTATACTATTATATTATAATTATAATAATTCATATAATTATATAATATAATTTATAATATAGATTAAATATATTATAATATTATAATTATAATAATATTACTTATCATTAAGTAATTTTCTTTATTATATTTATTACTATATTTATTATTATTTTTATTATTATAAGCATTCTCTATAAAATGTAATAATATTACAATAATATAATAATATAACTATAATATTGAAACTTTAAAATAATTATTCTAATTTAAATTATTTATTGTAATTTAAAATATGAAACTATTTGTACATAAAATAATAAATATTTATAATAAAATAATAATATAAATACATTATTATAATGATTACTAATATTATACTACATAATTATGATTTAAAATTATTAAATTATACAATAATTACAATTATAGTTTAAAATAAATTGATTAAAAGGCTCCTCGAGATGGATCCATCTCCGCATACTTATATAGCTATACTAGTATATAATACAAGTTCAAATTTTTAACTTATATGTAATTTTTTTTTGAAACTCATAGATAATACTATGTTACTACTAGAATTAGATATATGGTTAATGACTGCTTAATCACTCTACAAATTATCCACTTGCATAGGGAGACATTAAAATGCACTTGGAACTAATTTATATTCTTGAACCTTTAAATTATCTTTAGTTGATTTTATCCAAGGAGATTAAAATGCATAAAAAATTAATTTATATTCTAAAAACTTTAAATGATCTTTACTTGACTTTACACAAAGAGATATTAAAGTGCATAGGAAATTATTTTCTTCTACTAATCTGGTTTTAAATACTTATGTGGGGCATAAACTTACAGTAAAGATTTTAATTATTTAGATCAAAATAAAACTATTGCATGCCCCACCATATGACATGTCACCTTCTCTAGCCAATGGCATTGCCTCTAGCTTAGACTATCTTCATTTTTCTCCTTGGACATTCGCAAGCTGTTGATGCAATGGGCCTGATGGGGAGGACTATGGACTTAGAAAACCTATCTTGATTGAAACACTTCAAGACCTACACCATACCCCAAATCCCCACCAATTCAAGTGCTCATAGACATTTTCTACCCCAAAATGCCTAATTCAACATAAGCAATCTATTACAGAGGTGAAAGACCTATTTGTCTGTTGTTCCTGATACAGACACTGCTTTCTTGGTGTGAGGTATTCTTCTTTGTCCTCACTGCTTCCAAGATTCCCAATTCCTAAGGCTTATAGCCTTCTTGAGCCCGTTATCAACCCTCCTCTCTGGGTCCAGGGTTCTGATTGCTTGGTGCTCAATTCTTCCTACTCTGTTTTTCACCCCTGCCTTTTTTTTAGACTGCAACTTGCATACCTAGCTGGGCTATAGCAGAGCTCGCCTAGGACAAGTTCCTATTGTCTCTCATTGACAATTCAACCACTAACACAAACAGAAAAACAAGAAAGAAGATCTCTGCTTGATGGCCCTCCATGACTGTAAAGGGAAAATGCAGGGACATCAAGATAGAGACATTTTGTACAAACAGAAACAAAAGAACATAAATAAACTGACTACTCTACTTTAAATTGAGTTATGCAAGAATTCTACAGACAATGCACAATTAGATTCAAACTGTCAATGTTCTTATTCTGAGAGTTCTTTCTTTTACATTCAATGTATGTTCTTTTTTTCTTCCAACTTCTCCAACCCGATTTACAAAGCCAAAAACCAGTTCTTATACTATTCGTCCTTTTTCTGTTATCGGACAGTTAGGGTTTTTTGTCTATTCGGTTAGGTTTTCTTTGCATCCTTGAACCCATCGGTTCACATACATTATCGGCAAAACAGGCTCTTCGCTCACCGATCATACTTCCCCTGTTGACATGCTTTCTATCGATACATTCACCTTTGCATATACATGTAATGCTTTCGTGCAATATGTGGAACCGTGACCTTCATTTCCCAATGTATGTTCCTCCGCATATACCGAAATGATCCTCTCCTTTCTTATCGGCTTGATCTACCTTATCAGCCACTACATAACTTCTTTCACCGATATATGACTTCTCTCTGATGGATAGTATCTATCGCTCAGACGTTGTATTGTCGGTGTAACTTTTCCTTTGTTCTTTGATATACAAACTCATCCTGATATGCATTGCATTTAACGTCGCCTTCTTTCCATCATCCTGACTTCATCCTTGTCTCCCGATCCTTCATTTCACTTCGATATGCTTCATACTCACTTCGCTATTGGTCAGACATATCTCTTCGCTCAGACTTTCCTTTCGATCTCTGATGTTAATCCTCATGCTGATCAACTAACCCGCAAACTCCATCGTCGGCCAGACTTTTGTCTTCGGCCGGACTTCACTCTTCTCCTCCGATACTGATACCTACATCGATGCCTTCAGCTTTGAGCATACATTCAATGATTGATATGCAACTGGTGGGCCCATGACCATCCACTCGTCTATTGTATGTTTCTCCACATACAGGCCCATGTATATTATTAACATGCTTTAAGTGGGACCCATGATTCTCCATCTCCCGTTGTATCTTATGTATTGTATGTTCGTTCATTCACTTGCAACATACAAACCCTCTGATATACAAAGGCAAAAAACATACAAGCTGTACCACCATACAACTGACATATACACATGAAATGTATTCGACATGCAGATGACATATATACACAGAATGTATGTTCATGTTATTAAACTCAAATGAACCCACTCCTTCATCAGTCCCGCGCCTTCCTATTTGAAAATCAAAAACATCACACCAAAAATGTGAAAGTATATACATGGGCTCCAAGCCCTTGGTGCTCCTGCACCACACTCCCCCTGCGCGGGAAAAGTCAAGTCACCTCCGGTGACAACAAGGTAAAATCAATGCCCCGCTTCTTGAACTCGGACTCTGCAACCCAGGTAGCCTCTGCTTCAGGCAACTGTCTCCATTTGATCAGATGCTCGATATACACACCATGTCTAGTCTTTTTTTGCACTCGAGAATCTAGAATTCTCTCAGCATGTGGTTTGAGTGTAGGTGGCAAGGTTACATCACTCACTATTTGTGCAGTTTCTGAACTAGATCCACCTGCTACTGAATGAGGACCTTTATAATGTACTAGGTCCTGAACATTGAACACTGGTGAAATTGCCAAATCTGTTGGCAAATCAATCCTATAGGCATTGTTGCCATACTTGTTCAGAATTCCGTAAGGACCAATCCATCTCATCTGCAGTTTAGTTGGCATCCCTTTCTGCAATCTGGCTTTGTTCAAATGAACCATGACTAAATCACCAACTTCAAACTGGATATCCTTCCTGTGTGCATCTACCCTGTCCTTGATTTTCTGGGTATTTTCCTGCATTTCTTCTTTACTTGTTCATGTATCTCCTTCATAGATTGTGCAAAATCCTCTGCATGACCACTTCTATATTCCATGTCTCCAAGATGTCGGAGTTCACATACACCTCGAGGGTGCATCCCATATACTATCTCAAATGGACTTTTGCCAGTAGTTCTATTCACACTGTCATTATAGGCAAATTCTGCCTGATAAATGATTTGATCCCAACTCTATCCATATTCTTTTGTCAAACACCTTAACAGGTTGCCCAATGTCCTGTTCACCACTTCTGTTTGGCCATTTGTCTGTGGATGATAGGCTGATCCAAAAGACAGATTTGTTCCTAGCCTCTGCCATAGAGTTTTCCAGAAATGTCCCATGAACTTAGCATCTCTATCAGACACGATGCTCGCTGGGAGTCCATGAATCCTTATGACCTCTTTGAAAAACAAATGAGCTATATGACTGGCATCATGAGTCACCTTACAGGGAATGAAATGACTCATCTTGCTAAATCTATCAACAACTATAAAAATACTATCAAAACCAGTCTTAGTCTTTGGTAGACCAACTACAAAATCCATACTTACACAGTCCCATGGTCTGGACAGAATGGGTAGTGGTTGATACAGTCCCGCATTTGAATAAGTTCCCTTGGCCTTCTGACAGACTATACACTGCTCCACATACTTTCTGACATCTCTGTGCATCTTCGGCCAATAGTAGAACCTCTGGACTAACTCCAATGTTTTGTTTAGACCAAAATGTCCACTCAAACTGCCATTATGCTTCTCCTGTATGAGATTTTCTCTCTCATGGATCCTTTTGGTACACACAACTATCCACCTTTGAACAGCAATCCCTGCTGCAAAGTGTAATCTGCAAATTCACTATGAAAGTGATTTTCAAAGTCTTGACAGACCTTGTATGCTTCAGCAAAATCTTCATCTTCCTTGTAGAGGGTTGTGAACTCTTTCATTCCTATGCTTCTTAATTGCACCTCTTGTACTGTGAGCAGCCTCCTGCTCAAAGCATCTGCTCCTTTGTTGAGCTATCCCTTCTTATGCTTAATTGTGAATGTGTAAGACTGCAAGTACTCCATCCACTTGATATGCCTATGGCTCAACTTATCCTGTGAGTTCAGAAAACTCAAAGCTTGATTATCTGTATATACAACAAATTCCTTAGGTAGGAGATAATGTCTCCATTTTCTAAGTGTCTGGACTAGAGCATAGAGCTCCAAGTCATATGAAGAATATCTGCTCTTTGCTTCATTTAGCCTCTCACCGAAAAAAGCTACTAGTCTATTCTCTTGGTTGAGTACTGCACCTACTGCAATATTGCTAGCATCACATTCCAAAGTGAATAACTTATCAAAACTAGGCAGCACTAACACTGGCTGTGTGGCTACTTCTTTCTTCAACAATTCAAATCTCTTATCAGCTGCTTGTGTCCATTGAAACTTTGTTTTCATCCCACCTTTTATTGTATCAAGCATGGGTGCACAAATAGCACTGAAATTCCTTATGAACTTTCTATAAAACTGAGCTAAGCCATGAAAACTTCTCACCTCAGTTGCTGCTCTGGGAGTGGGCCAATTCAATATGGCTTCTACCTTTGACTTGTCCATTTTCAATTCTCCTTTGGACAACACAAAACCAAGGTATACCAATTCCTGCTTCATGAATTCACACTTCTCCAAATTTATGGTTAGTTGTTCATCATGTAACTTTTTCAAAACAGTATTTACATGTTCAAGATGCTCTTCTTTAGTTTGACTAAAAATCAAGATGTCATCTAGATAAACAACTACAAATTTACTCGTATAATCCTTGAGGACTTCATTCATGAGCCTCATGAATGTGCTGGGAGCATTTGATAAACCAAATGGCATAACAAGCCATTCATACAATCCTTCTATGGTCTTGAAGGTTGTTTTCCACTCGTCACCTTCCTTGATTCTGATCTGGTGATAACCACTTTTCAGATCTATCTTGGTGAAGTATTTAGCCCCTCCTAAACAGTCCATAAGATCTTCAATTCTGGGAATTGGAAATCTATACCTTATGGTGATCTTATTGATAGCTTTGGAGTCTGTGCATAGTCTCCATGTTCCTCCTTTCTTTGGTGCCAACACTATAGGTACTGCACAATGACTTATGCTTTTCCTAACCAATCCCTGGTCAAGCAATTCTTGTACTTGTCTGGTTATCTCCTTATGTTGATCTGGAGTCATCTTGTAAGGAGCCTTGTTAGGCAGTGATGCTCTTGGAATCAAATCTATCTGATGGATAATAGTTCTTTGTGGAGGTAGTGTTGCTGGTGTTCCCTCACTAATTATGTCCTTATACTGTTCCAGTATAGTCTGTATCTCTTTTGGGACCACTACTTTTTTGTCTTTTTGCTCCTCCTTAGGTTTTACTGTGATAGCATAACCAATACCATCCTCCTTAAGAGTGCTCAAAAACTCTTTACCACTCACAATTAAGACATTAGGACTTTTAGTCTTACCTGCTTCTTCATCTTCCAATGACTGAATTTTATAGGTGACACCATCTTTTTGAAAAGAATATGCATTCTTCTCACCATCATGTATGGCCTTTCGGTCATACTGCCATGGTCTACCCAATAGGAGATGACATGCATCCATGGGTAGGATATCACAGAGTACCTTGTCTTTGTATCCACCTATACCAAACTCTACCCAAGTTTGCTCATTGACTATCACATGCTGACCTTTATTTAACCATGTGACTCTATATGGATTTGAATGAGGTATTCTTTGTAAATTTAATTTTCTAACTGCTTCATCAGACACTATATTATTAGTAGACCTTGAGTCTATGATTACTTGACATACCTTATTCATAATCTTGCATCTGATTCTGAATAAAGCTCTCCTTTGGCTTGGTTTAGCTTTCACTAGTTCTTTGATCAAAGTTCTCCTTACCATGATGTTCTCTCCCACTTCTGAGGCTAGACTGACTTTAGGTGATTTGCTGCTTGAAGCATCATCTTGTACATAACGATTTCTTTTATCAACTCCTTGAGAAGAAGATGTGCCCTTATCATGACACCTATATGTTGGATGGCCTAATTGACCACAATTGTAGCATTTCATAGTGGCAAAGTAGGATCCTCTGCCTAATCCTCCTGATCTTCCTCTACTAGATCCCCTTCCTCGGTAGTTTCCTCTACTACTAGTCTCTCCACTCTGCTCTGTGAGTTTGGATTCTCCTTGGGGCCTTTGATTAGTGTTCCTACCACCATAATTTCCTCTTCCTCTGCTGTCTCTGCCTCTTCCTCTTAATCTGCTGCTTGACTCTTGTTTCTTCTTGCCCTTCTCCTCTACCTTGAGTGCTAGCTGATAGCTTTGATGTACTGTTGTAGGGCTGAATAAGATGATTTCCTCTTGAATACTCCACCTCAAACCATTGAGATATCTTGCCACTTTTACATTTTTATCTTCCATCACCTTAGACCTCAAGCATAGTTTTTGAAACTCCTCAGTGTATGCATTGACATCTAATTCTCTTTGTCTCAAATTTTGTCATTTCTTGTGCAACTGGACTTCATAATCTCCAGGCATGTAGACTTCCTTGACTTTAGCCACCATACCTTTCCAAGTAGCTATAGGTTTCTTACCTTCTTTTCTCTTTCTGTTTGAACAAATTTCTACCATGTCAAAGCAGCTCCTCTGAGTCTTGATTTAGCCACCTTCACCTTTTGTGCTTTAGTCACTCCATCACATTCAAAGTGATTTTCTATACCTTCTATTCATTCCATAACCAAATCAGGTTCCATCTTTCCACTAAAAAAAGGAACTCCTTCCAATGTCTTACCACTCATGGCTTTCAAGGCCTTCAAGAAAAGTTCTTCTTCCATCTTAGGATCAGGTGTGGGCTCTTCATCTTCTATAGACACACCTTTTTCCTTATCTTCAGAATCTTTAATTTTCTGACTGACTTTTTTAGTCTTTTCCATCATTACACCTAGTTTACTTTCCATTTCTGCCAATCTTTCCTGTAGGAGCCTATTCTCCTCTTCTTGTTCATCAACTTTCTTTGCCAATTCTGCATTAGTCACCATCTTCTTGGATGAACCTACAGACTCACTCGAACTCGGTGATGACATACAACTTTTTCTATTCTAATCGAAGAATAGCCCAAATCTTTAACTTGCTCTGATACCAATTTGATGGGGAGGACTATGGACTTAGAAAACCTATCTTGATTGAAACACTTCAAGACCTACACCATACCCCAAATCCCCACCAATTCAAGTGCTCATAGACATTTTCTACCCCAAAATTCCTAATTCAACCTAAGCAATCTATTACAGAGGTGAAAGACCTATTTGTCTGTTGTTCCCGATACAGACACTGCTTTCTTGGTGTGAGGTATTCTTCTTTGTCCTCACTGCTTCCAAGATTCCCAATTCCTAAGGCTTATAGCCTTCTTGAGCCCATTATCAACCCTCCTCTCTGGGTCCAGGGTTCTGATTGCTTGGTGCTCAATTCTTCCTACTCTATTTTTCACCCCTGCCTTTTTTTTAGACTGCAACTTGCATACCTAGCTGGGCTATAGCAGAGCTCGCCTAGGACAAGTTCCTATTGTCTCTCATTGACAATTCAACCACTAACACAAACAGAAAAACAAGAAAGAAGATCTTTGCTTGATGGCCCTCCATGACTGTACAGGGAAAATGCAGGGACATCAAGACAGAGACATTTTGTACAAACAGAAACAAAAGAACATAAATAAACTGACTACTCTACTTTAAATTGAGTTATGTAAGAATTCTACAGACAATGCACAATTAGATTCAAACTATCAATGTTCTTATTCTGAGAGTTCTTTCTTTTACATTCAATGTATGTTCTTTTTTTCTTCCAACTTCTCCAACCTGATTTACAAAGCCAAAAAATAGTTCTTATACTATTCGTCCTTTTTCTGTTATCGGACAGTTAGGGTTTTCTGTCTGTTCGGTTAGGTTTTCTTTGCATCCTTGAACCCATCGGTTCACATACATTATCAGAAAAATAGGCTCTTCGCTCACCGATCATACTTCCCCTGTCGACATGCTTTCTATCGATACATTCACCTTTGCATATACATGTAATGCTTTCGTGCAATATGTGGAACCGCGACCTTCATTTCCCAATGTATGTTCCTCCACATATACCGAAATGTTCCTCTCCTTTCTTATCGGCTTGATCTACCTTATCGGCCATTACATAACTTCTTTCACCAATATATGACTTCTCTCTGATGGATAGTATCTATCGCTCAGACGTTGTACCGTCGGTGTAACTTTTCCTTTGTTCTTCGATATACAAACTCATCCCGATATGCATTGCATTTAATGTCACCTTCTTTCCATCATCCTGACTTCATCCTTGTCTCCCGATCCTTCATTTCACTCTGATATGCTTCATACTCACTTTGCTATCGGTCAAACATATCTCTTCGCTTAGACTTTCCTTTCGATCTCTGATGTTAATCCTCATGCCGATCAACTAACCCGCAAACTCCATCGTCGGCCAGACTTTTGTCTTCGGCCGGACTTCACTCTTCTCCTCCGATACTGATACCTACGACGATGCCTTCAGCTTTGAGCATACATTCAATGATTGATATGCAACTGGTGGGCCCACGACCATCCACTCGTCTATTGTATGTTTCTCCACATACATGCCCATGTACATTGTTAACATGCTTTAAGTGGGACCCACGCTTCTCCATCTCCCGTTGTATCTTATGTATTGTATGTTCGTTCATTCACTTGCAACATACAAACCCTCCGATATACAAAGGTAGAAAACATACAAGCTGTATCGCCATACAACTGACGTATACACATGAAATATCTTTGACATGTAGATGATGTATAAACACAGAATGTATGTTCATGTTATTGAACTCAAATGAATCCACTCCTTCATCAGTCCCGTGCCTTCCTATTTGAAAATCAAAAACATCACACCAAAAATGTGAAAGTATATACATGGGCTCCAAGCCCTTGGTGCTCCTGCACCAAGGACAAACAATGCCAACTTAGCATTTGATTTACCTTAAATTGATGTATGGTACATAAGAATTTAATATACGTTAACATTGTTAAAATTTAAATTCAAACAATGCTAACTTGACATTTGATTTATCTTAAATTGATGTATGGTAAGAATTTAATATACTTTAACATTGCTAAAACTTAAATTATAATTTACCCTCACAAAATGAACAGGTTCAAAATAGACTGAAAAATAAAGAGGGACATTCACACTCAAATAAATGTCCAAGGAAGCTATAACAAGATCATTTGTTAATTTCTAAGAAGTCAGATAAGACAACTAAAAACAATTAAAACATATAATTAACATAGGCAAAACAAAACATACAACATCATCCCATTCATTTTAGCCTCTACTGAGAATAAACATTAGATCAATTTCCATTCCAAGAAAAATGAGGGATGATGTGCTAGTTATACAACTCACAATCTAGGATTGTTTTGCCCATATGTAACTGCTATCCACTAGCCAAGGAAATGGTGGAATAAATGCTCACGTTCAAAGTATGTAGCTTCCTTTTACAATCGCCAATGCTTCACTATAGTTAGCATCTAATTTGGTGGTGAACCATCAAATGGTATACATTAGTCACCCACATAAATGCAATCACAATGACAAAACGTGGGGCTGAAGGCCCCACCAATTGACCAATGACATGCCACCTTTTCAATCAATTAGCCAATGGTGTTGCTGCATGCCCTAAGCAACCTCCATTTTTACTTTGATCCTTGTATGCCCATTGTCATTGATGTGTTTAAATGGTTTGATCCGATGAAGCGGGATCAACTGATCAATAAAAGATGTGAATTAATTGACATCTAGGATCTTCTTGGAATAAGATCTTGTTACAATAATTACCAAGAAAATAATGTAAACACCTACATAAATGCAGGGTTGGAGGTCCCACCAATTGTGTAGAGACACGTTAGCTTTTCGATCAATCAGTTAATGACGCTGATGTCTACCCTAACCAAAGTACATTTTTACTTCTAGCACCGCTTGTCATTGATAAGGTTAAATGGTTTGATTTGATGGAATGGGATCAATAAAATATGTGAATTAAGCGACATCTAAGATCTTCTTAGAACAATTTAAGATTTTCTCAAAATAATTACCATAAAAAATGTAATTCTCCACATAAATTTATACATAGTCACAAAATGATAGCGGTGAGGGCTCCACTAACTAACCAGTGACACGTCAACTTTTCAGCCAATGGCAATACCGTTGTCCTAACCATTGTCCACTTTTACTTTGAGCACCTTAGGTCATTAATGTGGTTAAATGACATCTAAGATGTGAATTGAAAGACATCTAATATCTCTTAGGAATGTAATCACATGTGATTAATAAATGCATACACTGTCCTATGTTGCATATAAGAATTAAAGATTTACATTCGAATTTGAAATAGCATAGTAATTAAAATTGCGCCTATCACATTAATTGAATACCATTACAAGTAGATAAGTGGCAATATTTAAGAGGTTCATAAGTACTTGCCTATTTTAACACATAAGTGAGCCTCAACAAACACTGGACATATATAAATGCATAAGCTTATTTACATTTACCTTGCAACAATCCACAAGACACTGTCACTTAATCATTCTAGTCTGTAGCATTCCTATAGCAAGAGACTTTTTAAAAAGTTTTTAACAACCTTGAAATATTAAAACATGAAGCATTCTTGTAGTAGTCAGGGCAAGAAATAGTTGTAACGAGTAACAACATCTATCACTAAAGCTAAGCAAAGAAGGTAATTTAATTTGTGTTTGAATTTTTTCATAAAAGTCAAGTTTGACAATTATTTTTAATGATAATCCATGTAATGTCTTATTATTTTTAATAGTCTAATTGGACAACCTTTTTGGGGTTACGTAGAATGTTATCTATTTCCATTGATGAGAATGAAGATTTACAATGCTTTCCTGACTGTGATATATTAGGTCGAGAGTTAGTAGTTTTGGCTTTTGCCAAAGGGTTGTATTATCATGATTGGTCAATTGAATTCGATGTATTAGACCTCAGAGGGAACAAACTTAGAATTAAAATCAATGTTTGGATGTGGTGGTGTAATCTGACTAAAAATGACAGCTAGAAAGAGTTGATAAATTTAATCCTCTTTTATGGCCTCATTGTTACCCTTAGTTGGTGTTGTGTTATACATATACTTAAAAGTTTAATGGGATGCTAGTTATTAACATTGTGGATGACCATGTTCTTGAATATGTCACGGAAAGGTTCCCCACCAACAAACTCATTTTAGATTACAGTGAATAATTTGTTGGACATCATAGAATTGAGAAATGAGAAAGATTTTAGAGGACAAGGGCAAGCATGAACCATTCTTGAAGTTCACATTAGAAACCTTTGCATGTTTTGAAAATTTTCTTGTAGCTTGTTTATGCTATTTTTCCTGTAGCATGTTTTGAAGGGCAAGGATAAACTATTCTAGGTTTCAAAGCTACCTATAGCTTGTTTTTGATATTTTGCGACAATTGTAAATAATAAGTATAGAGTGTAGATTGTTTCTAATATTTTGCAACAAATGTAAATAATAAGTAGAGGGTGTAGCTTGTTTTTGATATTTTGCGACAAATATAAATAACGAGTAGAGGGTTATTGTTAGCATTTTTATTATACCTCGTGCCTTCAAATTATTCAACAATTTTGTGACAAATGTAAATGCCCATTTGACGTTCTTTTATTGTTTTGTTTAAAATCAAAAATACATTTCAAGCTTTATAATACTAGCTTTTCCAAGAATGATGCAGGGACTTCTGGAGGTCATAACTTTTGACCCGGAGGTCCGTTGGAGCTGAAATTTGGTGGGCAGATGTGTCTTAAAGAGTTTATTATTTTTCCCACAGAATTGTAAATTTGGTAGGTCACCATTTTGACACATTTTTGGGACCTTATCCAATCATCTAGGGCCTAAAAATGAGGCTTTAATGTTTTTTTTCGAGATTTTCTTAGGTTTTTTTTCTAAATATTTTTTCTAGCTTTACTTGCAATTAGATTAGAAAGTTGACGATTAGTCATTTTTTGGTAAGTTTCAAATATTTGGAAACTTTCATGGTCATACAGATAAGGATGCGAAGTTACCAAAAATGGCAATTTTAGAAAGTTATGAAAATCTGCCAAAAATGGTAATTTTGTTTTTGTATAAATTTGATATTTATCTTTAGTTGTAGCAGAATGGAATGGAATAAGCAGTAGTTTGAAGATAATTCTGAGTTTTCTAGTTATTCATTTATAATAAAAAAAGTGTTGAGCTTTATATTGTGAAGTTTGGTTACATCAAAGAATATCTTAAATATATGTCCAATATATTTTTGTGATATGTAGAGACGACAATCCAAAGATAACTGCTACAAATTTGACTTTGTAACCTTCTCAAAATGCCCTGTCCACAACAAAAAATCTTCTTTAAAACTCGGGTCGAATGACAAATTTAGTTAACTAGTGAGGTAATGGATGAGAATTTTCTTGAGGATGGTGATAACCCCTATCTTCTATGTATCTTGCCATGCTATGGATAATCTTCACTATATCTACATTTGATTAGTTTTCTTTCCAGCCTGACATAGGTGTTTAAATAATGGAAGGGTACCACTTTAGGCCAATCCACCAGATACCCTTCTCCTTCATACCCCTTATATATTGACTTACCCTTGTAATAGCTAGCTGAAATTTTGGATAACATAAGGGCTCTTTTATTTTCAATCTTGGTGCAAGCTCATATCATCAATATTTACAATCATCTTTACTATTTGTGGTATGTAGTAACATTCTTTCAGCCATCTCAACCACTTTATCCTTGGTAGCCCACATCATCTCCATGGTTTCTATATTAGTCATAAATATATATTCGTCATATATATATATATATATATAGAATATGTTCACCTCTTATCATAATTTTTGCATCTCTCAACATGTTGTCATACCTCTTCTTCTCCAACCCTCTTTCTATGTCCTTAGACAAAAGAGAAAAACACTCTAATCTATGAACATCTACGTATAGATTAGGACTCTAGTATTTACTATCAGATAAAATAAAATTATGCAAATATAACTTACACAACATATTCTTTTCATCTCAGCTTCACTTTGTAAATAAGATTCAGAGAATGTAATAGGTGTATCTAGGTTTTTTGATGATCTTTCAATCACCTTATTTACCTGTAGTTTGTGAAATTGTTCCTGTAGCCATAATGCATGCACTCTCGCAGGGTGCCTACACTGTAACATTTTAATGGAAAACATTAAAATTAATTGATTTCTATCCCTCAAAACCCTATTTTCTCATTCAGCTTTTCATGATCAAAATTTTCCTTTTTTAATTGCTACAATTTTTCCTTTTGATTGGTATATGTAATAAACCAATCATGTTTTAATTTCTCCAATTTGCTCTCATGTTTATGTTGGCGTTTCAATTCGCACCTCTGGTATGCGATTTGGAAACGAACAGCTATGCACAGATAAACTGCTCTCCTATTGGAAGGGGGAGTTCCCTTTCTTGCTGATGTTCGCTGAAAAGATAACTTGAATGAAACTCACCTATCTTCTTTTTGATTCTCAGCTGCAGAGCACAAGGTTATAAAACTCTAAATGCTGCAGAAGAGGTTTTTCCTTTTTAATAAAACTTCTGCTACAACTAGCATAGACTAATGACGCTTTCAACCTCCTGAGTAAATTCAGAGCAAAGGAAGTTGAAAGTGAACGGGAAATGATTGTTAACACAAAAACTCAAGTAGTTTTCCTCCAGATTTACACCACAAGACTAAGAGTACTTTAAGGATGAAAGCTGAAAACGAAAGCCACAGAAGCTACACATCTGACGACGAAAACTTGATGAATCGATATAGAATATCAGAGCAAAGTAGGCATGAGATTTCTATTCAATATCAGAAAGTTTAATACAACTCCAGGACAGCCAGACTGCAACAAAAGGTAGGCATACAGTAAGTGATCAAACACTGGAGAACACTGAACACAAATGAACAGACACTTGGAATAACAATGTTCGCAGGCTAGGATAGGCACAGCAAATTTGCTATCACAACTACCATTACCAACAATGGGCAAGGATGCCCTTATTTATACTAAAATCAAAGGAGTAGGGAACCCTAAAATCTCCTTGATTAACCCTAACTTGCCAACTCGCAAGCTTTATTACTATTCTAAGACAAAGATACAATAAACAAATGCTTTAAAGCAATCTGCTTTAAAGCAAAAAGATTCCAACTATCACAAGGTGCTTTCTTTCTAAATATAGAATGGATGAGCTTAGGATGAAAGCACATGCTTTAAAACAAAAAGCATATGTTTTAAAGCTGCTTTATTTTGGAATGCATCCTCATCAACATTCTAGCCATTTTGGTGATGTCATTCGTCGATATTCTGGGAAACAATATCTTCTAAAAAGCGAGTGACCGCATCTCTGCCAGGAACACTGATACTCTCTAGAACAATATTATGATTCTCTAACATCTCTTCACCATTGGCAACCATCTGAAGAAATTTGTGAACTTCACCCGCAGCCTTGTCAAATTTCACTGACATTGCGGCAAGACGACTCATCTTGCGGGCATTGATATCATCATTAAAGTTGTTGCGGATGAGAGTCTGGAACTCTGCTTGCACTTCCCCGAGGTCATACAGGGTACCATCTTCTTTCTCATATGAACACGGGATCTGAGAGACAAAGGATCTGACGAACTTGAGGATGCCGATTACCTTTTCTTTCAATTCTGTCAACTCTAAAATCATACTGTCATAAGTTTTTACTGTGAAAAGATATTGCGCTTTTCAAGTAGAAACTATCTTCTTATCTTCAGCTGAATCAACAGTATCAAGTGCAATCTTCAAGTCGGAGATAATGATCTCAAACACCGGTCTATTTTCTGCCATGATCTACTGTGACCCCTGTATGCCTTGGCGTAAATCATGAGCATTGTACTTCAACTGATAAAGCTCTGTAAGTACAACTCTCCCTTTGGTCACAAATTCTTCTACCCAACTGTCCATGTGCCTCCCATAGAGGACCAACTTACTGAAATGCTGCTGATCGGCTGGTGATCCAAGACTCGGTGGAAGAAGCAAATCAACCTGTGAAGTGCGATGGAAAAGGTTGGAAATATATTGCCGCAACTGTCGAACTTCAGCTTTGAGAGCTGCCTTGTCTTCTCCATCTCTCAACACTCTTTCCTTCAAGCTATCCGCTGCAACCTCAAAGAGATTGACATCTGCATGGCGAGTACTTCTGCTGAGGTTAGCTTTGACAACTGTGAAGTCATCAACCTCGACATCATTAGCACTTCTATTTTCTGGAGGTGTTGCAGTCTCAAGAATGATTTCTCCATCTGCATTCTTCTCAATGCGAATCTGCTTCTTCAGCTGCTTGTCTGGTGTGTCTTGATAGACGTTTTTTAGCTCTATTAAGTCCAGCTGATATGAGGGCTTTCTTCTCTTCCTTCCCAGAATGTGTTTCAAGCCAAGATGAGCCATCCTCTCTTGGAAACTTGGTTCTCGCCTCATCAACTCCTGATGAATCAATGCTTGCATCAAAGTTGCGAACCGGTGAATCTGGCTCTGAATCTATGTGAATAGGAGAAGGGATTGGTGAAGGTGGAGACACCTGATCTGAAGGTAACACTTCATCATGCGGCGTTGTTTCAACAGGAGCTTCTGGTTCAACTGGTGGATGCTCCTGTTGGACATGAGCTGGAGACTCCTCTTTCTTCCTCTTTAACTTTGCCATTTTTGTTCCCTCTGGGAGAACACTCATAGCCTTTACTCTTTGTTTTGGCTTGGAAGTGGAAGGTTCTGATGGTTGCACAACTAGCGGCTCTGCTACTGGAATATCATCCTTCCGCTTAGTCTTCAAGAATATCAAACTTATTTTAACCACTCGACTTGTTCTCTCCTCAATGGAAGTACTCTCTTTTACTGACCAATTAACTAGCGGCAACGGTTGTTGCTCAATTTGATCCCTGGAATACGTGGGAAGTAGAACTTCACCACTCTCTGTCAAACCCTCTATGTCCTCTGATAGGATATCAGACATTTGCTGAAGAGTGAACCTATTGTAACTGCGTCTTCGCACTTCATACTCATCAGCACAATTAGCCCAGAAGTCTTCAACTGCAAACTTGTGTGTATAATTCTGACCAAGATGTGATGCATAGACACCACGGGGATCATATGAAGATCTCCTATCGAAAGACTTAAGACCATATCTGGATGATTCATTACCGATTGCCTTGGCATTTGCTCCAGATCTACATCTGTAAATACTCATCCCAAGTGGAAAATTGAAGGCAGTCTTGCGTCTGCTACGCAAAAATGTATGCACTTGATAAGCTTGCCTCAAAAATTCCATAAATGCTATTTCATCTGTAGGATATCGCGGCAACCTGGCTGGCTCTCCTGAGAAGCCATATACTCTGATGTAGGAAAAAGTAGGAAATTGGATAAACCAATCAGCCCATTCTGCCATTGCTATTCTAGCCTCTACAGAAAACCGTATATGCAACTCCTTGTCCATGTCTCGCACTGCATGCATCAAGAATGCATCATTCACCCGCCTGTAATGTCATTCAGTTTGAGAGATCTCTAACTGCGGGAAATGATGATACACATGCTGAGTACCCAGAGTTCCAACAACATTCAAACCTCTAAATTGACCTTGAAAAGCCATCAAATACACAAGGTATGATATCATATGGAATTCATGAGCCCTTTGAAAATCAATTATTTGTTGGTGGAGACAATCATTGATTAGTGCCGACCAATCATAGAATTCGGTTCCGTCAACAATCTGGGACATGATGTAAAACATCCAAGGCTGAAATTTGTTTGCATCTGCTTGACCCGTGATACGACTTAGCAGAGTAATCATTATTGCATGCTCCTCCTTGAATTCTCCACGTTCAACGTTCTTTGGCATAATATTCTGTTTTTCTTTCAACCACATCTGACCAATCTTTTTTCTGTATTTTTCCTTATCATTATTCCAAACCCTCTTGCATTCTTCAAGTGAAACAGTTAAGTTCTCTCTCCAAATAGGTATAATAAAACACTTTTCAATGTCGTTTGGCCTCAAGCTGCAGAGCACACGTCCATCACCTGACTGAATTTCTCTTGTGACCGAGTTGTAATGTGTCACACAAGCAATCACAAACTCGATACTTTGCACGGTGATAGGAAAGGATGCCGCTGCAAGCAAACTGGAGTGTCCAAGATTCCTGATGGCATTATTTCCTGCATCCTCCAAGGAGTGTAAATTGATTACTGGAAGTACTTTATGCAAGTCTGTTTCACAAGTTTTTAGGTAATCATGAACCAATGCTATTTTGTGCTTGAATTGTGTTGGAGAGTACTGCATATTGGAAGATTTAAAAATCAACTGTGAACACGCTTATGTTGGAAAAAGTATTGAACAGATGGATGAAAATTGTTTGCTAATTTTTAGAAAAAGTAGAGTGTGAGCTAAAAAAGCTGGCACATGGGTTTTGTAGATAATTCCGTTTCTAAGCAACCCAGATTGTCAGATTTTGAAAAAGCGGAGATTTTCTCGAAAAAGCAGGAAAAAAGCAGTTTCCCGAAAAAAAGCACAACTCCTAATCTTCAAGAGAATGATAATCTGGATGGACCCATCTCGACGAAAACTGAAAAAGCTCTGGTCGGATTTCTGAAAAATGATCTCCTTGAAACAAGGACCCTGAAAAAGCAAGCCTCTTCTTCCTCAACCCGAATCTATGAAGAAAACTGAAAAAGCACCTGGTTTGGGTCTTCGAATCTCCATTGAAAGAAAAATAAAATCTTTCCTCTGGATGCAACCTACAAAAAATAATGAGATAAAGAAGCCCAAAGCTTGTCTTTATAAATCTTTTGGTCGAAAAAACAACTTTACTTGTGTGAGAAGAAAACTTCATCCTCATCCATGAAGAAAGCAACTTTTAAAGCAAAAATCTTTGAATAGGAAGAATCCCTATTTTGTAGGAGCCTATGGCTTCATGTGCAAGATGACAAAAAAATATCTTCTTTGATGATGTCATCGAATGCGCGAGTTGGAAGAAGTGTTAACAAAATTTTCTTCATTTTCGACACTTCAACACTCGTTTTGACTCAAATATGGCCTATCTCCGACTTTGAGAAGGTGAAAAAATGTCATCATGAATTGAAAAAGCTAACTGATCCTGACATTTTGAAGATTGATCAACTGAGATTCCATCCCCTGCCTCCGTTCGACGATCTGACATCGTTTGACCAAGTTTGACCTCCCCGAAACTGCCAACGGGCGAAGATTGATAACAAGGCATGTTGGAAAACACTGAAAACACAAAAATATTCTAACACTGCTCAAGATGGGTGCCCCAAGCCTCCTGGGGTGCCCAGTTTCCCAACACTTAGCCATTTTTTTAGTTTTTTCAACTTTTTTAATTTCTTGGTTTGCGTGCATGTTCCGGAGGCACAGGACCCCTGTTTGGCTGTCGATTTCTATCAAATGGGATGGAAATGAGTCTGATAATCTGGCAAATATGCAAGCCTGATGAAAACTGAGCTGATTGTACCTTCTGTTTGCCTCGAAAAACGTGCCAAACTGATCAACACTGAACTGGAGCGGGCAGACGGAAGGAGATTTGCATTTTTTGAGAAAAACATGAAAAATAAACTAACACTGGTGAGGATGGGCGCCCTTAGCCTCCTGGGGTGCCCATTTTGTCAACACTTAGCCATTTTCTGCAAAAATTTTCAATTTTGTACCTTTTCTCGATTTTCATGCCCACGGCTCCTGTTCGATCTTCGATTTCGGTCGTTCTGACAACTGTCGAGGCGGGACGGAGGGTGATCTGAGTAGTCTGAACATATCTAAGATGAAATCCTGGCTTTGACTAACTTTTGACCAAGTTTGACCAAGTTTGACCAACCGGAAAGGCGCTGACGGAAGCATTTTCGACGTTTCTCGAAAAACGTGAAAAAAAAACTAACACTAGAGAGGATGGGTGCCCCTAGCCTCCAGGGGTGCCCAGTTTCACCAGACTTAGCCATTTTTGTGATTTTCCAACTTTTCACTTCACCTTGGATCCATCTTGCATCGTTTTACGTGCATCATCGAGTCGACAGTCGTTTGTCAGTTTTGCATCGTTGAAACAGCGTTGGAAACTCGTCGAAGAGATTTGGCAGGTGAACTTTTCTGTGTTGATGACTTTCGAGCTCATGCTTCACCTTGTGAAAAAGCAAAAATGACCCAGTAGAGAAAACTTGGTCGTTTGAAGATTCCGTCTGAACCGTGCCGATCGTGAAGGAAAATCGACCAATGAGAATCGAGCGCGACACCTGATTTGGAGATTCTATTTTTAAAAACTTTCTATTTTTAGAAAGTTTTGCCAACATCCATATCTCAAGAAACCCAGAAAACCTAACTCAACGTCTATTTTTAGAAATTTCTAAAAATAGAAATTTCCATTTTTAGAAATTTTGCTTTTTTGACTTTTTGACAAAAAAAATTTTGGACTTGTTCTCAAAATGCCTTGATGAAGCAAAAAATTTGGTTGGGTACAACAATTGGCTCTGTCTGGGGACCATGGCGGATACTTACGGCATAGGAGAACCAAGAATCTCTGGACTTTTGTAAGTTGGACCAGTGCCTTATCCATTGGGCAATAGAGTTAGGTCACATTCCTAATCACCTAGAACAAGACATTTCTCCTACATCACCTAAAACCGGACTTCCTAAGATCACCTAGGGAGTTGGAACTTCACAACACAACGAACACAACTGTCACATTACGGAAAGAGGAAAAACATTGCGACATAATGGTCACATCACAGAAAGGGGAAACACATTACGAGAACAAAAAGTGTTTCACGTGCTCTTTCTCCTGAGCGAGGATGAGAAGAGATTAGGACTGTCACATGAAACCGTCAATTGACTCAGAAAAGTAAGAACCATCTCTCTTTAGCTGTGAGGATTGCCTTGGTAGCACAAAACTTTTCTTTCTCTGCAACACCCTCTCAGAGAGCCATGATTCAGGAGGGTATTCATGTTCAGGCCATGAGAAGTTTCTGAGAAACTGATTGATACGCCAGTGATCAAGTGGAGCATCTTCTTCCAATGCAAGCAACATCTGCAATATGTGGAGATACAAAACTTCTTTCTGAAGATATATAGGAAAGTCTTGTGGCTAAAGTACATCTGTGGGAATGGTCATCACCACATATTGAATATGAGTTTCATTTATATCTTGTACACATGCAACTTTGTATTCAGTCAATGCATCATCTTCTGGAAAAGGTGCAAGCTGCTCGTACACGACTCTCATCACTGATTCTTGGCTTATAGGATCCACAACTGTCGTCGCCCATTTTTCAAGTGCTACGGGGGCTTCTTCATCGGTTTTGTTTTCGTCCATCCACTGTCCAAAATCTGATGAATCGTCAAGATCTGAATGCTTAAACTCCTGAACATCTTCACCTGATAGCTCACTTTCCCATTCATTACCTGGAATCTCATCACCCTCTGTAGAGTACTCTTCTTCAATGAGGATATCCATCATCACTTCTTCTTCGGCATTCATGTATCTTTCTTGCTCTGTAAAAGGAGTAGAATCAAAGACAGCTTCATCTGAATCATATGTTTCCTCTTCTTCTTCTTGATCAATCTCACATACGGCGTATCTCACAAGACATTTGTCAATAATCTCTGATTTTTCAATATCATCCTCTTTAGTGACCAAAACTGAATATTCCATGAACTCTTCACCATCAACCTCTTCATATGTTGTATTCCACACCGGGTGCATAGCATGAGTAAAGTCTTTTTCTTGTACAGGTTCATAGATGTATTCGACATCGTCCTCTTCACTAGTATGTATGAAAGATTCTCGAGATGCAGGTGAAGATGGGCTATATTGTAAAGGAAAGTCTCCAGTATCTTCCATTGAAGAATCACTTTCCCACTGATGTTGAAAACAATTTAGATCTGATAATGGAACTTCTATATGATCTCCCGTTCTAAAAAATTCTTCCAGGAAGAAATCATCTTCAAAAAGAAGGTCATGCTCTTGTTCTGCTTGTAGAACTTTTTGAGTCTCTCCCTTGGATATATTTGACATAGGTTCTTCAAACCAGCCTTCAAAAGACGAGAAAAATAGATCTAATTCATCATTGTTGCATTCTTGAGAAGATTGTCGCATTTCTTCTTCACCAAAGAAGGTTTGTAAGTTGAACATTTCTTCAGATTCCTTCTCTGATTTGTCAACCGCACAGACAACTTCCTGATTTTCTTCAGTTATTTCAGATAGCATAACATATGTACCAGGACCCATTTCTTGGTATAGCACTTGTGCTTGAGGATCCTGAGATTTCACCACCGTGAACCGCGACTTGGTTTCAGGTTCCAATTTGAAATTACCTTTCTTTAAAGGAATGGTTGCAGATGACCAATCCAATTGTATTTCCCCTCCAAGGTCTTTGCAGAAACTTCTACTTAGCAGCATCCCATAGCTGGCTGGAATGTCAGCTACCAAGATAGTCATCATTATTCTCTTCTCTGGGCAAGCCGCTAATCGAACTTGAGCATCCTTCAATTGTCTAACCAAAGGTATTGATTTAGACTCAAGCGAATAACACTTGTCATGTGTTTTGGTGCACGAGAGTCCCAAAGCGTTCATTACCTGCAAAGGCATGACATTGTCTGAGGCTCCTGAATCAATGATACAATTGCTCAATTTATAACCTCCTATATACAGAGAAATATAGAAGGGCTTTGGCTTCTCTCCTGCTGGAACAGAAGATTCTAGCAATGTGGACTGCATGACAGTAACTTTCTTGACATACTTGACAATTCTATCCAGCTGATCTGGATGGTCTTGAAGGTACTCCAGTTGAGAAATCTGCACCTTTGTCTTGATCATGGAATCGACTATATCAAAATTTGTTGAAGATGAATTTTGAGTAGTTTGAACACTTTCACGTGATGGCTGAGCATTGGAAGTGGAAGCCACTTCCTTTTCCTTTTCTTTTGGTCTTTGTCTATCCTCTCCTTCCTTCTGTGCTTTAAAATGTTGAGTACGTGTAAACACAGGAGTTGAAAGATTTTCATGATTCACTACAAGAGAATATTGACGAAAATCGTCTTGTTCTTCCTTCATTATAACGGGTTCATTCTAGAAGTATCCCGTGGTAGAGACGCCATCGAAGTTGTCCGTCTGTGGTAAGACAACATTTGCACTTGGGGAGGGAACAATGTTTGAAATAGGTGCAGCATCAGCATATCCCATGATTTGATTCATCCTTAAATTTTCAGGACACGTGGCTTCGGTATGTGCATCAGTCTCATGAAAGGAACAAAACACTGCATTTTGAGCAGCATCAACTGCTTGCCTTGGTGGAGGTGCTGGCAACCTGGGCCTATAGTTATTGAAAGGCTGAAAATTGTTCCTCTTAGGCTGATATGGTTGCTGAGGCTGATACTGTTGCTGTGGTTGATATTGTTGTTGCGTGGGTTGCCCCTGAGTAGGCAACTGTCTCTTCATGATAGTCACTTCGTTTGCTACCTTATGCAGCAGTGGATCTGCAAAGCTCTGAACTAGAGGCCTGATTGAATCCGTTTTCATCTTGCCAGAGGTAATCATGTCGTCCTCTAACTTGATGGCATTTTCTTGTGCATTGGATAATTCTGTTTCATTAGCCGATCTCAAAAAGAAAGCTATCTCAGAAGGAAGAGCGTTAATGAAACTGCTCAACAGAATTTGTGGAGATGGATTAAGAGTATGAGAAAGACGTGTAACTAGGCGATTAAACCTTGCCACAAACTCCCTCATTGGTTCATTGTTTTCCATCTTTGAATTTGAGAGTTGGGCGAATAATCTGTGACCATCTTCGGCAGGCTTGAACCTTGCCAAGAATTTCTCGCTCATAGTTGCCCAACTTGTAATGATTCCTGGTTCCAGATGATTGAACCAATCGGCAGCATTTCCTGCGAGAGTCTCAATGAAGAGACGCACGGCGACATCTTCATGTGATACATGCAAAACAGTGCAAGCTGTTGTGAATGCAGAGATGTGTTCATCAGGATGTTGAGTTCCATCGCCATGGAACCGAGGAAAGTGCTTCCTGGACCCCTTTGGTAAATCATGATGTGCTTGTAGGGCCAAAGGTCCAATATTATTACCCCAAGGCAACGGTGGCGGTCGCCTTCGATTTGGATCATTGTGATTGTTGTTATTCGCATCACCCATTGCTCTAGGCTGGATTACTGGTTCTTCTTGTAATTCTTCCTGCTTGACTTCAGGAACTATCTAAATTTCACGAGCTATGTTGGATGCTTCTCCAACTTTTATAGAATCAAGATCTTGAAAGAAAGGATCCGTAGCACCACCTTTTCCTTTTCTTGAATAAACCCTGTGAGCCAGGATTATCTATTGCCACGCGGGAGGTGGTAGTACTGGTCTTCTTGCTGCAAGATCTGCTTTGTGTTCTTCTTCGTCAAGGATAGCAGCTGCGTTTCTCCATTGATCAGGACTTTCCTTTTGTGCAAATATGAAACTTCTAATGCTGCTAATGATGTCCGTTTGCTCTCCTTCCACTCGTACAAGATTTGGTTGAATAACAGGTGGTGTAAGATTTGGTTGTTGAACTGGAGCAGAAGGACGCCAGAGAGTCATTACCGTGTCATAAGCCTAAGCTTGCTTGAAGTTTTATGCCTCGTGCACCACGGTGGGCGCCAGAAAATTGTTGGCGTTTCAATTCGCACCTCTGGTATGCAATTTGAAAACGGACAGCTATACACAGATAAACTGCTCTCCTATTGGAAGGGGGAGTTCCCTTTCTTGCTGATGTTCGCTAAAAAGATAACTTGAATGAAACTTCGCCTATCTTCTTTTTGATTCTCAGCTGCAGAGCACAAGGTTATAAAACTCTAAACGCTGCAGAAGAGGTTTTTCCTTTTTAATAAAACTTCTACTACAACTAGCATAGACTAATGACGCTTTCAACCTCCTGAGTAAATTCAGAGCAAAGGAAGTTGAAAGTGAACGGGGAATGATTGTTAACACAAAAACTCAAGTAGTTTCCCTCCAGATTTACACCACAAGACTAAGAGTACTTTAAGGATGAAAGCTGAAAATGAAAGCCACAGAAGCTACACATCTGACGACGAAAACTTGATGAATCGATATAGAATATCAGAGCAAAGTAGGCATGAGATTTCTATTCAATATCAGAAAGTTTAATACAACTCCAGGACAACCAGACTGTAGCAAAAGATAGGCATACAGTAAGCGATCAAACACCAGAGAACACTGAACACAAATGAACAGACACTTGGAATAACAATGTTTGCAGGCTAGAATAGGCACAGCAAATTTGCTATCACAACTACCATTACCAATAATGGGCAAGGATGCCCTTATTTATACTAAAATCAAAGGAGTAGGGAACCCTAAAATCTCCTTGATTAACCCTAACTTGCCAACTCGCAAGCTTTATTACTATTCTAAGACAAAGATACAATAAACAAATGCTTTAAAGCAATCTGCTTTAAAGCAAAAAGATTCCAACTATCACAAGGTGCTTTCTTTCTAAATATAGAATGGATGAGCTTAGGATGAAAGCACATGCTTTAAAACAAAAAGCATATGTTTTAAAGTTGCTTTATTTTGGAATGCATCCTCATCAACATTCTAGCCATTTTGGTGATGTCATTCGTCGATATTCTGGGAAACAATATCTTCTAAAAAGCGAGTGACCGCATCTCTGCCAGGAACACTGATACTCTCTAGAACAATATTCTGATTCTCTAACATCTCTTCACCATTGGCAACCATCTGAAGAAATTCGTGAACTTCAACCGCAGCCTTGTCAAATTTCACTGACATTGTGGCAAGACGACTCATCTTGCCGGCATTGATATCATCATTAAAGTTGTTGCAGACGAGAGTCTGGAACTCTGCTTGCACTTCCCCGAGGTCATATAGGGTACCATCTTCTTTCTCATATGAACACGGGATCTGAGAGACAAAGGATCTGACGAACTTGAGGATGCCGATTACCTTTTCTTTCCATTTTGTCAACTCTGAAATCATACTATCATAAGTTTTTACTGTGAAAAGATATTGCGCTTTCCAAGTAGAAACTGTCTTCTTATCTTCAGCTGAATCAATAGTATCAAGTACAATCTTCAAGTCGGAGATAATGATCTCAAACACCGGTCTATTTTCTGCCATGATCTGCTGTGACCCCTGTATGCCTTGGCGTAAATCATGAGCGTTGTACTTCAACTGATAAATCTCTGTAAGTACAACTCTCCCTTTGGTCACAAATTATTCTACCCAACTGTCCATGTGCCTCCCATAGAGGACCAACTTACTGAAATGCCACTGATCGGCTGGTGATCCAAGACTCGGTGGAAGAAGCAAATCAACCTGTGAAGTGCCATGGAAAAGGTTGGAAATATATTGCCGCAACTGTCGAACTTCAGCTTTGAGAGTTGCCTTGTCTTCTCCATCTCTCAACACCCTTTCCTTCAAGCTATCCGCTGCAACCTCAAAGAGATTGACATCTGCATGGCGAGTACTTCTGCCGAGGTTATCTTTGACAATTGTGAAGTCATCAACCTCGACATCATTAGCACTTCTATTTTCTGGAGGTGTTGCAGTCTCAAGAATGATTTCTCCATCTGCATTCTTCTCAATGCGAATCTGCTTCTTCAGCTGCTTGTCTGGTGTGTCTTGATAGACGCTTTTCAGCTCTGTTAAGTCCAGCTGATATGAGGGCTTTCTTCTCTTCCTTCCCAGAATGTTTTCAAGCCAGGATGAGCCATCCTCTCTTGGAAACTTGGTTCTCGCCTCATCAGCTCCTGATGAATCAATGCTTGCATCAAAGTTGCGAACCGGTGAATCTGGCTCTGAATCTATGTGAATAGGAGAAGGGATCGGTGAAGGTGGAGACATCTGATCTGAAGGTAACACTTCATCATGCGGCGTTGTTTCAACAGGAGCTTCTGGTTCAACTGGTGGATGTTCTGTTGGACATGAGCTGGAGACTCCTCTTTCTTCCTCTTTAACTTTGCCATTTTTGTTCCCTCTGGGAGAACACTCATAGCCTTTACTCTTTGTTTTGGCTTGGAAGTGGAAGGTTCTGATGGTTGCACAACTGGCGGCTCTGCTACTGGAATATCATCCTTCCGCTTAGTCTTCAAGAATATCAAACTATTTTTAACCACTCGACTTGTTCTCTCCTCAATGGAAGTACTCTCTTTTACTGACCAATTAACTAGCGGCAACGGTTGTTGCTCAATTTGATCCCTGGAATACGTGGGAAGTAGAACTTCACCACTCTCTGTCAAACCCTCTATGTCCTCTGATAGGATATCAGACATTTGCTGAAGAGTGAACCTGCTGTAACTGCGTCTTCGCACTTCATACTCATCAGCACAATTAGCCCAGAAGTCTTCAACTGCAAACTTGTGTGTACAATTCTGACCAAGATGTGATGCATAGACACCACGGGGATCATATGAAGATCTCCTGTTGAAAGACTTAAGACCATATCTGGATGATTCATTACCGATTGCCTTGGCATCTGCTCCAGATCTACATCTGTAAATACTCATCCCAAGTGGAAAATTGAAGGCAGTCTTGCGTCTGCTACGCAAAAATGTATGCACTTGATAAGCTTGCCTCAAAAATTCCATAAATGCTATTTCATCTGTAGGATATCGCGGCAACATGGCTGGCTCTCCTGAGAAGCCATATACTCTGATGTAGGAAAAAGTAGGAAATTGGATAAACCAATCAGCCCATTTTGCCATTGCTATTCTAGCCTCTACAGAAAACCGTATATGCAACTCCTTGTCCATGTCTCGCACTGCATGCATCAAGAATGCATCATTCACGCGCCTGTAATGTCGTTCAGCTTGAGAGATCTCTAATTGCGGGAAATGATGATACACATGCTGAGTACCCAGAGTTCCAACAACATTCAAACCTCTAAATTGACCTTGAAAAGCCATCAAATACACAAGGTATGATATCATATGGAATTCATGAACCCTTTGAAAATCAATTATTTGTTGGTGGAGACAATCACTGATTAGTGCCGACCAATCATAGAATTCGGTTCCGTCAACAATCTAGGACATGATGTAAAACATCCAAGGCTGAAATTTGTTTGCATCTGCTTGACCCGTGATACGACTTAGCAGAGTAATCATTATTGCATGCTCCTCCTTGAATTCTCCACGTTCAACGTTCTTTGGCATAATATTCTGTTTTTCTTTCAACCACATCTGACCAATCTTTTTTCTGTATTTTTCCTTATCATTATTCCAAACCCTCTTGCATTCTTCAAGTGAAACAGTTAAGTTCTCTCTCCAAATAGGTATAATAAAACACTTTTCAATGTCGTTTGGCCTCAAGCTGCAGAGTACACGTCCATCACCCGACTGAATTTCTCTTGTGACCGAGTTGTAATGTGTCACACAAGCAATCACAAACTCGATACTTTGCACGGTGATAGGAAAGGATGCTGCTGCAAGCAAACCGGAGTGTCCAAGATCCCTGATGGCATTATTTCTTGCATCCTCCAAGGAGTGTAAATTGATTACTGGAAGTACTTTATGCAAGTCTGTTTCACAAGTTTTCAGGTAATCATGAACCAATGTTGTTTTGTGCCTGAATTGTGTTGGAGAGTACTGCATATTGTAAGATTTGAAAATCAACTGTGAACACGCTTATGTTGGAAAAAGTATTGAACAGATGGATGAAAATTGTTTGCTGATTTTTAGAAAAAGCAGAGTGTGAGCTAAAAAAAACTGGCACATGGGTTTTGTAGATAATTCCGTTTCTAAGCAACCCAGATTGTCGGATTTTGAAAAAGCGGAGATTTTCTCGAAAAAGCAGGAAAAAAGCAGTTTCCCAAAAAAAAGCACAACTCCTAATCTTCAAGAGAATGATAATCTAGATGGACCCATCTCAACGAAAACTGAAAAAGCTCTGGTCGGATTTCTGAAAAATGATCTCCTTGAAACAAGGACCCTGAAAAAGCAAGCCTCTCTTCTTCCTCAACCCGAATCTATGAAGAAAACTGAAAAAGCACCTGGTTTGGGTCTTCAAATCTCCGTTGAAAGAAAAATAAAATCTTTCCTTTGGATGCAACCTGCAAAAAATAATGAGATAAAGAAGCCCAAAGCTTGTCTTTATAAATCTTTTGGTCGAAAAAAGCAGCTTTACTTGTGTGAGAAGAAAACTTCATCCTCATCCATGAAGAAAGCAACTTTTAAAGCAAAAATCTTCGAATAGGAAGAATCCCTATTTTGTAGGAGCCTATGGCTTCATGTGCAAGATGACAAAAAAATATCTTCTTTGATGATGTCATCGAATGCGCAAGTTGGAAGAAGTGTTAACAAAATTTTCTTCATTTTCGACACTTCAACACTCGTTTTGACTCAAATATGGCCTATCTTCGACTTTGACAAGGTGGAAAAATGTCATCATGAATTGAAAAAGCTAACTGATCCTGATATTTTGAAGATTGATCAACTGAGATTCCATCCCCTGCCTCCGTTCGACGATCTGACATCATTTGACCAAGTTTGACCTCCCTGAAACTGCCAACGGGCGAAGATTGATAACAAGGCATGTCGGAAAACACTGAAAACACAAAAATATTCTAACACTGCTCAAGATGGGCGCCCCAAGCCTCCTGGGGTGCCCAGTTTCCCAACACTTAGCCATTTTTTCAATTTTTCAACTTTTTCAATTTCTTGGTTTGTGTGCACGTTCCGGAGGCACAGGACCCCTGTTTGGCTATCGATTTCTATCAACTGGGATGGAAATGAGTCTGATGATCTGGCAAATATGCAAGCCTGATGAAAACTAAGCTGATTGTACCTTCTATTTGCCTCAAAAAATGTGCCGAACTGATCAACACTGAACCGGAGCGGGCAGACGAAAGGAGATTTGCGTTTTTCAAGAAAAACATGAAAAATAAACTAACACTGGTGAGGATGGGCGCCCTTAGCCTCTTGGGGCACCCATTTTGTCAACACTTAGCTATTTTTTGCAAAAAATTTCAATTTTGTACCTTTTCTCGATTTTCGTGCCCACAGCTCTTGTTCGGTCTTCGATTTTGGTCATTCTGACGATTGTCGAGGTGGGACGGAGGGTGATCTGAGTAGTCTAAACATATCTAAGATTAAATCCTGGCTTTGACTAACTTTTGACCGATTTTGACCAAGTTTGACCAACCGGAAAGGAGCTGACGGAAGCATTTTCGACGTTTCTCGAAAAACGTGAAAAAAAACTAACACTGGAGAGGATGGGCGCCCCTAGCCTCCAGGGGCACCCAATTTTAGCAGACTTAGCCACTTTTGTGATTTTCCAACTTTTCACTTCACCTTGGATCCATCTTGCATTGTTTTGCGTGCATCATCGAGTCGACGGCCGTTTGTCGGTTTTGCGTCGTTGAAACAGCGTTGGAAACTCATCGAAGAGATTTGGCAGGTGAACTTTTCTGTGTTGATGACTTTCGAGCTCATGCTTCACCTTGTGAAAAAGCAAAAATGACCCAGTAGAGAAAACTTGGTCGTTTGAAGATTCTGTCTGAACCGTGCCGATCGTGAAGGAAAATCGACCAATGAGAATCGAGCGCGACACCTGATTTGGAGATTCTATTTCTAAAAACTTTCTATTTTTAGAAAGTTTTGCCAACATCCATATCTCAAGAAACCCAGAAAACCTAACTCGACATCTATTTTTAGAAATTTCTAAAAATAGAAATTTCCATTTTTAGAAATTTTGCTTTTTTGACTTTTTGATGAAAAATTTTCTGGACTTGTTCTCAAAATGCCTTGATGAAGCAAAAAATTTGGTTGGGTACAATAGTTTATTTACAAGACCTATTTCTTTATCCTTTATCTGCATTATAGTAACTTCCAATTCTATAACTTTATTTTTAAGTGCCCTTATCTCATCTTCTTATTTCTCGATCAACTCACAGGCCTGCTCTAACTCCATCAAAGTTGTAGCAAACTCATTAACCCCTGCTATATGCTCATCTTATTTAATATTTTCAGTAATAAGATCCATAAGTTCTTCTCCCTATTCCACCATAAATGATTTTGCTATAGGCATCTTTGCTCCAAGTTCTCCTAGAACGGAGTCATCTACTACAAGCATTTCTATTGTAGGGTTCTTCATCACAAAACTTTTAGCTATAGGTGTTCTTCTCTTTCGTTTAGTGCTCCATGATACCTTTTCTTCTGAAATCTCCACTTCAGAATTACATTGAGCTTCTTTCTCCAATCATGTAGCTTGTTTACTAGCCATTGCTACTAAATTCTTAAGTCTCATAGATGACCTTACATTCAATTTTGGAGAATGGGTTTTTACCTGTGCTTCATCCTCATATTTAGATTCTTCTATCCAAATTTGTTGCTTCCTTCACTTTCTACTATCTCCTATTGTAGATTTAGAGGGTGCTACTTTATCTCTTAGAGTAATACTTGTAGGAGGTATATTACTTGTTTTGAAAGCTGCATCATGGATAGGGGCACGATCATCTTCCTCTACAACATCTTCTCCTTGTGTAGCAGGTGTTGCAATGGACACTTCCCAAGTTAATTAGGGCTACCTTCATTTTAAGGCCTCTATTACCACCAAATTAATTAACCCATGATGAGCCAGGTATTTGAGTTTGCCATTTTGCACTTCTAGAGACACCTTTATGAAGTATTTGAATAAAAAAATATAGAACATTCATGATTCTTTGATGTCTCAAATGCACCATTAAATGAAGATGAGAAATATAGATAAATGCGTATCTTCCCTCATAAGTCACATACTAAATTAAAGCATACACCACTTCCAACCATAACTTTGGTAGTGAGATCCACAAGATTATTTGACCATGTGCCATTTGGGTTCACTCTCTCGACTTCAAAAACTCCTTGTGAATGCTTTCTAAATCTGGTCTACCAATGGGAAAATAGTGCTCCCCAGTGTTAGGGAACCTTGTAGACACCGTGAGAAACTCCACATCAAAAGGAAAATCAATGCCCTTCATTACAATTTTATTGTCCTGGCATCTCATACTGAAATCTAGGGCAACTTGGTTATTAAATCCCTGTAATCATTTGAAAAATGTTGTCCAACTTGCTACCTTAAAAATGCAATAAATTTTTGGCTTTTTCTTTAGTTGGTTAACACCTTTCAACTCTTTTCGAAATACCCTTTAGTTCTTTTCGATTAATTCCACCACCCATTGTGTTAAAACTTCAAGCCCTTGCCCTTTGCAACACTACTCAATGTGTTTCCACACCTTGTTGCTGCTATTATTTATTATTAGACCCATCTTAAATAACAAAAAATGACACATGTAAGGTGTCTACATTGGGATTGGACAACTAACAACTATTTCCCCACAACTTACAGAGTTGAACAAGCTTTTATGGAGTTTAATACAAGTTTACCAGAGTTTTTTTAGGGATCATCTTCCTCTTAGGTTTTATCAAGTGTTTTTTAGTTAGGAACAAGCTTTTATAAAGTCTTGTTGTAAGATCAATTATTGTAAGAACTATTTGAAATTTAATACATTTAATTTTTGTCAACATGTAAATTATTGTTGTAGGCATAATTATTGTAGAAATGAAGACATGTACAAATACTCACTAGATTGATTATATGGACTCTATTTTCAAAGAAAGAATGTGTTAGCTACATAAATATTAAAAGTATGAATAAAATGGAACTAAATAACACCACACCCCTGCAATCTATGAATTTATTATTTGTATAATGTGGCAATTATAAAAATCAAATACTTATTTTAAATTTTGAAGAAATTGAACATAACTCAATTTATCAATCAAAATCAACAATTTTCCAAATATCTAGGTTGTTTGTGTTTGATATTGATTGGAAACCATCTTCCTCTTCTTCCTTCTGTGTTTGAATCAATTCCCTTGAAAGCCTTTTCAAAGTACCTGGTTGGTTCCCTTTTGATTGAGAAAAAATATATGTCAGATCTCTTCTTTCACAAGCTGACTTTCAAATTGCCATAGCTTTGTCAAATGGAAATGTTTGAACATTGTATATAGTCATATAGAGCCTCAAACAATACTCTAATTTTTTTCAAGTTTATTTCATAACTTTGACTTAAAAAATGATAAGGAGCTAAAAACGCTTTCGTCCTCCACTGAACCCAAAATTATTGTTTGGCATAGATCTGCAAGTTTGAAATATTTTGAAATCAAATATCACAGAATTTCACTCAAACTTAAGGTTTTCCATAACATGGTTATTGTTCACCATCTTTAAAAGGATGGTCAAGAAATTTAAACTATTCAACCATTGCTAATGCGAACTAGACAGATTGTTCTGCCAACTTTGTCTTATCTATTATTCCTTCTATTTGTACTCCATTTATGATCAACCAAGTACGACACCTTGCTTTGAATATTCCATGGAATACTAACAAAAGACATGCTAATGGCATTCCAATATTGAGGATAAACTATAGCCATTGCTTCCAGAAGTTGATCTTGAGGAAAGCATTCTCAGATTTTAGAAGACAAACTTCTCGCAATTTCTTGCAATGTATCCTTTGTAGAAGACACGAGATCTTTAAAATCCTCCCTTCTAAGAATTTTTTGTCTAACCCTAGAGCTCCATCCAACATTACTAAATCAGTGTAATTCTATCATATATCTACACATTGATGCACATAAATCACCTACATCATTGTGTTACGGGAAAATATGGATATAATATCAATGATTAATAATAACCCAATAACTCAATAGAAATTGCAATAATCAAGATTCAAAACAAAGAAAGATACCTTACAAACATTATTACTTCGCGGCTTCCATTGGTCGCCTAATCTCAAATTGATCTTTCGTGTGAATGAAGCCCTCAGAAAGCGCACTTCCTTGCTTTTTTCTTCAAGCTGACAATAGAGAAACGACTATGATAGTTCTTGTAATGAAGAGGATCTTCAATACAATAAAAATGGTGATCGCAAGCTATGGAATGGTGTTGGGTGCCAAAGGCGCGTTGTGATTCCTTCAGAGTAAGTTTACTAAAAGCTTGGATGATTGAAATGGAGGAATAAGGGTTGTATTTATAGGTTTGAGAGAGAGAAGAAAAATAGTATAGAATGAATAAGAAGATCAATGGTTGAGGAAATTTGAGAGATGTGCGCAAATAGGAAGAGGACAATTGTCCTGCTCCTTCATGCAACAGGGGAGTTAATAGAATAGATTGAGGAGTTAACTGAGTGGACTGATCAGTTAACAAAATAGACTAATCAGTTAAGTGAATTGATTGATTAGTTAACTGATTTGAAGTGGAGGATAAATAAGACGTGTGTGAGGGAATAAATGCTAATTAAATATTAGAATATTTAATTACATGTGCATGTGGATTTATTGAATTATTTTTTGGTATTAATTCAATTTTGGAGGAAATAGATAATTTAAATAAATATTTGGATTTATTTAAATATAGAGAATGAGAATAATTAATTAAATAATTTGGTATTATTGAATTTAGAATGATTTTAGAAGAATTTCGGAAGACTTTAATTAAATAAATGATTTTATTTAATTTTGTGGAGGAATATGAATCAAATAAATAAATTGATTTATTTATTTATTGATAGAGGAATAAGGATGAAATAAATATTTAAAATATTTAATTAGATAGAGTCATGCCATTTTTAGGTGTATACATTTTGCCCCTCTTTGATGCAATGTGTTTTATCACGTTGTTTCAAAGAATAATTTTTTTTGATAATGATACATGCCTCAGTTTGCCCCTGGTACGGGTTTAACAACGCTAGGATGCCCCCTCGGGAGATTGGATGGGAAGAAAAGGATAAAGGACGTGAGATGAACAATCTCACGATGAAGAAGGTTGAAGAATAGGTTGGGGTGAAGAAAATAGGTTACTGCTTGAGAAAATGGAGGGAAAAAAAGGTACGAAGAAAGAGTTGAATGATACGTGATGCAAGATAAAATGATAACACACACAACCAAGTAAGAAAGTATGCACAAATGACACAAGAACAAACAAGTTATTGCCCCTGTCAAGCGATAAACCAATGATTAATCGATAATGATCGACGATAGTGTCGTCATTGCGGGGAACAATAGATCCCTAGATCAACACAAAGGATAGTGTTGTCATGGCAGGGAATGATATATCCCTAGATCAACACGATAGCCGTGGGAAAGATATATCCCACTAATAATTATGATTGATTGAGTTGGTTTACAACAAGATTAGGATCAAGACCACTGATTGCGATTGGATGATATGACAAGAATGATTTGACTTGATTGGTATGGATTTAAGGATGGACTTACATTTGGATCATTGCTTGGATTGACTACACAAGGATGAAAGACACAATGATAGATATAAACTTGATTGATAGAAGAAACATGAATGAAGGAATCACAAGCTTTTATTTATTTGCAAACACTGGCACTGTGAACAAATCTTTATTTATGGATGGTATATTGAATGCAATTGGATACGTTATGGATGTGGATATTTGTCATCTTGATAGTGCAAGTATTTTGAAGTGCCTATTTCATCATTGGGCGCTTTTTATTTCTTTTCTCTTTTTGAAATGTTGTAAGAAAATACAAGCATCGAGGTATAATTAAACCAGGATGACCTGAGTATCCCTTACATGGATTTTGATATAGCAAGTTAATACAAGCATTTGGTCAAAATTGAATCTAGATGACCTGAGTATTTATTGAGTTTCAACAGACAAGGATTGCCCTATTTCATGTTTAGACTTAAAACGTCCTCGATGATCTTTTGTTGATCATGTCGTTAGACAAAAGTCACCACAGTACTAAAGGTTGATCCACAAATAGTAGACAAAGAAAGTGATTATGCCCCCATCATAGCTTCTCTAGTTTTTGACATCCTCGAGTAGCATAGAAAGACATAATAACAAAAATCAAGACTCTGTAATGTAACTTGCTCACAAACACAAAACATTCTTGCATTAGATGTGTCTTCTTTCCATAATTTAGATAAAATCAGTTTGAGAGTTTAGGTACTTGTTTGTTTTGTTGTGGATAGGTCGATATTTTGCTTCAAAATTTCTATTTGGAAGCGTGCTTTTGTTGTGCGTGTGTGTCTAGTGAAAGGTATCATAATCCTTATTGGTGTCCTCTTAGAACATGTGACATTCAAGAATCCAATTCCATAACCAGGTCGAGGACTTGCCCCCAGTTTAGAAAAAGGATCAATTTATTATGGATGAATTGACAAACAGATATGAAGAAACGGGCCCTAAGTGACTGACCTAGTGCCTCGGGGGCTCATTGCTAAATGGCCTTGCCTACGTGACGACGCAAAGGCAACGTAGTTCGGGGTGAACTTGGTGGACCTAGGCGATGGGAAAGACGAGGAATCATATGGATAGAAGGATAGACGACACTTGATGGAATGGATGAGCATCCTCGGGGGCGCATCGATGATGGTCTTGCCTACGTGATAGCTTAGAGGTGATGTAGTTCGACAAGACAAGATACTAACGATGGATGCTATGACAGGCTGACACTATGGATAGGATACTGGATAAACCTTAGGTAGTTAAGGAAATAATGTCGGTAGAGTATCAAGCCATGATAGGTTATCACTAGGTGGTTTTGCGAAACGGATATGATCTGATGATGGATGATGGAAGGTAACGTGTACCTCCACTAAACGCCACGAGCCGTGACATTGAATTTTATTATTTTTGAGACATTTTATGATTTTGGCATGAATGCAATGTGGAACAAACAAAATGACTGCTCTTAAATACAATTTTAAAATCAGGTGGTGACAGGTTGTCCTGATATAAGAGACCTATTCAAGGATGTGAGATAGGATTTAGGGAAAACTCAAGTGGGGAGTGAAATGAATTACGGAGTGTTTCTGCTTTCTAGGCTTTTGCAAAAGGCTAAACACTGATCCACATCTAGATAAGACAATCTGACAAGATTTCAACTTAGGCAAGTAACAAATTTTATTGATGTTCGCTAGACTTAGATCATAGATGGCAAGCAAGATAGACCTGGGGTAAAGGATATTCAGGAAAGAACAAGGGTCCCTAGATAGAAGATGATCCTAGAGACTACTAGACTTGTCGGTTTAGCTCAGCTAGTGCGTGTGTGTGCTTTGTACCTTTCTTTCTCTGTTAGAATGTCACTCTTGAGGCTTCAAACTTAGATTGATCTCCACCCAAGAGTACGGACATTCAACAATCTTCTCTCTTTCACTCTTTTTTTTTTTTGTATTTTCCTCTCTTGACTTTTTCTCATTTTTTGGATTTTGATTTTTCAAGAAATGAATGCTTTCAGGAACTTTGATATGCCATACTTTGATCTCTCAATTTTCACTTTTTTGACGCTCTTATTTTGATCACTCATTTTTTTATTCACTTGTATCTTGGATTGCTTCCTTCAGAGTTTTGATCTTCCTGACGTTTTTGGCCAAGAAAGATAAGGGGTTGAGCGCCACCTAAAGTTTTCGTAATCCGGTCGGACTTCTCTACTACTAGGGAAGAAACGGGAAGGTCTACTTGCAAGCTTCCTTTGAACACTGTAGGTTTGAAAACTGACTCCGTTTGGACCTAAAATCTTGACTCATTAAGATTGGAATCAGTGTAAAGCTAAGAGCTAGGCTTTGATTAGAATCACTAGGAATGAAGGGGGATAATGGCAATTGTGGAAAATGAGGGATCTCCAGGTCCTAAAATGATGATGCATATCTAGGCAACCCAAGGCACCTTACTGCAAGGAAAATAGCATAAGAGAAAATCACTAATAGTAATGCAAGATGAATAGAATGATACAGAAATGCAAGAAAACTACTTTTTTGACACTTTTGATGGTTTTACAATTTATTTTTTTTGGTATTTTAGACATAATACTTCCTGAGGTGAAAGGCATTGACCGCTTTGCCAAATTACTCTCCCTCCATTGTGGACAAGAGATAAGCACCATTTCTAATATCTGCTTTAACCATGTAGGGGCCTTTACAGTCTTCTGAAAAGACTCTTTTTCATCTCTTTTTCTTGTTTTTCGTGCTACCTCTTCTCAAGACCAATTCTTTGATTCTGTAGGGTTTATCCCTTGAATCCATCGGTGCCAACTCAGTGGTTTCCCTTGGCATTGTGAGACACAGTAAATCCTAAAAGGCATGTTGATGGGAAGGGGTCTAATACAGGACTCCTTCACATTTGAGTAATTCTGTCAACAGATCAAATTGTAGATTTTTATTTCAAGTCTCTCTTGTATTCTTTGTAAGAATTGGAATAGTTCAAGAGGAGTTTGTGGTTCCTTTTGTTCGTCAAGAGGGAGAAAGCTTATACTCGTCCTCCCATTGGGCTCTGGTCTTAAGTCCATGGCATATCCTATGTAACTGCGTGGGAGTTCAAAGATGACAGGGTCGTCAACATCGACTGCCACTCGCATCTTCTATTCTATGTGAAAGAGGCCTTCGCTTTCTTCATCCTTGTTGGGAAGTCTTTCAACCATTTTGATTTGCACTTGAGGTACTTCCCATTCACTGGGTTCATCTGATTGAACCGAGGTAGAGGTGCCTGGTTCGTCTTGTTGTTTGGATACCATGAACATCCTTAGTAGCATTCCGATGACATTGGTTGATTCGTTATCAATAGAATGCGCCTCTTCCATGGGCATTATAGGTTCAGATGATCCTGTTTCCTTTGGTGTGTTAGGGATGCGTGACTCATTTAACAGTGACAACAGTGTGCAACCTTCTGATAGGTTCTCCTCAGCATCTGAGAAAGTGTGTGGGTCTACATTTCTCAGATCTAACACGATGGTTTTAAACATTGGGCCTTCAGTTATGTGTGGTTACTCTCCTATGCAAGGGAAGAGTTCATAAGATTCTTGGTTGTCGATCATGAGTACCTCTAAGGGGGATCAGAGTGGTCCGTCTTGTTCAATCAATTCCACGATCTCAATAGTCTTATTCTGGGGAACCATTTCCCTCTATTTTGGTAATGGCTTGTCTTCAAGAGTTTTGATTTCTACGGTGTTTGTGGTCTTTATTATGCTAAAAGGTTCTGGATCTCCCTTGGTGACATATATTTTACCTAAATGCAGGAATTGAGCTTCTTGAAATAATGTGGAGGGTACAACTTTCATCTTGTGTATCCACGGTCTACCTAGGAGAATGTTATATCTTGTGTCTTTGTCGATGACGTAGAATGTGGTAGGAATGGTCTTAGGTCCCAAGGTTACTGGGAGGGTAATCTTGCCGATGGTGGTGGTCTGTAGATTATCATACCCGCGTAGAGTATCTCATGAAGCAGTGATATTAGTGTACCCATAGCCCATCCTCTCAAAGAGGGAGAAATAAACTATGTTAACTGCTGCCCCATCATCGATTAAGGTCCGTTTGATACATGTATTGTAGATCCACACTTGTAGGTATAACACAGGGTTTCCTTGTTTTGTTAATTCTGCCTCAAAAGGCATCTGTCGTAAGTCAAAGAAGAACCCTGGATCTTCGAGTTCTAAGATTGGTGGGCTGATGGTGTAGTCCACATACTTTAGATTATACTCTTGATGTAGATCTTGATTTCCTTGAATGGAAGTGGAAGTGCGAGAGTCTTGGATAAGCTCAATATCTTCTAGATGGTAAACAACATAAGGATAGAGGTCCATATGCTTTAGATTATACTCTTGATATAGATCTTGATTTCCTTGAATGGAAATGGCAGTGGGAGAGTCTTGGATAGGCTTGATATCTTCTAGATGGTAAACAACATAAGGATAGAGTGGAATGTGGCTCGAACTCACGACAGAAGATTCTTCAACATACTTGATTGGTAATGGATTACACAATGGGGTTGGGGCAATGGGCATGTTTGGAGGCTCTGCAATAGGCTCTTGACAAATAGGATCTTGATGTATAGGATCTTCAATAGGTTTTTCGATAGTTGTTTTGATAAGCTTTGCGACAGGTGTTTTATGATACGGGCATGGTTGATTCCGTGCTAATAGCCATTGGATCACATCCTTCATGAGTGTATGGGTAGATGGACAATACAATGGATGGAGAATAATGGTAGATGGTGAGGGTGATGGCCTTGGAGGGAGTGTGTGCAAGGTGATTTTTTTACTGCTGTTGGTGATATGGCAATTAGAGTCAGTGTTGGAATCCGATTGTGTGTTATACGTGGGCACATTGATTTTCGGGATATGCTCTAATATGTGATTAACAGTGTGCTCGAAAGGTATGTTTGTGTAATTTACATCCTGTTTCCGTTATTGCGATTTTGTCAGTTGTTGTTGTTGTTGTTGTGATTGTTCTGCCTGTCGTGGTTAAGGAGCGGATCCTTGTACACCACATGTGATTCGTTAGATGGGTGGTCTTCTGTGCCAACATGATTTTGGTCTAACAAGTCTTGTATGACATTTTTCAAATGAATATAGTCATTGGTTTTATGTCCTTTTCCCCTATGGTATTCATAGAAATCAGTGTCTTTCCACCAAGAAGGTTTGACTTGAGGTTCATAGTCACTTATGGAGGGAAGGGTGATCTCATTGTTTGCCAATAACTTTCTCAAAGCGGACTCTAATGACTCCCCTAGTGGTGTAAATTTTCATCTAGGAGGGTAGTTGTACAGTTGTATCAGTTCATTTGACGAAGGTTTGCTCGGTGTTGCGTTGTTTAAGGCTCCTGAGGTTGAAAATTGGTTGTTTGGGAGCCACATTTTTGGCATCAACCACCCCATCATTCACGATGTTCTTATTCTTAGTCTAAAATCATGGTTTATCTGTGTTGACATTTGCACTAGGAGTGTCCTTGTAAAGTTTGATTTGGCCTTTTGCTATCAAAGCCTTTTCAATGAGTAAACCCATCTCAATGACCTTACTAAAAGAAGGAGGGCATTGTATTTGAATTTGGTAGCTAAGGTCAGCATGTAGGTTGTGGACAAACATTTCAAGCAATTATTTTTCGGGTATGTGATGTGGACATTTGCTTGCCAATTGTCTCCATCTTTGTAAGAAAGAGGCAAAGGATTTTCCACCCTTTTGTTTAGTGTTACAAAGATCTAACAGTGAGATGTCATGCTCAATGTTGTAGGAGAAGTGTGTGACAAACGTATCCACTAGTTTGTTGAAGGTTCTAATGTCGGGAGGTAGTCTAGAGCACCACTCCATAGCTTGTCCTCCCAAGCTCTTTGGGAATAGTCACATGAGATAGGTGTCATTGTGGGCGACTTCAAGGCATGCTGCACTAAATTCTCTGATGTGGTCTCTTGGATCACCCTTTCTGTGATATTTGTCAAATTTTGGTACCTCAAACTTTGAGGGGAAAGGTATCATGATCAAGGGCTTGTCAAAAGGATATGGTGAGATATCCTCTAGAGAACAGTGTTTTGTTGATGCTCCAGTTTGAATGCCTGCGAGCTGTTGTTGCAAGGCTTGGATTCGTTGAGTCAATAAGCCTAGAGGGTTCGTAGTATCAATGGTTGTCTTGCCTTTCTCTATGGTTCTTTCCTCTCATGTGCTATCCTCGTGGATTCTTTCTTCTTCAGTTTCCTTTAACGCAGTGACGTCAAAGTCTTTTGGGGGCTTAACTCCTTGGTTTGCTAGGTAAAGAAAGAATTTGCTAGGGTCTTGATTGAGCACTTTGTCCATCATGCGTTGGAACTTTCAGTCTTGTTGAGCTTGTAGAATGTCCTCATGAGAAATCTCCTCATCACTGTCATGAGGAGATGGGACAATTTTGTCGGATGTGCCCGCCATTTCAAGTTGTTTTTGTTTTTTGGATCTAGTTAGGACCATGAAATGTGACTTGGGATGGGGTGGAGTGAGATTGGGTGTTTTGACAAGATGTGCTTGAAGGTTGTAGTGAAGGGGATACTTGTGGTGATAGGATTTTGACAAGGGTTTTCTTGGATCAATGGTGTCAAACGAATCAGTTGATACAAAATGATAGCCACAAATAAGGATGTTAGGAATCTGATTATTTGATAGGGACTAGCTTTGCACCCACACAACTAGTGAAAGTTTCGAGAGAGAAGGATGATATATCCTGTTAGTGGAGACTTTACTAGTGATTGTTTAAGGCTGATATGATCTAAAATTACCTTGCTGTAACCTGGTTTGGATACTTTGACTTGGTTAGGGGAAGTTTTGTGAAGTTTTGGATGAGGTGAGTGTTGGAAAAGTAGCTACATTGTGGAAATAGACAGGATAAGTGACTTGCACAGTTAATATGATCTAGGAAACTGAAACATGGGTGAAATGGGTGCTCGAAAAGATAATTGTTTTTCTCAGCAAATGTATGGAATAGATCACTGTGACAGATGCGCAGGAATAGAGGATAAATGCGCAGTAATAGAGAGTAAATGTGCAAGACTGGTAAAAAGTGCATGCGCCAGAACAAAGGATAGATGCATAGTTACAGGCAGCAGATGCGCAGAACTGGTGAACAATGTATGTGCAGCAGAATTAAACAAATACGCAGCAGGATTGAGCAAATGCGCAGCAAAAAGCAGATGCACTGCAGGATGGAGCAAAAGCCCAGCAGGAATGAATAAATGTGCAACTCTGTGTTTTTGGTTGATTTTTGACTAATTTTTCAATGTTTTTGGTGTTCTTTGGCTAAAAGTTGGTCTCTTTGATTTGATTTTTCAACTATGGCAAGAAAGACACAGCACACACAAAGAATATTTTCATGATTTTTTATTTTTTTTTAGATTTTGACTTTTTTTTGACTAAAAACAAGTACAAATCCTAGGATGGTAGGGGCAATATAAACTAAATTCTCACTTAGTTTTTACACCAGCTACGCTATTCAAAGCGGATAACTTAGGAACTTGGGACATGAGCTCCCCCTTACAAGTGTACAAACTTCTCTGGTACACCAAGTTCCGGGTTCCTAAGACTCGCAAACCTTAGGATTTCCCTGTTATCTCTACTATTGAATCGTAAGTACGTGAGTCATCTTAGGAAGATGATAATTGCTCTTTCCGGCACCAGTTTATAGGGGGTTTTGGCCTCTAAAACAATGGATAAGTAGTAAGGGAAACCGTTCGAGTGGTTATACGTGTGGCAACGCTACTCTCCATTATGGAGTCTCCCAGCCTTCAAGGGTTGCGCCTTGGAGGGTTTTGGGGGAGGTTGGTTGTCGGTATAACTAAACAACATTCATTGCATGAAGCTTTCGCCTCAAGCACAATTTATTTATAGTGGCTAGGCAGAGCTTGGCTTTAGCTTGTTACCACTTAAGGTCATTCCCACTTGGATGGAAGGATATCCAAGGGAAGGCCTCTCTAAAGGTTAAACATGCAAAATGATAGGTTTGGCATTCTGGTCACCCAAGAAAGGGGAGAGCATAGGCCTACTATCATTCTGAAAACATGGAGAACAATGGTTCTTTAATCCTATTTAAAAGAAAAAAACTAAATGAGTTATGCTATTTGGGCACACATAAGATTTGTTAACTTTGAAAGAAGCAAATAGAAAGCAATGGTTCGATTTAAGATTCTCCTAGTTGGGACTATGTTTGAGTTGTGATGCAACAAGTACAAATTACTGCCCTCCTATTTAGATCTAAGTGAAATTTGAATGAACAAGCTCAATTACTTTCCTTGCTAATTAGATCTCTGACGTGAGTTAACAATGCAACTATATGACTAACCAACCCCTAACCTGCAAATTAGATCTAAGAATATTCCTACGAGAGATGTTAATGTTACAGAGGATATATGCACAGCTACAGAGGATATATGCGCAGATACAGAGCACAGATGCGTAGATCTGGTATATGCGTAGTTATAGAGAGTACATGCACTGAAAGAAAGAATATATGTGCAGTTATGATAAATGCACAGTTACAGAGATTAAATGCGTTGAAACAGAGAATAGATGCGCAAGTATTTTGGATGTGCCGAAACAGAAAGTAAATGTGCTAAATCAGTGAGTAAATGTGTAGCTCAGATAGGTGCGCCAGAACAGAGAGTAAATGTGTTGCAAAATGTATCGGATGCGCAGTAACCTCCTGTGTACGGAACCTAACACAAAAAAACTCAATTTTTGAGGTTAAATTTGGGGCAAGGCCCCACGATGGGCGCTAGAAATGTTACGGGAAAATGTGGATATAATATCAATGATTAATAATAACCCAATAACTCAATAGAAATTGCAATAATCAAGATTCAAGACAAAGAAAGATACCTTACAAACCTTATTACTTCACAGCTTCCATTGGTCGCCTAATCTCAAGTTGATCTTTCGTGTGAATGAAGCCCTCAGAAAGCACACTTCCTTGCTTTTTTTTTAAGATGACAATAGAGAAATGGCTATGATAGTTCTTGTAATGAAGATCTTCAATACAATAAAAATGGTGATCGCAAGCTATGGAATGGTGTTGGGTGCCAAAGGTGCACTATGATTCCTACAGAGTAAGTTTACTAAAAGCTTGGATGATTGAAATGGAGGAATAAGGGTTGTATTTATAGGTTTGAGAGAGAGAAGATCAACGGTATAGAATGAATAAGAAGATCAATGGTTGAGGAAATTTGAGAGATGTGTGCGAATAGGAAGAGGACAAGTGTCCTGCTCCTTCATGCAACAGGGGAGTTAACAGAATAGATTGAGGAGTTAACTGAGTGGACTGATCAGTTAACAAAATAGACTAATCAGTTAAGTGAATTGATTGATTAGTTAACTGATTTGAAGTGGAGGATAAATAAGACGTGTGTGGGGGAATAAATGCTAATTAAATATTAGAATATTAAATTACATGTGCATGTGGATTTATTGAATTATTTTTTGGTATTAATTCAATTTTGGAGGAAATAGATAATTTAAATAACTATTTGGATTTATTTAAATATAGAGAATGAGAAGAATTAATTAAATAATTTGGTATTATTTAATTTAGAATGATTTTAGAAGAATTTCGGAAGACTTTAATTAAATAAATGATTTTATTTAATTTTGTGGAGGAATATGAATCAAATAAATAAATTGATTTATTTATTTATTGATAGAGGAATAAGGATGAAATAAATATTTAAAATATTTATTTAGATAGAGTCGTGCCATTTTTAGGTGTATACACATTGTACTTTAGAAAGTTATGTAAGTGCTCAATGTCTATCATTACTTGCCAGCTTACAAACTTTAGACCCATAAATGCTTCATATTCATTGATATATAGATTGTCTAGAGTAAGGCATACGATTTTCCACAACTTTGAGTATTTTGCAATGTACATTGTTCTATCTTGTTCCTTCTTTTACAATACATTCATTTCTTCCAACAAGGGAAGAATTCTAGATAAAGTCAATAATCTCTCAGCATTAGTAAATAGTGTCAACATACTTGCCTGATCTGAGTGGTTTTCATAGAATACGCCCAACAATGAATGGTACTCTTGGAGAAATCTATTTGTCGGTTTGTGTAATGATATCCACCTGGTATCCACATCATTAAGTAGCTTGTTACCTAGAGTAAGTTCTTCAGTAAATCTTTGATACTCTAAAAATATTTTTGGACTTCTACAAAAATATGTATACACCTCGCGCACAAGATCTTCTCACAATTTTAAAAGCCAAATTCATTATGTGGGTCATATAGTGAATGTTGGTCATATATTGTGAACATGATATTTGCAAATTAACAATAAACCCATTTCTATGACCCTGCAAGACTGATGACCCATTCACACGTGACACCAACGTAGATCAACTTCCTTTCAATCACCAAATCATCCAAGCCTCCAATATCTATTAAACTAGTTTTCACAATTTCTATAAGGTTAGTGGAGGTAGAATTTTCTTTCATTTTATAAATTGCAAGTAGATGAGGCTAGTGAATATGATTGTCTACAATATAAACATGTATGTACACCCAAAAAGTATTGTCATCAATTAGTAAAGGGCTACTGGTTGACTCTTTCCCCCAATTAGAAGTGGCCTACTAATGTTGACAAGCTTCCTTTTATAAGGAAATTAGGGGTAAAGGTAGCACTAGGCAACTCAACTCTCTAATGCTTTGGAGAAGAAAACCCCATGTGCACCCCTGGATGCCTCTAATTCTTCTTGATCCAAGTCCATTTATTTAGCCATATCTTCCTAGTTGTTTCTAGAGAGAACCACCACTCTCTTCTGATTTGATCTCTCACATTACTTATTATATAGAAAAGGGGAGCCAACCACTGCCTTCCCACTTTCTCCATTGGTCCTCCTACATCCCCATACCCACCGTACTCTTCAACCATATCCCCCCGTTCTCCCTATTCAAGTATGTTTCAACCATTCCATATCTTTTGATTCATATAATAGGTCACCATCCTTCATTTCTATCTTGAACCCTCAACCAATAAGTCAATTCCATTGCATAGGTCGAGCAATAGTGACAACTTGGCAAGTAGTTCCTAGTAGGTCAGTCTCTCATAGTGTCAAAAGTGTTGTCATAGAAGGGGCAATACCGGTAAGCCTTAAATGAAATGGGACTTAGGATTTCTACTATTCACAACTTAGGCTAGGAGAAACTACTCCTACTATACATGTTTTTATACTGTGTTCACATGGAGTAGTTGGACTGACAAGTGAATCCTACAATAGATCAAGTTTGACATTACTAGAAACTAAAATTGTTTTGGAAATAGGAAACATGCACTACCTTCATGAATCACCAGTTTTTTCCATGTTATTCTTAGGCTTCGGTTACCCTATATTCCCTCATGTCAATGAAGGGAATGCGGTGGATATTCTTAAATATCATCCACTTCAAGAGTCAAAGGTCCATTTTGACCAATAAAGATAGAAAATAGGACAAATATTTACAACATTTTATTATGAATGAAGTGTAAAATTGCTATTGATTGTTTGACCATTGAAGTGGATGATGTTTAAATAGAGTGGAATGTGGTGGGAACAATGTAACATTTGATTGTTTCAATAGACAGAATCACGAGATTGACCATCTTAGTTCTATGCTGACCGACCTATAGATGTCCCTACTTTGTAAACATGACCATTCAGCATAGGCTTGAGGGTACACTCCCCACTCTCACTCCCTCTTTCAGATGAAAGCTTTAGATCAACTAGATCAATGAGCATATATCTTTTTTTCTTCTTCCTATTCCATTTCCTCTCACAATTTCCTAACCTTTGCACATTAGAAGTATCGAAACTAAATCATATATAGAGAGGTTTTCATATAGAAGCACTTCAAGAAATAGCAGGGCTGGAGATAAGTATGCATTTGTTTCTCTTCCCATGAGATTAGTTCATATTATTCTAGGGGAGGGAGGTATTCTAGATGATAGGTATGGATAGGATGTGGAACCTAGTCATATCACATATCTGATCACATTTCACATTGGGCATAGACAAAACAAGTAAGGGATGTCTATGAGATGAGATCTCCATTTATGGTGTTGCGATAGTTAACGAATGCATAGATTAGAAGGAACCAATTAACTACTCAGCTAGAATGGGCTTGATCCATAAGAAATCTTGTCTATGCGAGATGGAGTAAAATAGATAATGGGCATATACATATCAATTATTGAAGAGATGCTCATATTCTTTGAGGTCATCAATTAGGGACGACCTAGTGGACCGACTTGGTGTTCAATTCTTCTCCCCATCATGGCCTATTCTCAATCTAATAGCTTGAAGATGTTCAATTATTTGTTGATTATCCACTGGGGGTTTGTGGAGAAGGGCCATTGATGGTTTCAATTATCTTTCGATTCCCCTCTTCCCCACTGACCAACTCTTTCTAAAGCCTATAGTTTCTTTAGGCAAATTTACCCATGGAGATAGTTGGTGGCTCACTACCAATTTGAATGAATAATGATTTGTTTCACTGGGTCAAGCCCTAGATCGACACCTAATGATGAGAGTTCCCTCTCGATAACTTGGAGATGGATAATGGATTATGTGACACATGCCCAATTAAATGAAGAAAGCAACTGGGAATCGAGCCAATAGGGGAGAGGGAGATAGAGATTGATAGGACTCTTGAAAGTTTGGGTGATCAAGACCATTATTTGCCTACTTACTCGCATAGAGAGGGGAGAAACCAACAAACCTTGATGTAGCGATCGAACCGGATTGATTTCCACATATTTTAACAAATAAAAACTTTTTCTCTACTGAATGAATGAATAAATTTTAATGACTTCCACAAGACCAAACAGTCTAAGCGACCAAAAACCGCAGCCCTAAAACATTTTCAAGATCTTTTCGATGTCAACTCTTCTACTATGTTGACTCTTCTACTAACATTGACCAGTGGCAAGGGACCTCAAAAGAAGTACTATCTTCTGGGAAGCATCAATAGAAGATTCTAGGGAGTCAGAGGTCTTTAGCAAAGTTCAAAGACCTCGTTATTAATGTCATTAAATCATCAATTGTTTCTCATTTGAGGCCAACAATAGGGTAATCTTCTGGTTCTAAGTTTGTGAGGGTTTTAGGTCCATTTCATGAAGCACATACTATCTTCCATTGTATCAAGAAAAAAAGTAGACTCCACTGGGGGATAGTGGAACACTCAACTAGTTGTGTACGAGAGAGTAAATTGAATAACCCACTCTAAAATCTATAGGGTTGGAAGAATAGGCTCACTAACAATCTAGAGAGGAAAGAGATGCTGACCTTCCTCCATTTGGCTACTGACTAATTATTTTCCCTCAATAATTGTTGTGGGTGGGTGGGAGCATATAGTGAACACTATCAATAATTTGTTGGCTAGTCAGCAAGGTCTCATCAACCCCTTCGAATGAAATAAAGTGGTTGAGTAGGAGAGGTGAAATGTTCTTCCTTGGAGTCAGTCTATCTTCTTATTCAAGATTGGCTAGTGTGTATCCACTGCAGAGTCCAATTCTCTGAAGATCTTCTAAGTCAAGTTGCTTTACACACATCTTAACAAGTTGTAGACCGATAGTAGGAAGAATAAGATGGGCCCTTCCATCATTTCTAGGGAGGGAAGAGAAGCAACGACTGGACTTTCAATCTTTCCTCATATTATTATTCCATCCTCATTTCTATAGTTGCTAGAAATTAAATATGATAGGATTTCCTCTCACAAATCTCCCCATTCTGGTCAGCAGTTTGGACAGGCAAATCAACTCAATAAATAGATGCACTTTTCCAATACGTCTCTGTATTTTTCCCATAGTTGCTACATAATCATGATGAACCTCCTATTAGTTTATTAATAGAATTGGAGATCAATATGGTGGTATGTGAACGTGAAGATTTCTTCAGCATGCTCCCCCTAGAGATTTATTTCCTATTCTTGAGAAAGGGAAGAGTACCTAGAGTACCTTATATCAACTTTGATCAATCAATCACCTATCACCTATTTGTTTTCAGACTTAAATGGATCAACTGGGTTGAGTCACATAGATATGGGTCAAAATTTTCATTAATGACGGGCTTTTGGTTTCAGTCCATGCTTGGCCCTCCTTCCCCAACCTTGGGGCCCTACTATCTATAAGGCTTTCTACACTTGACATGAGTTTTTTTCTGCATATATAGGGCAAGCTAGTCCTAAGGCCTAGAGGGGGATTCCAGCTTCTAGTGTGGTGTTGGTGCTTACTCTCTAATATCATGCATGTTGGTACCATTGATGGTCAAGAAATTTGAGATGTTGCCTTCCATGTTCCCTGAGCACCATATGAGATTCATGCTAGTTCATTTAGGTCTTTCTCAACCGCTTCAATGAAAAGATTCAACTTTGATTAATTATCTAGAGGGAGGGAGTTGGTTTCTTCTTGAGTAATTGGTTGTCCTCCCCATCCACCTGATTTGGTTCCCTCCACACTCGGAGATAGTTAGGCCCCTCTTTCCTATTATCGTTCCTATATCCATAAGTGGTGGAGCTATAACTATAGTTGTAGAATTTCCTATATTCATAAGTAAATTAGAATGATATGAGTGCTCTTTGATTGGATGAATTTTATAACTTGAAGAAAAGAAGTAATCTTGATCTACCTCAAGTAGGGAGAGAGGGGCAATGCTTAATTGATAAATCAATGTTATAGAATCTTTCATTAAGAAATTGATGTGACGGTTGGGTGGGCCCCCTACTACTCTAAAGGGTGTTGCCTCACAACATAGTTGAAACTTCTTCCATGTTGCAGAGAATAAAAACTAGCTTTATTGCACAAGAACTATAACTGTGGGGCTTTTCCTATTGGATTCCTACTCACTCAAATTTCTATGGGGGAAGGCTAGCTAGGATTTATTAGTTTGAATTGATAAATCAATTAAAGGGTTGGGGTAGAGGGAAATTTGAATTGATAAAGGTTACCCTGTGGAAGTGATTGCCCCTCCATCCTATTCCCACTAATATTCCCTCCCAGTCTATTCTATATTTAGAGTATTGAAGGGCTGGTGGGTGGGTGACTAATTCACCTAATGCCCACTCTACTAAGAACTGTTCTTCCCTCTACAAATGGAGAAAGGAGGACATTCCTTCCCACTACCTGCCATAGACTCAATCTTATATGTATGTATCACCCACCCAACTAGACCACATAGTTTGGGTTTTGTTGAACCTTAACATATGGTCAATATTGCTTTTCTGAACCTCCTTTTCTAAGTAAGGAAGCACTATCTATAGTAAGATTGACTAACCATAGTTAAGAACATGTCTTCTAAACTTGAACTAGAATCCCGCTTGCATAAGAAATAAATGCAAGAGTAGTTATTTAATGATTGAGAGAAGACTCAACAGTATGAGAAGGTAGAGATTTGAAATAACTTGCTTCATCAGGGCTTGTGTTTCCCATCTTGGAATACTATGATGAAAAAGTTATTAGCTAGAAACAAGTAGGACTAAACCAATTAGTAATGAAGCAATAGGTGCAACACTTGGATAAAACCCTGGTAAACTCAAATCATTCATATGAGCTTCGTTTACTCCATCTTTCCCATGGTTGGGTTGGGGTCAAACCTTAACTAACAATAGAGGTGTTTTTCTTGAGGCTTAGGAGAGAGTCATTCCATCCTAGTGCACCAGAAACAACACAAGCAAGATCATCTCGGGGTGGGTGGAAGGAGTATAACTAGATCAGATCGAAATTATATAAACCTAACTCCTTGATTGGGGTGGGTGTGTTGGAGGAAATTTTTGAATTGATAAATCGATTATTAAAGGGATTAGTAATTAGAGAAGTTAGAAATCTAGGTTAGAGAAATTGAATAGGAAGAATCGAATCCCTAGTAAGCAGTTGTACCCCTAGATGCATAACTCACTCCTTTCACAATCGTAGTTTTTTTTTTTTTTTCTGTTGGTGTGAACAAGGGTATTTCCTATCGAGTTTTCCCTCTATAATGTGAACAAGGGACATTATCTAACTAGTTATTAGTTGGGACCTATTCACACATGTTCACATGTTAAGTTGACTTAGGGCTCTAGAAATCTTTATATAAGTTTCTAGCACACATGTGATCTTATCCTCTAGTTTTCACATGTTATAGGATTAAGACACTTGTCATCATCCTATGTAGTCTTATATCTCAACCTTACCTATATAGGCAAGGTCCCTCATGCACATTTTTGTGTGATAATATCATTATTCATTTTTGCATCATAATAAAGTAATTCATCCTCTTGCTACTCCCTTGTAGAAGGCTAATCTTTGGTTTTGTAGGTGATCTTAGGAGCTTGAGTCCATTGGTGACTCTTACATGGTATCATAGCTCATTAGCTAGCTTTTACATGGTATCAGAGCTTCAGATCTGTAAGCCCCTTCTCAAATATGGGAGATAATCAGGCATGGCCTTTTTCTAGGTGCAAATCTTGGTAGATATTAAAAAGTTGAGTATGCTCTTCTCTTACATCATATGATGACCTGGAGAATTAGAAAAAACTCAATAGAAATACTAGATTTGGGAGGATTTCTTCTTTGTGGCTTTGTATTGAAAATTAATTTTAGAGCATGTTGGTGCAAATCTTAGCTTACCATTGAGTTCAGGGTGTCCAAGAAAGTCAGTTTAGCCTTTTGATTTGTCCAAACTGGGTATTGGAGGCAAGATCTACAAGGGTTTGAAGTTGGGAGGTGGTTGTCAGATTGGGGAGGTAGCTACAATTTTGGAGTATTTGGGTCAAATCTAACCTTGCCATCGCATCCAAAAGGCCCAATAACCTAAAGATTGACTATCAATTCATCATATTTGGACACTGATAAATACAATGGTTTTTGAAAATTGGAGGTGGTCTGAAGGGAATATTTTGGGCTTTTTTAGTTTTTCGGCATGTTGACATAATCATTATATCAGAGTGACATCATCAAGGCCTTTTCAATTCCCCTTCCCTCCAGTTTGCAACTTTGATTTTATAGTCTACCTTTGCAAGCTCGTTTCATATTTGCTCCTTTTTTTGAGCAATTTTTTTTTATTTGGGGTAAAATTTCATAGGCTTCACCGTGGTCTAGACATTTTTTGATTTTGGTGTTAGATTTTTCTAAAAAGTGTAGATTTTCACACTTGTTGTTGAGTAGTTCTTATTTTGGGAACTTCCAAGGCTCCGTTTGGGCTCATACGGTAACATTTTTGGGTGATTTTTTTTGAAAGTGCATAATTTTTCATGTACTTCTCAGACCTATAATTATATTGATTTAATTTTGCACCAAAATTGTACTTTTAGTTTATATCCTAATTTGGCATCACTAACACATTCATCCACATTGGAATCACTAACATTGGGATATTGTTCCCATCAAATTAAAGTCATGTGATGATTATTGTAAGCAGATACTTTAGCATGGTAAACCATGCCTTTATTACCACCTAGCTCCTCCTTTGACAAATACCATTCCAAAGTGTCCAAGATAAATATTAGAGTTTATCTATGCCATATTTTTTGATAATTTATGAATTTTTCTATTAGGGCCCCCACCCATGCATAAGTTGAAAGAAAACCAAACATACAATGATAATGACTAATAGAGAGAGAGAGCCCTCAACCAAAAGTTACCACCAAATAATACAAATAAAAATGACCATAACACCAAGCACTAAAAACCAAAGGCCATACAAGAAATGGGTGAGACATGATAAACAACAAGCCCACAAACTATAATTGCTAGCTCTTAACCTTTTGATTGTATTGGAATATGTGTAGTTGACTTATGGCTAGCATAACCATTAATTAAGTTATATAATAATTTATACATAGAATTATATAGGTAAATAAGTTGGCCTGAGTGGCATCTAAGGCATATGTATGGTATATAGAGGAGCTAGTGATTAGTTTATGATCATTAGATTGCAAATTGTGTTCCCATTGGAGACTTTTAGAGGTTTACCCCCTCAAATATTTGTAACATATTTCATGTTGTATTATTTTCTTGTGCAAGTTATTTCATTACAAGTGGTATCAAAACATGATCTTGGCATCCAAAAGGCAAGAAACAAGTCATTTTTAAAAATTTGGAGGTTAAATTGTGAAGTGCATCTCTCTCAATTTGTCAAATTTTTTATTGATTTTTGGAGGGTTGATCAAGGACATATTGAAGCTGCTATAGTCAAAATTTGAGGTCATTTGAAGTCAATTTTAATGTCTATTGAAAAATTAGGGTTTCCACCAAATTCATCTCCCAAGGCTGCAAATCGACATTTTTTTTCCTAATTTTTGGAGGTTGATCAAGGACACATTAGTGTTTCCACCAAGTTCATTCCCAAGGCTGCAAATTGGTGAATGTCTTTTGTATTTTTTTTAGAGAAGTGAGTTCTAGGTAGAGGTAAGTTATAGTAAAAAAAATTACATATTTTTGTCAACACTAATCAATTGTGCCTTTGTGTTCTTCACCTTGAAACTAGAGAGTACCTCTTGCTAGAGTTGAATGTGTTCTTCCACTACTCTAATATTTTGGTCTTTGAAGAATAGGTGAAGGATGGTAGATGGTACCTTAGTACTAATTCAATGACTAATCTTGAGATTTAAATATGTAAAATCTAAATATGGTAGATGGTACCCTAATTTAACTATTATAAGAGCTCTAATTTAATCCTTGGATGACAATAGATAAATCACCTTCCACCATTAAAGTTTAATATCTAATTGCATGTGTGATGTTTACAATCGATGTCCATTTTGCTCTATTGTTTTTTTTGGTCCATAAGAAGAAAGACCCACATGTTACAAAGTTCCCAAGATCATCTCTTATGATAACCCCAATGCTTGATTTACTTGGATTACCCCTAGAAGCTCCATCAAAGTTGTGCTTTAAGACAATAGGAGGGGGAAATCCATCTAGCATTTTTTGAATATTCTATTTCTCTTATTGTTATTACAAGAGACATCAAAGTTGATATTTAGGACTATGCCATACTATTATTAGCCAAACAATATTTATACATTTCTTAGATGTGATCTTACTTCACATTAACTTTTTTCTTTCAATGTTTAAGAAAATAGATATTCTAATACCAACAAGAACATCTACACTCATCAAAGAAATTGCGAGGGCACATCATCAAATTATGCATTGTTAAGTTTGTTAACTAATGTAGTGAATGACCAAGGTTGATTCTACATGATTGTATCCATGGAGAGATATCTTAATATAGATATATCCAAGAGTGGATGGTTGCTAGTGTTGGGGGAGGCAAATAAGTGGCTAACATGGATGTAATACTAGGATTTGAATCCACCACATCATCTATTATATTGAAAACATGTTTGCTAGTTATAACAAAAGAATAAAGATCAAAGTTAGGGTTTAATCAATGCTAGGGTATATTCCTTTTCCAATTTAAAAAGGATTTTTGAAGAGAAAGTTCAAAGAATCCTACAATAAATAAATAAAAATAAAAAATAAATATTCACAAAAAAATCCAAAACAAATAATAGAACATACCTAGATTAGTTACAGTGCAACCAACATTAACCTAACATAGGGGCACGATGGGTGCTACAACCCGTTTTATAGATTTTTTTAGGTTTGATCTTAGATCAAATGTACCTTCAATTGAAGTCTCTTGTCACATGGTGGTGAGAGAACCTTTGATATAAAGATCTTTAATCAAAGCCCATATTTTATCGAACATGGCATGTTTTGCTCCAAAATCCATTACATGAATTTCTATTTTACCCATAAGTGAGACACACCTTTTTGCTCTCACCCCAATGGAGCTCTCCCAATTTATTTTTAGCTAGTAGGTTAGTCTCGCAACATTGTTGATTATGGGGATCAAAATTCAAGAGAATGAATGTGATTTTTTAGAATATGAGAAATTATTTATTGAGACACATTTTTTCCAATTTGGAAATCCAATTGTCAATAATATCAACACTAAAGTTTCCCTCAAATGTGGGGATGCCAGATTTTACATAGAATTTGAAGGTTTTGACTATCAAACTATCTTTTTGTGGCACTTGCTAAGTATTTAGGGTATTTTGGAGAATTTGTGCATTTTGGTTCATTGTCTTTGATCTTTATCTTTCTAGTCCGCTGCTTCAATCAACACCTTGAAGGGATTTGAGAATTTAGTGGCATGTTCTTTGGGACCCATTCACAATAGTTTGTCTATCAAGAAGATAATGAGAGGGATTTTTTTCTTCAATCCAAGTTTCTAATATTTTGACTACATTTGATGGTGCATGTAAGAGTGAAAAGCCTCTTCAATACCATTGATCTAAATTAAACTAGTAATTCATAGGACAATACACTTGTCAAAGAACTTAATGCATTATAAATATCAACTGATCAAAATTAAAACAACTTTTTTAATATAATTATTGAGTCGTTGACCAAAATAAGTTCTTATTTCGATTTAGAGGTTATACAAGATAGTTAAACTCCATAGGAGAGATGTATGCCTTCAACTCTACTGACATGCTTTGAATCTAATGATTATATATTCTTTAAAAATTAGAGCACTTACAAAAAGTAGTAAAATAGGGTTCTTGCTAAGAACCGAATAGTCATCACACTTGGTATAGATTTGTGTCCCTAAAGTTGAAGTGAACAATTGATAAAAAAAAACTGAATGTTTAGTGGATTTATTTATTTTGGTACCTCTATTTGTTGGGGTCATAAAGTTTTTCTTGAATTGCCATTAAGATGAACTGAGATGTTCTCTTCAATTTGCTGCCTGAGTTATTAAAGTATATATGTGAACATCTTTGTATGGTATAATTAATATTTGTAACAATTAATTTTGACGATATAAGCACCAAAAAATCACCACTTTCTTTTTTTGTTGTTGGAAGGTTTTATATATCAAACCCACAAAATTGTATAGCTATCAGGAGCACGAGCCTTAGGTTGAAACCTCTTTGGTTGAGAGCCAAGGATTGATGGGTATCCATTTTGTCAAGCATGATCCCAACCTCGTACCATTTGATATAGAACCATTGAACTTCACCAGTAGACCATGGGCCCATTGACCACCACACTTTAAAGTAACCCTCATATTTAAAAATTGATATTGGAAATTATAAAGACTAGCTTATTAAAAACTGAAAATGCTTGTTAGATTTATTTATTTAGGTACCCAATTTGTTGGGGTCATAACTTCTGTTTGAAATTTCCATTGAAACGACCAAAGAAGTTCAATTTGTTGCCTGAATTGTTGAAATATATGTGTGAGCATCTTTTTATGCTGTAATTGATGTTTGCAGGCATTATGAGATGTCATGAGGCTAAATATGTGTTCATAATCTGTTGTACTGTAGCTTTCTTCATCGACCTCTGCCTCATAAGAACAATCTAAACTATGAATCTGAAGACCCGTTTGACCATGCAGGCTTTGCTAGGTGAATTTGTTTTTGCTAATGTGATGACTCCTTTGTTCATTCCCATTTTGCTAGGAGACCAGGGGAACATAGATTGTCTGAATAAAGCCTAATTACACCGTTAGTATCCATATCATACCTCTTTTCTTCTTCATCTGAGTCATCTTTAATCCAAGTGATGTTGAGGTCATCTAAGTCATCTTTAATCCTCGCAATGTTGATCTGTTTAAGTGCATCTTTGGAAGAGATGGGTGCAGATTCGTGAGGTGGTGAAGATGGCTTCTCAGATCTACATTCTACGAGTGTGTATTCTTCTTTGTCTCCTGCGGCAGTGAATTCCATATCTCCGCCCTCGAACTATCGACCCAATTATCAATTATTATGGGTCTTGGGGATGAAGCCCTAGTGGCTAAAAGAGCTCGCGCAGATCATACTTTAATATGTAAGTTCCAGTTTGGTTCAGTTAAATGAGTGCATCATGAAAAATTGGATGGCCTAATATAATGTGTTAAAGAGATTGAACTCTGAAGTTTTTGAGTCGAATTCATTGACTCATATTTTGAATAGCGGTTCATAGGAACTTATTTCTCGTATGAGTGGGTTTTTGAGTCAAACTCATTGACTCATTGATTCATATTTCATGGGTAGTAGTTCAGAAGAACCCATCTCTCATGAGCATGAATGGTGCACTTAGCACTCGTTGCATCTTGGTGATGTTCACAAGGGTGAAGTATCAAGACTTCTCGAGAGGTCACCCATCCCAGTACTATTCCAACTCAAGCACGCTTAACCATGGAGTTTCCCCAAAGATCAAGCCCACTTAGCTTGTTACCTCATTTGCAAAACATACAAGTAGTGTTGTGTCTTATGAACCATTCATTATAGGGCTCCTTAGCTCATTCATTTTCAAGAAGGTGATTTTTTTTGCAGTGTGTCAAATTATGTGATATGTTATCATAATTCAATTGTGTAGTTTTTGAGTCAAACTCATTGGTGTTGAACACACAAAAGTATTTGGGGGGGGTGGGGGGGTGAATCAGTACTTATTCAAATTATTTTCTTCCAACAGCATTCAAACTAACATATACATTTAAAACATGAAAAGCACAAGAACACATAAGCACACATCCATAACACTAGATTTACGTGGAAAACCCTAGAAGGGAAAAACCACTATGAGCAAGTTGCTTGGATCTGTTGTCCAAATCCAGCCTCACAAATAAAACAATATTACAATAGTATTTATGGGCTACAACCCAAAGGAAGTTGCAACTCCCTAAATAGTTACAACACTTACAATCTTCACACAATAGAAGACTTATCTAACTCAAATATTCTTCTTACAACATTGACTGTTGATCACTTCAACTTCTGCACATCAATCTCACTTCTGCACAACTACAATATCAACCTTTGTCACAACAAAACAACTTCAAAAACTTATCTCCATCATTGCTTCACCAACACTTGCCTCTGCAACTGTATTACATTACATAAACTGGTCCTTTCCATATTTCATTATGAAATCTTCTTTTGCGGTTAGTTTATTCACACAAACTCAATGATATCACATCATACACAACACCTTCTTCACTCAACAATCTTGATCTTATATTTACATCCTCCGCAAGCTTCAAGATCTTTCTCCTTGGTCGGCCAAGATGAAACGTGTAGTGGCCACAACAGTTGGCTCTAAAACATATGCGGTAAGTGAAAATCCAATGCGGTTCAAGAGCAAGATATAATCAAGTCCTATTTTACCTTGTCACACTCTTCCATGCTAGTGCACATTCTAAAACACATGGCATAATCATCAGCATGTATCAAGTCAGTCTGCTAAACACTTATCCTTTTTTGCATTTAGCTCCAGACCTAAAGCAGTACCGGAGGAAACAATATTGCATCATGTGGACCTCACAAAGAGCATTATATGACTTGTAAACCATTCTTATACACTCTTTCTATCATTTCAAGTCATCATATGATGGCGCAGACACTTGAACATTGATTTGGTATCCTTACCATACTTTGATTACATAGTCTTAAGATAAAACAATGAAAAGCATACTTGCAGTGAACATAATCATTTGAAACTTTGAATAGCACATACCAACCAATGATATGAGCTTATCATTTAGTCAACAAGGCCAAATACCATCGTGTGGTAAACTGTGGTGGCATCCACTATCTCCTTATGTTTACTTTCTTTAACAAGCACCAAGACATATCTTCACACATCTGACTCTGGAGAACCATCTGTGGAACATATTATCACTTGAAATTTGAAACATGCATACTTGCTACACCTATCTACTTGTCGTCCAAACCACATCTTCATAGCTTCATCTATAGAGAAATGCGGAGCATTCTCCTATCTCCCTGTGACTGCACTTACCCTGTTTCAATATTATCTTCACTCTTCTGGCTCCAAAATACTTTGTGGTAGACTTTATGATCTCAAACTTGAAACATAGATACTTGAGTGTAATACCTAGCCATCTCTTCAATCCATAGGCCCATATCTTCAAATGCGATAGAATGCGGTACATTCTTTTGAGCCTGTAGCACTTATCCTGACTTGCACTATACTTAACAATTCTTCTTCAAGTTTTGCAACTTTCTCCATTAAGTGTCAATCATCATGAGTTCATATCACCAACATACAACATGAATCTAACTCAACTCATCAAACACTTCAAACATAATCATTTTCACCACATAACTAAGATATGAACTTACACATGAACTTCAGTAGATAAGGTATGACTGTGTATAGATGATACTGATCCATCTCCTTTACAACTCTTCTGATCAACTTTCTTTCTTTGCTCCTTTGATCATTATACTGCTACAATCTTCCTTGACATATTTGGTGACATCGCTTGCAGTCTTCCACACTGTAGCACTTCATACCATTGTTGACATCAATGACAACACATATGCAAAAATCTCCCCCTTTGTCATTGATGGCAACACTTGACTTTATATATATATATATATATATATATATATATATATATATATATATATATATATATATATATATATTCCCCTTTGACATCAATGGCAAAGGGCTAGTGGTCTTCTTCTGTTCCAGAAAAAACAAGTAGGCTCCCCCTGTCTGAATCACCTTTTATCAGTTAACTCCCCTTGAGAAGTAGCCTCTATCTCTTTAAAAATGGTGTAGCAAAAAATGTTTTTCAAGATATTATATAAAATAACATTGCATCTTCTTATTCTATAGATCGCATATCTATACAATCATCAAAATTTGTTTTGCCTTCACTAATTTTCTATTCACTTGGAAAGTAGAATGTTTTTGTAAATCACCTTCAACTGGGCAAGAGTTGAGTCTCAGTTCTTCTTTGCAGAAGACAACATGTGTGATTAACTTTCAAACTAAATATATAGTTCTTCTGCCTCTTCTAAAGTTGCTGGCACTTTTACTTTCTGAACTACATTTTCTGCTTCAGTTAAGTTACAAGTCAAAATTGCTAGCCTCATACTCACTACTTCCCTTAGCTGACCCGTTTCTCCTTTGATTTGCTCTCTTTGCTCCAGGAGTTGCTTCAACTGAATATGATGATTTTAAATTTGGACTCTAAAAGTTCCATCTTTATCCTTCAAAGGATCATATACTTTGGTCACTTGCATTAACTATGACTCAATAGAGTCAGCTTGATCCTTTATGTTCTTTGTAGTGGTTGGCCAATTCAAACATAATTGATACAAAATCTTGGCATCCTCAATACATTTCTGAAAGTCTTTCATGTCTTCTTGTAAAATATTATGTGCCTTTGCACATATATCAGATGCATCAGCCAACCTTTTATTATTTACCCGTTCTGTTATCTTCTTCTCAGCTTGTTTCTCAAGATAAGATGAATGAGCCTTGAAAGACTCCAACATAAGTTTCACCTGCTGAGTAGGAGGCAAGGTGGGATCTCTCTTTGCCTTAGGCAATTTTTCCTGGATTATCTTAATTGCCTCTTCTAACACTTCAACGCCTTCCACTTGATGTTGCAGAATTTCTTGCTTAGCGATGGACTGGAGTATGTCTCCCAGTTGTAGCTTTTGGAGAGGAGATATCCCAGACAAGTTAACTTGTCCATCTAGCATGGACAACTGTAAGAGTTACAGAGTAACTATCGGTTGTATTTGCATTTTTTTGGTTAAGAACTCCTTAATTGTGTCAACTGAAGAGGAGGAGGAAGATGTATCTTGTTTCTTTTCTAAATTCTCCTCTATACCAACATTCACCTGCTCCTCTAGTTGTTCAGGTTACCCTAATGTTCAGTATTTTCTGAATCAGGATTGTCATGCACAACATTATGATCAAATGAAACATTTCCTTCACCATGTGCAACTTGTTCTTGATCTTGTACTAGCTCCTCTTTCTCCTCTTGGGGAACTTGATGTTTAGTGTTGTGCGGAGGAGATACTACCATGTGAGGTGGAGAAGCAGTGTCATGTGATGGAGACACGTGGTTGCTCCACATTCTCAGTTTCTTTTACCTCATCCAAGATTTTCTTTGTCACATCCTTGGTTTCCTTCTGAATTTTCTCTTTATCACCTTCCCTTATGCTCATAAGAGTGTCCACTCTTTGCTTTGTCCTTAACTCCTAAGCTTGCATCTTAGCCAATTTATCCTTTTTCTTCTTGAGACATAGATGACCTGACACTTTCAATAGCTTTTGTCTCAGCTCATTATTCATTTTAATGGCTTCTTCTCTTTTCTGCCTTAGAGCCTAAACTAGGCTTTCCGGTACCTTTTCAATGACATCAATCATGGGCAAGTTATATTTAAGCATATACATAACTACAACCTTTTCAATGGTCTTTTGATCTTGGATCCTCAAGTAAAAATATCTATGTGGAATTTATAGGCACCTATATTTGTGCCCCATTTCCTAAGCAGAATGACATTCAGATTGGCATAGAAACTCTATTTTTAGGCCCCAGAGTGGCAGGCTAGCCTAAAACTTATGGAATTAAAATATATGAATCTAGAGCTCGTATTCCAAATCTATTTGGCAGAAGGTCTTAGTTATGCACAAGCTCCTCCCAATTCTGATTTCATGGTGATCGAACGAGTTTTGAGCCCAAATTTAATCTTCCAACATTTGGCAGCAGATGTGTTGAACATGGTCAAAACAATATTATTATTTAATTATGGAGAATTGATGAGTTTTGATAATCTATCAATATCCTCTAGTTTTGATTTCAAGTCCATCAGGTGAGTTTTGTGGCCATGACTAAAATTCTTTTCAATTACCTATGGACTGATCCCGTTACAAGGGGATTCTTGAAATTTTCACAATTAATTAATTTTGGTGAATGGAAAATGTTCTTTATCATTTATTGAAACTTCATGCAAGTTTTCATGGCCTCCAGACATGATCCCGGCTCGTGGCGCAATTTTTGTCTTTTCGTAGCAGGCATTTAATCATAGACAATTAAAATTTAAGTAAAAAATTAAAATAATTTTTTAATTATTTTAATATGGACAAGTATAATTAATTATGTCTTTTTTTAATAATAATAATTATACTTTGATTTCCAGGTGGTCTAGGTAATCGACATCCAAATTTAAGGGCTGGAGATTACGTATAGGATATAGTAATTCTTCCCATTGTTTTTCAACTCTAATTTGAATATTAGCAAAATATGGGATGAAACTTTGGAGTTTTACATATTTGCAGTAAGGCTAGGGTTTGATTGTATTCCTCCCTCCATGTACTCCTTAATTGTTCATATGCATCAATTATTCCTCCTATACTCTTTAGAAGTTTTGTAGCCCTATCAATATGCATTGCTATAGGCTCATGATTTTCCATATCTCTTTGTATCAAATTTGTGGCAGCCTCTATGGTTGTTTCATCCAATCTTTATTTTCCTTTTGTGTTCTTTTCTTCGACAATAGCCACCTTCGCATGCTCAGCAACACTCTCATTGGCGCGCTCATCCAACTATTTCTTTTCTTTTGTAATTTATCTTTCATGTTTTCTACTTGTCTCTCCTAACTTCTCTATCCTTCTATGGTACCTTTCTTGGCATTCCTGGATCTATTTTTGTCTCTCCTCTCTACTTATCTCCATTCCAGTTAGTATAATTTCACTGATCTCCCTTAATCTTTTGTTATCCCCTTTTGTCATGGGTGTTTTTGATTTAGTGTCATATTAATCCTTATGTATCCCATGGTTGGCTCATCTTAAAGAGTTACATCTTTTCATATCCTCCCCCTTTTCCATTTGCCACCCCCTTAAGTGTCTTCCCCCTTCTCACAAGGGTAGGAACTTAAGAGAATTCAAAATCTTCTCCAGATCATAAAAAAATTCTTGTCACTCTAGTTTTCTTTCTTTGCACTTCCCTCTTTACGGTTTATCCTCTCTTTTCTTCACTATCTTTTTCTAGGGTCCTAGCAATAGAACCAAATGTTGGAAAGAAATGGGAAGGAAACTAGTCCGGAGATCTGGTCCTCAGTCAAGTCTCTAAAGTTAGTTTATACCCTAGTCATACAATGAGAGAATCATAGATAAACATTAAGGAAATAAGTTATGTGGTATTATCTAAGTCAAATAAAGCATTCATAAGACACATATACACATATCAAAACCCTTATATTCCCTTTATATATTCATAATCAATGGTTACATATACATTCATACCGGCAGGTTTAAATCTCTGCCTTATACATATTTATCTCCTCCTTATTCTCTCTTACCTTACACATTCTATTGCTTGCTTACATGTATATCCTATATATCCACATAGAGGTGTGTCTTTTCCCAAAATACATCCTTTTGTGTCGGTTTTATCCTCTACATGCCCCTTACGATAACCTGTGGTAGGTTCTGTTAGTTGCCTTGTTCTTTGCCAACAGACATCAAGTACTAAATAAGAAACAAGAAAAAATCAAAAATAAGAAAATGATCCAAATGAATCCAAAGGGCGACATGAATTCACAAATTGAAAGAGAAGCCAAAAAGTGATATGGCTCCCAAAGCAAAGTGAAGTGCTAAATATGATTAAATAAAAATATTCACAAGGAAGCAATCAATCAAATTCGACACATTTCATATAATAGGTGTCCACCACCTTCCAAATTGTACAAGAATGTTGGTCCTAATCACCATCTTGATCCAAAACCCTCACTCCCTAATCTACCATCCCAAGTATGGTGAGTCAAGACTCCTCTAGCCCAATCTATTCACCTAAATTCTAAAACCCTAAATCATCTAATTTCACATCTAACATACCCCATCCAAATCCAAAATAACACCTCACATCCAAGAACTTGAAACCCTAAATCTATTGTATCCTAGCAGTGACACTTTACCATAAGGGCTATGATGGTACGCTACTGAGATGTGCACATTCGGATAAAGCCAACCCAACTATCCAAAAGCATCACTTGTGGATTGTCCAATAGTGGAATGATCCTAACAAAACAATTATGCCAGGCAGGGTACTATTGGCACATCATGATAGAAGCATTCAAGATGGCTACATCATATTGACAAGGTCTTGATACCTAAAGCAAAAAATTCAAAGAAATCCAGAAAATCTAAAAGTTATCAAAAAATACAAAAAGTCAAAAAATCAAAAAATAGTAAAGAGAAATAAATTCATCCAATGGTGAAAACCACTTCTTGTGGCACCTTGGGCAAGTACCGTGATGAAAACCCATTCATGGGCATCATGAGTAAAATCCATCTGTGTACCATTACACTTGGGTGCAAGTTGTATCATCCATTCCACCATCCCTATCATTTCCATCACATCCATCCATCATATCATTCAATCCATTTATCCTATCCAATTCATCCTCCCTTTGACCTTGATATGGACTAGGGCAAAAACCTAAAACATGCTTGGGCACACTCTTGACATGGCCATCCTTTCACTACATGCCATCTACTATCACGCCATTGCCTACATAACATTATCCAACCCTGTATCTTGGATAAAACTTGTTATCTAATTGTGATATAGTCCTTGGAAATCTCCCCCTACATCCTTACATCAATCCATTCCTCCTCCATCTCACCCTAGCTCATATCCCTCAACCATTTCATTTGAACCACTTTCATCCATGTGTCTAGGCTTGGCTTTAACCTTGCCATTGGTTCCACCATTCAGACAATAACCACAATCAAATACTTACTGCAACATAATCCAAATCTGAAGTATGATCCCTAAAACACCTCATTCATGTGTAAGCTCTCCAAATGCAAGAAAGTATCACCCAACACCCTTCACCCATCCACACCATCCATACGCTTTGTTCCCTACCTCCTACAAGCCATCCTTAGTCCTAACAAACAATCCAATTATCATCATTGGGATATATTGTACCAATCCCCGTGTTGTTTTCATTGTTAACAACACTATCCTCTGATTGTTCTTATCGTTAATAATGCCATCCACATTATCAACAAATCAATTCATGGGTCATAGCTTGACTAGGGGCAAAATCTAACCCTACATCATCTTTTTATCCTTGATCTTGGACCAAACATCTACTCCACTTTTATTCCTTCATCCATCCCCCATCCACTACCTTGGCTTCAACATACCACCAAATACCATCTCAAGTGTTTTCTTGTATGATCTTCGATTGATTGTCTACATCTATTTGTATTTGTGTTTGCAATTCATCTATTTGAGTGTTTGTATATATTTTATATTTGTTTATGTTTATGTTTGTGTTTATCATTTTTATGTTTGAGTTTGTGTATATATTTTGTTTTCTCATTTGTATCTATTTATGTTTAGTCATTGCTTAATAGTTCTAGTGCTCCATACAACATATCGTTGTGGTCACCATAATCATTATATTATGGTCTTCTATGACAACATTCCCTTTGGATCACTATTCTATTTGTGACTTGTTTGTTTTCTTGTTTGCCTTCACATATGGCGCATCATCATGGTCCATTATATCATGATGCATAATACTAGTGATACAACAAATAATAGGTTGCTCTTTGAAAATGATGTTACTTTGACAACATTGATCTTTCATCCATTTTCCACTATCCACAATTCATCCATTTTATACACCTCCTACCCTTCATTCATTTTTCCATTATCCACAAATCATGTGCCAACATACCTGCACTAATCCTTGTGAGACATCATCATCAATCATGTACACCCATGACATCTAGCATCATCTAATCCTTTAATCCAAATGGCATCAATCTACATGTCCAATCTTTTTCCATCATGAGATCTATATCAATGGAGCATACATCACCACAATATGATTTCTCTCAAGCCACTCTTTTCTCCACAATGACACATCTTCTTATCTTTTCAAGAGACCCCACATGTCCTATTGCACCTTAAGGCTCTCTTATGGGGGCATCACCTTCATCATTATCTCTATTCTTCTAAGTCATTGGGGCAACTTGACATCTTACTTTTTATTCTTCTTGACATAATGCCACTTAGTCGTGACACTGTGTAGAAAAGGGGTAAATTGAAGACACCTAAATTTATCCTAGCACAACCTTATTCTAAATTAACTAAAATATCACATTATTTAGTTGATTTATCTCTACCTAATGTATCCCACTTACTAATTAAATAATACTTATTATTTAATTAACCATTTTCCCTCACACATAACTAAATAATTTTATTGTTTAATTGTCATCTTTTCCACCTCACATAACACATGGCTATTTATCCTAAATTAACTAAAATATCACATTTTTTAGTTAATTTATCTCTACCTTATGTATCCCACTTACTAATTGAATAATGAAATTATTTGATTAACCATTTTCCCTCTCACATAATTAAATAATTTTATTATTTAATTGTCCTCTTTTCCACCTCACATAACACATGATTTTTTTCTCTCCAACATGTTTCCACCTTTTTCTAAATAAAAAAGACACACGTTACATGGTCATAACAAGTGGCTATTTTCTCTCCACTTTATATCCACCTTTTCCTAAATCAAAGGGGGCACATGTTGCATGAATACAACAAACTATCCTTAATCCTAATAAAATTCTCTCATGCATCCTCCACCATTGATCTTCTCATCCATCCTCCACCATTGATCTTCCCTAAAAATCTATTAATAAGAGCCTCATGCTCTCATTTGACCATCCACTTTCATGTTATCCATATGTTGTTGTTTTATCATCCACATTTGTGCTATATGCTCTCGAAATAGTGACTATTCATGCAAAGAGCATCCACATTTCTCTATCATCTTTGGCATTAGAGGAGGATCCAATGTTATCCTCTTCCAAGGAGAGCAAGATTTGTTCAAGGGCATGAGAAATTGAATTCTTCTGATTACATTTTCTAGTTTTGGACTTTTGAACGAGGGTGATCAACAAGGGCATCATAATCAAGCTCAAGGACACTAGGCTCAATAAGGATAGGGTGGATTTTCTTCTTACCCTTTCCTTTAGAAATAGGAGCCTGAGATTTATCAGGGGAAATAATAGTATTATTACTCTTCTTCTTACCCTTATTGATAGGATTATTATCATAAAGCTTAACCTAATTCCTAGCAGAGGAGGGAGGGTCTGTATTGGTGGCAACAACGAGAAGGATGATAGGGGTAAGACTCAAATTATATTGATGGGTCGGCCCACAATACTGTGTCCCACTTTTTGGCCAAATTGGGACATTGAAATCAACATTTTTAACCAAATTTTCAATTTCTAACACTTATAGCAACTAATCCATGAAGAATTTGAAGATGATGTGAACCAGTGATTTTTGAGATTTAGTGTGTAGATTTTAAATGTATTTTAAAAAAAATAAAGAAATAATATGTGAATTTGTTTATGTAACTTTTAATAACTTATTTTTTATAGTTAACATTAATGTCTATACCATATAGCATAACTTTTTTTTATAGAAAGGACAAATTTTAATTTTTTAAAGATAGATTTATAATACCAATATCTAGTGCATAGATATTTTTTTCATAATTTTTTGTTGCATATTTTTTTAATTAATTTTGAAGTGAGATTAATTATAACTTAGACATTTTTTTGATAGTACAACCCTAGTTAGGGACCAGGGACCCTTCAAAAAATGGGGCCAATCCCGTATGTCTTTAACACTGCAACATACTATTATCAAACCAGTATCTACCGGAGAGGGGCAAATTACAACGATCCGTTGGGTGATCCCACAATAGTGGGTTACAATTCTATTGATGAACAAAAAATGTCTAGGTGTGATTTTTTTTTTTGGACAGGTTCGCTCGAATGGGGGTGTTCATTAGAACACATAAATATCTTTGCTCAAATACCCCCGTTCGAGCGAACCCACTTTTCCTCATGGGTTTGTTCAAATCCCCAGTCAATTGATTTTTTTAATAAATAAGGGCAAAATAAGGGGGTTCGAATGAACACCCCTTCATTAGAAGGGGTGTTCATTTGAACCCCTTTATTTTGCCCTTGCTCCCCTCCAATTGCAATTTTATGCAGATTTTTGGGTTTCGAGGCTCAGGTTGATGATCAAAATGGAATCAACTTGACAAACCCATCTGCAAGATTATAGTCCTCGAAACGAGCTCTCTGTCAAGTATAGTTTTAATATATTTTGGTTTCATCATACTTTTTTAGTTTAATTAAACATAGGTTTTTTCACCGAAAATCAAGCTCTCTGTTCTACACATGTGGAAAAAGAGTATATTACCAAAAAAATTCTGAAAAATATCTATCCTATTGGTATTGATGTCCTTGATCCAACAAAAAAAATTGAATTCCGATACATACAAAAAAAGTTATGCTCTTTATAGTACACCTATGTCTAAATTGTAATTGGTTTGACTTCAAAACTTAATTAAAAAATATTCAATAAAACATTATGAAACCAAATGCATCCTCTAGATATAGTAGTTACAAATCTAAATTCAAAAAAAATAGAATTTTATCCTTCATAGAAAAAAAATTATGTGCTTTATAGTACACATCACTCTTTAAAAATGGTGTTTACTGTTAAAAACTAGTTATCGAAGGAGATGGAAAAAGAAATGCAATTTGATTCCAAAAATTTTAAAATATATATTTAGAATCTACAGACAAAATGTCACAAATCACTAGTTTGCATCATCTTCAAATTCCTCATGGTTTAGCAACTATAGGTGTCCGAAAGTGAAGATTTAGTTCAAAATGTTAATTTCAATGTCAAGTTTGGCCAAAAAGTATAACCCACTATTCTGGGATCACCCCGCTCTCCATAATCTTAGCATTACAGAAGCTAATAGAACAATAAAAAATAGACTAACATAAACACATTACATATCATCCTTAACTTTACTCCCGAATAGCTCTACAACATCTACCTTTTCATCACATGCACAGGAGTAGAGAGGCCGAGAGTGTTCCTGCACTAGAACCTCCATCTTCTTCACTATATCCTCAACCAACCTTCGAGTCTCGGCCATTCCTAACAGGAGATCATGCATATGGCCAAGAGACGCCTCATGATTTGTAGGCCAGCACCGAGGCCGCTACAATTAAAAGCATTGTAGCTACAGTCAAACATTGGGCAGCTTTGAACACATTCAACTGGCCCCTCGTTGTCCCTAGATCCAAGAGCAGATTCGCCATAGCTTCTCTGAAATTTACCCCTTCCTTACCGTTCACCTCTTTTGCCATCACTAGCAATCTGCTCAACCACTCCCTTAAGATGGGATTCTTGATTTCTCCTTCAATGTATTTAATGAACCCCACCATCGCCTCCTTAGTCAAAAGCTTCTACAAGCATTTGTGCAGCTTATAGCACCTCTTCATTCTACCCCCCACCATCAAACTCTCTTTTTTTCAAACCAACTGTCTCCTAAGCACCATGCTCGCCACCCTCTTGCCCTTATTCAATCAGTTCAGACCAACATTGTCTGCACCATCCGCCATCCCAACTAGCACACTTGAAGCAAACAACCAAGGAAGGAAACCATCAACCAAGAATGAAGACATCTGGTACACGCCAACCCACCTCAAATAATAAATGTCATCACCACTGCAGCTCTCCAGCTTTCAAAAAAGAAAGCCAACAATCTGTCTATCACATCCGCACATAGAAAAACAAAAGCCTTAACTTGTAATGAATACCTCCTTATGGATCTCTCCCATTATCGGGTGAATTATAACTTAGACATAGGTTTATACCATATAACATATCTTTTTCTGTATGTATCCAAATTAACTTATTCTTTTTTTTGTTGAAACAAGGACATCGATACCTACTATGCAGATATTTTTTAGAATTTTTTTCTCTATTATTTTTTTTCCGCATGTGTGGAATAGAGACCTTGATGTTCAGTGAAAAACCTATGTTCACTAGAAAATATAAAATAAACATAATAATCAAATGAAATATGTTTGATACCATACTTTTTGGAAAGCTTATACTAAGGGCTACATACTTACAAAAATAGAATTTCTAAATGGCTTCATTTGACCCCCCAAAAGGTGAAGCACAATTGATTTTTTGTCAACATTTTGATAGGTGCAGAGGAGACTCCATCGAGGGTTTGATTTAAGACTAGGGGGTTATTTCCAAGGGGGTTTTATCTAACCCCCTTCAATTAAACCCCTTTAGATAGAACCTCTCAAGGCGTAAATAATTTTTTTTCCTTAAAAATATGTGATTTTAGACAAAAATTAGGATGTCCCATAAGTGGGACACACTATTGTGGCAACACCCTAATATAGATAATATATTAGGCCTTGGTGAAGTGGGGGAGATGCACCATTTTTAATGCATAATTCCAAAGAAGACAACAAGAAAAAAGGAAAGCTAATCAAATTTGTGTACCTTAAGTGATCAAGTAAAGGAAATTGATAGCCATGCACCGTAGAGAACATTCCTTCTAAGGTAAAATACTTAATTAAATACCAACTTACATTAGCCCAGGGTGAAGGCAACATAAATCTATCATACTTGTTCTGATGCTTGACCAACTAGTCTCCCTATTCCAAAAAGGAATAATAAACTCCTTCTCTTTACTTCTACCCAATCTTGACACCTTTCTTCCTTCACTACTAACCCTCATCATCTAGCTTATCATTGCTTCAGAGACTATGAATCTAATACCCCCGACAACAACATGTATTTTATCCCAAGATTTAAAAAATTGTTCAATTAGAACCTCAGTAAACCCCTACATTGCTTCGAAATAGGGTGAAATATCACCTTGCTCAAAAATTCCCCAGATTTTTTCATTCTTTTGTAGTTTCATGCAAGAGGAAGGCTCTCTCTACCTCTCTAGCTACCAAAGATGGAAAACACAAAGTTATGAAACTGGTTGCAAAGAGCTTAAGGTAGTAAAAATGATACCTAAACATCTATTCCTAATGTCGAGATGATTGTTAAAATGAAATATTATCTGCTTTAACTCTTCACACGAATCCAAGTAAGTACATCTTATATTCATTTTGAATTGAACCCTTCTACGAGCAACTTGAAGGATACATTTGAAATTATAATTATTCCATATATGTTTGCCTTTAGTTATCAGATGCTTATAATGATTTAAAGCCATGTTGTTGTCTAACTTAACTAACACATCAAAATGAATGATGTTAATTAATACTATATATATAATTAATTAAAATATATAATATAAATATCGTATTATGATAAGACTTAGCCAAAGAAATTATGAATGAAAATGAGAAGCATTAGTAATGCTGATTTTTTTTATAAATATATAATTCTTTCATAATTAGTAAACATGTCAAAAACTAACCAAATATATTATTTCAATGATGTTGCAACGAGAGCTTTCATATATACATATAGAAATGATGTGATATAAAACAATTTACCCTACTAATGTAAGTTCAATTGGATACACAACTCTAACAAAATATCCCAACCTAGATATCTGCACACCTTTAACTTGAGTATGGGAATCAAAAATAGATTTAGGAAGACATCTCTTCGTTCTTTGAACTATCATCTAGGAGACACTAGAATCCAAGTCCCTAGATTAAGGAGAGGAGTGGAAATCCTCAACCAATGCCTCCACCAAAGACATCTCATGCAAAGAGGCATATTGTCTAGCCAAAGAAGCCAGAAGTTGCACTAAAGCTGTAGATAAATCTAAAGCAAGGAACCCCACACTTTACGTTGTGGGGGCATGAGACCCAATGAAGGAGCTACTTGGGCCTAGTCTAAAGAAGAGGACTCATAAGGATTCGTGGGACTTGCTATAGTCGTGCCAACCAAATGGGAAACCCCCCCTTGGGTTCATGACTTGCCACAGGTGGAACAGGTGGAGAATACCCCTCATCTTGAGAAGACTTGTCATCCTGAGAAGATTCATTGTCTATAGAGTCAAAAGCATTAATAGTCAAGTGATCATTGTGGGCATTCCTCCACCACATAGTCATGCCCTTTATCAACTTTCAGAGTTTGTATATTTTTGAATGGATCAACAGGATTAGATCCATTAGGATTAGAACTAGAACCACGAGCCATTTGGAACTTTCCTTGGGCTTGTTCCTTTGGAGTGGTTTCCCTCAGATTCCCTGTGGAGGGATCATAAATTTTTTCAATCACAGGCTGTCTAACTTCAGTCTTTAACTTAGGACCTTCATACTGAGCCTGTAGATATCCATTTGCACTAGAAGGGAAATTCTTTGTCTTTACAGTCTGCTGCTGTCGAACTATATGGGTCACGGACTGAATAGTGCTAGACTCTTTTTGAAGTGCAGACTTTATGTCGGAGGATTCTGATTTGATGGAATCGCTCATGAGTAGTTGTGATTGTGCAATTGAATGAACTTCTTCAGAGATGTCCACAAGTCTCTGACTATTATGTTTTACATGTATATTTGTAGTATTCAATTGAGAACCAAGCACATCACAATCTAACTTTACCTCACTTCTGACCTTTTGTAGAAGTTCTCTCTGTTGTTCTAAAGATCGTTGCTGAGCAACCCACCAAGCTTCAGCTTGACTTTTGAACTCAGTATACTGGGCTTTGAGTTCCTGGAGATCTTTGTTAACAGAGTTCATCCACTGATCAATGAGACACTTTTCTAAGCGTTCAAGAGTGGAGATAAGAGAATGGAAATTCTCTTGAGCACTGAGGCGTGCTTTCTCAGCCTTGACTGCTTCGATCTGATGCCAGATTTTTCTATCCTCAGCAAGGAGCATGGATTTCCTTAGACAAAGGTTTGTCCAGTTAAGCAATTTGCTTTGACTGGTACCTTGGGAGCTTTCAGCGATAGCAAATAAATGCAGAGGCCAGAAATCAGCTTTATAAGTTCCGGTTGTATCAAATAGAATAAAATCCCTAAAGGGGGGAATGGTACCGGGAACAAGACAAGGACTAGGTGTTTGATGAAAATGGTGTCTACATTCCTTGGCGAATGTTGAAGACCAAAAACTCATTTAAATTAGTTGATAAATTTTCTATTAATATTTTGGCCTCACCCTCAACATTTGTCTTCAAAATCTCAAACTATCACTTCCATCCTATTGGTGAACAGATCAAAGATAGCATGTTGATATCCCTTTTCTTAATTTCAAACCTATATCAATAGATTATACAATATATCCCTTCTTGTGAACTTAATCACAAATGGTAGGTTAAACCTTCCAAATTCTCGAGTCAATGGATTTTATAATATTAGAACAAGTTGTTTGAAACTTAAAACAATTTAATTTATTGGCATTGTCATAAATATCAAGTGTTATCTATTTCTTAAAGACATTCACAAAATAAATATTCCACATCTCCATTTCCTTGTAATCATCTCTTTGCTTGGTCCTTTTCAAATATAATTTTTTAGTAACCATCTTTGTTTCAAAATTTCATTTTGGCTTGTGCAAGGATTATGAAATAATTGTTGTAACTTTCTTGATTTGAAATTCTATTTCATGTTTTGAAAAATATAATTTTATATATTATTTTAATGCTACAACCTACATATAGTTTGTTTATAACACTAGTACATGGTAGGAATTTATAATGTTTCATTTAAGATTTAGAGCCAAACATTAAAGATCTCAATTGAGCTACACTAATTATAACAACTATTAGATTTTTGGGGCAATGACATTGTACAACTAGTAGAGTGCCTCAAAATGGGGTTTGTTTGGTGTGGAGCCTGATCAGTCTCCAAGTGGGAGATTGTTGGTAGGTGGCAACTGATCAGGAAAGTACTGTACACTAGCCATGTATCCTCACCGGGGTTCAGGGGCGTAGCCCCCGAATTTTTTTTAGAGCTGACATAAAAAAACCCTATTTTTGTAACCGACATAAAAAACCTATTTTTTGTAACCGACATAAGGCTTGATAAAAAGTGGCTAAAGGTTAGGGTTTTGGTTGAGATTGTATTGTAGCATTTGCAACAGTATTGAGTTGCAAGGATTGCTGGTTGTAATTGGTGTGATTTACTAGATAATAATATTGGACTCTCTGTTGGTGGATGTAGCCCGAGTTTGGGTGAACCACGTTAAAACTTGTCTCTCGCTGTTATTATTTCTGTGTATTTCCATTCCTCTGTTTAATCTTTATTTGCATTTAGTTGATATCTTCTGCTGGCTAACCCTAACAGGGTTTCTTTGGCATACCTTTCCTGTGTGCAAGATCCTTAGATCCAATATCCTTGTCTTTAATGTGTATCCTTGGCTATCTCTTCTTTTTATACTAGTCCTAGAGATAAGGTCATGTGATTAATCTAATTAGATCTAAATATCAATATATCTTTGGAGAGCATTTGGAGAGGACCCAAACATGATGACAATTCTACACATTATATGAAAAATTACCACTAATGGCTATTGTTTTGTGCATTTATGTTTATTTTTTGTTTTAAGTGATGTCATTTATGCACTTGACCTACACACACCTCTTACTGAGGGATTTTCTTGGGTTATTATCACTAGAGTGTATGGTGTGTCACTACTTAGAACCATGCCATTATGAGTTATATTTTTTGCATAAATGACTTTAGATGCTGATATATGATCTTCCAAAATGACTTTGGGGTTTATCCACCATTTTCTACACCATTATTTTACAATGATGTAATATAACAAGGCTTTTTGAAAAAAAATTAACTATATTTAATTTAGAACAAAAAATCATAATTTTTATTATGGTGGACATTAATTTTTCACAATCAATAAAATGAGGGAGATATTCTAGGAAAGACTGTGAGTTTAGTTTTCATCAATACTTTAAATCATACTATGTGATCCATCACGAGGATGAAGAAAGATCTCATTTTCCTCATTCTATGATAGATCATGGAATGTTATCTAAAATATTGATACAAACTAAACTTATAGTTTTGTGAAAAGTGTCTCATTCAAGTTATATTGTATTAAAAGTAGTTAAAAATGAATTACACCATAAAATTAACATATCTCACATATATCAATACTTTAAATCATACTAAGGAAAGAATGTGAGTTTAATTTGTGTCATTACTTTAAATTATTAATCATGGAATATGATCTAAATTATTGATACAAACTAAACTTACAATCTTCTGAGAAGTGTCTCATTCAAGTTATATTGTATCGAAAGTAATTTGGAAATGAATTACAAACTAAAAATAACATCTCACAAATATCCTAAGAAGTATACTTTATATCTACTTTAAATTATTACAACAATGTTAATTACTGTTAGAGATATTTAATACTTGCTTTTGTAATAAAGCCATTTTAACGACTTAAAATAGGTTAGTCTTAAATTAGACTTTATCCTTTAATTAGTTTTTTCTATTTTTAGCTTAGTCACTATTTTTAGCTTCGTCTATTTTTAGTTCGTTGTAACCTATATAAGAAAGCATTTGCTTCTTATTTCATTATTGAATATCGTGGTAATTATTTTGTGTTTGATTTATGTTATATGATATCAGAGCAGGTCACATGTTTTAATTTTGCTAGGGTTTGAAAAGATGTTTTAACTCTGCTAAGGTTTAAAAAAATCAGGGTTTCCAAACAGCTAAGGCAGAATTTGTATTTTGTTTGAGTTATTCACAAGCTAAGGCTTTAGGAATATAGTTCAGAGAAGATGTTCTTTGAAGCTTGAGCTTTGGTGAAGCACTTATTGTTATAAGTGGTTGTAGCTACAGGCATGGTTGTTGCAGCTTCTTTTGTGCTTAATATTAGTCCTCACCCAATGGTGGGTTGTATTCTGGAAATTATTACCATAGAGAGTCTTATTATGGTTATAGAGGACCAAGAAAGCTTTCCCTTGGAGGGTTTGGAAGAAGAATATGAGAGACTTGTGCAACATCAATCTATACAATATCTTGCATTTGAGGAATTTAGTATTGAAAAAATCAAGTTCAAGACTTTTGATTTGGGTAGGCCACCAAATTGTGAGGAGAGCTTGGAAATATTACTATGCAAAAATGGAGAAGTTACTTTTTATGCATTCTAAAGAAGCCCAAATCTTTGAAGACAGGAATGAATCCATTGTAGTTAAAGCTCAATATTGATAGTTACCAAAGCAGCTTGGGAGTCTGTGGATCTGGGAAGTCATACCCTTAGGAGGGTCGTAAGACAAAATGATGGAGCTCTGTGAGTGTAGCTCAGCTTGGATTGTTGTCCAATGGTTCGAGGGATTCGTAATTCGAGAGTTTAGGGAGGTGGGTAATCCAGGAACTCAAGAATTCAGCTCGAGAACTATGCCTTTATGAGAGGTTACAAGGCAGCTTGATGGAGATCTACCTGGTTGAAGAATTGTTTTCAAAGAAAACATTCTAAAGAATTTATGATTCTAAGTGTTTTTAGCTTGCTTATGTTAGTTTGTTTTGTTTTAGTGCAGTAAGGCTTAAGAGGGGGTATTAGAGATATTTAATACTTAATACTTTCTTTTGTAATAAAGTCATTTTAATGATTTAAAATAGGTTAGTCTTAGATAAAGACTTTATACTTTAAATAGTTTTTGCTATTTTAAGCATAGTCACTATTTTTAGCTTCGTCTATTTTTAGTTCGTTACATGTAACCTATATAGTTTGATTTTTTTAATAATTACTTTAATTTAATTAATGATATAGAATTTATAGTTACACATATATTCTTAACATGTAAAAATATCAACCAATGGGTTCCAGATCATGCACAACTATAAATTTAGGCATAATGTCATCTAGCTTGACACCTAATTTAATCTCATCTAATATGTTATTTTTCTTAGCCCTCTTATTATTGATTTCTCTCTCACACACACAAAAGAATGTTAAAGTTCACTCAATCACACAAAAACACATAACACAAAGTGAATGTTGAAGTACACTCATACATATTATACACACTCCATAAATAGATTTAATCTCATCCAATATGTTCTTTTTCTTAGGCCTCTTACTATTGATCTTACATGCACACACAAACACACACAAGAATGCCAAAGTTCACTTAAACACACATAGACTCATACATAGACACACTCCACAAAAAGTGAACATTAAAGTTTTTTGTACACACAAAGTGATAGTTTAAGTTATTTTAAACACACACACACGAATGTGAAAGTTCACTCAAACACACAGACACGTGACACAAAGTTAATGTCAAAGTTCATTCATACAAAAACACACTCCACACAAAGTGAATGTCAAAGTTTTTGTACATACACTCCACACAAAGTGAATGTCAAAGTTTTTGTACATACACTCCACACAAAGTGATAGTTGAAGTAAATACATACACAAAAAGTTGAATGCCAAAATTCTTTCACACACACACAAGAATGCCAAAGTTCACTCAAACACATACACACAAGAATGCTAAAGTTCACACACACACACACACACACACACACACACACACACACACACACACACACACACACACACACACACGAATGTGAAAGGTCACTCAAACACACACAAACAAATGACACAAAGTGAATGAAAAAGTTCATTCATATATAGACACAATCCACATGAAATGAACGTCAAAGTTTTTTGTACATATCCTCAACACAAAGTGATGGATGACATATTCATACACAAAGTTGATTATATTTATTTCAAACACAGACACACTCCACACACTCACAAGAATCTAAAAGTTCACTCAAACGCACACTGTAATGTCAAAAAATGTCCCCTTGGGGGCTTTTCCCTCTTAAGGTTTAGCTCTCCGGTCTTTTGCATGTATTTAGGACATCTTAGTTCATAATTTGGCATCTCGATGGACTGAGCCCTAGGTAACATGACAAATGGGACCTAAGAGGACCCCTTAAGTTGTACCCTTCCCAAAATAGGGTCTTTTGCCGACACAGTAAGTTTGAATTACAAAAATCTTGGCAAGAGTGTTTGTAGTTGCATATAAAAGCATGTTTAGGCATTCATTTGTAAACTAAAAGATTACTAGCAAGCTATTATGTTCTCAAGGTGATTCAAGGCTTTCATTGTGTTGCAAGAGCAAACTTGTGTGGTTTGTGTGTTTGTATTTGCAGATTTGAGCATCAATTTTCTCATGGAATGAAGAGCATCTTCCTCCCATGAGAGCTTCACTACAAGGTGACATTATATTGTGTTTTTATCATTATTTCCTTTGGTTTTTACCTCTGCCTCACAAGGGCATGCACTCTCTATCTGACAACGGTGTTCGAAGACTTAAGTGTCCTCCGAGGTTTGACTAAGGCAAGCCTCTAAACACCACAACCCTCTCCCAAAGTCTTGTGATTGCAGGTTATAGGTATCGCATTTGGGAAAAGTGAAATTGTAGGAAGGATTAGCAGGCATCAAAGATTCCAGATCTGAAGAGAAGCAGGACACCGAAGCATTTCCAGGACTTGGGCGCTCGCTCTAGTGTCCTCCACAGCTGAATTTTCAGAAACAAGAGTTACAGTGTTGGTCAGTGTCGAAAGGAGGTCAGGATCTCGCAAAGAAACTGGTACCTTGGACTTGGGCACCCGCACTAGTGTCCCTGACTGTTTTGCCTTGGAACCCCGAAAATAGGTACTCTGTGATTTGGTATTTTACTCCCATCTGCAAGAGTTTTTTCCGTTATTAGTCAGTTTATTGCCGTATTTGCATAATTAGGGTTTTAATGGTCAACTAAGCATAAGAGAAGAGAAATTGATAATTAAATTCCCTAATCCAAGCTTCCCTACATCTCACAATGATCTAGGGTATGATAGTAAATTGCCACTCGACCCTAGATCCTTGAATGTAAAGTGAATGCCAAAGTTAAATGTTAAACCACATACACACATAAAGTGAATGCCAAAGTTAAACCATGCTATAGTGCAAACACAACATAAAGTGAATGCCAAAGTTAAAACATGCTATAGTGCAAGCACAACATAAAGTGAATGCCAAAGTTAAAACATGCTATAGTGCAAACACACTTCACATGGAATTTGTTCAAACACGCCACACAAATTGAATGTCAAAATTAAATTTCAAACACACAATTCACACAAAATGAAGGTCAAAGTTAAAAAACACAAAAAGTAAACACATGCCAAAGTTTTAATATTCTTCACACAAAGTTCAACCACACACGAAGTAAACATTCAAGTTCAAACATGCCAAAGTACAAATACAAAGAAAAATTTAATGCCAAAGTTAAAACACTCTTCACACATAATTTGTTTAAACACATACTTCATACATATAAAAAGTAAACATTAAAGTTTAAAAGTTCAAGCACATCTAAGTGAATGTCGAAGTTAGTACACTCCTCACACAAAATGAATGCCAAAGTTAAACACTCTTCATACAAAATTAGTTCAATCACTTGACACATAGTTTGTTCAAACACACCTCATACAAAGTAATCACTAAAGTTCAACGATACCAAAGTTCAAACACACACATAAAGTGAATCCGAAAGTTAGAACACTCCTCACACAAAGTTAGTTCATTCACTTCACATAATTCGTTGAAACATAATTTCATACATATACAAAGTATTGGCTAAAGTTCCAACATACCAAAGTTTGTACACTTTTTACACAATAAATGTGAAAGTTCACACATACACACACAATAAGAGGATCAAATCTAGGTGAAAGGTAAAAATCAAACACACAATTCACACACAAGAATAACATTACAATTCAAACATGTCAATTTTCAATTCACACTAAGTGAATTTGAAAGTTCAAACTTACATAAATACACAAATGGTAAATAGATCAAATACTAGAATGCCAAAGGTAGTTCACTCACATTTCACACATAAAAGTGAATACCAAAGTTAGTTCACTCACACATAAAGTGAATGCCAAAATTAGTTCATGCACATTTCACACAAAATAAATACCAAAAGCTCACTCAAACAATAAAGGAGATGCCAAAGTTCAAACACACACTTCACACAAACAATAAGTGGATGCCAAAGTGAAACACACTACTAAACAAGGAACTCCAAAGTTTAAACAAATAAGTGAATGACAAAGTTCAAACAATATGAAAAAATATAATTCAATGCGAAAGTTCAAACCCACACTTCACACAAACAATAAGCATGCTATCAAATTAAAGTGACAAGTAACCAATAAGTATATCAATTTAAAACATACAAAGTGAACAACTTGCTAATTGCAACTAAATTGCATTATAGTTAAAGAATATTCTATACTTAATAATTAAGTGCACCATTTAAATTCAATTAAACATGATGGAATTTTTATTTTCTTTTAAAAAAGTTAAGTTTTATGCAATAAAAAGTAATATGAAAACTGCAAAAGAACGAACACAAGACACTAGACCTAAAATAACAGTGGTCATTCCTTGTAGCCTTAGGAAGGGGGCGAATTCACACACTTTACATAAATAATAAATAGATTCCAAAGTGAAACACACTAAATAAACATGTTTAAATTACAACTTGCTAATAATACAACAGTAATTATTACAACTTGGTAATTGCAACTAAATTGCATTATGGTTAAAGAATATTCTATACTTAATAATTAAGTGCACCATTTAAATTCAAGTCATTAAAGATGAAAATTTTATTTTATTTTACGTTAAGTTTTATACAATAAAAAAAAATATGAAAACTAAAAAAGAACACAAGACACTAGGCCTAAAAGAATGGTCATAGCCAATGGTCATTCCTTGCAGCCTTAAGAAGGGGGCCAATTCAACCCCTTCCAAATAAAAATCATTTGTATTAAATAACAAATCAGTTTACATATTACATTTATTGAAGTCAATTGACTTCAAGGACCAATTCAAAAGTGCGAACTTTTCTCACATTTTAAATTCCAAACATTTTCAAAAATTGCAAATATTATAATCATGGAAGTCAATCCAACTTTGAGCTTGGGACATTTCTTGACATTGGTAGCATGTAAAACAACCAACATCAACCATGATTTATATTTATATCAATTTCCATGTCAGTAAAACATAGAACAATTAAACATACAATTATTAAAATAAAACTATAACAGAAAGATATAATAAATAACTGAATAAAAATGCAACAATATTTGCCCAATGTCGGAAAATCTTTTAGAAGCTTCAAAAAGTAAAACAAAAAATCAAACCATAAATCTACTTGATTCTGATATAGAAATATACAAAATGTCACTTTCAAAAATAACATACATTTACAAATGTCAAAAAATCATATGAATCTATGGCCTTAAGATTTAATAAATAACTTGAATAAAAATGCAACAATATTTGCCCGATGTTAGAAAATCTTTTAAAAGCTCCAAAAAATAAAACAAAAAATCAGACCATAAATCTACCTAATTTTGATATAGAAATATACAAAATGTCACTTTTAAAAATAACATACATTTACAAATGTCAAAAAAATCATATGAATCTAATGCTTCAAGAACCACCACGAGCAACTAAGAAGGATGAACTTCTATTTTTACCTGATAGTAATTTTGAAAAATGTAGAAGATACTAACCTGTATATTCTATAGTAAATTTACATGACTTTCTCCAAATGGTAACCTATATTTCATTTTATTGTAAATAAGTGTACAATCATGTGTAAACATACTAGGAGGCACCAATGACATGGGTAGAAGCAGAAGTTTTGAAGAATAAAAAAACATATCAATTTTTATTTTCAACATACAGAGAAAGTTAATTACGCAGAGATGCTTCTACATTATATTCAGAGATATTTCCAATTTCTTTTAGTACGTTAGAATATTTACATTTTAGTTTAAAATAGCAAAAGCCTCTTTGAAAATATTTTTTGTTTTTTAAATTGGAATCTTATAAAATTACACTGAATCTTGAGGCTCTTCAACTCCACCCCTACTGGTATTGCACCCATTAAACACATTATCAATCTCTCATTAACAGTAAACACAGTGTCAATCTCTAAGTAACTGACAGAAAATGAATCCTTTCATATTTAACATCCCTTTCATATGAATTTCTAAGTAACTGTCGTTGAACCTAACAGCTTACCATTCCCACGCAGAAGAACAAAATAAAATGAGTCTGAAATACACTAGACACATACATCAATCCAACAACCAAGTATTTCTAGTTTGCTAAATCAATGTTTGAAGACCCATGAAAAGGTTTTATATAAATTGTATAAAAGACATCATTGACAGCCATGTGCTAAAGTGGAGAGACACAAATAACTTATTTTAGACTAATTGGTACTACCATAAAGTCACAAAATCTCAAACTGAATACACCATGGATGTCCAACCTCATGCAAAAACTAGATATACAACTACCTACATTCAAACTGATCAATAACAACAATAGAATAAAAATCAAACTGTGCACACCGTGAATGAAAAATCATATGCAAAAAACTAGGGGTAAAACCTTCTTTTCCGAGGAATTCCTTAACCTGGCCTTTGAATCCATTCAGTTGTTGGACCCCTTGAGAGAAGAATGGAGCTGCATAGATGGAGATGCTTCCCATTAAGAGATGACTGGGAAGCTGTCAAAGAGGAATAGATGGGGTACTCAAGCAGCCGGGTAAGATATTATTAATTGATTCGATATTTTTAGTTTACTCCCATCTGATCATGCTTAGTCACTCGACTTGTGGGGAGGGAAAATAAGACATTATTGATTGATTTGCCAACCCTTTCTATAATTGTTGCCCAGATATCTCGTAACCTCAAGATTTGGTGTTCGATCTACCAAACATAGGTGTTTAAATGTTTGAGTTTCAGAGATATGTTCACCCTTCTTTTCTAGTATTGGGACTAGATCCTCTGTTTCTGATATGTAACTTGGAGTAGTTGACTCCTCAGAATCAACTAGCCCAACATAATCACATAATTTCAAATTCTAAAAACCCTTGTCCTAAAAATTCAGGTAAGTTTTTTCAGAAAATAAGAGATCCAACATAAATTGATTGAAGTCGAAGAATATCTCAAAACAGACAATCTTGTAAGACTAAGTACAATGACAACACACCTTGCAAGCATTCATAATAGACCCTAGAATCAGGCGAATATTGAAACACAATAGCAAACCTTCCATTGCTGAAGATACCAATTGTATTAGTTCACATAACCCTCTTCCCCGAATGCCAGCTGTAAATGATCTGTAGTGTCATTTAAATACATTTATTTTGTTTTTATTTCAACAAATGCAACTCTAAAATAACACTTCTCTAGGCCAAACTCTCATAAAACATACCCCACCCCATGTTAATGCACAAAGCAAAACATGTTCATGATTCTTCTGTGTGGGAATGGGGAAGCCATGGAGGATGGATGGTAATGACAATGAAGTGTTTGGAAACATGACTAAAGGATGTACATCTATGTTTTCCAGTAATAATCCAAAATAGGATGAGGTTTAAACCAGGGCATTGATTTGTGGAAGGGAATAAGCTAAAGAAATTGACCATGAAGTCCATTTAATTTTTTGTGATGGTAATGAGTTATGCTAGATTGTTCTGCTTCAATCTCTCTCCCCACATATGGATCCAGTAGCCAGATCTGAAATGTGGATTCACTAGAGAGATTCAAAATGTGGATTCACTAGAGAGATTCGAAATATGGATCCAATAGAAAGATCCTGTGGGGTATTTCATGTTACATATTTTTAGACTACAACGAGGCAACCTTTATTTGAAAGAATTAAGTTGTTCACCTTCAACAATAATGAGTACCCAATCTGCAGATATGCAGTGAGGTTTCTCGAGGGAGTTGGGCCTCATTTCAATGTATGAGGTTCTCTATATTTAGTGGAGAGATCCGAAACACTTGATATTATTGTTAATTCTAGAAGAATCTAACATATTTTTAGACTGCAAACAAGACAACCTGAAATCGAAAACAAAGAGGACCCAATCTTTCTATCTGCATCAATGCAATGAATTTTCATGAGGGAGTTGAGTTTTCATGAGGAAGTTGGATCTCATTTAATGTAAGAGGTTCTATATCTAGTAGAGAGATCCAAAACATTGGTTATTATGGTTATTACAGACGAATCTAACATATTCCCAGCCTGCAAACAAGACAATCTTAAATCAAAAGTACGAAGTAATTTACCTTCAAAAATAAGGACACAATTTGCATTACTGCAGTAAAGTTTCACGGGGAATTGGGCTTATTTCAGTGTAAGAGGTTTTATATCCAGAAGAGAGATCTGAAATGTTGGAGAATCTAATGTATTTTTTTTTACTGCAAACCAGACAACCTTTAATCAAAAGTATTAAATTATTTACTTTCATAATAGGAAGGACCTAATCTGCATCAATGCAGTGACGTTTCATAAAGGAATTGAGCTTCATTTCAATGTAAGAAACATGTTTTTAGACTGCAAACAAGATAACCTTAAATCAAAAGTATTAAGTTATTTTTTTTACAATAGAAAAGACTGATCATCACTCATAGAAAAAAAATACTGAGAGAATTTAAAGAAAAACAGAAAACATAAAGTAACTAGCAAAGAAAACAAAAATATAGAATGAAAAGCAAATAGAACATTCCAAACATTCATTGAATTAATTGAAGTGAATCTGACATGGGCTACCCATTCAAGGTTTCGCTGCCAGAGCATCAACGTCAACCATGGTCTAAATTTATATCCATTTCCCTACAGATATAAATTTATTGAAATGAATTTAATGAAAATATACCAACACTCAATATTTTTGAAGAAACAATAACCTTTAAAAAACATGGGGTAGGGCTATTTCATCATCTCATCTCTAAAATTGTCCTGTATAGATTTGATGTAAATGACAATCAAGCTATTAACAACCTTGAAAATGCAGCAGGAAATCTTAAGTATACTCTGTTGTAACTTACTCCATCTTATAGATTTTTTTTTCAAGGACTGTACTGACTTTGAAAAGTGTCATTTTTACTACAGATAACTCTTCATTATTTTCTAGTTGGCATACAGCCTATCTCTAGTTAGGTGTCCCTCACATTTTTACAATATGAAATTTTAATCTCATCAAAAGGAAAAAATTGATGCAGGAGCATCCAGGTGGACTCCTTGTGGGACCCACTCCTAAATTCTAGGGTAGCAGTTGTAGGATTTTAATCTTCCATGTTGGGCGTTAGCTATTGTTCTTTGTCTTTTCTGGAGATTTTTTTCTTAAAAGGCAGTGTGGGAGTTTTAATATGTCAAACTAGTAGATTTTATAAAAGACGCCAAACCTTATTCATACTTGGCATCATCTGTATTGTGGCGGCTAGATTTCATTGAGTAGGTGGTTCTATTAGACTGCATCGTGGTGGCCTATAGTGGTAGTTCCCGACTGTTTCTTGATAATCAAGATTTGGTTTTAAGTCTCTGTTGAATGAGTCTCATAGTGGCTTCCAGTAGTGTATTTTGGGGTGGTATGTTAGAATCCAATACAAGTTTTATTTTCAAGCTGTTACAGAAGTTTTACATTGCTTGTCCAATGGTTATGTTCTAATTTATCTATAAGTTAACTTCTAATTATCAAGATATTGTATCTCATTGCTGAAGTATATGTATGAAGTCCTAGTGATAAATCTTGGTGTTATTTTGATTTAATCTTACTGCTAAACTATGTGAAGAGCTGCAGGCCTTGGCTACCCTTCAATGGGTTCCCAGGTCTTGACTGCATCAGAAATAGAGGCAAGACACATACAGTAGCCTTTTTCTAGATGGATAGAAGGCCAGCCATAGGTATAGGATATATCATCTTCTATTCTCAAAGTACCTGAACAAAAACTAAGATCAAAAGATCATAACAATTACAGAACTAATGGTATATGGATGTACGATGTTAGGTCCTATTGTTTCACACTAAACAATTACTTATCTACTAGGGGTACAGAATGAGACTCAACCTACAGCTTGCAGCATTTGAGTGATCAGCATTAGCATTATTCCAGGCTGAAAACGAGGCTTTCCAAGTCCATGAGGAGTTAAAAAGCTTGTATTAAAAACTGTGGAAAAATAAATACAAAGTTTTTACCAGAAGCTTTTATGCTCATTAATCCAACCTATTTAGATTTACAAAAACCCAAATCGACCTGAAATTAGATCATCTTTTACACAACAGCTTGCAAATTATCAAAAACCTAAGATTAACAACACCAATTTCAACCACAAACAATATAAAATAATATGAAAATAGGAATGTATGTAACAAAATGTAGAGGGTAAACATAGAACTTAAGGAACATTCTTTTACATAAGTCGTTTGGTACCAGAAGCTTTTATGTTATTATTGACTACAGTATTGGCTACCTGTAATGCAAAAATAAAACTTACAATAGATATCACCAATGTCCTAAGCATCTTCTGGCATCTCCAATCAGCCATGTATGGTTCTTCTCACAGCTGCCTTCCTTCATGCCTCCATTGTAAAGTCGCCCAGGAGAACAAAATATAAAACAAAATCCAAGAAAACAGAAAGCAAGTAAAGATATAGAAAGGAAAAACACATAGCAAAAATTCAAGACTAGAACTCACAAAAGAGGCATGGCCATGCCACAAAAGCAAAGAAAACCAAGAAAAAATTGAATAAAGAACATTCTGCCCTGCATCTCAAATTAAACTTTCCAAATCTAACGGTAACGAGATTGAGTGCCAGGTGCTTTTTTTTAATCTGATGATAATGGAAGAGCTTTGCCGCTGCCAGGGTTGGATGAAGATCTCAATTTTGTTCCTTCGTGTTAGCCAACTCAATTTTGAGATTTCCATCGTTTATCCATGCTCATACCTAGTATAGTTATCATCTTTAGGAAAAAAAAAAAGTGAAAACAACATGGCGGGAAAAACAAAAGAAAAGGGATTAAAGTCATCATATCCTTTTAGATAAAACAAAATTCCTTAAAATATTTATTTTTTATGGAGATTTTTTTTGGTGTGGTTAAATTTATTTGAGTTAGTATTTTTAGTTATTTTCTTAAAGTGAGCATATAAATTGAAAGATAAGTTTTTCTTAGATATAATTTAAGTTAATTAAATAAATTGTATATAATATAAATCAATTTAGATTAGATTAATGATAGTTGGTATTATATAATTTAAAAATAAATTATAATTTTAAAAAATAATTGTGAAGGAAAGGTGTACTTAGCTCATATTCCGGTAAGAAAAGAATGTTGATATCTAGTAAAATCAATTTGTTATAGTCTACGAAAATGATAGTCTTGGCATGTTCATTGTTCTTAGATTATATGTAAACCTAGAAAATCTATGTCGGTTGATCCCTCATATCTAAGATATGCCCCCATAATTTATTGCATCTATAGGATGCAAAGAATTAAAGATTGGCAAAGCGAGGAAATCAAGAATAAATTACCCAAACAATTAAATTTGGGAGAAAACATGGCAAATGGATAGAAGGTCAACTAAAATATGAATGAACTATGAGAGTGGCAGAATGCCACAAACAACATGGGAAATTACCTTTGTAGACAAAGAATCACTCAAAGATAAAGTTTTACAATATCTAAGAAATCTAGAGAACGATGATAACATGGAAGAAAGTCAAGAATGAGTAGTCTGAGGAGCCTAAAATGATGATTTGGTATTAAATTCACCGAAGATATAGAACCATAATGAGATGCAAGATACGTGCTAAAATTAGAGAGGAAACTCTTGGTACAGTCACGGTTAGGAGGGTCCATAAAGTGAACTATCCAGGCTGTGCAGCTAGAGTAAACACAACAGAAACAACTCAAAGATATAAAGCAAATGCAGATTTAGTCATTCAATATATCATAGAATTCAAATACAAATCAGCCTGCAACATGCAGGCTTATAATTAGGGCTCACTGGCCTGATTACAGAATTACAAGATATGTACTTGAGATATGGCTTTGAGGCTCCTTCACAAAGAATTCAACTGTCCAACTTGTAAAGTATCAATCACTACTTTCCTAAGCATCTATTACATCAATATATATGATCTTCGGAACCTAAGATTCCTCCCCATCAGCCAAGGAAGATCACAAACTCCAATGAAGAGTTGTAACGTGTGTACATGGATAGGTCAGACCTAATTGAATAGGAATCCTCCACAAATGAATGGAAAGATGTGTGGATCTCAGGGAAGGTCAGCCACGAACCAAACAACATTGAATGATGTGTCATTTAGCTTCACAAGTCATGAAATACTCCTCAAGTCTTTTCCTTTAGTTTTTTGTTTGAGACTGTTAGGATGCTCTGCTCTAAGAAAATAGTTAATTTTTTGATAGGAATATCTCACTGGTACCTGATCCAAATGCTTTAAATTTTGAATATGTTGTGCATGAATGAATCTAGATGGTAAGTCCAGCTCCGCAAGATCTGAAATGCAACTGCGGTAGAATACGGACCAAGATACAGAAACTTCTATTGATTGAATTGGAAACTGAAACAAACTGAAATGCAAATGTTTTTGGTTGATGCAAGATGCTCTTGAACCAGGGATGCTCCTGCATCAGACATCTGAGGTTATTAAAAAGTGAGTCCCTCGCTTTGCTAGGGCTAGAGGAAAACCAAGATGGTCCACCTCAACCTGAGAAATCTAAGATGAGTCTTCTTCCGGTCTACCTTTCCACTTCACAAGATATTCTTTGTATTGTCTTCCTCTGGTGTTATGTCCAGCTCTACTATCCAAAATGTCTTCAATTTGCTCTGGTGCTTGTTGTGGTAACTGTTTCTTCAAGTCTTCTTCAATGTTGCCACTGAACTCTATTTCATGGTACTGATATAGGTCTGTAATGTTGAAAATAGGTGATATATTCTGTCTCTGGTAACTCCACTTCATATGCATTTTGTAAATCAAATTTTCTGAGTATTCTACAAGGTCCAAACTTCTTCATCTTCAACTTGTTGTATGTCCCAACTGGAAATCTTTCTTTTCTCAAATATATCATTACTTCATCCCTAACTACAAATTCCTTGTGTCTTCTCTTCTCATCTGCTTGTTCTTTATACTTACTATTCATCTCCTCCAAATGTTTCTTCACCTAATTATGCACTGTCTCCATATGTCATGCAACTTCTCCTGCTTCTGCACTTCTCTTATCTTCCATACTGATATCCCTCAACTTTGTTACTCCTCTAGGGTTTACTTTGGTAACAATCTCAAAAGGTGTTCTTCCGGTACTCCTATTCACTGAATTATTGTATGCAAACTCTGCCTGTGAAAGAATCAAATCCCAACTTCATGCCTTCTTTCCAACCAAACATCTCAACAAGTTTCTCAAACTCCTGTTCACTACCTCTGTCTGTCCATCAATCTATGGGTGAAATGTTGAACTGAACTTCAAATCTGTCTTCATCTTCTTCCAAATTGTCTTCCAAAAGTGTCCAAGAAATCTTGTATCTTTGTTTGAAATTATACTCTTAGGTAATCCATGCAATCTCAAAATCTCCTTGAAAAATAGATCAGCCACATGCACTGCATCAGTTGTCTTCTTGCAGGGTATGAAATGAGCCATCTTTGAAAATATATCCACCACTATGAATATTGAATCATGTCCTCTTTGTGTCTTCGGAAATCCCATTATGAAATCCATGCTTATGTTTCCCAAGGTCTCTCTAGTATTGTCAAAGGTTTATACAATCTAGTATTCTGACTACTTCCTTTTGCAACTTGACATTTAAATAAGCTCAAAGCCACTGGATTGTATTCTGACTATGTCCAGTTTTCACTTATCCAGTATTCTCACTAAATCCAATTTTCACTTATCAAATCCACTATTTTATCAATGCCAAAATGTCCTACTAATCCACCATTGTGCTTCTCCTTGATCAAATTGTCTCTCATTGAACTCCTAGGTATGCATAATCGATTTCCTTTGAACAACATATCTTCCTGAATGAAATAAACCAACCATTTACTCCTATCTGTCACAACAGGTTCCTTACATGTTTTCCAATGTTCTACAAAATCAAGATCTCCCTCATACATGTTCTTCAATTCATCAAATCCAAACACTCCAACTCTCATCTCTATTAACAAGTTTCTTCTCCTACTTAATGCATCTGCAACTTTGCTTGATTTCCCACTCTTATGCTTCAATACAAATGTATAACTCTGCATGAACTCTACCCATCTCATATGTCTTTGATTCAACTTTCCTTGACTATTTAAATATTGCAAAGCTTGATGATTTGTATACAACACAAGCTCCTTAGGCAATAAGTAATGTCTCCACTTCTTCAAGGCTTGAGTTATGGCATAGAACTCCTGATCATAGACTGAATATATCCTCCTTGCATCATTCAACTTCTCACTGAAACATGTTACAGGTCTTCCTTCTTGACTTAACATTACTCCAATTGTATTTCCACTTGCATCACAGTCTACCTAAAATACCTTATTTAAATCTGGTAATTCTAACATAGGTTGCTCAGTCACTTTCTGCTTCAACAATTCAAAACTTTTATCTGCTCCTGATGTCCACTTGAATTTATTTTTTTTGTCACCTCTCATTGTCTCTTTCATAGGATTACAAACTGAACTGAAATTTTTGATGAACTTCCGGTAGAAACTAGCTAATCCATGAAATGATTTGACTTCTCCAATGCTCTTCGGTGTAGGCCATTCAAAAATTGCTCTTACCTTCTTAGGATCCATCTTCAATCCTTCTACAGAAATCACAAATCCCAAGTATACCAGTTCTTCCTTCATGAAACTACATGTCTTGATGTTTATCAACAATTTCTCTTCTCTCAGTCTCTGCAATACTTGTCTCAGGTGCCACAAATGTTCTTTTTTTGTCTTACTGAAAATCAGAATGTCATCCAAATATACAATAACAAACTTACCCAAGAATTTCTTCAAAACTTCATTCATCAATCTCATGAAAGTACTCGGTGCATTTGTCAATCCAAAAGGCATCACTAACCACTCATACAATCCTTCATTTGTCTTAAAAGCAGTCTTCCCTTCATCTCCTTCTATGATTCTAATCTGATGGTATCCACTCTTCAAATCTATCTTTGTGAAATAATTTGCTCCACTCAAACAATCCATGATATCATCCATCCTAGGTAAAGGAAATCTATACTTAACTGTGATCTTGTTTATTTCTCTAGAGTCTATACACATTCTCCATTCTCCATCTTTTTTAGGTGCTAACACTGCAGGTACTACAAAAGGACTCAAACTTTCTCTGATCAAACCCTTCCTCAACAATTCTTGTATCTGTCTATTCAATTCTTCATTCTCTGCTAGTGTCATTATGTGTGTTGCTTTGTTAGGCAAACTTGCTCCAGGTATAAGATCCATGTGATGATTGATACTCTTGATTGGTGGCAATCCTTCAGGTACATTGTCTAATATGATGTCTTTATACTCTGTCAATAATTCAGTTATCTCCTCCGGTTGTGATTCTTCAATCTCCTTCAATGTTTCAGGATTCTTAGGGATCAAAGCATAACACATATTCTCATGTCTCAAACCATCCAGGAATTTCCTTCCATCAACCAATCAAATTCTAGCATTTCCACATACTTCACTCTTAGGATCATCTTCCAAAGGAATCAAAGTAATTCTCTTTCCATTTGATGTTATAGTGTATGTATTCTTTCTCTCATCATGTATAGCTTTTCTATCATACTGCCATGGTCTACCCAACAGAATATGGCATACATCCATAGGCATAATATCACACAATACTTCATCATGATAAGATCCAATATGAAATTTCACCAAACATTGTTCACTCACCAGTACCTTATGATCATCCTAAATCCATGCTATCTGATAGGGCTTACGATGTTTCAATCTTTCCAACTTTAGCTTAGTCACCATCTCCTCTGAAACTAGGTTATCTGAACTACCACTATCAATTACAACTTTACAACATTTACCTCCTAATTTGCATCTAGTTCTGAACAAACGTTTCCTCTGTGGTGGTTCTTCATTTGTCTATGCTTGAAATAGTGCTCTCCTCATGACAAGTGATTCTCCTTTCTCAAGTTTACCAATTGAACTGGGTGATCCGGCAAGTTCTTCTTCCACATAGGCTACTCTTCCACTATTCTCTATCCTCTTGCTTGTACTCCCTTGATTACATTTAAATGCTCTATGTCCTTCACCTCCACACTTAAAAGAATTTCCTCTGAATGTTCTCCTATCAGGTCCTCTTCCTTCTCTTTTGTATCCTTCACTCCGGTATGGACTAGGTTTTCCTCTACGATAGAAATTTATGTCATCTCTCTAGTATGAATTTTTATCTATGTCCTCCTTCTTGAATACATTCTCTTGTCTGTTCTTCTCAGCATGTGATCTCTCTCCTCTAGAAAATGTTCTACCTCTCTAAAATTTACCTCCTCTACCTCTATATTTTTTATCATGCCTCTTATTCAACTTCTCTTCAACTTTCATGGCAAACTGATATGCTTCTTCCAATGTTGTCATCCTCACCAAACTCAGTTCTTGAATGTTCAATCTCAGTCCATTGATGTATCTAGACACTTTCTCCTTGCTTGCCTCACTGTGTCCTATCCTTATGATCACCTTATGAAATTCTTCAGTATACTCCTTCATAGATTTCTCTTTTTGCCTTAGGTTCTGCAATATCTTCAACAGTTCCAACTCATAGTCAGTAGGTATAAATTGATTATTCAATTTTGTCACCATCCTATTCCATTTTGTAATCTTTTATTTTCCTCTTTTGTTTCTATCCAACTAAACTTATTTCCACCTTATAGTAGCATGTCCTTTCAACTTAGTCTTTGCAAATTTCACCTTCTCTAGATCTTCAACATCTTCATACTCAAAGTATTATTCCATATCATTTTTCCAATCAATCAATTCCTTGGGATTCAAATTGCCAATATAATTCGGTACATCAACTCTAGGTCTTTTTCCAATCTTTGAAATAGCTCGCAACATATTGACTTGATCTAATTTTTTCCCTTCTTCACTTCCTAGGGTTTCACCAGTTTGATCAGTGGATTGAAATTCTTCCTCATCATCACTTTCAACATTAGGTCTAGGTGTAAGTCCTCTTCTCTGATCTTCTTCAACAACATCCAAGCAAACTCGCATGGTTTTCATCATCTCATCCATTCTTCTAGCCATCGTTCCAATAGCAGGGATTCTCCTCGGCGGTGTCTCTTCCTCAGATCAAGTGCAAACTACCTCAATCCGGCGATCAGGATACAAGGTGACAACTGCCTCACAATCGGCGATCAGTTGCAACACAAGTAACCTGCATTGGATTCGGTGATTTATCCACAACAATATCTTATGGAATTCCTTCACCAAATTCACTCAATTCACTCCCAAATATTCAAACTTTCTCTCTGATACCACTTGGTGTAGTCACGATTAGGAGGGTCCACAAAGTGAACTATCCAGGTTGTGCAGCTATAGTAAACATAATGGAAACAACTCAAAGATATAAAACAAATGTAGATTTAGTCATTCAGTATATTATAGAATTCAAATACAAATTGGCCTACAACATGCAAGCTTACAATTAGGGCTGACTGGCCTGATTACAAAATTACAAGATATGCACAAGAGATGGCTTTGAGGCTCCTTTGCAAAGAATTCAACTGTCCAACTTGTAAACTATCAATCACTACTTTTCTAAGCATCTATTACATTAATATATATCATCTCTGGAACCTAAGATTCCTCCTCATCAGCCAAGGAAGATCACAAACTCCAATGAAGAGCTTGTTGGTTTTTTCCCAGACTGGATGCTCATTCCCAGATTTCCCTACAAGGTAGCCATCAGTGATCAACAGGATCTCTGGGCCAGGGGCCAACAGTGTAGGAGATAGACTCTATATTTTATCTCCTCTTCTTCTTCAGGCTCTGCAAGACCTAGGGGGTGTTCCCTACTCAACATCCATGGGGATATGCATACAAAGGCTGGGATGCTGACAGAAAGCAGATAAGTCCTCCTGTAAGTAGACCAAAACTGAAAGATAAGAGCAAAGGGGCTAGCTTTGGGCCTATTTGCAGTTGTAGATAGAGGACTGAGGATCCTAAAACTAATTCTAATGTCCTAATGGTTGTTTTAGAGTTTGATTTTGATTTTAAGTTTGGATGCAAAGCTGGACATGGTTGTAACACAAACACAAAGCAAGATTGGTGCCTATCCAGGGCCAGGAGTCAATAGACATACACCTGTGAATGATCAGCATGAACGGCTAAAACTGGATTTCAGGGGGATATATATGATACCTACCTTACAGATATCTCCCAACACAGAGTGTTAAGTTATCTCTACTTATGGCATCCCTACTGCAGTATACCCTTCCCAATGTTCAACTTGAAAACAGTTTAATCTACCCCTTGAGCAGAAGTTAAAAGATCAGACATTCAACATAGGAATTCTATGTTCTAGAGTCTCAACATTCCTTAAATACCCAGACTCAGAAGAAAGATACATGCAATACTGGAGACAGAATTAACAAAACACATGCAAACATAGCATTTCTCATATAAGATTAATCATGAAATCAGTGGGTTCATGCCAAAACATACAACAAGAGATACATAAACTCACAGGTTTAGCTGTACAGAGAAACCAGATCAGCTTGTTTTGAATTATAGAGCCAAAATGTTCAACTTTCAACAACCTAAAAATGAGTAACACTTCCTGCTTATAATAGCCAGAGAGTGTACCACAGCAATTAATTACATGATTATAACAAAAAAAACCACCAGATATAGTCCTCAGAAGGAATGGCGCTCAGAAAATGTAAATACAGCAGACAAAGGGGGGCCTCGAGCCACGCGCCACTATCTGGAAGTCTTCATTCTCAATCAGGCAGCCTGATCACTTGTACCATCGCCCATACTCCTGCTACAGTCGCCATTAAGGGCCTCAACCACCCGAAGTCGCTTGAAAACCGTCGCTGCAGTCAAAAAGAAGTTTCCCGCCAAAACGCCTCCTTCGCAGGTTCAAAAATAATGCAAGGGAAAAATCCCACATGCATGGTGTGGAGACAACTTCGGCGCTTTAAAAGCATAGTCGCATACATACCAAGTGTCGAGCATTTTGCCGCGCTCGACACACGACCCTTCGCCCACAGCCCATCACCAAGACATACACTATCGGCCCACCGCACAGATCTCCTGCCGACCACAGCGGTCTCGCCGATCATCTACACCTCCACAAGTCACCAACATCCCCATCGGCCAGAGGAGAACCATCGGCCAGCTCCACAAAACTTACCTCGACCTCACAAGTCTCTCTGATCACACACTACACTGCCCCCCTGTCGGTGTGACCAACACCATCGGCCAACAACAAAATACCTACGCCGATGTCAAAGGTTACGCTGATGGCCATTTCACATTCCTTGTCTGTCGGTGTGACCAACACCATCGGCGAGCAACAAAATACCTACACCGATGTCAAAGGTTACGCCGATGGCCATTCAAAACATTGCCAAGTCGTTCCCTCGGCGAGACATTACCCATCGGAGCAACGAGAAACTCCCTGGCCGACCACACTGCTCACCCCGATACACACATCCTCTGTCGGCGAGACCCTCAACCGTCGGCCAAGCAGAAACATCCTCTGCCGATGATACCATTCACACCGATGACCACTCCATGCTCCCCTCCATCGGCGAGACCTACGCCGATGACATCGCATCGGCCAAGCCTCCCACCGTCGGCACAATTCAAAATACCTAGGCTGACAATACAACTCTCACCGATGAACCATGGCTTCATCCCTCCGTCGGCCAAACACACGCCGATGATTCTTCATCGGCCAAGCTCCTCACATCGGCAGATCGAAACAATGCTAGCCCGATACACCAAATCTTGCCGATGAACACTTGACTTACCCCCATTGGCATGACCTACGCCGTCGGTGGAACCATAATATCCTTTGCCGATAGGCAATAGTCTTGGCGATGGACAAGAACACTTAGGGTTTGAAAGAAGAAACCCTCCAACAAACAAGCTCAATCTCCAGGCCAAAATGAGCACCAACACTGGCTCCGAATGGGGACGTGCAGGTGAAAACCTGCAGCGAGAAGCAGATCTCTGGGTAGACCAGGCAAAAAACCAAAAAGCACGAACTGCACAAGACATTTACACTATATACATGTTTTTACAAATGTGCACAGCGACAAGTCATCTATGCAAAATAGAACTTAAGGAATTGGCCATGCACAGGCAATTTGAGAACTTCACCATCTAGGGCCTGGAGGAAATAAGAATCCTCCCCATGAGCCCTGCAAATCTGATATGGGCCCATCCATAAGGGTTCAAATTTACCATGTTTACCCTTGTCCTGATCTTTTGCATTCCATACAAGCACCAGATCATTGACCTGAAATTTTGTTTTTTTAGCTCTCCTATCAAACTGATATTTCACATCTTGTTGTCTCTTGAGATTAATCTGGTGGGCTTTCCTTCTGTTTTCATCCAGTGCAACCAGCTGGTTCACCCTTTCTGTCATGGAGTTTTCAATCTCCTCATCATTTTCCTGGATGAATCTGTAAACTGGTAGGAGATTGTTTATGGGCAATCTGGCTGATGCACCATATACTAGCTCAAAGGGTGACATCCCAATAGCCCTTTTCACTGTCACTCTGTCAGCCCATATTGCTAAGTTCAATTTTGAGTCCCAAGCTCTCTTGTTCTTGTCCAGTATCCTCTTGATAATTTTCATGATGCTTTTATTGCTTGATTCTGCTTGACCATTCCCTTGTGGGTGATATGGTGATGCATATGATAAATTTATCCCATACCTGTTGCAAAAATCAACAAATTCCCCTGATCTGAAGCACATAGCATTATCAGTGACTATCTTGAATGGTACTCCAAACCTGATGATAATATTTTCTAGCATAAAATATGTCACCACCTTACTTGTAGCTCTCTTAGTTGGAATGGCCTCAATCCATTTGGTAAAGTAATCTGTTGCCACCAAAATCCAACTGTGTCCCCCACTTGATTTGTCTGCAATTTCCCCTATGAAGTCAATTCCCCATTGCTGAAATGGAGCATCCACAGTTACAGTCCTGAGGGGTAAAGCACCATCATATTTCAACTTTCCTGAAAATCTTTGGCAAGGGTCACACTTCCTCACTAACCTTTGTGCATCTGAAAAGAGAGTGGGCCACCAATATCCTGCTCTGAGAATTTTATGAGCTGTTGTTTGGGCAGTATAATGTCCACCACACAATCCTTTATGCATATCATTCAAAACATTGTTAGCTACATCTTCATCCACACATCTCAGCAGCACACCATCAGGGTTTTTCCAGTATAGCTCACCTTGAACAATAACATACTTGATTGCATGTAACTTTAAAGTCCTCTTTTGACTGTCACTGAAATGGGAAGGACAATTCAGATTTTGCAAGTAGTATATAATGTCCTTGTACCATTCAGATCTTGATACATTTACACTCTCATTTTGGACTGCATTAACTTGGCATGCTTCCAAGTTTGACTGTGCCATCATCTTGGCTAATCCTTGTCCTCTTACCAACTTGGTAATTTGTATGTCTATGTTAAACTCTTGCAGTTTGTTTATCCATCTGCACCTTCTTCCAGTCACCTCCTGCTGAGTGAATATGTCTTTGACTGCTGCATGGGGTACATATGCAATTATATGTGATCCTACCATGTATGGTCTGAAACTTTTGATGGCTCTGACCAGTGCATATGCCTATTTTTCCATAATATCATACTTCAACTCAGAGGCCTGCAAGGACATACTGAAGAAAGCGATGGGCTGTTCAAAACCATCTTCATTTTTCTGTAGCAAACATGCAGCAACAGTATGAAAGGAAGCAAATGAAAATACTTGGAATGGCCTAGAAAAATCAGGAGATTTAAGAATAGGGGCCATCTTGATTGCCTCTTTGATACTCTGAAATGATTCTATTGCTTCACTTTCCCAGTGGACAGTTGCATCCTTCTTCATCATCTTGGAAATGTTCCTTGTGGTTTCTGCAAAGTTGGGAACAAATCTCCTAACAAAATTTATCTGTCCAAAGAAGGACTGAACTCCTTTTACAGTTTTTGGCATTTGAATTCTGTCAATAGCAGCCACTCTCTCTGGATCTATCCTGACTCCATCCTTGGAAACAATATGTCCCAGGAGCTTTCCTTCAACTACCCCAAAGGCACACTTCTTTGGATTTAAAGAAATACCATACTCTAGTGCTCTTATGAAAATCTGCTCCAGATGCAAACAATGTTGCTCTTCTTTCTTTGAATAAGCAGTCAAGTCATCCTGATATACAGCCAGGATTGAATCAATCAACCCTGCAAAAGCAACATCCATTTCTCTTTGAAATGTAGCACCTGCATTGGTTAGTCTGAAGGGCATTCTAACATACACATAAGTTCCCCATGGGGTGGTGAAGGCAGTCTTATACTGTTCTGATTCCTTTACCTTCACCTGATTATAACCTGAAAATCCATCCATCATGGATAAGAGTTCACAACCAGTCACTCTCTGCAACATAGCTTCCATATTAGGCAATGGATAGTTATCCTTTAAAGAGGATACATTCAAGTTCCTGAAATCAACACAAAGCCTAATATCACCATTCTTTTTTCTGACTGGGACAAGGTTAGACACCCAAGTTGAATGTCTGATTGGCACAATTATTCCAGCCTCCCTGATCCTTTTGAGTTCTTCTTGCATCTTTGGAGCTAAGGTAGGATTAATAGGTCTTTGCCTCTGTCTGAATGGCTTAGCTCCAGGCTTCAATGGGATCTCATGCTGGAATAAATCTTCCCTATAGGCTTTTAGGTCTTCATATGACCAAGCAAAAACATGTTTATACTTTTTCAGTAATGCAATCAGCATACTCCTAATGTGTGATTTGAGTTGTTTACCAATATATACTTTCTTGGGGGTCTGAGATGTTCCCAAATTTATCTCTTCTAAATCCTCCTTGTTTGTGGGAGATGTCTTTGTGACCAATTTATCTCTATTGTCAAAAGCTCTTTCCAAAGCTACTAATCCTCTAGGGATTTTATTAGTCTTCAATTGAATTATCTCTTTTCCCACAAGAGTTTCTTTTCCATCTATAGTCTCTACAAAAGCTTGGAAATCAATCTCTTGATTCTCATATTCATCTATGCAGTGCAAAAATTTTAACAAGTCCCTATCATCATTAAACACTTGCCAACTGCATATATTTTCTAGTACTGCAGGCCTAATTTTAACTTCTACATTTGTAACATCTGACAGAGTGATGTCATCTGGCCTTATTGCAACATTGGCTAAGAAATCAGCCATAACATTCTTTGATCTCTCTACCCAGTCTATTGAAAATGCATCAAATAGTTCAATGGTATCCCAAACAGCATGCTTGTATTGTTTCAACCTTTTATTTTTTGAAGCATACCTATCTCTAATTTGGGATACAATCAGCTCAGAATCCCCAAATACTCTTAGCATTTTGATTCCATGTTTGAGAGCAATATTTAGGCCTAAGAGTAAAGCCTCATATTCTGCAATGTTGTTTGTGCAAACAAACCTTAGCAAGAAAGAGAATTTGAGGAGCTTACCAGTTGGAGACAGGAAAACAACTCCAGCTCCAGAGCCTTCTTTTGCACAAGCTCCATCAAAAAACATGGTCCACAAACCTTGCTGATCCAATTCTTCAATGCAGACATTTTTCTTTTTATCTTCTCTATCATCTGAGACAACCTTGAAGTTATCACAGTCAGTGTTTACAAAGCATATCTGTTCCTCCGCTTCTTGGTCTTCCACTGTCTCTGATGATCTTTGTTCTTTGATTAGCTTAACATCCCTGCCATTCATTGGAATCATGGCATATGACAGGTCCAGCTGCATACTTCCACCAATTAGTGCTGCCCATCTTCTTGACAGTAACATACCATACTGTGGCTTGATGTCAACCACTGTTATATTCATTTTATATCTTTTCTCAGGAAATGCTGTCAGTTTGAAATCTACATCCTTCATGATTCCAATAACTGGTACCTCTCTGGCATCCATAGCATAACATTTTCCACATGCCTTGTCAATTTTCAATCCAACTTGTTGCATGATGGCCAAAGGCATGACATTTGTAGATGCTCCAGAGTCAAGCATACAATTTCTGATTATTTTTCCATTTATAACCAGGGAAACATAAAATGGTTCCACTTGTGAAGGACACTTTGTCATAGTCACTCCTAAATAGACTTCAGGAGCCTCATCTTCTTCATTACACATGACATGTTTCTCACCCTGGATCTGAACATTTTGTTTAGCTTGAAAGGGCACCCCTGAAATTAGGGATACTGTCCTATTCTTGATTTCTTCCACTTTCATGAGTTCCATGAGTGGAACAGAGACTTTTACCTGGGAGAGGACTTGAGCTATATCAAATGGAGCATAATTTTGTATAACAGTTGTAGCTTGCTCCACAATCTTGTTTTTATCCTGAACTGATTTAGCTTTTACTTTCATAGTTCCCTGATCATCATTCTTGTCTTGGGAACCTTTGCTTTGATCTTCAGCCTGAGGGATTCTATTTTCTGGTCCTTGGGATTCATGACCTATTCTATGTCTAAAATTCTGTTTATTATTAACCCACTGCCTTTTTTGTAATTCCATCCCCTTATTACCATGCACTGGCTGTCCTATAGTAACATCTTTTGGCTGATGTGGGCTGCTTACCTGATTTTTACCTCTGAGATTGTAGTTGCTCTTGACTTGAGCAACTGCTGCAGCTGTGAAGGCCCTAATTTCCTCATCAGAAGGTTGTTGTAAGTTACTCAGAAAATTGTGTGAGTTCTGAGCATAGGCATAGTTAACTTCATCATCTTCATCATATGGGAACTATTGGCAGCCCTGAGTTCCATCATTTGTACTCTCATCAGCATCATAAAGAGTGTATCCATTGCTTATGGACATCATATTTACATCATCATCTTGCACATAATGTGGCTCATTGCATTCATTACAAGATGTAGTATTATCACACAAGGACTGAGCAATCATACACTGTGACTGTGAATGTGGCATCTGACAAATTATACACCATGGAGCATCATCAACAATATTTACAGCTTTCTTTAGAGGATCAGGAGTTTCTTTGACATGTTGAGCTCTTGGATTGGTGTTGTTACGTGGGAATATAGGTTTACCATCATGCCAATTGGTATTATAAGGCATATCATGCAATGATGGCCTCTTTTCCTGCCTTTGATAGACTTGCCTATCAGGACCTATCCCCTTTTCACTTCTAGCTAATCTATAGCTTAGGTCCTTAACAACATTTGCCAATTTGTCTATCTTATCTTCAGGGGCAGATGTATTACCTTGAGTGTTCTGAGGCTTGTTTGGATTCTGCAGAATTTTCACATCATCCCTTATGTTAGTCTTGCCTGATGCTTTCCTGTTGTTCTCAATATTTACTGCAATTCTGAAAGCATCCCTGAGAGTAGCAGGACCTTTATCTCTTAATCCATATGCAGTTTTTGCATCAAAGGCATTGATATACAATATTATGCAGATTGGTTCATTTGGCCTCATGTGATGTGGCAATTTGTTTAACACTTTAGTAAATCTTGCATTAAAATCTGCAACCTGCTCATTTGACCCTTTAGTGATACTGGTGAACTCATTTACAAAAAAGCTAGGGTCAGTTTTGTCACCATATTGCTCCTTGAACATCCTTTTAAAATCATCCCATGATGAAATACTCCGGTCAGGCATATTCTTGTACCATTCTCTTGCCTCATCTATTAAGGATTGCATGAATGACTTCATGAAAACATCCTCATGTTCAACCTCAAAGTTATCCATGACATTTTAAAAAGCTTTTAGATGATCTTCTCCTAACACAGTATTGTTTCCTGAAAATTTAGGCACTTGCAGCCTCAGATGCTTATCAATGGGGTTAGGATACCCAGGAATACCATCAAACACCAGCTGTCTGAATCTATCTAGCTGCATTGGCTATCTGTTTAACTGATTAACATTAATATTTCTGTTTGCATTCTGGTTTCTTACATTGTTCAGTGGTATCCTAGCACCATTCACATTTTGTCTCTCATCATTATGCTGATGTTGCACTTCATTTCTCTGTTGATGTCTCTACACATTTGCATTCTCAAGGGTAGGAATTGAATTATTCTGGGCAGTCCTCAAAGCTTGCACTTTCTTCCTCAAGTCATCTCTGATTGATATTGCCTGCTAATATTCAAACTCGGCCCTTAAGCTCCTAATTTCATCAGCTAGTTCTTCCTCACTGGGCCTAGAGGAGGATGGTTTTACCATATTATGATCTTCGTCTTCATCATCCCTCAAAGACTCGGCCTCTTCAAACCTTTCACTAGGGTCTAGAAATGGGTGTTCTTGGAACACCTCTGACCTCATTCTCATGTTACCACCCTGTTGCCTCTCATATGCACCCTGAATATCAGCTTCTGCATTTGAAAAGTAAGGTGCTGTCTTGTCTAAAGACCTTGGATTGTCTTGCATATCATCATTTTTTCTGGGGGAACCCTCACGACTGACTGAGACAGCTCCCTTTCTTCTATACATCATTCTTCTTGTTACTGGTAACTCTTCAAATAAAGGATTTTGTTGGGATCTTCTCCCCTGCATATAAATTTTACTTTGACCGATTGGGAGATTACTTCGGAGTCGCCACCTATTACTAGGAACTGTTTTCTTTTATAAATCAGGGTTCTTTCAAAAATAACAATTTTCAAATCACCATCCCCAGCGGAGTCGCCAATTTCTGTTGGTGACTCGGATGGGTCACAAGATATATTACTGGAGATGATTAGATAGTACTTTTACTTCTCAATCCCCAGCAGAGTCGCCAATTTCTGTTGGTTTTTTCCCAGACTGGATGCTCATTCCCAGATTTCCCTACAAGGTAGCCATCAGTGATCAACAGGATCTCTGGGCCAGGGGCCAACAGTGTAGGAGATAGACTCTATATTTTATCTCCTCTTCTTCTTCAGGCTCTGCAAGACCTAGGGGGTGTTCCCTACTCAACATCCATGGGGATATGCATACAAAGGCTGGGATGCTGACAGAAAGCAGATAAGTCCTCCTGTAAGTAGAACAAAACTGAAAGATAAGAGCAAAGGGGCTAGCTTTGGGCCTATTTGCAGTTGTAGACAGAGGACTGAGGATCCTAAAACTAATTCTAATGTCCTAATGGTTGTTTTAGAGTTTGATTTTGATTTTAAGTTTGGATGCAAAGCTGGACATGGTTGTAACACAAACACAAAGCAAGATTGGTGCCTATCCAGGGCCAGGAGTCAATAGACATACACCTGTGAATGATTAGCATGAACGGCTAAAACTGGATTTCAGGGGGATATATATGATACCTGCCTTACAGATATCTCCCAACACAGAGTGTTAAGTTATCTCTACTTATGGCATCCCTACTGCAGTATACCCTTCCCAATGTTCAACCTGAAAACAGTTTAATCTACCCCTTGAGCAGAAGTTAAAAGATCAGACATTCAACATAGGAATTCTATGTTCTAGAGTCTCAACATTCCTTAAATACCCAGACTCAGAAGAAAGATACATGCAATACTGGAGACAGAATTAACAAAACACATGCAAACATAGCATTTCTCATATAAGATTAATCATGAAATCAGTGGGTTCATGCCAAAACATACAACAAGAGATACATAAACTCACAGGTTTAGCTGTACAGAGCAACCAGATCAGCTTGTTTTGAATTACAGAGCCAAAATGTTCAACTTTCAACAACCTAAAAATGAGTAACACTTCCTGCTTATAATAGCCAGAGAGTGTACCACAGCAATTAATTACATGATTATAACAAAAAAACCCGCCAGATACAGTCCTCAGAAGGAATGGCGCTCAGAAAATGTAAATGCAGCAGACAAAGGGGGGCTTCGAGCCACGTGCCACTATCTGGAAGTCTTCATTCTCAATCAGGCAGCCTGATCGCTTGTACCATCGCCCATACTCCTGCTACAGTCACCATTAAGGGCCTCAACCACCCGCGGTCGCTTGAAAACTGTCGCTGCAGTCAAAAAGAAGTTTCCCGCCAAAACGCCTCCTTCGCAGGTTCAAAAATAATGCAAGGGAAAAATCCCACATGCATGGTGTGGAGACAACTTTGGCGCTTTAAAAGCATAGTCGCATACATACCAAGTGTCGAGCGTTTTGCCGCGCTCGACACACGACCCTTCGCCCACAGCCCATCGCCAAGACATACACTATCGGCCCACCGCACAGATCTCCTGCCGACCACAGCGGTCTCGCCAATCACCTACACCTCCACAAGTCACCAACATCCCCATCGGCCAGAGGAGAACCATCGGCCAGCTCCACAAAACTTACCTCGACCTCACAAGTCTCTCTGATCACACACTACACTGCCCCCCTGTCGGTGTGACCAACACCATCGGCCAACAACAAAATACCTACGCCGATGTCAAAGGTTACGCCGATGGCCATTTCACATTCCTTGTCTGTCGGTGTGACCAACACCATCGGCGAGCAACAAAATACCTACGCCGATGTCAAAGGTTACGCCGATGGCCATTCAAAACATTGCCAAGTCGTTCCCTCAGCGAGACATTACCCATCGGAGCAACGAGAAACTCCCTGGCCGACCACACTGCTCACCCCGATACACACATCCTCTGTCGGCGAGACCCTCAACTGTCGGCCAAGCAGAAACATCCTCTGCTGATGATACCATTCACACCGATGACCACTCCATGCTCCCCTCCATCGGCGAGACCTACGCTGATGACATCGCATCAGCCAAGCCTCCCACCGTCGGCACAATTCAAAATACCTAGGCCGACAATACAACTCTCACCGATGAACCATGGCTTCATCCCTCCGTCGGCCAAACACACGCCGATGATTCTTCATCGGCCAAGCTCCTCACATCGGCAGATCAAAACAATGCTAGCCCGATACACCAAATCTTGCCGATGAACACTTGACTTACCCCCATCGGCATGACCTACGCCGTCGGTGGAACCATAATATCCTTTGCCGATAGGCAATAGTCTTGGCGATGGACAAGAACACTTAGGGTTTGAAAGAAGAAACCCTCCAACAAACAAGCTCAATCTCCAGGCCAAAATGAGCACCAACAGAGCTGTAACGTGTGTACACAGATAGGTTAGACCTAATCGAATAGGAATCCTCTGCAATGAATGGAAAGATGTGTGGATCTCAAAGAAGGTCGGCCATGAACCAAACAACATTGAATGATGTGTCATTTAGCTCCGCAAGTCTTTTCCTTTAGCTAATTGTTTGAGATTGTTAGGATGCTCTGTTTTGAGAAAATAATCGATCTTCTGATAGAGATATCTCACCGGTAACTAATCCAAATGCTCTAAATTTTGGATATGTTGTGCATGAATGTATCTAGATGCTAATTCTAGCTTTACAAGATCTGAAATGCAACTGCGGTAGAGTGCAGACCAAGATACAAAATTGCTACTGACTCAACTAGAAACTGAAACAAACTGAAATGCAAATGCTTTTTGTTGATGTAAGATTTCTCTTGAACCAGGGATACTCCTACATCAACTCTATATAAAGTTGAGGGGATAAGGAGAAAAGGGGTTCTTTCCTAATGCAGAAGCATCTATCCTCATCGCTGACAATTTTGGTGTTTGCTTTCAAATTATGGTAGCATACTATTATTAGGCTGGCAATGATAATTTGGAGAGGACATTTTAAGTGGATGATGATTCTTGTAACCAAAGCCCATTATGGACTAGAGACTAATAATGCCTTCTTTTGGAGGTAAGTGGCAGTGATAATGGTTGGATTTTTGGCCCGACTATTCTTGGAGCAATGAGGTTCCAATAAAAAGGATTAAATCTCTATTGAAGAGTAGATAGTATGGCTATGGAAAAGGAGAAGGTTTCGTGGACTTTGGTGAAGATATTTTCGCAAGAGCTCTGTTTTGGTTGTAGGAAGATACATAGTGATTTTTGGTAGGAATCATGATAAATTAGTTTCTATGGGATGTTGAATATGATACCTTAGTCACAGTTGAAGTCAGTGGTTGTGTTTTTGAATGAAAAAATCTTAAGGATCAAAATATGTTAATAATTCCTAATTGTATGGAGGCATGAGTTTTGACAGAGCAGTTTGTATGTGTGTGATTCTATGTTTTTTGATAGATTTTGGTCCATCAAGTGAGTCCTATTGTAGGAGTGGTCTAAGAATTTAGAGTGTGTGTGCTAAGGGATAACAATTGATCGATTGTATGCATCAATATTGTATTTGATAATTGTAAATATTTTATAATCTGAATATTACTTTCCTTCAGTCTATTTTATTGTTCTTGAAATCTCTCATTTTTTGTGGGTGAGTTGCATGAACCAACAACCCTTCATTGGACTCTTGGTTCTAGTCTGCATCAATTGGTATCAGAGTAGGTCCTTCCTTGGGTTGAATGTGAGAAGAGCTCTACTAGTGTTGGAGAAGATATTGGATACAAATGGACTTTAGGTGGGGGCTAGTAGACAGCATGAGAGAGTTGGAGCACCCAAAACTGCAAATTTAGCTAAAGGAATGAAGGAGATCCTAGCAAGACTAACTACAATAGAGACAACCCAAAGGAGGGGAGTTCATCTGGAAGATGTGAGTGATGAAGAGGGAGAGGTTACTCAAGAAGCTTGAGGATATGAAGAAGAAGTGGAGGATGATGCTGAGCTAGATTTCTCAGGGCCATCACAAAGATTGGGAGTACTCTTAAGTTAGATACACCTTATTACAATGGAAGATTGAATGGTGAAGAACTCATAGATTAGATTGTTGAGATGGAGAGATATTTTGACTATGAATCTACAAACGAACCCAAGAAGATTAATTTTGCTTGCACAAGGTTAAAAGGCCATGCAACTTTATGGTGGGACTTTGTATAGACTAAAAGGAAAAGAAAAGGGAAAGAGAAAATAAAAATTGGAGTAAAATGGTGTCAAAACTGAAGGACAAATTCTTACCTTTAGATTATTAGTTGAGTTTATTCAATAGGCTATAGAACTTGAGACAAAGGGAATCAAATGTAAAGGAATATATCGAGGCATTCTACAAGCTCACTATAAGGGCTAGGCACATAGAAGATGATCTAGAAAAGATAGCAAGGTATGTAAATGGACTACATTTTAACATCCAAGATGAAATTAGTTTGCTAAACTTTAGAAGCATAAAGGAAGCCTATCAATGTGCCCTAAAGGTAGAAAAGAAGTTATCTAGAAGGCAACAAAATAATTCAAGAGGAAGAGGAAGGACCACTATTGGAAAAGAAAAATCAAATAGTAGCCAAGGAACACAAGCATGTGAAGAAGAAATTGTTGCTTCACAGAATAATAATTTCAATCAAGGTACAACAAGAAGAGGAGATTTCTCAAGAGAAATAGTTTATTATGGAAGAGTTAGAGGTAGAGGATTTACAGGCTCATGCTACCAATATGGAGAAGTTGGGCATAGGGAATTTGAATGTTCTCAAATACAACAAGACAATAGTAGAAAGAGTATGACTAGAAATAATGTCGCACAAGAAGATATAGAAAGTGTAGCATCACCTCAACATATAGAAGAACCAGAACAATGAGAATCATTAATGTTCAAGAGAGTGTTACTAAAACTAGAGAAGGAGAAATAAGAACCTGAACAAAGCAGAAATTTATTTAGGACAGTGTGCAAATCAGGTGGAAAGTGTTGCAAGGTAATTGTGGATAGTGGAAGTACATATAATCTAGTCTCTCAAGAAATGGCAAAGAAACTCAATTTAGAGAAGCTTAAGCACCTTGACCCATGCAAGGTCTCATGGTTGCAAAAAGGACATCAATTAGTTGTAAGTTGTGCTTAGTTAATTTTCATATTGGTAACTATAAAGATGAAATCATGTTTGATGTAATGCCCATGGATGCTTGTCACATTCTTTTGGGTAGACCCTAGCAATTTGATAGAGAGGCTATGTATAATGGAAGAAAAAATACATACACTATTGTGAAGGATGGAAATAAATTTACTTTAAGCACATTGAAGGAAAAAGTTGAAATGGATAACATCCCTATAACATGTTTGAGCATAGAGAAACAATTATTGAAGGCAAAAAAAAATTTAGGAGTGATCCATATGAAGCATATAAATTAAAGATTTCAAATGGTAAGGAAACAAGTGGTATTGAGGGTAAGAAAATAATTTCCAAAGAGGTGAAGGAATTCTCAAGAGAGGAAACTAAATATGTTGAATTCAATAGTAAAATGTAGAAATTTCAAGTTGGAGATTTGGTGTTTTCTCATATACAAAAGGAGAGATTTATAGAAGGGATCCATGATGAGTTATAATGGAAAGTACTAGGACCATGTCAGTTCTTGAAGGAATTTGTAGCAAGTGTTTATGAAATAAAGCTTTTGGAAGGAGTAAATATTTCACCAATTTTTAAAGTGCAGGATTTGTATCCTTATTATGAAGGACAAACAAGTGCAAAAATAAATGAGTGTTCAAAAGTACATATGAGTAAGAAAATAAAGAAGACAAAAATGAAAGCAGATAAGGAATGTGGAGTGATGAAGAAAAGTCAGAAGGATGAAGAGATTATCTGGATCAAAGGCAAAGATGGGATTTCCATCCCAAGATTCTTCAAATGTTCATAAGTTTTAAACTTATGGAACATTTCTATCTACCTGATGCATCTGATGCAGAAGCATCTATCCTCATCGCTGACAGTTTTGGTGTTTGCTTTCAATTTATGATGGCATACTATTAATAGGCTGGCAATGATAATCTAGAGTGGACTTTTAGGTGGACGGTGATTCTTGTAACCAAAGCCCATTATGGAATAGTGACTAATAACACCTTTTGGAGGTAAGTGATAGTGGTAATGGTTGGATTTTTTGGCTGACTATTCTTGGAGCAATGAGGTTAAATCTCTGTTGAAGCGTATATAGTATGGAGAGGGAAAAGGAGAAGGTTTCATGGACTTTGGTGAAGATCTTTTGGCAGTAGGTCTATTTTGGTCGTAGGAAGATGTACATAGTGATTTTTGGTAGGAATTGTGATAAATTAGTATTTGTGGGATGTTGAATATGATACCTAAGTCACAATTGAAGCCATTGGTTGTGTTTTTTAATACAAATATATTAAAGATCAAAATATGTTAGTAATTCCTTATTGTATAGAGGCATGAGTTTTGCTAGAGTAGTTTGTATGTGTGTGATTCTATGTTTTCTAATAGATTTTGGTCCATCAAGTGAGTCATGTTGTAGGAGTGATCTGATAAATTAGAGTGTATGTGTTGAGGGATAAAAGTTGATTGGCTATATGCATCAATATTGTATTTGATAATTGTAAATATTTTATAATCTAAATATTACTTTCCTTTGGTCCGTTTTATTGCAGTTCTTGATATCTCTCACTTTCTGTGGGTGAGCTACCTAAACCAACAACTCATCATTGGGGTCTTGGTTCTAATCTACATCACTTCTTAGGTCATCTTTCCTTCTCCATTCCTATGATTATTTTGATGATCTATTCTAAAATTTGTCTGTGGGATTCACGATTTTGAGATGAAGAGCTAAATGTTGAGTGATTGTGACAAGCTTGGTTCTTCAAGAGGTTGAGGTATATTGTTTACTCACATCCATTATGCCAATGCAAGATACTTACCTACTATTAGGGTTGTTAGGTGGAACAACTGCACAACTTCTTTGGTTTGGTTGTGTGCATGGAGGAGTGGCAAGCATTAGGAAGATCTTTGGTGATATAATTTCTAATTAGATTAGAATGATACTAACTTTTATGTTATGATGCAATATGACGTTAACCTTAAGAATATTTATGTTTATACTATTCCATTGTATGCTAACATACAAGTGAACTTTAGGAGCATTCATCCTACTAACAACAAGGACTAAATTGTATGCTTCGAGCCAAATAGTATTGTGGAAATAAACTCAATAATTTTGTGCTTGTTTAAGATTGAAGTATAATGTTAATCAGATGTAATAATGTTTAGATGTCTTGGTTCCGCCAAGTTGTGTGAAAATAACAAATATGAAACTAGAGGATAGGATGAATTATAGGATAGCAACTAGAGTGGTGTTAAGTTGGCCTCTAGAGATTAATTGCTAGCCCCTAGGGAAGTCGTAACTTGGTTTAATTGTTCATGTTTTCATAATGATTATCATACCTTGCTAACTAGTTTATGTGCAATCTCTAGAACCTCTTGACTATGTTTTATAATAAGTATAGTAGGGCATACGACCTAAATAATTATGACTTAGATAGCCTTAAACAAATTCTTGTTTTTTAAGATTTAGATGAATGTTGAGTGTTCAATTGAATTCACAATAAGTAATGACACATAAACCTTTGCTAGAGGATTAATAAATAAACCCTCATAAAAGCATTATAATTAAATGAACCTTGAATACCTAGACTAGTTTTACACTTGATAATAATATTTGTTGCCATGAGGCTAAGAAATGAATAAATCTAATAATTTAAATTATTTAACTTGGCTCAATTAATTCATGTTGTAAAGGATATAAATGTAGTTGAAAATGAAATTCCTAAATGTGAATTGACTAACTGGGTGAAATTGGTTAATGTATATTAATGTGTAGCCCACTATTGATTTAGGTTAGAGATATCTAGATAATAAAGCCCTATATGAATTGTAGGATTAGATGTTAGTTAATTCTCAGAGGTGTTGTACTACAAAAGCATTAAGTTGAGTGTCTATGTTTAAATAGTCTTCAAAAATATTTAGAGGACAATTTGTTCAATACTCACATGCGGTGAGTTGGTGAGAGATGCCATGGCTTCCAATCTCACAGATATGCAAAACAATGTTAACACATAGAACATTCACTGCAACCCATAAGCCTCCAGCATTCCAAGAAAAGTAAAAACCCTCTTTTTACAAGTCTAATGGCTCTTACACCAAAGTAGCTCTAATACCAAATGTTGGGAAATTTAAATCTCTAATCTAATGGTTTAACATCAAATATTTTTTTATCAAGCTATGATACCAATTGGTGAGATACAAGAGTTAGAATACTACAATATAGAAATCTAAAATTTGTATGCAAATACGAAATTAAGTGGTCTTGATCATGGAATTACCATGAAGAGATTTAATGGATTTAAATCAACAAACACCATTATTGCATCACATAACACATGATTTATGTGGAGAAACCCTTGCAGGATAAAAATCCACCAATAAGAGAGGCCAAGCATGTATTAACTTTGAAATAAAGATTACAATACAATCATACTTCTCATTCTCCTCCTTGCCTCCAATCTGGTAGCACCTATGTACATGTGAGCAACCTCAACATATCTAATTCTTTATCCCATTCCTACAACCTCTTCAACCTATTTATTCCATTCCTCTCTATGTTACCTTCTACTACTATCCAAGGCACCAATTTATAGAGTTGTTGAAACACAAGAGAAGCCAAAAGATGGTGCCCAAAATGTCTCTTCCATTTCTAATGCCCCCAAAATTTTGATTGCCTCTTGGAATATGAAAGGTCATCACAATTACATCCCAAAAGTCTTTGTCCTCACTCTCCCAAGTACCCAACTTGAGTAATGTCAAAAGACACATCATAGGACATCCAAAAAATCTTTGTCCTTACTCTCCCAAGTGCTCAACTTGGGAATGCTAAAAGACACAAGATTGGATCTCAAGATTCATCAACTCTTTCCCAAGAGATCCACTTGTAGGTGAAATTTTAAATAATGAATTTTGTCTCCATAAGTCATCTATACCACTATCAATGGACTCCTCCTTCCTTATGAATGCATTACAAATAGTATGTGGGATTAAATATTACAAATTAATTTCAAATAACACCCTAAGTGCCTAGAGACACTTTCCAAGGATGTTGGAACCATGTAAAATGACATAGGATATACAAGGTAGATGGCACCTAGATCTTAACAACCCCAAATAGGATTACCAGAAAATAGACCTAACTTTTTTAATCAATACTTCTTAGCCCTTTGACTCATTTATCTATTATAAAAGAGGTGGTCTTACAACAATAGTAATTTATTTTGGAAAACTGATTTGATTTCTTATTTACTTTAATGTTACTTGGATCCTCTAGTTTGGGATTAGCTTATATCTTAGTTATCCATGGCCAAGATGATTATGTCTCCATCTTATTTCTATTACTAGATTACAACTATGAGACGATTGTCAAGTTCTACTAGGCCCAAGCAGTATGTGTCAGCTTTGGGAGGGGATATAGTAGGATGCCATATGGTGTATAACATTGGGATCATTTATCTTTTTTATATCCAATGGCCCTCACAACCCCAAATGTGATATGATGTCGTCATCTTCTTGAAGTTGCAATAATAATTGGATGTAATTTAATCTAAGGGCTCTCACAATTCCCTAGTGTTACCAAATCCTTTCAGCTTATAGGGTTTCAACATTCATCTAATCCATTCCAATTATAAGGCCCTTACAATCCCAAGGTGATACAACCAATATTTTAGAGTAGGGGTTGCGTGATTGGTCATGGATCTACAAGTTAGTAGGATCGAAAACCCCTCTCCTTATGTTTGGTCCAATGCGAGCTTAGGTCATCAATGATATCATTGTGGCTAAGGTTAAACCTTACATATTTATAAAGGTAACATGCTCATTGAGGTTTGATGCCAACGAGTTGTTACATGGCAAGCTCCTCCACTACCAAGGAGTTGTTAGAGCCCTTAGCTCATGAGGTTGTGTTAGTTATCTGATTAGAAATCAATCTATGACTCATGAATCTATTAGAGGTTTCCCTCATCTAGTTAGTCTATTGTTGTGCTATTGGTCAAGGGAGTCCAAATCATTGTTGGTGGGCCACCTCTCTTGATTTACTAAATTATGAGACCTATATTTATATTATTAATATCTATAGGGTGACATGTCAAATTCATGTTCCACTAGGATTGTGTTAAAATTTATACTCCCTTGGGATTTTCTCACCATTGGATCTCATGTGCATCATGCGATTCAAGGAATCCCTAAGGTTGTTGGAGATTATCAAGCTCTTGAGCTTTCATGAATTGTTTGATACATTATCATCTAATGAATCATGCATTGTCAAGGAGACATTCCTAAGAGTGTCAGTGGGTGATTGTACCATTAGTTTAGATAAAAGATAAGTCATCTTGGTATTGAAGGCAAATAAATTTTGACCCTTGGCCTAAGCAACAATCATTTGATAGACATGCATGCAAAAGTTCCTAGCTAGAAAGCCCTTTGCCAATATTTTGACATCCTCCAAGGGTTTGACCAAGGATATAGATCTTAATCCCTTGATCTAGAGCTTACCACTATCATGGATCTAGAGCTCACCATGTTTTGATATTAAAAAAAAGAGATCATGTCACCTAGCTTACAGGATAGCCAAAGGAAAGCATATAATACTACTTCACATAAAACATAAAGAAATTAGATTTAAATTTTCTTCCCCGTCTACACTTGCTTACATCCAAAGACTTGGGGTTAAGCTATAGATTAGTGTACCATTAAATAAAAGACACAAAAATCTCATCACTAGCCAGTGCATCAAAATAAATACTCAAGTTAATAAAATTTACTTACTGAAATCTTATAGAACACCTTCAAATTGATTATCCCTAGCATTTAAGCTATTCAAGGCATGAAATGTTTGAATGATCTCATAAAATGATTATAGGTCCCAATTGACAATGATTGGCCACACCAATAAACAATAAAACACTTAAGAGCCTAGTACAATTTGAACATAGACTCATTTATTTTTTCCTATGGGTTTATATAGTTCTCAAACAAATTATATCACTTACTAGGATTAGATTAATTAACTATCTTAATACTATAAAAATTGTAAGTCATCTCAAGACTTCTTGCGAGATTTTACACAAGTAGTTTTCATGAGACACTCTATGATCTTACTGTTAACATACTTATATAATTCTCTAAACTTTATAAACTCAATTCCTTAAGACAATTTAATTTCCATTCTATTAATTCTTACTAGGATCATTAAAGGGCTTCTTTCTTTTTGTTGGCTCTTCTTGAGGGATCCTGCATGGTCCCAACACCATCTGCCTCATTCTACCCAGAGGCACACTAAGGAAATATCAATTAAATTTATTAATCTTTTTGTCTCAAGATTGTAAATTGACTTAGTAAGCATTAGTAAAAAATTCAAGGAATCAAGACCATAATTTAGAATTAATTATGAACTATTAAGGATAAGGTAGATATCATCAATCACTAATAGAAGGCAAATAAGATTGCTTAGAGTCTAAACCGGAGTATTCAATCTTCTTTACCACTTGAACACCATCATAGAAAGGTAGTTAGCTTCACAAGGGTGAAAACAAGGTGGGCGGTGCATGAAAAAATTATGGCTAGTTGGTCAGTGTGCATTCTTTATTTACCAATTCTTATCACTATAACATCCACTATACATTTTCTTTGAGGCTGAAACTTGTGAATGACTATTGGAAACACATCCTCATTCACATAATTGAGACACACAAGACACAACAATCAACCCATATTGAACACACATGTCACATATATGCATACACATAGGATTCATCTCCAACGAACTTCTTGATTTCTCCCACTTCAACAATCACAATATTCACCTTGAGATTGTCCTTGTCATTCAAATAATTATTAGACTAATCTTGTCCCCATCACTTAGTTACATTGAGCTTGTTCCTATATCTCAATTATCTATCAAAATAAGCTTGTCCCTATCACTTAGTTACATTGAATTAGTCCCCACTACTTAGTAAACACATACTCTAAGCTTGTCCATGTTTCCTTAGTTAACACATACTTTGAGCTTGTCCCTTTTGCTTAGTCATTCAATAATCTATACAAAGTTCCCTCAAGTCTTGAGGGGTACCCAAGGTGATGATTTATTTACACAGTTAGTCATACACACATACACATAGAACAAAGCAACTAGGCTCATAAGAGACTTACATGGTACATATACATGCACACACACAAAACCATGTCCACAAGATTAAACATTACCGAGCCAATCATCAACATATAACCTTACTAGAGCCTTGTTGTTTCCACTTTTTTCTCTAATAACCCTCTTCCTGGATGTGCAGGTGGTCAGGTGAAGGAGTATGAAAATAAAGGTAAAATAATAGAATTAATTAGGGTTTGTTTGATAGTTGACATGGTACATTATATGATGTTGGTAGATGCTACATTCATGTTGATGACATTCTTGATTATCTTCATGTGTGGTTTCATATAATAGTTAGTATGTTTTATTGATAATCTTTGTTGCTATACTGATAATTCATATGCTCTGATACCAAATGTAACGCCCCACCTAGGAACCTCAGAGAACAACACAACTATGCTCTGATACCAAATGTAATGCCTCGCCTGGGACCTGTGGGCCCATAACCCACAGGTCCCAGGTTCTAACACTGGGTACTCTATTTTAATATGAGCCCATTATGTTATCCTAGTTGCTTAGATATGAGGATGTAGATAACTTAATTGTCTGTTTGTTTGGTGTACGTTCTCTAACGCATTCTGGACCTTGTGTCCTTACATTTTGTGTAGCAGATACTCTCTTTTGTGGCTAGAATTAGCCACATCATGATGTGGATTTGTTTGTAATTTGGTTGTTTTGGAATTTTTGATAGTTGTTTCATGTGTTGTTGGTGGGTTGATAGTGAATTTGTTTTCTTTGAACTCTCTTATGATAGGAGTGGTCACCAAAAACCTTTTCTTTATACTTGATTTATTGTTGAAAATTGCTGGCATTTTGTGACTTAAGATTGAATTTGATTATTTCCTCACTTGGGTTTGCATTTTTTTATTTCTATGGTGACTATTCTGAATATTTATTTCTGAGGGCCCCATTTCGTGTTAATGTTGTTTCTATCATGTTCATTCCGAGCCTCTAATAGTGTGTACAAGGGAAGACTCCGCAAAGAATTGTACTTTGCATGTTTGGTAATTAGTTGGAACCATAGTGGAAATAAGAGACGAGATGTATTTTTCCTTGTTAATATGTGAATGCAATTCTCTAAATCATTTGAAATTCTCAAAATATGTGTGATTGGTTATAAGTAGACCTCATGATATGTCTTAAGGTGAGGAATTGATGTCCTTCTTGTCTTTACTGAATGATTGTGCTTGTCTTATGAACAATTGCTTAATATCGATGCATATGTTGGCAATAGAAAATTGCAATACTAATATGTTATGTTTTCACCCTAGTCTGTGACTTCTAGGAGTAAATCAAGTTTTAGGGGGGGAGGATGTAGTGCCCCACCATTCTCACAGTGGATGTGCAGATGGTCGGGTGAAGGAGTATGAAAATAAAGGTAAAATAATAGAATTAATTAGGGTTTGTTTGACAGTTGATGTGGTACATTATATGATGTTGGTAGATGCTACATTCATGTTGATGACATTCCTGATTATCTTCATGTGTGGTCTCATATAATAGTTAGTATGTTTTATTAATAATCTTTGTTGCGATATCGATAATTCATATGCTCTGATACCAAATGTAACGCCCCGCCTAGGAACCTTAGAGAACAACACAACTATGTTATTTCTAACTTTAAAAAAAAAATTGTCCTGTTTGTATAGCATAGTTGTGTTGTTCTCTAAGGTTCCTAGGCGGGGCATTACATTTAGTTTGTATAGCTTCCACGTTTGTGCATCTAGTTTAAACATGCTTCTCCTAACAATCTCTTCTAGTATTTATGCAATCTCTTGAGCTCTCCTCTTTTAGACCTCATTGGCCAACCATGTTAGTGCATTAATCCTTTAGAATAATTACTTGGAATGTTTCTAGTGTAAGGGAATTATTTTATCTTTTTTTGGTTTGATTTGCCATTTTCTTGGTGGTGCTATCAAGTGGGTAGTTTTTACCTCTTCCTAAGCACACCAAATACCTAAGTCTTCCTAAGCACAAAAAATACCCCAAGCTCATTTACTCTTGCACATTATCCTGGGGCTTGATTTGGTTGTTTCTTCTTATAGTCAGTTTGTTCATATTATCTTTATCTCTTGACACTTGGCTTCTTAGCCAACATTTGGTTGTTTTGCTTTCCCTGTATTGGTCTGCTCATGCATCATCATCAATGACTAAAGCTACCTGTGAAATAGAGTACCACCCCTTCACCTCGGCTTGGCCTTGTCCATGTTACCACCACCTATACATTCAAATAATTTTTTCAAGGCACTATGTCTTACAATAAATCTAAGATATCATATCCACATGTAATCCTAATATAAAGTCACGAATTAGAACAAACACAAATCTATTTCAGCTATTATTCTAAAAACATTTACCCAGGTCATCATTATAGGGTATCACAAAGTTGGGACTATATTTTTTTGAAGCATGATCAAGATAATATTAATCTTAAGATAATTAAAAATGTGAAAATATTTATCTAAAATCATTCTTCTAAAATACATTATTCTAATCAACTTATTAATTCAGGCCACTATGTCCTACCTTTAGACCATGGATTGGAAATAATAATCTTAATCATAATCTAGATAATTAATAGCATATTATCTTGTAGATAATCCACATTAATATTTGTTAAGGTTGTAAAAAAATTAGCTATTACTAAAGTAGTTGTCATTGAAAACATATACTATAGTCAAACCAAAACTTATAATCTTCTAATTGATGTATATCATAATCATAATACCCATAGTCAATTTGGCCCTTATTTTGGAATCCCTTAGAGGTTTGCCTTAATTACATTCTCCCCCATTAGGAAACTTTGTCCCTGAGGTTGTTTCAAAATACACAATATTGAATTAAGGTTGTTATATCTTCTACACCTCTTGTTGCCAAATGCTAGCATTGTATTAACTCCACCATGCCTTATCTTTAGCAATGTCATGCTTGTCTGAGTTGGGGTGTGTCATTCCATGATTTGGAGAGTATCTGCTCGAATCATTTGCATACAATAGTTACATGAGTTGATTTATACACAAAATTTCATGACAAACATTAGGAAAACAATAGATATCGGGTTCATGTGTTGGGCCCCATAAATTCTATAGACTATAAGTTTGATGGAGTCTAATTTTTAGTAGGGAACAACGTAAAGGTTTTCTAAAATCTTGTGACTCCCTCAACCTCTACAAAATTTATATCACCTAATTTTTTATTTTTTATTCATATCTAGTCTTAAAGAAGTTTGGTGCTCGATTTTAGCTAAATATCAATGGAATTTTACATGTTTGAGTGGCACATGATGCCTCTAATGATTGTTGTTGCTGAAAAATGCAACAATAAATGAGAAAATTTCTTATTCTTGGGATATCATTGTGGATTTATTTGACCTGACAAATGTCCATTCTCCACCCTCATGTACACTAACAATTTAGGAAATTTGTTTTAATTCCTGTGATATTCTATGCCAAGATGTCAAAATTTTAGCTTTGATTTTCTCTTGATAGTTTCCTTAACCAATTTAATTTGGCTACTAGATCAAATGGTCTTATTTGGATGGCAAGAAAAGTAATATGAGTACCTAAGGCTCCCATTCTAAGGGTACATCTCTCAAATTTGGCTACTTAGCCATATTCAATTTTCAATACAAGATGTAAAATAAAATTATTACTTATAGACTTGGTTTTGTTCATACATGAGACCTCAAATTCCATGGTTTAGTTCTTGGTTAAGTGCAACTTGCCACTCTATGGCAACACGAGTCCAATTAATTTAGCTAGTTACTTCCTTCTAATAGTCTTAGTTTATTTCTAGGTGTGCACCCTTCTGAGGACAAAATCTTGCAAAATGGGGTCCTCTGCAATTGTAACAAACCACTTGTGGGTTTTTCCATCTTCCATTTGGTCCTTTTTTGGATTCAAGTTACTAAGAGATTTAGATGAGTGATTTGTTTTGATTGGTTCCCTCTAAAAGTTTAGTGATCTTCTTCATCAAATATTTGTCCAATGTACTAATCCCTCTTTCGTCCAAACTGGTGTGATTCATAAAAGGAGTTTGTTGATGATTTGAGTGTTGACAATCCTCCTAATCTTCCTTTGAGACAACACGGATCCTCTTAAGTTATTTTCAAAATAAAATTTTCAAGTCACCTCTTCCTCAAGCAATTGTCCCTTACATGTTGTGTCAAATGAGGTTGTTGGTTCGAGGGTCCACAACATGCCTTTGATTTCTACGAACAATCCATTGATATATTTATTTTCTTTAGTTTACTCATCTTTGATATATATGATGTATTTCAAGATGCTTACAACTTAGGAATTATATTTGACTAACATGATGCCTTGCTACTTGAGAGAATGAAGTTCATTCATTCAAGAAGTAAAATATGCATCCATCAAATAATGTCTTCAAACAATTCTCATGTCATAGTGTCACTATCGACTATGAGCATATTTTCCTAGTGGTTCAACCATAATGCAACTTCATCTATGAGCTAGTAAATGGAAAGTCAAGCTTTCTAATTGGTAATTCTTATTCAGAGTTCAAAACATCTTTTTATCCCAATCGACTAGGCTTTGGCCTCGTCCCAAAGTTTCTCCCATGACACTTAGGTGGTTCAATCTTATTGAGTTCTTATGTGATACATTCTAAAAAAATTTCTTGTCCTTCAAATTTTGGCTCCTTCACTTTCTTAACCCTATCTTGACCAAATTTAGTGTCTCAACTCCCACAAGGTAAGAAGTGATTCCTCTTCAATTATTCTTATTGGTTCCTCTATTGTTCTATTGTGATTGCCTCGGTTTAGTTGTATCTACTCTTACTCAATTTTGGGGCCCAGTAATTCAATCATTCTATTTATTCATTTCTCCTCTAGTCTGGATTTAAAAATTTTCACTAATTGTTTGTATTGACGAATTACTCACATGGTTAGTCCTTGCATCAATTTTGATTTTAAACTTAAAAATTCATTCTTGATGGCCCATTAGGCTTTTAGTTTTTGAACCATACTATAAAACCACATGTAACATCCCATCTAGGTTTAAAAAATAGAACCACTTTTTTAAATTTTTTAAATCAATACTTCTTAGCCTTTTCACTCATTTTATTTGTTATAAAAAATATGGTCTTACAACAACAATAATTTCCTTTAGTTTAAGTTGGGGTGATCCCACAATAGTGTGTCCCACTTGTGGGACATCCTGTTTTTTACCTGAAATCACATATTAAAAAAAAATGATTTAAGCCTAGATGTGTTCCATCTAAGGGGGTTTGATCAAAGGGGGTTAGATCAAACCTCCTTAGATCGAACCCCCCTAGGCTTAGTCTCCTCGACACCTATCAAAATGCTAACCAAAAACCAATTTTTTTCACTTTTTGGGGGATCAAATGAATTCATTTGGAAATTTCATTTTGTAAGTATGTAGCCCATAGTATTAGCTTTTCAAAAATTATAATATGTATTATGTTTTCTTTAATATTATATTTTTAACTTTTTTTTATAATGGATGTAGGTCTATTATGAAAAGATAATGACCTGTATTCAAGACACTAGGAAAAATAACAAACATAATTCTTCTTTTGTGATGCAGGAGCATCCATGGCAAATTGGCAATCAGCATCACCAAAAATATTTGTCATTTAATTTATTTTAATCTGGTTTCCTTAGAATAGATTAATTAGAGTTGGAAAATAAATGCAATATTAGGCCTAAATAATATATTAAATAAATTGGCCTTATTATAATATTGCAAAAATAATAATGTTGCAAAATTAATAAAGGCAATTTGAAGTGGAAATTAAATAAAGGAAATCTTGGGAGTGGATTTTTGGGGAGTTACACTTGAAGACAACTCATTAATGCTCCTCAAATGTAGCTAGAGGATTTGGGCCCCTATGTTGAGTTGGCATATTCTTTTTCCAAAATTGGAGCTATTTTCTAGGAGTGGGAATCTTTGTTGTTACCTATTCTTGGAAAATACTTGGGAGTGGTTTTTATTTTGATTTATTGAGTATTTAATATTTTTTTATTGCATTTTCAAGATATTCTTCCAAGTGGGACGTTCAAAATGGGAGGCTATAGAAAATAGAATTGGTAGAGGCATAAAGGAAGGATTTTTGACAATTTTTGGGGGTTGTTGCTTCCAGATTTTTAGGGGAGGAAAAATGAAGGCATAGATTTTACTGGAGAGTGTTGGGAAGACATTTTTATTGTAGGTTTGAAGGTTTTACACCAGCAACAAATGGATTTTGAGATCCATGGTTGAAGATCACAAATTTGATTGCTGAAGATTGCAGATTTGAGAGGCAATTTCAGAGGGTAGGATGAAGATTTGAAGAGGAAGCATTTGGAAATTGTATTAGATGTTTGCTGTCACACAATAGATTTAAATCTGTTTATTAATGATTTTCTACAGTATATATGGCTGCACACATTTATGTAATCAGATTTATCTAAAATTGTGAAACATTGTTGCAAGTTGAATAGAGAAGATAAATTTTATTGTTGTACATTTGTACATCTTTTTGTTGTTGATGTTGATTAATTTTGTGTGAGGGTTAGTGTGAAGTTCCCTCTATATTTATGAGATAATTTTGGAGTGCAAAATTAATAAAGGCAATTCGAAGTGGAAATTAACTAAAGGAAATCTTGGGAGTGAATTTTTGGGGAGTTACATTTGAAGACAACTCATTAATGCTCCTCAAATGTAGCTAGAGGATTTGGGCACCCATGTTGAGTTGGCATATTCTTTTTCTAAAATTGGAGCTATTTTCTAAGAGTGGGAATCTTAGTTGTTACCTATTCTTGGAAAATACTTGGGAGTGGTTTTTATTTTGATTTATTGAGTATTTAATATTTTTTTATTGCATTTTCAAGATATTGTTCCAAGTGGGACATTCAAAATGGGAGGCTACAGAATATGGAGTTGGTAGAGGCATAAAAGAAGGATTTTTGAAGACATTTTTATTGCAGGTTTGAAGGTTTTACACCAGTAGCAAATGGATTTTGAGATCCATGGTTGAAGATCACAAATTTGATTGCTGAAGATTGCAGATTTGAGAGGCAATTTCAGAGGGTAGGATGAAGATTTGAAGAGGAAGCATTTAGAAATTCTATTGGATGTTGTTTGTTGTCACACAACAGATTTAAATCTATTTATTAATGATTTTCTACAGCATATATGGCTGCACACCCTTTTGTTGTTGATGTTGTTGATTAATTTTGTGTGAGGGTTAGTGTGAAGTTCCCTCTGCATCATTTTGGTTTCTCCGTTGTTCTATCGTGATCGCCTTGGTTTAGTTTTATCTACTCTTACTCAATTTTGGGGCATAGTAATTCAATCATTCTATATATTCCTTCTCCTTTAGTTCGGCTTTAAAATTTTATACTAATTATTTGCATGGATGAAATACTCGCATGGTTAGTCCTTGCATCAATTTTGATTTTAAACTTAAGAATTCATTCTTTATGGCCCATTAGGCTCTTAGTTTTGAACCATACTATAATACCACATGTAACACCCCATCTAGGTTTAGAAAATAGAGCCAATTTTTTAATTTTTTTAAATCAATACTTTTTAGCCTTTTCACTCATTTTATTTGTTATAAAAAAATATGGTCTTACACCAATAATAATTTCCTTTAGTTGAAGTTGACCTCAACTCATATTTAATTTAATGTTGCTTGGGTCCTCTAGTAGTGCATTAGTTTTGATCCCATTTATTCATGCTCAAGATGATTGTTTCTTCATCTTATTTATGTTGCTAGGTTATGACTATGAGACAATTGTTAGATTTTTCCAAGCCCAAGCATTATGCGTGAATTTTAGGAGAGGATAGTAGGATGCCACATGGAAGATAGCATTGGGACTGTTGATCTGATTATCATGAAAATCAAGAACATAAAGATAACCAAGATATTGAATAATTAAGTAAGAAGGGAAAGCCTTCTTATAAAGGATTACAAGTATGGAAGACAATCCATGTTATATGTGAGATAATACAAAGGAACATACTAAAATGAAATAAAACATTTTAAAGTATATCCTTCCAAATTTAATAAATACTAAAAATAATAACTAATTGACCTTACTTTTTAATATTTACTTTAACACCCTCTGGTCAATCTACAAACTACACCAAGTTTATCCCAAAAAAATTAAATTTGTAAAGACCCAAAGATTTGGTAAGAGTGTTTGTAGCTTGATCCTCTATTAGATAATACTACAACTTAATAGATCCATCTTCTACAAGTTGTTTGATGAAGTGACAATGAATTTCAATATGCTTGGTATGCTCATGGAAGACTAGATTATTGGCAAGTTTGAGCACCCCTTGATTGTCACAAAATAGGGGTGTAGGCTCTATCTATGACACTTTTATGTTTGAAAGCATCATTTTGAGTTGGACTACCTCACATGCTCCTTTCACTACTCCTCAATATTCAATTGATGAAAGATTTACTGCATGCTACTTTTTTCTAGTACATGTGCCTATACTCATGCCAAGGTTGAAAATATATCTAGAATTGGATTTTCTGTCATCCACAGAACCTACCTGATCTGAATTTGTAAATCCACACAACCTAGGGTCTTTTCTTTTGCTATACAAAATTCCAAACTCAAGTGTTCATTTCACATATCTTAACACCATCTTTGTTGAAGTCCAATGTTCCATCTTTGGTGCTATCATGAATAAAGAAATAAAAGTCGCAACGTAGCTCAAATTAGGTATAGTAGCTAGAAGGTATATTAATCTCTCCATTAGTTACCTATAGCTCAATCCATTAATTGCCTTATAGTCAGTTTTGGTTGAAAGATTTAGCCACTTCTCCATAGGTGTAGATGAGATTTTTCAATTTGTCATTTTGAATCTATCGAGAAAACTCAGCATATTTGGTTTGTAAGACAAAAATGTTGCCACCTATTTGCCAAACTTCTACACCTAAGAAGTAATGTAGGAGGCCTAGGTTATTCATGTCAAAATATTTACTCTTATTAGATTTAATTTGTTGAATAGAATGTGCCTCACTACCTATAATAATTATATCATCTACATATATGACTAGTAGAATGAAATCGTTACCAATGCTTTTGATGTATATATTTGAATTTAAAGGACTCCCCTAGAACCCATGTTCTTCCAACTACCTATAAATTTTGATGTACCATGCCTTGGGTGCCTACTTCAAGCCATATAGATCTTTCTTTAGTTGACACACAAGATTTTCCTTCCCTAGAACCTAAAAACCCTATGGTTGATACATGTAGACTTATTCCTCTAAATCTCCATTGAGGAAGGCATTCTTCATATTCATTTGATGAACATTTTGACCAAATTGAGCTACCATTGCTAGGGATAATTAGATGGTGCTCATCTTTTATGTAGGAGTAAAGGTATTCCTATAGTTGATGCCCTCTCTCTGTGAGAACCCTATGGCAACTAATTGTGCTTTATAATTTTCTAGTGTACCATCTACCTTGTACTTGATCTTGTACACCCATTTGTAGCCAATGGGTTTCTTCTTGGGTGGAAAATCTATGAGGTCCCAAGTCTAATTTTTCATAAGACTCTCATGTTTAGTTGCCATGGCCTTTTCCCATTAAAGTTTTCATTTTTCCTCAAACACTTGTGGCTCATAAACTCCATGAGTATTGGCAATTAGAGCAAAGTTGACCATGTTCCTCTTGCTCTTACCTCTCGATGATCATCTTATAATCATTTCACCTACCTAAACATCTCCAATAGTGTTGTGCCACCACTTTTGTCTCTTCTTGGGATCCTCTTCATCCAAATTAGTGTTGTCACAATGACTTGGGCTAATTGTACCTATGAAATTTGAATGTTGATTCATGTTATCATTATTATAGTTTGGGACTATTACAAGCCTAGGAGACTCCACAAGATCATAATCCTCTACCCCTTTAGGTGGGGCTATTTATAATCCTCTACCCCTTAAGGTGGAGCTATTTGAAGTTGAACACCTAAATCCATAGCCACAATAGGTTGTTCTTTAGTAATTTTGATCTCTAGAGAATTTTGGAAAGGCCTAGCTTCTTCATCAACCACAACATCTCAACTAAAAGTCAACCAATCGGTGTTAACATCAACCAATCTATAAGCCTATGACTATTGTTGTACCCTATGATCATTATTTTCTTACTCTTGGGATTTAACTTGGTTCTCTTCTCATCTAGAATTTAGGTATAGGCAGTGGAACAAAACACCTTAAGATGACTAACTTTAGGCTCCCCCCCTAGACCATGTTTCCTCTGGGGTCTTCTAGTTCACCACTTGTGTTGGAGATCCATTTAGAAAATATACTATTGTAAGTATTGTCTCATCCCAAAACCTTTTGGGAACACTCTTATTCTCCATCATACATCGGGCCATCTCTGTGATAGTGCAATTTTACTTCTCAACCACTCCATTTTTCTATGGAGTGTAGCATGTAGTGAACTATATTTTTTATATCATGTTTAGGACAAAGTTGTTGAATTATTTTGAACATAATTATCCTCCATTATTAGATCTAAGAGTGGTAATGTAACACCCTAACTCTTTTTCTACTAATTCTTTAAAATCTTCAAATTCATTAAACACACTGAACTTTAATTTCATAAAATACACCCACATTTTTGTACTGTAATCATCAAAAATAGAAGAAAATACCTAGAAATAGTGATATATCCTATGTTCACTAGTCTACAAACATTTGTTTAAACCAGTTGAAGGACTCTCTTGGCTCTCCAAGATTGTCTATCATCAAATGGAGCTCTATGCTACTTCCTAACCTGGCAAGTTTCACAAACACCCTATATTTGTTGTTGGATATCAAGAAGTCCATTTACCAAGTTCTATGAAGACAACCGAGAGAGGTGGGTTAAATTAAGGTGCCCATACCGCTGATGCCAAAGTGTATTGATGTTTGATGCACTCTTGGTTGCCAGTGCATGCTCACTAACCTGTAAAATGTCAACTAGTTTGCATGATCCATGATCTTCTACACTGAGAGCAATAGTCTTCTTGGTCTCTTTGTCAACTATGTGGCATTTATGATTGATAAAGATGACACCTAGATGGGGAAATACCACATAATTTGACTCATGAGAGTAGATTAAGCTTCATTCCTGACACATAGTACACATTGAGAAAAATCAACATTTTCTTTCCAAAGGATATTTGCACATTCCTTTTGCTTACTACCATGTACTCCCCACCACCAAAGATCACTAAATAATTAGAATAAGTGCAAGTAGTATACTCTATGAATCAATCCTATCTATTTGTGAAATGACATGATGCTCTTAAATCTATATATGGACCATCTCACTTTAAATGTGTTTTTCAAACAAAAGGAGGGGTCTTCCATCCTACTGACTTGTAAACCCATGACCAATCACACAACTTCTACTTGACATATTGGTGTTGTTTCCTTAAGAATGTGAGGTCTCTATGTTCAAAATGGATTATATGGATGCTACAACTCTAGGAGAGCTCAAAGGATTTGGTAACACTAGGGAACTATGAGAGCCATTAGATTAAATTATATTCGATGGTCGATGCAACTCCCAAGGGATGATGATTTTAGGATCACCTTTGGGGTTGCAAGGGCCACTAAATCTAAAATGAGTGTTAAAGTAAATATTAAATAGTAACGATCAATTGGGTGAAAGTTCAGAATTATGGTGCACTTTTGGCCAACTAAATAATTTAAAGCAAAACATTTTTTACCAAAACCACATGGTAGCTACGTGGAAAAACGAGTTTAAGTTGAAACTCAAATTAACATACAAAGAAGAAAAAATGCAAGCCCAAAACTATTTATAATACTAATAGTTTTGGTCAAAATAGTTTAGGGAAAAATAGTTTTTAGTGGAAACTATCTAGGTGGTAGCCTAACCCCTCTTTGGGGGAAAATTGAATAAAAATTAAATTTTAGCTCTAGATTTCTCCCACTAAGGTTGTTTTCATAGAAATCTAAAAGTACCCTTTCGTAGAGCTCGAAGTCTAGAATTTGACAGTTTATTTTGAAAAATATTTTAAATAGTTTTGTTATGACTCTTTTAATTTATTGTAAGTAGGTCATTATAATCAAAATGAGGCTATTAGAAATTAAAATATATATTTAAATATATTTAAAAACCTTAAAAAATACAACACACTAGAGGAGAGAATCCTCTCCAAAAGGGTATTTTTTTAATGATAAAGAATTTAGACAAAAGGTTTTGTCTCATCAAAACTATGACATTTTGAGTAAATTTGACTTCAAAAATTATTAAAATTTACTAAATATTCATTAATTTTATTCAATGAAAATTAATTTTTTCTACATGCACTAGATTTTCAACTTATCTAAGTGTGAAATAAAATGAAATAAATTTACTATATTTTTTCTACGTCCCATCAACATCACATTTTTTAATAAAAATAGCAATTAAAATATTCTCTTAAATTTATAAAAAACAATATACAACTAATTTTAAAAAAATTATAAACATAAACTACACTAAGAGTTCTACATTTCATTAGTTTATATCATTTTTTAATTAAAAACATGTATACATGTCACTTTTAAGCACTCCTAGTTGAAGAAATGTATTTGTGTTGGTCATTTCCTTTATAAAAGTGGGACACAGTTCTGAACTTTCACCCAATTAGTTATTAGTTGTAGGTTTTAATATAAAAAAATCTGACCTTAGGATATACTTTAATGTTTGATTTCCTTTTAGTATGTTCCTTTTTATTTATCCCACATTCATAACATGGGTCGTCTCCCATGCGTGTAATCCTTTATAAGCAGGTTTTTCCTTCTGATTTAATTATTCAATATCTTGGTCATCTTTATGTCCTCAATTTTCATGATATGGTATTAGAGCTCAATTAGAGCCATGGAGTATGTGAAAGTGTGAAGACCCAAGGACTATTGCTAGTAGAGATGAATTGAGGGATCACTAGCATAGCACAGTGAGGAGCTAAAAGGATTCATATGTCAAATCTATACAGAATCGAGGGCAAAAAAACATGAATTTTAAAAAAATTGAATCATTTTTGTCTGATAAAAATTGCAAGGCTTTTTTGTACTAAAAATCATGTTAGATTTTTTGCTCAAAATCGTGTGGGTTTATTCATAAAAAATTGTGTGGTTTTTTTTAATCAAAATCAACACATTTTTTGAGGAAAATTACAGATTTTTTTCTAAAAATTGTGGGTTTTAAATAAAAATCGTAAGTTTTTTCTATTGCTGAAAATCAAGTTACAAGGCATGGATTTTGAGCAATTTTTTGATAATATTTTTGTTGGCTTTCAAATTGTACAGTTACAATCACTAAAATCCACAAGCAGGGAAGAGAAAATCACAATTTTTACCCCATTAGGGAACGTGGCCACAAATTTAATCCATGCATTATTTCATTTTGTTGAAAAAGGCCATAGGGATGGTTTCTTACATTTTTTCAAAAGAATTTGCTGCTAGGGTATAGATTTTTGTGTCAGATTTATAGTTTGCAATCACAAGATTTGTTAAAATTCCAAATTTGTAGTAAGGAGTTATTTTTCAAATGGCCTAATTACCCAAAATCATGTTTGAAGGTAACTAGAGATTCTCTAGTAAAAACTACAATATGTGGAAGCAACGTATGTTACCCATTTTTTAGTATAGATGCCTTATAAACATTGTCCTTTTTAAAGATTCTTGGTGAGTGACTGTGAGTAAAGACTAGGATAACTTTGATAAATGTGAGAGAGAAGCATTCATGTTGCTTAAATTGTCTATGACAGATGAAATGCTTCCTAAAGTCTAGACCAAGAAGAATTCATCTAAAATTTAGAAGCATTTGTGAGATTTTCATGAGACTTCAAACAAAGGTAGAGCCTTCTTTTTGAATAATATGCTATTTTCAATTATGATGGATGAACATGCTTCATTGTAAGATCATTTACTCAAGATCAAGGACATCAAAGATCAATTGTGATCCATTAGTCAAAAAATGGAAGAGGACATGGTAGTACTAATAACATAAAAAATTGCATACCCTTGCAATTTCACGCTACATTTTCTCACTTTGGTGTCCACTCCCTAATATGTTTCTGGGATCATTTTGGCCCTACCTTAGCCTTTCCTAACCCACACATGTTGCATTCATGTTAGTTTCTATCCTTTGTGCTTATTTTTGTTAATTTTTATTTTAGTGTCTTGATTCTTTCATTGTCCTAAGGTATCCCAAGCCTATGTGGCACCAAGTGACCATTTACTAGGCATTACTTACCGCCTCCTACGACACGAGAGATTCTACGTAATACCTTTGCACTTCTAAATGGCTTTCTTTGACCCACCTTTTCTATTTTTCCCTCTAAGTCCCTCATTTGAAACAATCTTTTGAATCTCTTGGCTTTCTTTTGGAAACCCTTAGTGAAAACTTGTGAAGCTCTTGACATCTTTGTGAATACAAATAAAACTCTATCAACATTATTGAGGATTTTGGTGGCTCTCTTTTTGCATCCATAAATCTTATTTTATGTTCTCAAGCTTATGTATTTAGTGGATTTTCATCACCTTCATGGGGTTTCTTGGAACCACTACTTGTTGGGATCCTCATCTCTAGCTAAGTAGTTTGCATCTTTTAATTTATAAGGTGATTGTGTTCCATCTTACCCTTATTTTTTGTTTATTTGTTTAGTGTAATCTGTTTGTGTGCTCATTACATTTGTGTGTGTTACTCTGTTTCCTCTCTTCCTTCCAATAGCTCACTAGTTTGCTCATGTTTTTGAGTATATTAGTTTCATATTACTTATTCATTATATTTTCACCGTTGTTATTCATTCTAGATACACTTAGAGGATAATAGCACACATTATATTTCATTTTATTTCAATCTTATCTATCCGTGGAGGTAGAAATACCAAAACAGGGGTTTGACCTGAAGGCAAACCCTCAAACAACCCCAATCTTCCTTTCCTTTCTTGAAGATTCCAGATTTAGAGGAGAAGATTGCATCCACATGCAGGTTTTATGAACCTTCTTCCTTTATCTTTTTTTATTTTTGTTACTCATTTCATTCTTTTTGGGTAATGGTGATAAAATCTTCTCAATTTTATCTTTTTCTTGTCACCTAGAAGTTGTTGGTAGTTTTATTTGCTCTTTATCATGCAAGTTGAGTGAAATAAGGTAGAACTGGGCAAAGATTTTAAAATTTTTGTGTGTTCAAGACTACAATGTGACATGGAGATGTCTTTTCTACATGATTCCATCCCTAGCAGCGAGTTCCTTCGTCTGATAGTAGGTTCCTCTCAATTTTCTCCTTTCTATTCTATGTTTAAATTATTAAATTTTGTCTCCAATTTTTTGTATTCATTGTTTTACCAATATTATTTTATCTTTATAATACTTTAAGGGTTGTTGATGTTATTTTGTTGAACACAGTAGTAGTATAAAACTAAAATAGTCTTTAGTTGTAGTGAAAAGTTCATTTGACTAATACCTCTTAGTTGAAGTGTAGCTTTTCCTCTACATTTTGGTGAAACCGATGTTCTATAAAATCCAAACATAATTCTCTTTTCAAATTTAAACATCTTCTTCAATATTTAAAACAAAAAACTCTCTCATTACATATGGTTGTGTGTTGTGAAGTCAAATTCTAATTATGAGCTTCACCATGCAATCCTCTCATTCTAATTACATTGTTCACAAAAGTTTGAGGAACTCTATAATGGCCCAATCTTGTGCCCCTGACACTCCTATTATTTTGGCACCAAATTTATCACACTTCTCCTATGACACTATATTAACAAATCTTCCTTCTTTATCATCTTCTTCAACTCTTCCAGTGACTATTTTCCATGATGTTGAAGTAGCCTTTGACCATGAGGCCACATTAGGTAGTGTTTTTCAGAATTAGGTCCAGAAGTTAGATCGACACTTGGCTAACTACTAGGATTACTTGACTAAGGAGAATCTACCTAGTGTCAATGTTTGGTCTAGTTGAGTCATTTCATTCAATGCTAACTGGTCCCCCTTATGGTCTTGACTTCCTCTATGGCATTGCTCATATTGTGCATAGTGATGCACCTCCATTAGCAAGCTACCGTGAAGGGGCTTAAGACTCCAATTATAACATTACTAGTAATCAAATCTCAATTTTGATGGCTACTTATACATAAACATACACATCTTTGCATATGGTCACTAATACTTCACAACATGGGAATGGAGATGCTAGTTTGTTTAAAGTGGCCAAAAATCCCATAAATCAACATAGGTTTGTTCTCCCTTCTCATCCCCTACAATTTACTTTTCCTAGTGGCCACCTCAAATCCTCTTAGCACACATCACTCCCTCTCACCTCTACCACCATCTCGGCACCCATGCATGCCATATATCCCATTATAAACCAACTCCTACAGAATGTTGGGTCCCTACAACAATAGCTCGCCACCCTATCCACATCATCTGTACAATCACACACACCAACATGTTGTAGATGCAATCCTTTATCTCTCACCATCCTAGCTACTCCATTTCCCTAAGGCTTTGAGGCACCCTAATTCATAAAGTACTCTGGCAAAGGAGATCCACAAACATATGTATTTGCATTCATCACCTTGTGGAACAATTTCATTTTTTAGGATCATTTCTTAGCAAAATTATTTTTGAGTTTGTTAAAAGATACCATGCTTGACTAATTTCTCATTACCTAACCATTCCATCTCTTCATTTGAGCATCTCATTAATCAGTTTCTCCAACACTTCTAGGCCAACATTAGACCGTAGGTTATTGACCTCATTCATTATTGCCAAGGATTACAAGAGAAAATCACTAATTTTATTTATAGATATAAATCTTTATTTTCACAAATTTGTTATGTCCTGCCAAATTCAAATGTGTAGTAGGTACTTATTAGAAACCTACAACCTTTGATCTTCTAATGAAATATCCTTCCTTCACTCATCTTGTTGCAAGTATGGACCTAACCGGTGTTGTCATTGATGTCAACATACTCCTGTTACATTAATGACAAGGTTTGGATGAGTTGTGTGTTGAGGATATTGATAAAATTAATCTCAATCGGGAATAGTGAAGAACAATGATGACATAAGGTAAAAGTCCAATATAGGATGCGGATCAAAGGATACAAATTAAAGGGTTTGTAGATATGTGTCTTAAGATGTAGTAGAGATTTCAGAGGTCCACATGAAGATATGAAGAAGTTATGGCAGCTCAAGTGAAACCAGTTCCGGCAGATGTTCAGTGATGATAGAGTGATACAGATAGGTCTGATGAGATCCAGAAATGCATTCTCCGATTCTGTAGATTTGAGGAAGTGTTGAGGAAGTCTTTGTGGTGTTTTAACTTGATTGGTTCATGATTTGAAGGTCCGCAAGTATCTATTCCTTTGTGACAGTAATGGCAGACTGTGTTCTTAAGGTTCCGGATGAAGAAGAGAAGGATTTCAGTAAGTAGAGGAAGTGCAGATGTTCTTGGAGATTCAGGCAAGCTTGTGGAGGCCCTTGGATCATGCTTAGTTCATGTTTATGGTCTACATTACAATTGGGGTCCCAGAAATGAAGAATAACTTTCAGATGATGGTGTACTTTCTATGACTGGCTGATCGAATGAATTTTACATCTTGCAGATGTTCTTGTGGATGTTTGCCGACTTAGATGTTTGTTCCTAAGTTGATGTCATATATAAATAAGGGATTGTGAAGTCATTTAAGAGTGGACTTGTGAAGATGAGTGTGTGGTAGCGAGGAGAAAAGCGAAAGGCAGAGCAGAAGGTTTGGGCTTAAATGGAACTGACTCAAGCATGGTGAAGATGCTATTTACCAGTTCAAGTATGTGATACTTATTCTTTTGTAGACAGTGTGTCTCTTGTAGGTAGTAAGCCTCTTGTGAGCAGTGTGCTCAGGCAGTGAGCCCTAATTGGCATGTGCCATTTTGTTCTTTTTATTCTTTTAACAGAGAATATTATCTTGGGTTAATCACCCTGTGGTTTTCCCTTAACCAGGTTTTCCACATCAAAAATCTTGGTGTTATATGTGTTAATCTGCTCTTAACTTGTTGCATTATGCTTTCATGATTGATTTACTATTATGCTTGTGTGGAGTTAAGTATTTGATTTGGAAGAAAGTTTTAGACAACTGATTCACCCCCCCTCTCAATTGTCCACCCTAAATCTAACAATTGGTATCAGAGCTAAGTTCCTCTGAAAGGAGCTTAACCGTTTGAGGAGATCCAGGATGTCATCCTACAAGAAGGATAGTCTAAAGTTTGATGGAACTAACTTTGCTCTTTGGAAAGGTCGCATGAAATGTCACTTGCAGTGTATGGGATTTGCATACTGGTCCATGGTTACCAAAGCTTATGTACCTCCACAGGGTGGTCCAACAACCCTAAATGAAATCACAAATGCTGAAAACAATCTACGGACCAAAGAAGCTCTTCTAAGTGCATTATCTGACTCAGAGCTCTCAAATGTTATTGATCTACCAACTGCCTTTGAGATTTGGAATAAACTGGAACTTTTGCATGAAGGAGACCAGTATGTTAAATGTGCAAGGTTACAGAGTCTAAAAGGGAAATTTGAAAAACTGAAGATGAGAGATGATGAAAATATTACCTCTTTTATGCCAAGAGTGAATGAGCTAGTCTGTGGGATTATAAATGCAAGTGGAACCCTGAGTGAAGATGAGATCGTTGGCAAAGTTCTCAAATCCCTTCCTGCTTCTTATAAAATCAAGGATTTTGCAATAGAAGAATTCAAAGCTCACACAACAGTCACAAGAGATCAATTGGTTGGTAAGTTGGCTGCTTTTGAAATGGCCGAGTTTGGAGATGATCCTCCAAAGACTGAATCTGCATTCAAAGCCAGTGCCTCTGTAAAAGGGAAACAAAGGTTTGATCCGGGAGAAAACTCTTCAAGGAACCTATCATGGCATGAAAAAGCAAGAAAAGACTTGGAAGAAGAAGAAGCTGAAACTGCTCATCTTGAAGCTCTTATTGCAAAAAGACTACCAAGAGGATCCGGTAAGTATGAAGGGAAATTACCTTTTAAGTGTTTTAACTGCAATAAAATTGGTCATTTTGCCTCAAGATGTCTGGAAAGATTTTCAAGATCAAATCCTAACAGACCAAGGTTTCAAAAGAATTGTTACTATGTTCCTGAAGAAGATGATAATGAAGGAGTAACAGATGATGAATCAGAGACAGGAAACAAATCCGGTAATGAATGGGTGTTTATTGCCATCAAAGAAGAGGAACCAATATCCTCTGTATCTGTCAATCATAAAGTTGAAGAAAGAGCTATGGCTGCCCAAGTTGAAGCAAAGGATGATTGGGTCATTGACAGTGGATGCTCTCACCATATGACAGGTAACAAGAATAAGTTCTTAAATTTGGAAAAGTATGAAGGAGGAATTGTAAAATTTGGAGATAATTCTGCTGGCAGAATCAGAGGTAGAGGAACTATTTCTCTTGATGGAAAGAACAAAAGCGGTAATGTACTGTATGTTGAAGGATTAAAACACAATCTTCTCAGTGTTGGATAGCTGGTGGACAAAGGCTATGATCTCAGATTTAGGAATAGAAAATGCAAGATCTTTGAAAGTTTCGAAACAGAGATTGCATCCGATACTCAAACTAAAGGTAATATCTTCCACTTGGTTGGTACTGGTAAAAATTGCTTATTTGCTCAAATTGATCAGAGTTGGTTATGGCATAGGAGGATGTGTCATGTGAATTTTGATAATATCATCAAGATAAGTAATACTCAGACTGTAAGAGATCTTCCAAAATTAGTGAACTAATAGCTTGTGTAAAGAATGTCAGTTGGGCAAACTGAGCAAAGTCACATTCAAAAGTAAGGAATTTTCTTCTACCAAACTGTTGGACTTAGTTCATACTGATCTTTATGGTCCGGCAAGAGTTAGGAGTATCCAAGGTGATAGATACTTCATGTTGCTAATTGATGATTATTCCTGGATGATGTGGGTAACCTTTCTAAAAGAAAAATCAGAAGCACTTGAGAAATTCAAAATATTCAAGGCCATGGTGGAGAATGAAACCGGATTAAGATTGAAATGTCTGAGGTCTGATAGAGGTGGGGAATTCACATCCGGTGAATTCATAGACTTCTGTGAGAAACATGGAATAAAGAGACAGTTGTCTACCCCTAGAACTCCACAGCAGAATGGAGTAGTTGAGAGAAAGAACTGAACCATCTAGGAAGCATCCAGGACCATGATGATGGAAGCAAATGTTCCTCAGATCTATTGGAGAGAAGCTGTCAGCACTGCAGATTACACTCTCAATCAAGTTCAAATTAGAACCAGTACCGGTAAGACTCCTTATGAACTTTGGTTTGGCATTACTCCCACTATGAGATATTTTAGAGTTTTTGGTAGCAGATGTTATATTAAAAGGGATGAAGACCTAGGAAAGTTTGATGCTAGAAGTGATGAAGGAATATTCTTGGGTTACTCTACTCAAAGCAAAGCATACCGGTGTTACAACAAGAGACTGAGAAAGATTGTAGAAAGTGTAAATGTGAAAGTTGATGAAGAAAATGAAAGACCCTCAAGAATTCATGAGTATGATGAAGATAATCAGAATGGTGTTCAGATTCAAAGTATCCAAGCCTCTTTTGAGAAACAAATTCAAGTTGATCCGGTAAGTCAGGAAGAAGAGATAAGTCTCAATGAGACTGATCTAGAGTTAGAGGTGCAAGAAACTCCCAAAGTTCCAAGGTATGTAACTCTAAACCACTCTAAAGATCAGATCATAGGTGACAAAAGCAAAGGGGTGCAAACAAGGAGGAGAATTTCTCAAAATTCAGATGAGTATTGTCAAATTTCAAAGATTGAACCTAAGACAATGAATGAAGCTAGCAATGATGAAAATTGGTCAAAAGCAATGGAGGAAGAACTAATCCAAATTGAGAAAAATCACACTTGGGATCTTGTTCCCAGACCTAGAAACAAGAATGTGATTGGAACCAAATGGGTCTTCCGGAACAAACTGAATGAAGCTGGTGAAGTCATTAGAAATAAAGCTAGATTGGTCTGCAAGAGTTACTCTCAGATTGAAGGAGTTGATTTTGAAGAGACTTTTGCTCTGGTGGAAAGAATTGAAGCAGTCAGATTATTTCTTGCATTTGCTTCCTTTAAGGATTTCAAGGTGTATCAGATGGATATCAAATCTGCCTTCCTAAATGGTAATTTGGAAGAAGAAGTGTACATTGAGCAACCAGATGGATTTTAATTGTCTGATCATGGTGACATGGTCTGCAAATTGAAAAAGGCATTGTATGGACTGAACCAAGCCCCAAGAGCCTGGTATGAAAGATTGGATAAGCATCTCTTAAAGATTGGCTTCAACAAAGGTACTGCTGACAGTAATTTGTATTTCAAAATTGATCATGACAATATCTTAATTGTTGAAGTATTTGTTGATGATATCATTTTTGGAGGAAGAGATAGTATGTGTAAAACTTCTGCAAGTTAAATGAAAAGTGAGTTTGAGATGTCCATGCTTGGAGAAATGAATTTCTTTTTGGGTCTACAAATTACTCAAACAAAGGAAGGAATCTTCATTTCTTAGTCAAAATATGTGAAAGAATTGTTGAGGAAATTTGGCATGGAAGACTCTAAGCCAATGAACACTCCAATGGCAACTGGATGCAAGTTAAGCAAAGATGATGACTCTCCCAAGGTTGACCAGACAAAATATAGGTCAATGATTGGAGCACCGTTGTATCTCACTCAAACTAGACTAGATATTATGCAGGTTGTTGGTCTTGTTGCTAGATTCCAAGCTGATCCTAGAGAATCTCATGTTATGGCAATCAAGAGGATTTTTAGATATCTAAAGGGGACAGTTGAGTATAGGTTGTGGTATCCTAGAGATCATGATTTCTCTCTTCATGCATATACATATGCTGATTGGGTAGGAGATGTGGATGATAGGAAGAGTACCAATGGTGGAGCATTCTTTTTGGGGAAGATATTGGTTTCTTGGTTAAGCAAGAAACAAGAAGCAATATCTCTGTCCACTGCAGAAGCAGAATATATTGCTGTAGCAGGTAGTTGTACTCAAGTTTTGTGGATGAAACAAATGTTAAGAGACATTAGAGTGGAGTATGAGGAGCCTATCATAATTTTCTGTAATAATTCAAGTGCAATAAACATTTCTAAGAATCCAGTGTTGCATTCAAAGACTAAACATATATCCATCAAGTTTCACTTCCTGAGAGAACAAGTGAACAAAAATGAAGTCAGATTGGAGTTTGTGCCTTCTAAGGATCAGATTGCAGACATCTTTACAAAATCTCTGCCTAAGGACTCTTTTGAGTATCTAAGGGAGAAGTTAGGGATTATTGCCCCTCTGGTGATAAACTAAGATGCACTAAGGTGCATCAGTTCGGTGCATATCACAGTCACATCTTGTGGTCCGGACTGATGATGGGGAGCTGCTACTCAGGGGGAGCAGCAGCTATGATTCTGAGGGGGTAGAGTTGCAAGTATGAGCCCTTTGCCATTGATGTCAAAGGGGGAGAGAAGACATGTGAAAAACAAGTGGTTGTTGATCAAAGGGGGAGTAGTAATGGGAGAGAAGAAATGTGAATGGTGGTTACTGATAGGGGGAGTTGTGACAGTAAAGAAAAGTTCTTGTCTTGATGGTCAAAATAGTTTTTCACATCATATGTTGCCATCAATGACAAAGGGGGAGATTGTTGCAAGTATGGACCTAACCGGTGTTGTCATTGATGTCAACATACTCCTGTTACATTAATGACAAGGTTTGGATGAGTTGTGTGTTGAGGATATTGAGAAAATTAATCTCAATCAGGAACAGTGAAGAACAGTGATGACATAAGGTAAAAGTCTAATATAGGATGAGGATCAGAGGATGCAGATTAAAGGGTTTGTATATATGTGTCTTAAGATGTTGTAGTAGAGATTTCAGAGGTCCACATGAAGATATGAAGAAGTTATGGCAGCTCAAGTGAAACCGGTTTCGGCAGATGTTCAGTGATGACAGAGTGATACAGATAGGTACGATGAGATCCAGAAATGCATTCTTTGGTTCTGCGGATTTGAGGAAGTGTTGAGGAAGTCTTTGTGGTGTGTTAACTCGATTGGTTTGTGATTTGAAGGTCCGCAAGTATCTATTCCTTTGTGACAGTAATGGCAGAATGTGTTCTTGAGGTTCTAGATGAAGAAGAGAAGGATTTCAGTAAGTAGAGGAAGTACGGATGTTCTTGGAGATTCATGCAAGCTTGTGGAGATCCTTGGATCGTGTTCAATTCGTGTTTATGGTCCGTATTAAAATTGGGGTCCCGAAAATGAAGAATAACTTCCAGATGATGGTGTACTTTCTGTGACTGGCTGACCAGATGAATTTTACATCTTGCGGATGTTCTTGTGGATGTTTGTCGACTTAGATGTTTGTTCCTATGTTGATGTCATATATAAATAAGGGATTGCGAAGTCATTTAAGAGTGGACTTGTGAAGATGAGTGTGTGGTAGTGAGGAGAAGAGAGAAATGCAGAGCAAAAGGTTTGGGCTTAAATGGAACTGACTCAAGCATGGTGAAGATGCTATTTACCAGTTCAAGTATGTGATACTTATTCTTTTGTAGATAGTGTGTCTCTTGTAGGTAGTGAGCCTCTTGTGAGCAGTGTGCTCAGGCAATGAGCGCTAATTGGCATGTGCCATTTTGTTCTTTCTATTCTTCTATTAGAGAATATTATCTTGGGTTAATCACCCCGTGGTTTTTCCCTTAACCGGGTTTTCCACGTCAAAAATCTTGGTGTTATATGTGTTAATCTGCTCTTAACTTGTTGCATTATGCTTTCATGATTGATTTACTATTATGCTTGTGTGGAGTTAAGTATTTGATTTGGAAGAAAGTTTTGGACAACTGATTCAGCCCCCCCCTCTCAGTTATCCACCCTAAATCTAACACATCTATACATAGTACTTCACAATTACCAACAGTCTATAAGCTAATCCAAAGTTTCCACCTCATCGGCTCCTATTGGACAATCCAATGTGTCTTCTTCTTTTAATAATTACAATCAAAATAAAAACTTATTTAAAAACAACACTTCTTCAATTGTCAATAATGTAGTGGCTACAACACCTTCACAGGTTGCTCTAGCTCTCTCTTCTTCTAAATATCAATAAAATTGACAGCTTACACCTTTGATCGAGTCCCTCTATTCTATGCTACAACAACTCTTGAATAACAATTTAGTGCAGTTTCCACCTATCAGACCTTAGACACAAGAAAAACCTTGCCACATTCTTATGAACCAAATGCCTTTTGCCAATTCCACAATCCCTAGCCATGACACTAAAATATGTTTGCATCTTAAACATATAATGCAAGACTACATCGACCAGAATGTCATCCAAGTAGCTGGAGTTAATGATAAAGGAAACAAGTTCATCACTCCTCCAAACTAAAAATTGCAAATTTTATACCAATCCCTTTCCACATCACTCTTCCAATTTCATTGACATTCCATCTACCTCTATTGTGCTAGAAAAGACTACCGATAAGTCTTCCCTTTCATTTGCCAAAATGATAGGACTAGTGGACATTCATACTTGTACTTCTTGAAAATGACCTATTCCTAAACCTATCATTTCATTTACCACATCAATGCACCCATGCATGTGTATGGTGACCCTCTATACATTGTTTCATAGGTTAACGAAAACCCATCAAGGGTGTCCTTGTTGATCCTATGTGCATGGTAAATGTCATTACAGAGGAGTTAATGTACATTCATGAACTTATAAAGACAAGTATGAGAAATTGGAAGTCTACATATGGTCACATGATGTTGTGTCTAGACCCACCATGGGTTCTCTTACTCTCTCAGTCTAGGTCAGACCTAAGACAATAGATGTCCCCTTCTTAGTGATTCTTACTTCAAACTGTTTTGAATTGAAATTAAGCCATCCATGGCTTACATCTATGAGAGTGGTCTCATCTGTAGTCCATAAGTGCTTAAAATTCCCTCATGATGGAGTAGTGCATGTTAGAGCTCAATCCGACTGGATGTTTCCCAGTTATCCCTACATGGTAGCCATCATTGATCAATAAAATTTCCAGGCCAGGGGCCATCAGTACAGGAGATAGACTCTATAAATATCTCCTCTTCTTCTTTAGGCTCTGCAGAACCAAGGGGGGTATTCCCTATTCAACATCTGAGAAATGTGCTTATTAACTTGGTGGGATGTTGACACAAGCAGATAAATCCTCTCTTGTATAGACCAAAACTATGAAATAAGTGCAAAGGGGCTAGCTTTGGGCCTATGCTCAGTTGTGAATCAAAGGATTTTGGTCCTAAAACTACTTCTAAATGTCCAAAAGGTTTGTATTTGAAGTATGAATTTGATTTTTTGGTATTTGGATGCAAAACTAGGACTTTGGTTGTAACCTCAATACAAGAATGGACTGGTGCCTATCTCAAGGCTCGGAGTCAATAGACATACACATGTGAATGGTTACCATAAACATATATCAATGACTAGATTTCAAGGGGATTTCTAGTGTCTGCCTTACAGATACTTCCCAAGGCTGAGTATTCAATTATTTATGCTTACAAACATCCTCATTGCAATATGTTCTTCCCAACACTTAACCCAAAATATTTAATCTACTCCTTGAGCAAAAGTAAAAGACTAAGCATTCAAGATAGCGAACCCATGTCCTAGAATCTTAAACACCTCTTAGCTGTTTAGATTCAGAAGAAGAAAGCATTCAATTTGGAGACAAATAACAGAATACATGCAATGAAGCATTACTCATATAAAACAACATCAAACCAGTAAATTTATGTATAAAACATACAACATATGATTCATAAACTCACAAGACACCCAAAACAGAGCCACCAACAAAGCTGTATCTTATTACAACACCAAAATTTATCCAATTTTCAACAACCACAAATGAGTGACACAGTTTTCACTTTATAGCAAGGATGTGCTCTCAACAATTAATTACAAGGCAAAATTCAAAAATCTGCTAGATATAGTGCATCACAAAAATGGCACCCAAAACATCAATGCAGCAAGCAGAAGGAGAGGCGAGGAGTAGTTGGACTCAAGCCCCATGCCACCGTTTGGGGATTTTTTCGTTAAAACTGGTAGGTGGCACGTTCATCATCAACCCATGCCTCTGTAATTCTACAATCAATGGTCGAACTACCAGTGTCCTGCGGGAACGCAACAAACCATGTGCTCTAGGAGCCTTCTCGCCAAGAATGCCACTGCAATCATGAAGAAAACCCTGCATTCAAATGCAACCGTCAATCTTTCTTTGCATCTCCCAAATCTACAGCTCAAATCAAACAAGCAAGTCATTGGCCAATGAGAATGTGCCACGTAGATGCTTTTGCAACTTTTGACTTTTCCATCACAGCATGCATTTTTACTTTTTTGCCCCTTTGTATATGCAAAAGCATATACAAATCACTTTACATACAAGGTGGACCCCAAACCTTTATGAAACAGATTGAAAACTTATTCGGGTCCGGCTTGTATCTCTCTCCTTTGTATATCCGCGATATACAACACACACATACATACAAGCCGTGGATTTCAAATCATTATGAATCAGAATGTACCTCCTTTTGATATCCGGCTTGTATCTTTTTCATTGCACGTCGGCTTGTATATCAGCATATACAATGCAAAATATACATCCTGCAGGCCCCACCATGCAATTGAAACTGTTGACCTTTTGACCACTCCCACTTGTATGTTTCACTTGTATCTTCTGCTTGTATGTTCGAATGTGCATTGGGAACATACAAGTCCACCATACAACTATGGACTTCATCCATTTTACCAATGCAATTAACCTTCTTGTCATGTCCACTTTGCATCTGCTTTTGTATATGCGAACATACTTTTGAACATACTAGCAATTCCCTTCGTATGTGCAAACCGACAAGCGAATGTATATACAACCTTGTGAAGCCCACCACTTGCATATATCCTTTGCATGTTTTGATTGTATGTTGGGAACATATACAATCTCCTTTGTATTCCTACGAGTCCCACCAAATGTATCTTTTGCTGCTTTGTATGTTGCTGAATATACAAGACCCCTTATATATTTGCAATGTACATCTCCAATGTATGTCAGACATACATTCACCCTTGTATCTACTCGATGTACATTCTGCTTTGCATATTTTCCCTGTATGCTGCCAATGTATCTTTTGCTTGCATGTTCCCCTTTGTATCTAGCCATTGTATGTCTAAACATACAAACCTGATATACAAGCAAACTCAACATACAACTATAGAATATTTTAGGAATCTGTGAAAGATTCTTCAATGCATATACAAACCCGATATGCATTTAAAATGCATACAATCACAATTTTTCACATTTTGAAAGCCGATTGACACTTTTGGCCCGTCAATGTACAATTAGACTTGTACATACAAAGACACATACATTTTGACAAATTTCACTGCTACATAGAGTGATTTTAAACTTAGCATCTTTTCTTAAACGTGGCGGGATAAAGTGGTAAAGCAATGCATTGGGGCCGGTCAACAAATGAGCGCAAAGGCATGAAAATGTGACTTGAGCAACCAGGAACCCGCTACAAGAGGTCAACAACAAAACAGAAGATACAATGTAGAAGGCCGAAGGGGAATAAAATCTAAGGTATCAAGGGTTTGGAAGAACACAAATACAAGCTTGCAGACCCAACTCAAAACCCTAACCCTAGGTGGGAACCACCAGTGCACACAGTCCACCATAATGGATTGCAGACTCTCTCCATGCATGAGAATTTCTCTTTGGACTACTTTTGGTTGACCCTTATAGAGCCTCTTCAACCTTGCAATAGTTTTTTTTATTTTTATCATATCAAAAATTCAAAGCTAGTTAGATTGCACAGTTGTCTAATGGTCCTTCTCCCTCTTCTCTTATGCATGCTACTCCTTCAGTGGTTGCTCCTATTCCTTCTAATTCTCTATAGGCAGTTCAAGGAAAGCAACTCATACTGAGTGCACCTCTACATCCCTATGTGGTTCATCAATACTCAAAATTTCCACCTCCAACCTCTTATTCGAGGCCTGGAGGTAAAAAACTAGTATCACCTAGATTTCCTTGCATCCCTATAGTTCCTCAACCTCTGATGGTTGCTCTTGTTCCTCCTATCTCTTTGGTAGTGTGAGGAAAAAAATCATATTTTAGGACCTTCCCCCTCCCCCATGGTTTCTCAACTTTTGGTGGTTCCTTTAGCTCCTCCTCATGTCCCTTCAATAGGGGAAGAAAAGGAACCTATGTTGGAAAATACCCCAACTCCTGCAACAAAATCCCTAGCTTGCACTAGATAGAACCATCTTGCAAGAGATCATAAGTGTAATCACTGTGCTATATCTTGAGAGTGTGCTATTGAAGCGGAGTCTCTCCCTAAGCATGTCCCTCCCATGCGGCCACCTCCTGATCTTTCTACTCCCTATGAGCCTCAACCTCCCCCTTCCCAACCTAAGTCTCTCCCATCCCCAACCCCTGCCTCTCCTCAGTTGGACCCTGACAAACACAACTGTAAAAGGGTTCAAGTAGTCTTGGCTCCCTCTACTAAGGATCCCATCATTTCTTCTATCCTAGATATGTCATCCTTCTTGAATCCTTTATCCCTCTCTAACATTAGTGTCATCTCTAGCACCACTTTCACATCACATGCTACTTTCCAATGCACTCACTATTAGATCTTTCTAGATGTCCTCTACCCCACCCACCACCCAAACAAAAACCAAAGCATTATACTACACTGCTCTTTTGTAAACCCAAGTGCATGCCATCATCTTCACCATATCTAAGCCCTTCTTCATCAATTCTTCCTACTGTGGAGGATTATCCTCCACCCATGATTGTTTGTGCTCACATATTTGCTAATAGCATTAATGAGCCATACTTGGTGTTATGTCAGAAAAATGCACCCTTGGGGGCTTTTCCCTAAAGGTTTAGTTCCCAGGTCTTTAGATTTGCATTTAGAGCATTTTGCATGTTAAATCGGCCTCCCGATGAGAAAACCCATGGGTCTTGTGGCAAATAAGACCTAGGGGGCTCCACTTCAGTGAATTTTGAGCAAAGACAGGGGGTGGACAAGGGTGCTAGCGCCCTAGTCCAGCCCTATTTTGGGTCTGCCCTTATTTGAAATGTCAGTTTTGTGACCATTATTTGGTCTCTAGGCCGACATCATAAGTTTCAAATATGAAATTCTTGGCAGGAATCTTAGTGGTTGCATATATAAGCATGTTTAGGTTATCATTTAGAGACTAGATGGCACTTTTTTTTTCATGATCTATTGGCATACTTGTGATTATCACTATGTTGCAGAGCATAGCATTGTTATTGTGTTTGTTTAAAGGTTGGATTACATCTTCTCCTCATGGTGCTAGTGCATTGAAGAGCTTCTTCCTTCCATGAGAGCTTCATCATCAAGATATCATTTATTGTGCTTTATCAATCATTATCATTTGGTTTTTGCCTTTGCCTCCCAAGGGCACGCACTCTCTCTCTCTCTGACAATGGTGTTCGGAAGACTTGAATGTTTCTCCAGGGCTTGACTGAGGAAAACCTCTAAACACCACAAACCCCTCCCACACTCCTTGTGATTGCAGGTTACATTGAAGATTCTGCATCTAAAAAGAAGCAGACACTGCTCAACTTTTCGGGACAAGGGCACCATCAACCTTGTCCTCCATTTTTTGGTCACGGGAAATAAAAGACATAGCAGAGATCAGTGTCGGAAGGAGATTGGGACTATGTAGAAAAAGTGGCACATTAGACTAGGCACCATCACTGTTGTCCTGAATTTTTCCATTTTTCGTCTAGAAAAAATAGTGAGTTAAGGTTCTCTTCCCTCTGTCTATTTTTTTGTAGCATTTGTTGTAATTCACATATTTGATTATTGTTTTGCTTAAATTAGGGTTTTAAGGGCATAAAAGCATTAATTGACAAACTTGTGTGATCACATATGAACTTCCCAACAGAAAACCAAGTGGCAACTCAAATCTAATAGCTGACTCTCCTCTTGATAGGTGAGGCACTCGGTTGAAAAGCCCTTGGAATGTTTTGTGGAAAGGAGGATTCAAATTAAAACAACAAACCCCATCATCCCCATTCCCCCCCCCCAAAACACCTGGTACAATATTCTAATAGCAATTCAAATGATTCCTCTTTGAAGGAGTGCATCTTTGAGTCCTTCTTGGATATTCCCTTGTTGTCCTTGATTTTTAGACAATAATTGACAATAGCCTCTATTGATGCCCAAGAGGATCTTGCTCCTGCAATTGACCCATTTCATTTGGTTCCAAGGGAGTCCCTTGTACAACTCTTAATGTGGTCTCTTTGTCATCTCATCCTTCATCCCCTAGGATGAATAAGATTGCAACTTGGATGATATGATGGTTCCCAACCCATGAGGGAGGTGCCTTTGTTCCATGTATATGTGTGTGTTTTCTGTTCTATTATGGTTTCACTGTGAAAATGCTTGATATATGTGTTTTAGTTCTACATGGAGGACCCACAATGCCCTTGTAGACACGTTGATACAAAAAGAATGAAAAATGTTGTCTTATTCTTCTACATGTTTCTATCTTCTTCTATATGTTGTCTGAAAGACTGTTTTGACATTTTGGAGACAATACAAAGTGTTGGAAGATTTATCTTCCTTCCATGTTGACCTAAAATGTTTATTTCCTTTTAATTTCATATGACAATCTTCCTTTGTGCTCGTAGTTCTACGTGCTTGGGGATGATGATAATTCTATTTTGTGTTCCTTGATGATTCCCCTCCCTTTAAATTTATATTGACCCCAAAGCACATAGATCCCTTTGTGTTTTTGATGATGTTGCTTGATTGCATGTGATATACTTTTTGCATTGCTCAGTTTCCTACCATGCTTACACAAGCTTTTGTGTATCATGCCTGCAACATTGCTTTGGTTACCTCTCCTTGGTGAAACCTTTTTCTTGAGGAAGCTTTGGGAATATATCCTTCTATATAAGTCTCCTAAAGATCTATTACATCTATCCCCTTATTCTACCTTAAAATCAATTGCATACTATTGCTTTATGCAATTATTTTAAGGCGGAGGCATACTTTTGCACTTTTCATATTCACACACATCACATTGATGGTACACTCCTTGAAGCGTTCTCTCCCTACAACATAAGTAGACTCTGGTCCTAAGTAGATGCACTTTCTTAGACTAACCACCCTTATCAAGATTACCTAGCCATGCTATCCAATGTAATTCCTAATATTGCTTAACATGTGAGCCACCTAGTGACACAATGCTAGCTAGTTGTGCTCCATTCTTGCTACTTTTTGGTACTCTTTGTGAGTCACCTAGCAATGCAATTTGTTAGTTCTTGTGGACCACAAGAGTTTGGTGTTGTTCCTATCTCTCGTAGTGTGCTAGCCCTAGAACCATCTCTAGATGGGTAGTTTGCATCTTCTTGTTTATATGGTGATTGAGTTCCATCTTAACCTTATTTTTTATTATTTGTTTAGTGTAATCCATTTGTGTGCGCATTACATTTGTGTGGGTTACTCCATTTCATCTCTTCCTTCCAATAGCTCACTAGTTTCCTCATGTTTTTGAGTAGATTAGTTTCATATTACTTATTCATTCTATTTGTCACTGTTGTTATTCATTTTAGATACACTTAGAGGATAATAGCACACATTGTATTTCATTTTATTTTAATCTTAGCTATTCGTGGAGGTATAAATACCAAAACAAGGGTTTGACCTAAAGGCAAACCCTTAAACAACCCCAACCTTCCTTGCCTTTCTTGAAGATTCTAGATTGAAAGGAGAAGATTGCATCCACATGTTGGTTTTTTGAACCTTCTTCCTTTATATTTTTATTTTTTTTACTCATTTCATTCCTTTTGGGTAATAGTGATAAAATCTTCTCAATTTTAGCTTATTCTTGTCACTTGGAAGCTATTGGTAGTTTTCTTTTCTCTTTGTTGTGCAGGTTGAGTGAAATAAGATAGAACTAGGAAAAGGTTTTAAATTTTTTGCGTGTTCAAGACTACATCACAACGCGTAGATGTTCGCGCTATGCTCTAGCATCCCTAGCAGTGAGCTTCTCCATGTGATAGCAGGTTCCTCTCATTTTTCTCCAATCTGTTCTGTATTTGAAATATTAAATTTTGTCTCCAATTTTCTATATTCATCATTTTACTAATCTTCTTTTGTCTTCATAATACTATAAGGGTCGTTGACATTATTTTGTTGAACATAGTAATTAATAGAAAGCTAAAACAGTCCCGAGTGTAGTTGTGGTGAAAAGTTAGTTCAACTAATACCTCTTAGTTGAAGTGTAAATTTTCATCCTCTACAATAATAACATTGAAAAGCTTACCACATGCTTATAAACACTTTATTGAGACCCTAAACATCATCACTAGGAATGTTGACCTAAATTTTGAAGAGCTATGTGATGAGATCTTACAACAGGATAAATGGAAGAAACAGTTCGATAGTAGCAGTGAATTAGAGGGTTTATATCAGATCTTTTCAACCAATGTTAAGAGCAAAAGAAAATGGTCACAAAAGAAACACAAGGTAGCAGTGAGTATGAAACAAAGAATCTAAAGAACATTTGTTAGAACATAATGTTATCAGGGGTCATACCCTTATAACATTTTTATATTGTTCTAGTGTAAGGTCTTATGATTATTATATGTTTTATAAATCCATTTAATAATTAATAATCTAATAAATTATTAGATTATTAATTATTTCTAAATGGAAATTTTCAATAGGTATGACTAATAACCCTTTAGGTATTTTGGCATCTCTTCTCCTATATTTAATGAGTTTCTCTCTCATTAAGAGGTAATGAAATTTAGATATTTATAGTGAATTCTATCACTATGCACAAAAGATATTATTGGCCATGTGGAAGTAAGGAGAAGTGATATCCCTAGGTTTTGTATGTATTTTTATAGACAATTTTGTGTGAGTTTTTTAAAATAAAATGATGTTTTATGGGATTTTTTACCTGGAAGAGTTTTTCCCATGTATATATTGTGTAATGTGTTGAATATGTGCATCTTGTAATTCTTATTTCATTATCTTATATCTTATTTGTGATGATTAGTAACCTAATATTGTGATTTCTAACATGGTATTAGAACTAGATTAGAATATGCTAATCATTCCAAAGTTTGAATTAACTATAGTTTTGATTGCAAGTGTGAGTTTTGATCTCATTTTCTCTAATTTTTCACATCTATAAATTTCCATTGGCCTATATATTCCATCATTTAACAATTTGGTTGTCTAGTTGAAAGACATTTTCCTTTTTCTATTACAATGTATTATACAAGTTGCAATAACTTCCTATGCCTGAGGTCAATACCCTTCTATGAAATAGTGTATGTGGAAAGATATATGGACACAATCTCTTTTACAAAATCAATCCATTCTTCTTGATTTAAGGAAAAAATGGATGGAAACCTAAGTATGCATCATTTACAATCTCCTTTTAGGTTTCTGTATATAACAAATTTTAAACTTCATAGATCATAGTTTCTAAAATGGTATACCATATAGAAAACAATACAATTAAGATACGAGAGTCTAATATTTGAACAATGGAAGAAAAGGATGGTTTCTACTAACACTAATGAAGAAACTTGAATCATAAGAAAACATAGCAGATGTTTAATTGGAAAAGTAAAGTTAAGAATGGTTTATCCTTTTCAATGAGGTTGATGAGATAATTGTTGTCACATTTTTTTAAAACTAGATTTTTCTTGTAAATTCTATATCTTTTTGAAAAAATGAAACTCTAAGCTTTGTATATCAACCAAATAAAATTACTAATGTGATCTTTTCTTGCAAAAACCAAGATCATGTCCCATTATGTTTTAAAAATATCAAATATTAAATTCCCTCTCCAATGCATTGCCAATATTTTCTAATCCCTACTTTATAACCATTCAAACTAATGTTCAAAAGTCATAACCATCCATGAATTCTCACCAGTCTATTTATAAGTCTCTAAAATATATTAATTATTTAATTCTATATAAATCTATGTTATTTTCTAGTTTAGAGAAAGAAACTTAAAAAGGATACCACATATCGTTCCTTCTCTTTCAAGAACACCCATAATATAATATTTTGTATGGTGAAGTCATATTTTTAGCATTATTTTGGGAAATGCCACTTGAACAAATATTTGAGGTGGTATTTTTTCGAAGGAAACATAGTTATATAACAACTATGGAGAGAGGTAGATTTATTATTAAGCACTTTGAGTTTGAGATAAATAAAGTAGTTTGAGTTCAACATATTCATTCCATATTAAGTTGTGGACTAGATCCACAATGGGAATTTATGTATCCTCAAATTCGTCATGAGAAAATTTAATTATTCTTAAATCCTAGATTGTGCCCAAATACTTTTCCATCTCCTCTTCTTCTTGTGGATAAAGCTTCAGGGTAATCAACCTAATGTCCTATTAATTTTGAATTCTTTCCATTTTATTTCTTTATAATTTTCTTTACATAGACTACCCCTTGATGAGATAGAAATCACACGACTTATCTTAAAAAGTTTTATAACCATGGAGATAAAAGTCATAAGATTAGATCATGCTTACTCTAGGTTGCCCATATACCATTTCTTAATTCCACATCATATAGATAAATGTTATTGAATTAAACAATAGTTCACACTAGTCATTTAAATAATTAACCTTATAACATAGATAGAATCAATATATCCATAACATTCAAAATTTATAATAAATCTAAGCATAATATCAACACATAACACATATGTGGTACATAGAAAATAACCTATACTATGCAAGCATGATAGGGACTAGTATTGGATCCGCTAACACCAATTGGCTATGGATTACAAAAAAGGGTCAAGAATAGTTATTTCCTGACCACCAGATACCACTAGACTTTATGGACAACACCTTGCTAAATGGCGCTCCTAGCAACAAGTGTAACATGGTATGATGACTTGAATCTATGTAGGCTAAGCACTACTCAACTACTGACTAACCAAATGACTAGCACTAGGTGAACTACTCTTAGACTATCACCACTAAGAAGAAAAATCCCTCATACATTACCTTTGTCACTAATTACGAGCACTACCACCATTAAGCTACCCGTTAAGGTTGAGGAACACTTTTTAATTATCCTCAAGGCCCTTTCTTACTATAAGAATCCCAAGCCTTTGCACCTACTATGGAACCCTCTATGGTAGTGGAATACAATCAACAAAAGTCACATATGTGGTTACTTCATTCCTATGCCCACCAATTGCATGAATCACTACTAGTGATGCCAACTCTTGATGAAGATACTCCTTATGCACTACTCCCAAAAGGAGAGGCATCCTAGAACACTCTCACTTTATCAACTAGAAGGCCTCCTAATAAGGGGAAAGATGCTCAAGCACTTACCTCAAGGCATATAAGATTTGAGATCCAAAATTTGTTGACATTCAAGTAGACTGCTCACCACTCAAGCAATCTCAAGCTAAACCAGGGGGAAAGAATAAATATGCATTGATTAGCCCCCCATGACCTTATGCCTTATCTGAATCAGCAACAAGGTCTTCTACACTGGGCAGAGACACAAATTCTTCCTTCATCTCATTCTCTTGTTGTCTTCTTTCTCCATATCTTTGTCATTTCCTTCTTCTATTGAATCACAATTTTCTCTATCTTCTTGTGTTGAACAAGTGGTTTCTCAAAACCATTGGTGCAGGAGCACCTAACACAAGGTGGCCTCCATGAGGCATTCAACTATTTGATGTTCATTTTGTTGTTTCCAATAAGGTCCTATAAGACAATTTAAGTAATAAGGTCTGTTTGACCAGTGCAAATCATTTTAGTTTGTATCTAGGTTTATGTTGTAAGTCCCAAGGACACTTGTCGATCTGTAATCCTAAAGGTTGTTAGGCAATTGGAGGTTGTTAGATCTCCCAGCCGCTTGGATTAGTCTTCCAACCACTTGGAGTCAAGTCAGTACTACTCAAGGCGAGTAGATAAATACCCTAGATCAGCAAATGTAATCAAGGTGATGTGAGAGAGATCAGATCAGTGTGAGTTGTAATTGAGAAACAGAGCATATGTATGCACATTTTCTAAAAGGCATAATAAACTAAGTTCTGTGTATCTCTCTATCATTCCAAATTTGTTAGGGTTTTCTCTGTGCAATCAATTTGTTGTTTTGTAGCTGAGATGGATCGTTAATCCATTCCACTGGTTAGATTTCTTCGAAATCGGTGGAATGGTTGTACAGTTTGTTTTTGTTTTTTTGTTTTGTTCATTCGTGTTTGTAGGTTCGTGTACATGCTCTGATAGATCCTACCATCCTCATGTGCTAGGTTGGTGAAGTCTAAGATCTGTGTGGTTGTTGGAGAAATAGGTCTGTGAAGTTACAGAGTTTGCAGAGGTTCAGATTGGTGAAGATTCGCGTTGTTTCACTAAGTATGCATTTTGTGTGTATATTGCAAATGCATGTCAGATATACATTTCGTGTGTATATCACAAAGGCTTGTTGAGTGTGTATGTTGCAAAGTATCTTGTGAATGGTTAAGTTCTGCATCGAGGTGACAAAAGGCGTCGGAGTGAGAAAGTTGAAGGTTTTCGATCTGGGAAGTCTGACCGATAGTGTATCGACATACAAAGGAAGTCAACGTTCGGTCAAATTGAATGCATATTCGAAATGCATGTTGTGAATGCACATTGCAAATGTACATCAGGTTAGATACAAGGAAAGTCAACGGTTAATTTCACTGAATGTATGTGGAGAAATCATCTTCCGAATGTATATTAAAAATATACATTGCACATATACATTGTGTTAGGTGCAAGAGGTGACCAGTAGCGACAGTGAAGGAAACCGGTGATCAGAAGTTGGCAAAGGTATATACAACCTATGCCATCGGTGTATCGGGAGCATATACAAAGCACTCATTGACGAGGAAGGTCACACCAACAATGCATATTCTAAATGTACATTGAAGAATGTATCTCTAGGTAGATACAAAGGTGAAGACATACATCGGGAAGAGTTGAACGTCGGAGAGATGAAACGAAAGGTAGCCAACAGGGAAATTTTTGGCCGACAAAGAGAAGATTGCCAAGACATGGATCATCCTCTTGTTGATCGGTTTGTTTGATAGAGTTGTGGCTCTACATCATAGTGGCATCAGATCTCAGCAAAAGGTCTGGGCAGTTGTGTGTTTGATTTTGTCATTAAGAAGGTAGAAGTAGAAGAACTGAGAGGTTGCAGAAACAAGTTAGCAAGATGCCTCCAAAAAATGCTGGCACTGCTAGAGAGTTGCAAGAGATGAAGGAAAAGCATGCTAAAGAGATGAGGAAGATGAAAGAGCTTGCAGAAGCCCTTCAAGCCAGGTTTGCAGCCTTGGAGACAAATAAAAGAAGAGAAGTGGAAGAAAGTGAATCAGAAGAAGAAGAGGATGGTGAAGAGTTTGAAGATGTAGATGAAGATCTGAATCCTGAAGATCGGAGATTTGCAAAACTGTTAAGGGCAATCAAGAATGACAAACCTAAGGTAAATATTGATGTTCCAAAATATAATGGAAGTTTAAATGAGGAAGAGTTACTTGATTGGATTGTTGCTTTAGATAATCATTTTGAATGTGAGGAGGTTCCTGAGGAGCAGAAAGTAAAGATTGCAAAGACCAAATTGGGAGGTCATGCCTTGGTATGGTGGGATTACATACAATCAGAGAGGAGAAAGTAGGGTAAGTCAAAGATTTCTTTATGGGACAAGATCGTAGCAAGGATCAAAGGTAAATTTTTACCCAAGGATTATGAAGTTCATATGTTTAAAAAGCTTCAATTTTTAAGACAAAAGGAAATGGATGTGAAGGCATATACTAAGGAATTTTATAAATTGAGTATGAGGTCTGGTCATCATGAGAATGAGGTTGAAAAGGTTTCTAGATACTTGGCTGGTTTGAGATTGAACATACAAGATGAGTTAGTTTTGGCTAACCCTAGGAGTATAGAAGACTGCTATCAAATGGCAATCAAGATTGAGGAGAAGATGAAAAGGAGACATGATAAGTCCATGAGGGTAAGAGGCAACAATATAAGGGGGAGAGGATTAGCTCCTACAATAAGACAAGTCAATGAGAATCAAGAAGAGACTAGCAAAGGACAAGAGTAGTCTGATTTTAGGGGTGGATGGAAAGGTACAAGAGGCAAATTTAAAGGTAGTAGAAGTTCTAATGTTTTCATTGGAAGATGTTATCATTATAATGAAATTGGTCACATAGCATTCAAATGTCCAGAAAGGCAAGGTCGATCATCAGGAGGTGATAGGAAGAATGAAAAGAGGGTTCAATATGTGCAAGAAGAGGAGGTAGGTGAAAGTGTTAATCTTCCAATGGGGAGTGCAGCCCCAGTTCTAGAAGGAGAATCATTGACGTTGAGGAAAACACTCTTGAAGACATCCAAGGAGATGATACAAAGGAGAGCACTTTTTAGGACCAATTGCAAAAGCAAAGGTAAAAAACGCAAGGTAGTAATAGATTCTAGTTCAACAGATAATATGGTATCTCAGGAAATGGTGGATAAGTTGAAACTGGATAGGATTCCACATCAAACCCCTTACAAAGCATCTTGGGTAAGTGATAGTCAATCACTTTTGGTATATGAACAGGCATATGTTGATTTCCAAATTGGGGAATATCAGGATAGGGTTTTATGTGATATTTTGCCCATGGAATGTTGTCACCTACTTTTAGGTAGGCCATGGTGATTTGATAGGAGAGCATTGTATGATGGATATGCTAACACATACACCATCAAGAAGGATGGGAGAAATTTTGTGATGACACAATTGTAGGAAGATGCTGAAGCAAAGAAGGCAGCCAAAATCATTTTGGTAGGAAAGAAAGAGTTTGTGAAGCTCAGTGCAGAAGACATAAAGAAAGTTGAGGATACCTCAGGGAATGGGGTTGCTAAGGAACAAAGTTTGAAGGCAATTTTAGTTTTAGCTGATGGAGATCAGAAGGATCAGTAGAAGGTGAAAGAGCAGGTTTACAAGCAGCCACAAGTTGATTGGAAAGCCAAGGATGCTATCATAGTAGGGACAATTGTTTGTCCTCTAGAACCAACAAGAGTTGAAAGGCAAACATATTATGCCATAGCAGTAGTACAAGAAGCATTACCCAAGGTTTATAATGCAGGTGTTCAGGCAGAGATGACAATAAGAAAGAATGGTGTGAGTAGAGCCTACAATGCTAGGCATGAGTCTTTGATTCCATGGAAGCAGGTTGCAGTCCAGAGATCATGGGGCAGACATGAGATAGCAAAGGATACAGGTAGAGCAAAACAAAGACTTAACTCATGTGGCATGAGTTCTTTTCAAGGTGGGGTGTATGGTGCAGGAGCACCTAACACAAGGTGGCCTCCATGAGGCATTCAACTATTTGATGTTCATTTTGTTGTTTCCAATAAGGTCCTATAAAACCATTTATGTAATAAGGTCTGTTTGACTAGTGCATGTCATTTTAGTTTGTATCTAGGTTTATGTTGTAAGTCCCAAGGACACTTGTCGATCTGTAATCCTGAAGGTTGTTAGGCAGTTGGAGGTTGTTAGATCTCCCAGCCGCTTGGAGTCAAGTCAGTACTACTCAAGGTGAGTAGATAAATACCCTAGATCAACGAATGTAATCAAGGTGATGTGAGAGAGATCAGATCAGTGTGAGTTGTAATTGAGAAACAGAGCATCTGTATGCACATTTTTTGAAAGGCATGATAAACTAAGTTTTGTGTATCTCTCTGTCATTCCAAATTTGTTAGGGTTTTCTCTGTGCAATCAATTTGTTGTTTTGTAGCCGAGATGGATCCTTAATCCATTCCATCGGTTAGATTTCTTTGAAATTAGTGGAATGGCTATACAGTTTGTTTTTGTTTTTTCGTTTTGTTCATTCGTGTTTGCAGGTTCGTGTACATGCTCTGATAGATCCTAACATCCTCATGTGCTAGGTTGGTGAAGTCTAAGATCTGTGTGGTTGTTGGAGAAATGGGTCTATGAAGTCACAGAGTTTGCATAGGTTCAGATCAACGAAGATTCACGTTGTTTCACTAAGTATGCATTTTGTGTGTATATCACACATGCATGTCGGATATACATTATGTGTGTATATCGCAAAGGCTTGTTAAGTGTGTATGTCGCAAAGTATCTTGTGAATGGTTAAGTTCTGCATTGGGGTGACAAAAGGTGTCAGAGCGAGAAAGTTGAAGGTTTCTGATCTGGGAAGTTTGATCGATAGTGTATCAGCATACAAAGGAAGTCAACGTTCGGTCCCATCGAATGCATATTTGAAATGCATGTTGTGAATGTACATTGCGAATGTACATCGGGTTAGATACAAGGAAAGTCAACGGTTAATTTCACTGAATGTATGTGGAGAAAGCATCTTTCGAATGTGGGTAAAAGCACAAAGTTGTGTCACACTTTCAGCCGACTTATCAACACAAGTGAATTTAAGTATTTCTAACTAAAAATCAATTTGGGTCAAACATATGATCTTGTAAGATTCATTCTAGCTAAGTTAGATATGTCCACAACTTTTCCAACTAAAATTGTTGGCTAAATGCATATGTAGCACCACTATGAGGCCAATTTACCAAAAAATATATATATATATTTGAAAAACTTGATATTTCAACAACTTCTAGGGGTGTAAATAATATTTTTTAAAAAATATAAAAATACCCTTTTGTAGATCTAAAAGTTTAGTTTTCAAATATATATATATATATAAATAGTTTAATTATTATTTATATTTTCCTTTCTATTTTTACTAAAAGTAGGTTATCAGCACAAAACATTAGGTCGATTACCATGTCAAAGAAAAATAGAAAAACTAATTTAAAAAATAGAAAAAAATATGATGCACTAGATAAAGGAATCTATATCAAGATGGTATATCTTTTTTCTATTTTAGATAAATAGTTAATATGAAATTTGATGTCGAATGGAAACACACACATTTTATTATTTATTTAAAAATATATATTTATCAAAATTGGAAAAAAATATATCCATGCACTAAAGTTTCAAGTTATAAATACACAAAAAAATTGAAGAAAAAAAATAAAATTTACTATATAAAGATTGACGTCTCATGTAACTTCATTTTTTAGCATTTTATCAACAACTAAATTATAGTGTCAATTTATTAAAAACTATACTCAAATAATTTTTTAATTTTTTTCAAAAAATACAAACATAAAATATACTAAAAAATAAATATTTTATTAGTTTACATCATTTCAAAATTCAAAACATACATGTCACTTTTTAGTGATTCAAGTTTAAAAGTTGGATTAATGTTGGTTGTTTCCTTTATTAAAGTGTGACACAACTTTGTGCTTTTACCCATGTATATTGAAAATATACATTGCGCATATACATTGTGTTAGGTGCAAGAGGCGACCGGTAGCGACGGTGAAGGAAACCGGTGATCGCAAGTTGGTGAAGGTATATACAAGTTGTGCCATCGGTGTATCGGGAGCATATACAAAGCGCTCACTGATGAGGAAGGTCACACCGACAATGCATATTCTAAATGTACATTGAAGAATGTATCTCTCAGCAGATACAAAGGTGAAGACATACATCGAGAAGAGTTGAACGTCAGAGAGATGAAAGGAAAGGTAGCCGACGGGGAAATGTTTGGCTGACAAAGAGAAGATCGCCAAGACATGGACCATCCTCTTGCCGATCAGTTTGTTTGACAGAGTTGTGGCTCTGCATCAACCATTCTTGCAGAATCTTGCCTTATGCCCAAGGTTGTTACATTTATAGAAAACAACATTATATTTTGGAGTCATACCATTTCTCCTTACCTTAGTTCTACACTCAACAACCCTATGACCAAACTTATTGCATGCATAAAAATAGCCATAGAAGGAATGAGAGATCACAACATCATGTCTTGTAGGCACAAATGAATTCTTCCTCATGTATTAATTTCTTCTTGCCTTAGTTCTACAATCAATAGCCTTATGACCAAATTTATAGCAATAATAACAGTAACCATAAAAGGATTGAGAGAACCTGGGATTAGTAGTTCTCTAGGAGGAGACCTCTTGAAATATTCCTTCAGGTTACTGACACTTATGAAGTCATCATTGATCCGTTGCTCCTTATCTTCAATTTCTTTAGTGTAGGGACCTCCTTTTTTAGTTTCAAACATAATCTTTTCAATTTCAAACAAGTCTTCAGGTATATTTGTCTTTGAACTTTGACCTTTCCTAAATCCAATGTCACCCTTGTTCTTAAGTGTTCTTTGACAATCGATTATCTCATCAAGGATATTGGTGCTTTTTTGAAGTTTTAGACCTCTGTCTATCTGATCCTTTGCTTTATCTAGTTCTTTCCTAAGAGTGACAATTTTTTCTTCAAGTTTGGAGCATTCAATTGATTTGCATTGAGTTGAGCTTTCATTTTGACAACCGCTGCTTTTGATTCTTTAAGCTTGACCTTATACTCTTCATTTTCTTTCCTTGCATCATCTAGATCTTCAAGGGTAGAAATGAGTTCTCCTTCAAATTCAACCTCACAATCTTCTGGATTAAAAGATGTCATGTCTTGATCATCTTCTGGAGGATTTTTTTCCATTAAGCAGTACTTTAGTTCCCATGTGTTCCACTCCAAGATCTCCTCAGCTGTTAGGCTACATTCAAGGAACTTAGCTCTGATACCAATTGTTGAACACACAAAAGTATTGAGAGGGGGGTTGAATCGGTACTTATTCAAATTCTTTTCTTCCAAAAACATTCAAACTAATATATGCATTTAAAACATGAAAAGCACAAGAACACAGAATCACACATCCATAACACTAGATTTATGTGAAAAACCCTAGAAGGGAAAAACCATAGTGAGCAAGCTACTTGGATCTACTATCCAAATCTAGCCTCACAAATAAAACAAGATTACAATATTATTAATGGGCCAAAACCCAAAGGAAGCTACAACTCCCTAAACAATTACAACACTTACAATCTTCATGCAATAGAAGACTTATCTGACTAAAATATTCTTCTCACAACTAACTACTCATCACTTCATCTTCTTCACATCAATCTCACTTCTGCACAACTACAATATCAACCTCTGTCACAACAAAACAACTTCAAAAACTTATCTCCATCATTGCTTCACCAACACTTGCCTCCACAACTGTATCACATTACATAAACTAGTCCTTTCCATATTTCATTATGAAATATGCTTTTGCGGTTAGTTTATTTGCACAAAGTCAATGCTATCACATCATACACAACACCTTCTTCACTCAACAATATTGATCTTATATTTATATCCTCCACAAGCTTCAAGATCTTTCTCCTTGGTTGGCCAAGATGAAATGTGTAACATGAAACATGTAGTGGCTACAACAGTCAGCTCTAAAACATATGCAGTAAGTGAAAATCCAACGCGGTTCAAGAGTAAGATATAATCAGGTCCTATTTTACCTTGTAAAACTCTTCCATGCTGGCGTACATTTCAAAACACTTTTTATAATCATCAACATGTATCAAGTTGGCCTGCCAAACACTTATCCTTTCTTTTATTTAGCTCTAGACCTAAAGTGGTATCGGAGGAAACAATATTGCATCATACGAACCTCACAAAGAGCATTATATGACTTGTAAATCATTCTTATACATTCCTATCATTTCAAGTCATCATATGCTGGCGTAAACACTTGAACATTGATTTGGTATCCTTACCATACTCTGATTACACAGTTTTAAGATAAAACAATGAAAAGCATACTTACAGTGAACATAATCATTTGAAACTTTGAATAACACATACAAACTAGTCATATGAGCTTATCATTTAGTGAGCAATGCCAAATACCATTGTGTGGTGAACTACGGTGGCCTCCACTATCTCCTTCTGTTTACTTTCTTTAACCAGCACTAGGACATATCTTCACACATCTGACTCTGGAGAACCATATGAGGAACATATTATCACTTGAAATTTGAAACATGCATACTTGCTACACCTATCTACTTGTCCTCCAAACCACATCATCATATCTTCATCTGCAGAGAAATGTGGAGCATTCTCCTATCTCCCTGTGACTGCACTTACCCTATTTCAATATTGTGTTCACTCTTTTGGCTCCAAAATACGTTGCGTAGACTTTATGACCTCAAACTTGAAACATAGATACCTGAGTGTAATACCTAGTCATCTCTTTAATTTGGAGGCCCATATCTTCAAATGTGGCAGAATGTGGTACATTCTTCTGAGCCTATAGCACTTTTCCTGACTTGCACTATACTTAAACAATTCTTCTTCAAGTTTTGCAACTTTCTCCATTAAGTATCAATCATCATGAGTTCATATCACCAACATACAACATGAATCCAACTCAACTCATCAAACACAATCATTCTCACCACATAACTAAGATATGAACTTACACATGAACTTCAATAGATAAGGTATAACCGTGTACAGATGATACTGATCCATCTCCTTTACAACTCTTCTGATCAACTTTCTTTGTTTTCTCCTTTGATCATTATACTGTTGTAATCTTCCTTGACATATTTAGTGACATCTCTTACACTCTTCCACACTACAACACTTCATACCACTGTTGACATCAATGACAACACATATGCAACAATTGGCCCATATTTCATGAGTTATGGTTCACAAGAACCCATCTCTCATGAGCATGAATGGTCCACTTAGCATTTATTACATATGAATAATGCTCATAGGGGTGAAGCATTAGGACTTTCTAGGAGGTCACCTATCCCAATACGACTTTGTCTCAAGCACACTTAACCATGAAGTTTCCCACAAGATCTATCCCACTTATCTTGTTATCCCATTTGTAAAATCTTCAACAAGTGTTTTCTTATGAACCATTCATTATAGAGCTCCTTAGCTCATTTGTTATCAATAAGTTGATATTTTCTATATTGTGTCAAATTATGTGATACATTATCAAGATTCAATTGTGTAGTTTTTGAGTCAAACTCTTTGACCAATATTGAAGGAAGAAATTTTCATATGTCCATGTGCAAAATGGTTCTTCCTTATCATCTACAATTCTACAAAAGATAGGAATGTGTTGCTTCAAGGGGGGTTGTGGTCTTGGAACAAAGCTTTGTTGTGCCTAAAACCATGGTACCCTTAGTTCAATCTTCTAATTGAAAATTCTTACTAATTCTAGTTTTGGAGATTCCCCAAAATGAATGCTTTTCTCATTCTCCCAAGAAGATGGTGGAATCTTTTCCAGTGTAAGACTCATTGGAGATTCCTAAGGTTATTATTAAAGATTTTGTGGTTGATCATGTAGATCTTTGGTTAAGGGTCAAGAAAAATAATCTTTCTTCCTCAACGAAGGATAAGCCTTCTTCCTCAATAGAGGATAATCCCTAGCACAATATGACTTTGCATTCTCACAACAAGGGTACTCTTTAGGGGAAGTGGTTAAAGTTTAGGGTGGTTAATGTTATTTGTATTTTGCTAGTCGATAGCAAATTTCACACCTGAGATGTATTTCTTTTTCTAAAGTTAATAAAAAGGATGAGGGACCCTAGACCCTTAATTTACTTGGAAAAAAACAAGAGCTAGGATAGATTATTAAATAAATAAGGAAATTAAATAAGTGAATTAGGTGTACTTAGCTCTAAGAATGATTATGGATAAATACTATTGATATGGTTCTAATTTAATTTTCCATATTTAGAAAATCAATTGATTGTCTAATATGCACCTTAAAATATGTACTATCTCAAAAATGATGCAAATTGATGTTGATCTGTGCAAGGTCGATCATGATTGATGTAAACATGATATGATGCATATAATTGATCTAAGTTGCATGGAAATGATTTGATAAAAAGTGCAGCACAAGATTTTCTCTCCTTTGCCTTCTAGATATTTGAATTTGTCAAGATGGTGTGTAAAGACACCGTTGAGGAACATTTTGACTCAATACATGAATGGGTCCTCCTAGGTCAAACCCCTTGGTGGACTAAATTAATGACAATGAGAAAGATCAAAGACAACATTCATGGACATGTAGATGGTCTCTATGATGGTGATGCAAATTTTATTTCTTTAATGCTCTTTAATTTAAAAATAAATGCTCTAGTAATTCTCTTATTCCATCATGATATGTTCAGTTGCTAAATGAATGTCTTTAAATACCATGACATAACAACATGTCGCATAGAACATGTGCTAAGTCATCACATAATGGCCTAGTGAGAGGGTTGGGGAATTTTGAATGTAAATTTAATACCTTGGGATTCATGTATCATTCCCATGCTCCTTAGGATTAACCAAGTTTAATCTTGAATCACATTGAAATGATTTGTTGGGATAAGGTGGTGATCTCAAGGTAGGGAGTGAATGTTTGGAAATCAATGCCAATGGGTGTGAAATAGGGACAAATAGGTAGAAAATGTATGAGGATTATTACAAAATGAGGGTGAAGTAAAGATGGGTAGGGATCAAGTAATGATCCAAACTTAGCACAAATGTATGCCACTTGTCAATGTTATTGCATTAAGACATTCCCTTCAAGGTGGGGACAAAAACTAAATGGGAAATAGCATGGATATACTAATTTCACCATTATATTTTGCCCCTACTTTGATGTGCATACGAGTCTAACATGAGCATGCATTTCAAAGTATATGGACATTCTTAGCCAATGTGAAAAATAAATATTTATATACTCAAAAATATTGTCTCTATAAAAGGATACAATCAGTATTCTATATATTCTCCTTGGTATGAGCACTATATCGGAACTTGCAAAACAACAAAAAGTATGCAATGAATAACATTTTCCACATGATCAAAAAAAGGACAAACTACAAGTTGCTTTAATTGTCTACAGAAAAAAGGAAGAGAAGAGAAGGGAAAAGGAATTCTGCTTGTTCAAAAAGAGGTATGAGAAAATCCACAGGATGAAAAATGTAATAAAGGTTCACGTGATGTGTCCATGCGATAAAACTCCATGCAATGTGGCAATGTGATAAGGGTCCATGCAATGTGGTCATGCGATAAAAGTCTGTATGGTGTGATAATGTGATAAAACTCCACTCGATGTAATCATCTGATAAATATCTACATGATGTGGGCATGTAATGCAATAGAACTCCACATGATGTGGGCATGTAATGCAATAGAACTCCGCATGATGTGGCAATGTGATAAAAACTCCACGTGATGTGATGTGATAAAACTTCATGTGATGTGGGCATGTATATGCAAAAATAATATAACTCTATTTGAATATGACGATGGGTCTCTATTTGGCACAAAATGCCATTTGAAATCTTAATTATATAAAGATTTAACAACAATATATGCCCCCTCCAATTGGTTGCATGCAACAAATGCAAGGAATTAGAGGAGAGGTGAAAAAGATATAACATTGTGAAAAACATGTGTATAAAGCTTATAATATCTATCATAAATAAACATTGTGTGACAAACAAATTGTGAATATTAGATAATAATCATGTAAGCATATGAAATTAGGGGATGATAATATAACCCCAATGTTGTTCCGAATGGTGAAGCAACTAGCATGTTCCATAATGAATAATGTATGCACAAAGTGACATATGGTATATGAGATAAGCATGGGATAAACACCACATGTGTAAGGACAATAATAGACAAGATGTGAACATGAAATCATATAGAGTAGCGATGAATCACCAATAGTAAAAGATATAACAAGTGAAAGCATAGTAAGGTGAAGTAGGAGAGTAGATAAAAAAACAAATGGGCCAAAAAGGAGTCTTGATACTTAGAAAATATCTCATGTAATACAACAACCAAGTGGCTATAAAAAATTGTATCTCTAGAGATGCATGATGTTAACTAAATCTTTTATTCGATTTCCATCTATTGTAGATAAATCTAATGCACTAGTACTGAACTTGGAGGTGATGATAAAGGGTGTGCAAACTAATTAAGACAAAACTTGTCACAATTATTTTTTGTAAATAGGATTATTAGGATAATCACAGAGGAATAAATCACCCAATTGAAAATCTCCACAAACAATACATTTGTTGTAATCTTTTTTCTTGATTGGCATTTATATACATGCAGGTTATTTAAGGCATTAGCTCTTCATTCAATATGATGTTTTGAGCTCATGTAATCTTTGTTCTCTATAGGTAGTGTCACCAAGAATACCTTGTAGAGAGAATCTCAAAGAAGGGATTTCAAGCTCAAGAGGCATAATGACCTCATTCCCATAAACCAATGAATATGGTGTGTACCTTGTAGGTGTACATGCTAGTACGATAGGCCCAAAGTGCAGAAATAATTTGTGTATGCTAATTTGTACCATGTTTGTCAACTATCTTGCACATTATTTGCTTAATAGTTTTATTTGTAGGCTCTTGTTAGCCATTTCCTTGTAGGTAACATGGGGTAGAAAATTGTTGTTGAATATGCAATTTGTCTAAAAAATTCTTCATTCTTGACTCTTAAAAAGATACTTTGTTATCAATATTGATAGTAGTCGGCAATCCAAACTGAGAGATAATATTATCCATAATAAAAGCACAAATATTGGATGCCATTATATATTTGAGTGGGATAACTTCAACCCATTTGGTAAAATAATTTGTAGTATTGATAATAAAAGTATGTTTGTCACAAGATGTCAAGGCAATCTTTTCACCAAATTTAACACTTAAGTAGAAAATGGCCAAGGAGAAGTGAATGGATGCAATTTATGAGTAGGCACATGTTTCAAACTACTATGAGTTTGATAATTAGAACATTTCTTGATGATGTTTTCAAGAGAAGTTGTTCCATTTACCATTAATGGGCAATTTCTCAAATACTAGTTTAGCCCTTTGGGGTATTTGCCACTAATTTCAAAATTTTGTCAATTTTGTTTATTTGTATATAGTTGTGTATGCATTGGTTAACTAGTTTTTGCATCACTTAGTTTTAATTTGTCTGCTTAGATCTAGTTTTTTTTAGTTATCCTATTTGAATACAATTTTTAGTTAAGTATTTCTAAATTTTCTTTTAGGGTGATTTTGGTAACTCCTTGAGTTTGATGTTTCATTTATTGTAAAGATTGTGATAATTAGGAAAATTGTGGTATGCTATTTTCTTAGCTATTAGAATTTAACTAGGATTTCTTGTTTTTGTATAGATTCAAACCAATCAAGTTTATTCTCAAAGAACGTTATGTGAAATTAGTCAAACTAGCTACACTTGTGAATTCATAACTGTGAGGCCCACCATTGTGCGACTTGAATTAGTTGCCCTTTTAGATCATGTTGTTTTGCTTCACCCTAGCTAAGGGTTTGGTCTATGGTATTGTGGCCCTATCTTGAGTCAGTGATGTAGGAGCATCCCTAGTTCAAGAGCAATCTTGCATCAACCAAAAACATTGGCATTTCAGTTTGTTTGCAGTTCAGATTGTTTCTTCTCTAGTTCAGCTCAAGCAGTTTAGTCAGTAGCAGATTTTGTATCTTGGCCCAGTAGCATTTTTAGATCTTGTGGAGCTGGATTTAGCATCTACATTCATTCATCTACATCATATCTAGAATTTATAGATTCACACTTCAATACAAGAAAGATATCGCTATTAGAAGTTTGATTGTTTCTCAGAGCAGAGCATCCGAATAATCACTGACAATCAGCTAAAGGAGAAACTTGCAGAATCATTTCCCAATCTTTGGAGCCTAATGACACATCATTCAATGATATTTCGTTCATGGCCGACATTCGTCGAAGATCCACACCTCACTCCATTCATTTTCTGGAAGTGTTCTATGTATTTAGGTCTGACCTATCTGTGTACACACATTACATCTCTTCTTAGCAATTTGTGATCTTCCTTGGCCGATGCGGAGGAATCTATTGGTCCGGAGATGATATATATTAATGAAATAGATCCTTAGGAAAGTAGTTCATAAGTTATCAAATAGTTCATAGCATAGTGATAGCTGATAGTTTAGATTTGTGTGAAGGGAGCTTCAAAGCCTTATCTTGTGCATGTATGTAATCAGGCCTGCGAGCCCTAATTGCAAGCCCGCATGTTGCTGGTCGATCTCTATTTGAATTCTATGATATACTGATTGACTAAATCTTCATTTGTTCTATTTCTTTGAGTTGTTTCTGTTGTGTTTACTCTTGCTACACTGTCTTTATAGTTCATTCTGTGAACCGTCCTACTGTGACTGCATCAAGTGGTATCAGAGTGAAAGTTTGAATCTTTGGGAGCCAATTGAGCGAAGTTGGTGAGGGATTTATGTAAGACCTTTTTATGGACAAATTGAGGTAGGTTACTTGTATCACAACTGATCGCCGATTGAGAGGAAGTTGTCATCTTGTAGCCCGATCGCTAAACCTGAGGTAGTTTGCACTTGATCCTAGGAAGAATGCCGCCGAGGAGAGTTGTTGCTATTGGAACAATGGCTGGTAGAATGGATGAGATGATGGAGATGATGAAAATAATACAAATTTAATTAGATGTTGTTGAAGAAGATAGGCGAAGAGGATTGACATCGAGACCTAATGTTGAAAGTGATGATGAAGAAGAAATTCAATCTGTGGAATAAACTGGTGAAACCCTAGGAGGTGATGTAGAAGAAGAATCATATCAAGTAAAGATGTTGCGAGCTATTTCAAAGATTGGAAAGAGGCCTAGAGTTGATGTGCCAAACTATACTGGTAATCTAAACCCTGAAGAACTGATTGTCTGGATAAATGATATGGAAGAATACTTTGATTATGAGGAAATTGAAGATCTGGAGAAGGTGAAATTTGCAAAGACAAAGTCGAAAGGACATGCTGCTATATGGTGGAAAGAAGTTCAATTGGAAAGAAATAGAAGAGGAAAAGAAAAGATTACAAAGTGGGACCAGATGGTGACAAAGTTGAAGAATCAATTTATACCTGCTGACTATGAGTTGGAATTGTTGAAGAGATTGCAAAACCTGAGACAAAAGGAGAAATCTGTGAAGGAGTACACTGAAGAATTTCATAAGATGATCATAAGAATAGGACATAGTGAAGAAAGCAAGGAGAAAGTGGCTAGATACATCAATGGACTGAGATTGAACATTCAAGAGGAACTAAGTTTGGTGAAGATGACATCTTTGGAAGAAGCATATCAGTTTGGCTTGAAAGTTGAAGAGAAGCTAAATAAAAGACATGATCAGAGACAGAGAGGCAGAGGAGGTAAATTTTAGAGAGGTAGGACTTATTGCAGAGGAGATAGATCATATCCGGAGCAGAACAAGTTTGACAACTCATTCAAGAAGGAGGACAGAGATAACAATGCTTATAGAGAGATAACATAAATTTTTACTGGAGAGGAAACCCTAGTGCATACCAGAATGAAGGATACAGAAGAGAAGGAAGAGGATTTGATAAGAAGACATTCAGAGGTACTTGTTTCAAGTGTGGAAGTGAAGGACATAGATCATTTGAATGTAATCAGGGTAGTAAAAGTAAGAGGACAAAAAATAGTGGAAGAGCAGCATATGTTGAAGAAGAACCTATTGAACTGAGTGATCCCTGTTCTGTTGGTAAACCGGAGAAAGGAGAGTAATTGGTGATGAGGAGAGCACTATTTCAAATAGAGACAAATGAGGAACCACCACAGAGGAAGAGCTTGTTTAGAACTAGATGCAAATCAAGAGGTAAGTGTTGTAAAGTTGTAATTGATAGTTGTAGTTCTAATAACCTAGTTTCAAAGGAGATGATGACTAAGATGAAGTTGGAAAGATTGAAACACCCTAAGCCATATCAGATAGCATGGATTCAGGATGATCATAAGGTACTGGTGAGTGAACAATGTTTGGTGAAATTTTATATTGAATCTTATCATGATGAAGTCTTGTGTGATATTATGCCTATGGATGTATGTCATATCTTGTTGGGTAGACCTTGGCAATATGATAGAAAAGCTATACATGATGGAAGAAAGAATACATACACTATAACAAAAAATGAGAAAAGAATTACCTTGATTCCTTTGGAGGAATATCCTAAAGATGTGGTATGTGGGAATGCTAGAATCTGTTTGATAGATGGAAGAAAATTTTTGGATGGTTTGAGACATGAGAACATGTGTTATGCCTTGATTCCTAAGAAGCCTGACATACTGAAGAATCACAATCGGAGGAGATAAAGGAGTTGCTGGCAGAGTATGAAGACATCATATTAGATAATGTACATGAAGGATTGCCACCTATAAGGAGTATCAATCATCACATGGACCTTATACCGGGAGCAGTTTGTCTAACAAAGCAACACATAGAATGACACTAGAAGAGAATGAAGAATTGAATAGATAGATACAAGAGTTGTTGATAAAGGGTTTGATCAGAGAAAGCTTGAGTCCTTGTGCAGTGCCTGCAGTGTTAGCACCTAATAAGGATGGAGAATGGAGAATGTGTACTGATTCCAGAGCAATAAACAAGATCATAGTCAAGTACACATTTCCTTTACCTAGGATGGATGATATCATTGATTGTTTGAATGGAGCAAGATATTTCACAAAGATAGACTTGAAGAGTGGATACCATCATATCAAAATCAGAGAGGGAGATGAATGGAATACTGCTTTTAAGACAAATGAAGGACTATATGAGTGGTTAGTGATGCCCTTTGGATTGACAAATGCACCGAGTACTTTCATGAGATTGATGAATGAAGTTCTGAAGAAATTCTTGGGTAAGTTTGTGATTGTATACATAGATGATATTTTGATCTTCAATAAGACAAAAGAGGAACATTTGTGGCATATTAGACAAGTTTTGCAGAGACTAAGAGAAGAGAAATTGCTGATAAACATCAAGAAGTGTAGTTTCATGAAGGAAGAACTAGTATATTTGGGATTTGTGATTTCTACAGAAGGATTGAAGATAGACCCTGAGAAAGTGAGAGCAATTGTTGAATGACTTACACCGGAGAGCATTGGAGAAGTTAGATCATTTCATGGATTGGCTAGTTTCTACCGGAAATTCATTAGTAATTTCAATTCAGTTTGTAACCCTATGATAGAGATAATGAGAGGTGACAGAAAAGATTTTAAGTGGACATCTGGAGTAGATAAAAGTTTTGAACTATTGAAGCAGAAGGTGACAGAGCAACCTATTTTGGTGTTATCGGATTTCAATAAGGTATTTCAAGTTGATTGTGATGTAAGTGGAAATGCAATTGGAGTAGTATTAAGTCAAGAAGGTAGACCAGTAGCATATTTTAGTGAGAAGTTGAATGATGCAAGGAGAAGATATTCAGTTTATGATCAAGAGTTCTATGCCATAATTCAAGCCTTGAAGAAGTGGAGACATTACTTGTTGCCTAAGAAGTTTGTGTTGTATACAGATCATCAAGCTTTGTAATATTTGAACAGTCAAGGTAAGTTGAATCAGAGACATATGAGATGGGTAGAGTTCATGCAGAGTTATACATTTGTGTTGAAGCATAGGAGTGGAAAATGAAACAAAGTTGCGGATGCCTTGAGTAGAAGAAGAAACTTGTTGATAGAGATGAGAGTTCAAGTGTTGGGTTTTGATGAATTGAAGAACATGTATGAGGGAGACACTGATTTTGCAGAACCTTGGAAAGCATGTAAGGAGCCTATTGTGATAGATAGGAGTAAGTGGTTGGACTATTTCATTCAAGAAGATATGTTGTTCAAAGGAAATTAGTTATACATACCTAGGAGTTCAATGAGAGATAATTTGATCAAGGAGAAACATAGTGGTGGATTGGCAGGACATTTCAGCATTGATAAGACAGTGACCTTGGTGAGTGAAAACTACTTTTGGCCTTAGATACATAAGGATGTTCAGAGATTTTTGTAGAGTTGTAGAGTTTGTCAAGTTGCAAAAGGGAATAGTCAAAATACTGGATTGTATAAACCTTTGATAGTACCGGAGAGACCTTGGGAAGATATAAGCATGGATTTTGTGATGGGATTGCCTAAGACACAGAGAGGACATGATTCAATATTTGTAGTGGTTGACAGATTTTCAAAGATGGCTCATTCCATACCTTGTAAGAAGATAACTGATGTAGTGCATGTAGCTGACGTATTTTTTAAGGAGACTGTGAGATTGCATGGATTACCTAAGAGTATAGTTTCAGACAGAGACACAAAGTTTGTTAGATACTTTTGGAGGACACTTTGGAAGAAGATGAAAACAGATTTGAAGTTCAGTTCAACTTTTCATCCATAGACTAATGGACAGACAAAGGTAGTGAATAGGAGTTTGGGAAACTTGTTGAGATGTTTGGTTGGAGAGAAGACATGAAGTTGGGATTTCATTATTTCACAATTAGAGTTTGCATACAATAATTCAGTGAACATGAGCACCGAAAGAACACCTTTTAATATTGTTACGGGAGTAAACCCTAAAGGAGTAGAAGAATTGAGAGATATCAGTACAGAGGAAAAGAGAAGTGCAGAAGCAGAAGAATTTGCAAATCACATGAAGGCAGTGCATAATCAGGTGAAGAAGCATTTGGAGGATATGAATAGTAAGTATAAAGAGAAGGCTGATGAGAAGATAAGACATAAGGAATTTGAAGTTGGAGATGAAGTAATGGTGTACTTGAGAAAAGAAAGATCTCTAGTTGGGACATATAACAAGTTGAAGATGAAGAAGTTTGGACCTTGTAAGATACTCAGGAAATTTGATTCAGGAAATGCATATGAAGTGGAGTTACTAGAGACATTGGGTATTTCATCTATTTTCAACATTGCAGACCTATATCAGTATCATGAAGTAGAGTTTAGTGACAACATAGAAGAAGACTTGAAGAAGTAGTTACCACAACAAACACTGGAGCAGATTGAAGACATTTTGGATAGCAGAGTTGGACGCAGCACTAGAGGAAGACAATACAAAGAATATCTTGTGAATTGGAAAGGCAGATTGGAAGATGACTCATCATGGATTTCTCAGGCTGAGGTGGACCGTCTTGGTTCTCCCCTAGCCCTAGCAAAGTGAGGGACTCACTTTTTTAATAACCCTGGATGTCTAATGCAGGAGCATCCCTGGTTCAAGAGCAATCTTGGATCAACCAAAAACATTAGCATTTCAGTTTGTTTGCAGTTCAGTTTGTTTCTTCTCCAGTTCAGTTTAGGTAGTTCAGTTAGTAGAAGATTCTATATCTTAGCCCAATAGCATTTTCAGATCTTATGGAGCTAGATTTAGCATCTACATTCATTCATCTACATCATATCTAGAATTTAGAGATCCGCACTTCAATACTAGAAAGATATCGCTATTAGAAGTTTGACTGTTTCTCAGAGTAGAGCATCCGAATAATCACTAACAATCAGCTAAAGGAGAAACTTGTGGAAGCATTTCCTGATCTTTGGAGCCTAATGACACATCATTCAATGATCTTTGGTTCATGGCCAACATTCCTCAAAGATCCGCACCTCACTCCATTCATTTTTTGGAAGTGTTCTATGCATTTAGGTGTGACCTATCTGTGTACACATGTTAAATCTCTTCTTTGGAATTTGTGATCTTGCTTGGCCGACGCGGAGGAATCTATTGGTCCGAAGATGATATATATTGATGTAATAAATCCTTAGGAAAGCAGTTCATAAGTTATCAAATAGTTCATAGCATAGTGATAGTTGATAGTTTAGATTTGTGCAAAGGGAGCTTTAAAGCCTTATCTTGCGCATGTATGTAATCAGGGCTGCGGGCCCTAATTGCAAGCCCGCATGTTGCCGACTGATCTCTATTTGAATTCTATGATATACTGAATGACTGAATCTGCATTTGTTCTATTTCTTTGAGTTGTTTCTGTTGTGTTTACTCTTGTTGTACGGTCTGGATAATTCATTCTGTGAACCCTCCTACCGTGACTGCATCAATCAGTATAGTGTTGTGGTGAATCTTTTGTAGAAGGTAGTGGTGATTGTTTGTGGGTGCATAGATGATGCACATCCTAGTTGGGATTTATTGGAATATCACCTGTTTGTGCTTGAACTAGATTCTTTAGTATTGTAGTGAGAGGCTAACTCATGTTGTACTTCTTGTTTTGTTCATGGAACTTGATGTTTGGTTTATGTGTGATACATAGTTGTTGAGGACTAGTGATCCCTCCTACTTGGACATTTGTCAGTCTTATCTTTCAATAGATGAGTTATTGAAGGATGGAGCTATATCTTACATGCATGATTATATTATGAATTCCATAATGTTGAATGTGTTATTGATGCAATTGAAATGGTTTAGTTAGATGATTGACTTAATGGAATGCTATGAGATGACGAACCTGATTGTGCTTTGTGAAATGTGAATTGTAGAGGAAAACTAATGAGTTGTAGACTTAAACAAAATCCAGGTTTAAACCTAACTGAACAATCCACTCTATCATTGCATTCCTACATTGAGTTATCGACCAGAGAGCATAAGCTTATGATGATGCTCGCACTATATATGCCTTCAAGACTCATTTCTATCCTAAACTATATCATACAAACTTATTCTAATCAACTTAATTAACTGCAGTTTACAAAAATGAAAGAACAACAAAAATAATTAAAAACCTAGTTGCTACGGGTACCCCCAGCATAGGTTGAAGATAGCTATATTTAACAGAGAATCACAGAATTAACTTGAAATACACATAATGAGAAAAGACTTGACACTAACCTCCGAAGGACTTCAAAGATGTATTCTATTCATGAATCTTGACTATCAAAAATATCAATTGTGATTTCTTACTTACTTCACAATGCAATGTAAAAGATAATATGAAACAGTCTAACTAGAAATGCATAAATAAATAAATGAATGTATGAAGCGAGAGTTAGTACCTTGAGTGGCCAGCTCAGGGAACTATCTCACTTCTTCTGGAAACTAAATCTACTCTAGATCTTCACACAATTTCATAACATTCAGTTGAATTCAATTCATATCAAAGGTAGAATCTTCTTCAGATTTTATTCAAAATCAAAACATGTCTGGAATAATAGGTACAGATAATTGTAGAAAAACAAAGTAATGACTATGTTGATAGAAAGTAAAAAGAATAACTAACCAATCAACAAACTCATCCCTTAACTTATACAAAAGTGGGAGAGTTGTATGTAAACTTCTAACTAATTGCAATCATCAATTTATCCCTGGATATCAGGATATAGTTTTGAGATCAGCTTATTAATCTAGAACAAAGGAAATAGAGTCCTACTCGAATAAAAATCCCATACAATGGCTCATGAATGCAAACACATAAACTGCGATTAGACTTCTAGAATGAGTCTTCTTCTTCCTTGCATTTATTCTTCCATGATGACCACATTCATCTCCATTGATCTTTATTTCTGGCACTTGGACTGTACTTTAATCAATTCCCATGTTCTGCATTCTGCTACAATGACTCATTCTTGGATGCTATGCCTTTGCTACACAAGGTTAATTATTCCAACATATATACACAAAATAACCTTTCATATTACACTTATGAAATCCTATCTATATTACATGCTTATCAATAATTTCAAACATCCATTTGATAATATAATCACCATATTCTATTTATCAGCATAGGGTTAAAGTCTTTGGAAAGTATATATGAAACAACATAAATAGAGATAATGCTTGTGAAGTCTTTGCAGAACCATATAGAAAAGGTCTTAAAGCATATGAAAATAGTATAAAAGAAGGCCAGTATTTCATCCCAACGTGAATGAAGTGAGAATCATGTAAATGTTAGCATGTGTTATAATTGTGAGTATATGTGCTTATGCGACCTTGTGTGTGTGTGCATAATTCATTTCGCTTCGGCTATATATATATATATATCATGTTCTATTAACGTGTTTGTGAGAGTATGCAGGTATTTCCATGGCCAATGAAAAATTAGAGGTCAAACAAATAACCCTATGTGTTAACCATGTGAAGTCAACCTAGTCCCAAGATGGACAAAGGTTATTTGTGATTGAGAATGATGTATATTGTGGTCTTTCAATTTATGATATTTTTGTAAGGTTCACCCTTTTGATTTATCACCTTGATGTGTTGTAAGGTTGTAATGTTTTGGTTTGGACAATTTTCGTGCTAAATGTTTATGATCTCTTTTCATGTAGATTTGTGAGTTCCCTAGTGTTAATTATAATCAAATAATGGCCCTAGGTCATACCCCTAGGGTCTAAGGCCATTCTTAGCATGTTTAAACTTGGTGTAACCCTTGTATGGTCACCTAAATTTGGCCCTTGAGTAAAGTGACGAGTTTGGGAGATGTGAGAGGTGGTTGGGATGTCACCATACCACTTAAACTAATCCCACTCACCTAGGGTAAGGTTACCCTTGTCTTGAGTGTTTTAGAATCTTCTAGAGTCTTCTCAAGTGTGTGAGACCTCTTCCCTGTGCTCTCACACATGTGTGAGAGGATATGTGGGAAAGAGTGTAGCATAGTTGAATGAGAAAGTGGCAAGTGTCACCTCCTCATTCATGAAGGGTCTCCCATGTGTGATCCATTCTCCCTATGCTCTTACACATGTGTGAGAGCATTTGTGGGAGAGTGTGTAGCTTGGTTGAATGGGGAGACAACAAGTGTCATCTCCTCATCCTTATGGGGTTGTGAGGAGGGTTGTGTGGATGAAGGAGAAGGTGACAAGTGTCACCTTCTCATTCATTAGGGCTTGTTAGCAAAGCCTATTTATTTCTCTCTTGGAGAAGAGGGAAGGATTATTTTCCTTTTTACTTTTTTATTTTTGATTTGGGAAGGAGAGAAAGACTTAGAGATATTTGGAAGGATTTTTGGGGAAACGACTCTTGGGAACTCTTCACCATCACCTTCTACACTTGGAGCTTGAGAGGTATGCTCTCAAAGCTTCGAGCCTTCTTTTATTTGCTTATTGCTTATGTATAAATGCACGTGATATAGATATTTTGCTCTTGAGTTTCTAGTTTTATATTGTGTGTATTTTATGGGTTGTGATTGGTGAGCTCTCCATGTGAGGGAGCTCACCTTGTCATGGGTGAGAGAGGTGTGAACCTCCTCGGGGTACCCTCATGGGCCTCATTATGAAGTTTGGGATTTATGATTATGGCAAGAGTGCCTTTGTGTTATTTGGAGGATGACAAGTTTCTATGGCAAGAGGCCATGAGTTTTGAGCATTATTTGAGTTTTTATTATAGTTCCCCTTGAGTAGAGAGTTGTCCACTCTCTCACCCCTAAAACCCATTGTTAAATGGGTTTGTATGTGAGTATCCTTGGGAGGGTGTTAGTGTGTTTTGTGTGAGTGCATTTGTGTGGTTGCAATGCTTGTAGAGTTTGAACATGGTTATTTGAATGACCTCCTAACTTGGGGGTGGCCTACTTGTAGGCCTAAGGTTGGGAGGTGAGCTCTCCATGGGCTTGGAGAACTTATTTTTATGTTTTGTAGGTTTTGGTGGCTTATGGAGGACATTTGAAGTTTGGAAGAAACTATGGGTTATTGGTTTTGTTGGAGTTGTAAAAGTTTTGGCAATAAGGTTGCCTTGGCCTATCTTGGGCTTGTAATAGTGTTGTAGTTTGTGAGAGTTAAAACTCTATCTAAGTGTCCTTGTTGTATTTTAAATACTTGTAATGCTTTTGTTATTTCAAGGAGATGAATGTTTTTTAAGTTTCAATATCTTGCTCCTAAGTAAAAATGATATATGGTGTATAAGAAAATTATCTCTCTCTTCTCCCTAACCTTCATTTCCATAGTATATTTAAGTTTGTGAAATAAAAACAAATCTCTATCTCTCTCTCACTCTCCATTTTGTTGATTAAGTTAACTTGGAAAAGAAAGGAACAAAAAATGTAGTTATTTGCTTCTTGTACAAAAAAAAGAGATAAAGAAACCCCCCTCTTTAATTGTAACATAGCCAAGTTTATTTAATTAGAAAAAATATTTTTTTTAGTTTTACTACATTGTTCCTTCCTTATGTAATTGCTTCATATTTACACACACACACACATTTATAAAATAAAAGTGTTTGTCATTTTATATTACCTATGTGTTTTTTATTCACTGTCCAAAATACAAAGGTTATTTATGTTTACTAGTGATATATATATACCCATTTAAGTGATGCATTGTAAGTTAGAAAAGTATCGAATGAAGGAAATATGCATCAGTTTAGGGTTGTGTGTTATAGTTTCAAATTTTATTTAAAAAAAAAAGAAACAGGGTGGGCTCGGCTGCCTTGCGCAGGGGGTCGAAACCCCCTTGCCATTTGTTTGTTTTTTTGTTATATGAAATGAAGTCGGGGGAGGGGGGCATGAGACCCCATCCCCCCTAGTCCCCTTGTTTCCTTTAGGGCACCGGCCTGTTCATAGAATTCAACACTGCCGAAGATGTAATGCTTGTTATTATTATTTGGCACTGCCGAAAATGCATTGTCTGTGATTAATATTCGGCCCAGCCGAGAATGTTAATGCATCTATTTAAAATTCAAACCCTGTAATTTTTAATCCATCTGTTATATCTATTGTATTTATATATAACTGTAACTTCATTTTTTATCCTCTGGGTTTTATAAAAAAAATTATCTCTGTGCTTTTTTTATATATATTACTGTAATAAAATATATTACTGTGTTATTGCTTTGGGAAACTATATATATATATATATATTCTTTGAAAATATTTAATGTTCTATGTATCATTTTTAAAACCAAACATTTTATTGCAGAGAGCATGTTGGCTCCTTATAAACTTAGAAAACATAGAACTATTCATTTTATTTTGTTGTAAGATAAACCTAGAAAACATTTTCATTGGGTTAGAAAACAAATAGTTTAATGTAGAAGATCCTTTGAGACTTGTGCACAAAAGGGAAAATAAAGTTAGAAAACTAGAATATAGAATGTTAGGGAAAATTAAATAAAACCTGTAGGAAAAGAAAATTGTTAGAAAAACAAATATGTTAGAAAGCAAATGATACTCATTGGAAAGATACTTTCCACTTGGGAAAGTACCTTCCCACTTGCTCCCCTCCTTGAAAACCTGCAACCTATTAGAAGACAAAGTGAATATGTGAGAACAAATGGGTGTCGAGAGTGCTTTTATAAATTTAATTCTAGGGTTTGGTGCCCTAGTGTTTAGGGAATGATTGGTAAACCTAAACTCAAACCATAGACTTAGTTTGTTTAATTAAACCCACTTAGAGAATGGGGTTGACTTTTGGACTCTAGCGTGAGTGTGCCTTTTTGTTATTTATTTAATTTTATCATTTGTTCTCTTATGAAGGAATGTATTTAATGCAATATGGTTATTTCATTTTAATGTATCATAGTTATTGATTTAAACTCCATGGTGTTCTTAATTCCCTTAATTTAAAAGATTAAATTTAATTTAAGTAGGCTCTTTAGTTAATTTATTTTATTATAGATTTAATTTTTGCGAAGTAACTAGTGAAAGTTATTATAATTCCTTTTAAATTTTGAAAGGGGTTATTGTGAAGTTTTAATTTTAAGATTTTTTTTTTACTCTTCCATAGTTGATGAGGTGGTGTTATGCTGTTGAAATCACTAGATGAATACTCCATTTTATCCCATTATGTTGTCAAAAATTTCCTAGACTTTAGATGGCTATAATATTAATTTTATTCGATTATTTATTTAGATGTTTTTGATAATATTAAGCTACAAACCTGGGTGCAGATCTCGATAACAAATGCCAACATGCAGCAAAACACATGTACAGAGCCTCAAACAACCACATAACAACGGATTAATAGCAGTTTATCAGCATAACCAAAAAAATAGAGTTCGAGAATTAAAACATGAGTTAATAAAAAGCAAGATAAAAAGATCCTTCCAGTCCTCATTGGGCAAATTAAACAAATTTTCCTTATTATCCAGCAGAGAATCCTCTCCTTTGACCCGATCCTTGTGCAGCACTGAAAACACAATAGCAGCCATGTGTCAAGTCTTCAACAACAGATTGATTAAATCCTTCACTTTGGTCTCCATGGCAGCAAGTCGAGTCTTGATCTCAGCCAACTCCTTCTCCAGCCTCCTATTGTCCAACTCCATCCTGGCGCTCATAACCTCTTTGTCTGGTGTCTCTAGAATCTTCATGTCTTCATCATTTGTGTCATAGTAGGAATTAATAATGGATTCAAAGTGGCCGATACCTTCATTATCCTGAACCGGGACAGTCTCCTCATTTTTAGTTTCCACCTTCTTCACCAAGACCTCCTGCTCTGAGTTGGAGTAGTCCACAATCTTCACAAATTGGGGTTTATCCCCAGCCAATCTGGAGGATCTTCTTATGCTCAGTTTCCTAGCAGTGCCTTATTTTCCAATAGCCCTTTCCTTCTCCACCTTAGCCTCTTCTTTGACCTGCTTCTCCTCTCTATCTAACATCTCCTGAGTTGGCCGCTCAACCTTCCCACTCTTCATGCCACTTCTACTGTGAATTTTCCCAACACTCTTGCTCGGCTCAGGGGTCCCTCTTTTGCGTTTCTTACTGCCATGTTTGGGGGAATTACTCTTTAAATTGCACAGGCCCTCCATCGCTTCCTCTCTGGACCTCCCATGGGAACCCTCCCCACCAACCTGAACAGGGGCTTGCGGAGTGTGACTTTTGGAATAGGACTTAGATCAGGAAATGCCCTTAGAAACCTAAGGGCTCAAGACTAGGGCTGAGGAGCTCAAAGGCATGTTAGTGGGAGAATTTGGTGACGAGGGCACAGAGGTATTTTTCTTGTCTGATCTACCCAGTCTCTCACTAAGGAGGACTTTGTCTTCTAGGTCATTAGTAGAATTGTCTTCAACCAACTGGACAGACAGGGGTTTTTAGGGGCAGAGAGAGAGAGATGGTACTGGTAGAGACAGAAAATGAGCCCCTGATGCAGAGGCAATGATGGGATCACAGGGTTACTTTCATAGGATTTTTTAACTTGGATCACCGAAGCCTCCAGACTAGATAGCAGGAAGGAGGGAAAATTGACTTCAACTTTGTGATGAAAGTGGTTCAAAAAGGCAAAATGGTAGTGATAGAAAACCTTATATCTCCCCTCTAAAGTAAAGTATTTCATAACCAAGAAGCAAACTTGGTTCCAAGGACTTACCAAGCTTTCCCTTTCAAAACCTCCTTGCAGTCTTATCTGCTTCTCTCCCTCTCTGAAGGATAGCTTCATTCCTTCATTGTCTTGAACCCTCGTCTGCTTCTTTAGTCTGTTCCCTGAGCAACGTAGCCCCGTAGCCTTGGAAATGGCATCCTCCAAAACCTCAAACTAGACACCACCCACTTTTACCACCCTATTACTATCCCATGAGGTAGCAAACTAAACCGACAAATGTTCATCATCTCCATTTAGGCATTCGATAAATGGAGTAACTCCTCCTTCATACGCAATACTCCAAACCTGTGCATCCTCCCTGAATTCACCACAGTTCATGGGTTTAGTTCTCACCTTATCACCACCCATCTTTTTAACCCAGCCAAACTCAAGACCAAAAATGTAGTTGCAGAGCCAAGGGGAGAGTCGGTCGAATAATCTAGAAAGGAGATTAAAACGCATTATTTCTAATTCCTTGCTCATATTTCGAAGCTTGTCCTTCTCCACTCTACATGCGTTCGAGTCATTAATGCCTTTCGGGGTTCACTCGTGTGTGCCATTCAAAACCATCATTCCAGGAGGTAGCTGAAAAGACTTTCTAAAACTATCATATCGCCTATCTTGCTCACAGCTGAGTTTGTCATCATCCACATGGGCATTTGGCTTCCACGTCACCTTATAAGGGATTGGTGGGGTTCTCAACTTTAACACATAAGTCACATCTCCCCTCAAAGTGAGAGCCAAACGAAATATAGCAGCACCAAGCAATACTTATAATCATTACTGTCATGATTAATTAGAGAGGCGCTTCTTTCTGTATACTAGCAATAATGCTTAGAGGTAGATTATCTATATTTTTCCATCACCTTAGGGGGTTAATGTTAATCCCTAAGTTAGCTAATAGGTCATCTGATTTGTTAGCCTCTCTGTAAATATGTCTCACTTCCCTTTCTTCAAAGTTAAGTAGGAGGGTTTTGATAACATGCATTATATCCTCCATCTGCCACCCCACTTTGACCTTTCCTTTGACAACTTCTATAACAATCTTAGAATCACCTTCAACAATGATGTTTTTTATACCAATAGCCAAGGCAATTTTAATTCCCCATAGAAGAGCATAGGCCTCCGCCATATTATTGGTATTTTCACCCAGACTTCCTGCAAACGTAGCACAGAGGGTACCATTCTCTGATCTTATTAATCCTCCCCCACTGGCCAACCCTGGATTACCTTTAGCAGCACCATCAATTGAGCAAAGACCATCCTGCCAGAGGAGGAGACCATTTAGTACCAGCCCTAGCTTTTTTCTGGCTATCATCCACCCTGTGTATGCTCATAGGGACAACCCACCATAATTCATCACATGTGATTCCTTAGCATTAGGAGTATCTGCAGCTCTTATTGTGTTGTTGTTGATGTTGTCTTGCAGTAGTTTAAATTATTTATTTAGATGTTGTTTGAATGTTTTAAGTAAGATTTTATTAGTGGCATTAATTTTATATTATTTTAAAGTTAGTAGCTGCTTCTAGGGTTAGATTTTGATTCATATCAAAATCATTTCACCTCATTTAGTAAACCTTAGGGTTGGATCCTGGAATGGAAACCAACCCTCTTAGCATCGCTCCTCGCGACGCACACCCCCTTAGTGGATATCACCTCGTAGGAATTGCGAAATGAGTTTGCATTATCCCGTTTAGATTGACTTCCCTGCCTTTGGGCAACGTGCCTAACGTAGGTTGCAGGCGCAACTATGTTACGTGCATGTGTCACCGACCACACTTGATGCACCCAAGGGGATTTTTAGAGTCGAGTAGAAAAGTTTTTGATAATTCATGTCATGACCACATGACAAATGTGGTCATGACATGTGGTTATTGGGTCATAACCACATGGCAAATGTGGGCATGACATTAACAATATCCTTGATTATGACATCATATACACACATTTTAAAACTTTCAAACTTGTTAGAGTGACTCATCATGTTCTAGGATGTTAGGATAAATCCTTATCTTTGATCATTTGTTTTCCATGGTGGTTCCCAACCTAGGATAAGTTTCAATGCCTATGAGAAAAGAAATTAAAATAATATAAAAAATAGAAGTAAAAGGAACATGAAATTAAAAAAAAATGTCTAGCTAGGTGATTCAAGTATCTCTATTGGAGCTATAGACACATGGCTATCAATAGAGCAATGCCTAGAGTGGGACCAAAGATAATTTTGTCGAGGTTATAAACACCTAGTTAGTGGTGGAAGAATGTCTAGCAATTGGTAACATGCTTGCTATACCTATTATATATCATTTGTAGACCACTATTTGCTTAATACTCGATATTGTTAATATCCTAATTTCCTTTTCCATGATGTTGATCCTTAATACTTTGACAAGGTAAATAAACTCACATGCACAAAAAGTTTGATCAAATGGGACTTAGTGCCTCTTTAGACAAGGTCTATTTTTTTGGAATTGAATAACATTTTCTATAAAATAAATTTCCTTGTTTATTTATTTTTTAACCAAAGATTTCGGTTTCTAAACATTTCAAAATGTTTTCCCCTTAGACAGGTGATTTGTTATGGCATGTTGCACATCATACCCTCATTTTGTTTTATTTTGGAATTTGTTATGGCTACAACATGGCCCAATTTGTTTTGAACTAGGAACTCCCTTAAGAATATAAATCCTAATGAAAATATGCCTCATATAATATTTCTCGATATTCACTTAGTTATTATTTTTGATTTCTTATTCTGCACTTCCAAGTGCATAATCTTTAATATACACATTCATTTTGAATCCATGATTTTCATTCGCTTGATTTTTCCTTCCGTAATTTTCCATTAATTTTATTAAGTTGATTTTCATTTCTTGAGTTTCGGTTTCCTTGGTTTAGACTTCAAATTGGGTTTCAACTAGTTATAATGATCACTAAGTATGTTTTTAGAGCCTTTATCTTAAGTATTTTCGAGTCTTTTACTCTCTGAACTTTCCTTAGAGCCAAAATTATTTTATATTCTTGGTTTATTATCTTTCAGGTCCAATTTTGCCTTATTCAATTCCTTCTTTTCTGGGCTCAAAATGAATTTAATTGGATTCAATGTTTCGTTAGATCCATCCCTTTGGATAATTCTTTCTAGATTGTACTTTGTTCTATCTACCAAAATTTGAACATGTTGAGGGATCAAATTTGATTAAGTTTATTTTCATGTCTAGTTTTGGGTTTGTTAAGTCCTAGTGATAGCTTTGAAACCTAGCATTCCCCTAATTCTTCCATGTAGTATTTACTAGAGCTCCTAAGATCTTGACAAGTGTCACTCCTAAAGAAAACTTGAGCCTTAAACTTTAAACCTAGGTTTTATAAAAAGGAATAACTAGATGCAAAAGCTTCATGTGCTAGATTTAAATCTTTATTGGATATATATTTCAAACTCCTAGACTCACTCAAGTCTTAAATCTAGATTTATTTGCCCCATCCATCTAGATTTTCCTTGTTGGTTTCTGATGCATGCTTTGAAACTTAGATAAAACCAAATGATGCTATGTATTTTCCCTAAATCTTCCTAGATGTTACCACGTGGTGCCTCCAGATCCAAAACCTTTTTGACGCAAATTTTAAATTAATTTTTTCATCCAATTTATTTTGGAGATCTTAGATGAAATTTTGAACTTATTTAATCTCCAAAGATCTAGAAGCCTCGAGGTTATACAATAAGATTTTATTTAACTTTTGGATCTGGATTTCAAATCTGAGCAACTTAGCAATTCTAAAGTAGGAAAACCTTGATGACATAGTGATGATTTTGGCCAACTCGAGACCACATCTATGAACTTTGACACATGATTTAACTCTTGAGACCTATATGATGTGGTTGCACCTAGTTAAACTTGATATTGATAAACTTGCTACCATGTACCACTTAGTTTATTGACACATAGGATCATCCAAAAAAAATGATGTTCGTTTTACATAAGAGAATTAGGTGATAAACCTAATATAGAAGAATCTACCCTATAAAATGAAATTAGATATGATTTGAAATCTTTTTTCACCAAGTAGGGTATACATTTACTAATTAATATGATCCTAGGGAATAAAATGGGTAAATCATAATTTGATTGAACTATTACTTTAGCAATAATAATCTTCTTGAGATTTAATATCATTTGTCATGATTAGGATTGACTAAGGACATCAATGAGGATAAAATTAGATTTTCTCATAAATGAAAGTTAGTTATTAATGTTGGAGATACAAATTGAGATGATGAAGCCACAAGAATCTAAGAATACTAGATCTTTAGGATTCGACAAGTCAAATCAGAGATATGGAAAGATGTGAAAAAGAATGGAGGAACCATAAATCCTTGGCATAGCTAAAGTTAATGAGGATGGAAAATATTTGGAACCAATTATTTTTTGGGAATTTACTTAAACCTAGTGGGTGTTGTTGTTGGGATGGCTAGGGAATTTGTAATGGGCTTTCTTTGATTTCTTGGGTCAATAAACCTAGAGCTTTAAATTGTAAAAAGGGTTTAGTTGGAAGAGAGGAATGGTGTGCACATTTATGACCCATTCTTACTAGTTTAACAATAGTTTAGTTTAAAGGAGGACTATTGGAATTCTGATGGACATTTGAATCAATATGAGTCCAATATTGTAAATTATCTTGAATACAAATGTAGTAGACCTTCATTCATATTACTTACAATCCTAGTTTTCACTAAATCTTGATGTTTGTGTGAACATTTGTGGTCTTGTAACATTGAAGATATCTTTTGAGTTACTTTTCTTATATGATAGCACAAATTATATTGTAGGTTATATAAGTTGATTACTTCATAACCATTTTTTAGGATTTGTAAGACTTGGTGATTAATGTTATATCAAGTTTACCAACACCTCTTGACCTTTTTTTATCCTTACCATTCTCTTTTTTTTGTTTCTTTTGACTTGGTGTTAGTATAGGAGTAAGGTAGATTTAGAATTTGGTTATATTGAATATATTTTGAGGGGTTTAATTGCAAGCATTACAATCAAATTCAAGACATTTTTACTCATATGTGGTTGTTAATGATAAAGGGGATGAGCCATAAACTTATGTGTAAATTAACTAATTCAAATGTTAACTAGAAAATGAGTACCAATAGGCCCCTTGTGTATTGACTCATAGCTCTCTCTAGTAAAGCTATCTTAGAAACCTAAACCAAATAATCAAATCCTTTGAAATTTTTATTTTCTTTCAAGTGACTATCAATGTACACGTAATTTGATGTGTGCCAAAAGCCCCATCAACATAATTTGTTTTTTTTTAAATTAACTCTAAAAAGTAAAATGATGCAATGCAAAGTGTTAATCAATTTACAACTAGTCATTTTCAAAGACACCACTCAATGTGCATAAGCATCTTGCTAAAGAAGACTAGTAACCAACAACTCTTCAGAGCATGCATTAAATTGATTTGTAGGATCAATGAGAATGAAATTAACAAACTTTCTATAGACACTACCATGCACATATAATGGACCATAATAATTGTTATGTGGTATCTTCTCATTGAAAAATTTAATGGAGAAACATGAGAAGAAGTCGTGTCTCTATGGTGTACCATATCGACAAAAGCAATTGTATACAACTATGTATTAGAATCAATGTATTAATCATCCATATAATCTCTATCAACATGTGTACGTTCCATAGCAAGATGATCATATTAATGATGTGCATTGATATTGTTAGTATGGAGAGGAAATGAATTAGTGTACATTTTCAAATTTTAATTAGGAGGAGCAATAAAATGATTATCCCAATCATCGATACCTTCTACATGTATCATGTTATTATCTATCAAATCTTGTACTTTATGTTTCAAAGCTATGCATTCTTGAGTACAGTGCCCATTTAATCTTTGAAAGTTACAAAATGCATTTTCATTATAGATATTAGGTATCCATCTAGTTGGATCTAGTGGATAGGTATGTGGAAGGGTAATCATATTTGAGCTCAACAAACTTTGAAGCATAGTATCAAAGGGATCTTGTAACTCAGTAAACTTTCTAAAAGCATGAGGCTTAAAGGAAGGTACATTAGAAGTATTAGTAACATGATGCACATTATCCTTTTTATCATCGTGGTCATTGCCCTTTGAAAAATATTAAACTTTTGGAATGTAGATAGGTAAGAAGATGTAGAAGAACCATGTTATGATGAACCATATTTAAGCACATTACAAGCAGGAAATTTCACTTCAATTTTCTTCACATGAGAACACGTCCATATAAGAAGCAAATCTATTCAATTATACATTGTCTTAGAGGGGTGGTAAGAAGCCATAAAAAAAATCATTTTGCAACTCATCATCATGAATTTGATGGTTTAACTTAAAACATAAGAGCTAAAATCTAATAATATATCCATGTATGCACTCATTAGGTGCTTGGGCACATTAAAAAATATAAATAGTAGTCTCTAAGCTCATATTAATTTTGAGATGTTTTGGCTAATTTTGAAAAATAATGAATAGATCCATGAAGTAAAGAGAAAAATACTCAATAGCATAATCCTTCAAATTACATGGTAATAGCTTAGCCAAAACCTTATCTTCATACACATAATCTAAACAAGGATCTCGAATGTATGTTAGGATCACATTTACCATTATACATTTTAAAACAAGGTACCACAAAACCAAATTAACAATCTCATATGCAAGTGGTGTATTTTGTGTCTCAACATATTTATCTTTATCTTGACCATTAGGCTTGGCATTGACCTTATGCTCCATTATATCTAGATTTTGAATATGTAAATCCATAACTAGTAGAAGTAGGGGTGGTTGTACCAGGAACATGAGACACAAAAGGTGGGTTATAGGTAGGGTAATAGGAGAAATAGTGATAAGGCATAAACATGGCTATGGTACGAGGATTGTAATGTGGTATGGATCTAGGAATGGAGAAAGGAATTGAGTGACAAATGGTCATAGTGGAGGTAGGAATAGCGCTAGAAGGGTGGGAAGAAGATACAACACTAGTTGTGGAAGTGACAATGATAGAAGAAACACTTAGAACATAGTTAGTCATGGCACTAGTAGAGATATCATAGAAAGTAGGTGAAATGGTATCGAGATGGGAGGAAGGAAGGAATAGATGAATAAAGATCAAGATGGGAACTACACATAAGAACATTATCCAATAGAGTAGAGGGAGGGATGGAAGGAAGCAACATACCAAAATGAGGAACAAAATTAGGAGGAAATTGCAAGGAAGTGACTGGGTAGGATGGGAAGAGGAAGGTGAACCATTGCTTCAAACTAAATGGATTATTAATCAACAAATCATGAAATCCTTGAATCAAATGTGTAGGGCTATACGCATCGATGAGACTAGAAAGCTCATGAGTAAACTATTGTTCCAAATGCCCCTCATTATCAAAGTTCTCAACCTCAAGATAAATAGTAGTAATAACAAATGTAGAATCCATATTGAGCAATAAAATACCATTATTTAAATAGATTGGGCTTGTTAGCACCTACCCAAGAAAGTGAAAATTTCCCAGGTATAGTGTCTCTTTGTTATCTTGGAAATATTTTTGCCCATTACTGATAATCGATTTGAGATTTTCCTCAATGGGTTCCCCTTGGTCATATTTTTTGAAAAATTTGTGCATTACCTTCCCTATGTCCTTATCATATGTTGGGAGTTCCAAAAAATCCAAAAAAATCTAAGTATGGAGAGTTCTAAGTGATTTTCTAGTGTTTTTGCATAATTGTGGACTTTCTAGGGACAATTGGACATCCTCCCTTTCCTCCATATCCAGTCTTGACCTCCTTCCTTGCATCAATGTTCCATAGAACTCTGGCTAGTCCTTCATTTCTTCCATTGTCTTTATTTCTTTTGTTTTATGGAATCCCAGTGGACTTACAAATATTCCCTCTTCATCTCCCATCTAGTCTCCACCTCCTTTTTTGCATAAAAGTCTCACAAACTTTATTGGTCCCTTAGTCTTTTTCATTTCGCAGACATTTCTTCCAATTTGTAAAAATTTTATAGACTACTAGACTTCATATTTTGAGTCCCACCATCTGGTCATCTTGTTCCCTTTTGCATCTTTGCAGTTTCCTTTTCCCCTTCCCATTTTCTCTACTTAGCATTTTATAGAATCCTTCTAGACTGGCAGACTTCCATTTTTGAGCTCTGATATCCTTCCTTTCCATCCCACTCTGCAAATTATTTGGTTTGCCTTCCTTTTCATTTGTGGAGTCTCCCCTTGGAATCGGATATTCTGACATCCAATCCTTCATCCCCTTCCCACATCTCACCATTCTTCCTCCTAACCTAATCTATGGAACTTCACTCTCAAACCAAACATTTCCACCTCTAATTCCCCTTTCCTTTCTTGCATTACTCACAATCCCTTTTACGGGATATCATCAAACAACCGAACATCCTCTCCTCTTTCCATATCTACTTCCTACCTCTGGCCCCACATTATTTTATTGAAGCTTCAATTCCTCCAGGTCCTTATGCTTGTAGACTTTTCACTGAGCTCAGGACTTCTTCCCTTTTGATCAATATCCCATCCTAACATCCTATTCTTTATTAATTTCACACATTTATCCCAATGACTGATTCATTCATTTTCCTCCATCATGTGAAGTTCCTTCAAACTTCTAGACCAGATGTGTTCACCTCCTATCCCATATCCCTTCCTAATGCATTTTCTCACTTCATTCACTCATTCTTTCAAGGTTACAGAAACCTAATGGACTCCTAGATGTTCTCCATCTATCCTTCCATTGACCAATCATCCAGATCACAAACCAACACCTCAACCAAAGACTCCAAGAGTCTGAGTCCATGGTACCATGATGTCAACATCTCCAAATCACATGAAGATAATCATCCCCTATCAATAGAACACAAGATGTCAATGAACTCTCACTACATATAAGAAATAGAATCCAAGAGATCCTTCATGACACCAACAACCACTACATAAGATCATCCATCACCTAAATGATGACTCTATTTCTTAGCCAAAATCTTCCATTGAAGTGTGATACTAAACTATACATGGCATCATGATAAACATCAAACCATCACTATCAAAAGCTCCCATTGAATTGTGTAACCAATCTATCCATGACATCGTGATAAGCATATTCTAAATGAAGATCATCCATGCCCCCAAAACAATCAAATAATCCCACTATAATGAGAACATCTCCCAAAAGGTCTAGTAAACCATAATCTCCAAACCAAGAAGATGAACAACCACTTGTAAACCAAGCATCAATCCAACACCGCCAACAATGCACCTATATAACAATCATGTCATGCCAAAGTCCCAACCAAACAAGGAACCTCCATGACACCATGATCACCACCCAATGTACCTGCACCAAACTCCCATCAAGTATCACACAACTGTACCATATAGTCAACAAGCATAGGTCCCATATCATGACTGTATCAGGTAATACCATCTCTCTTTATATCTCATAATGACAAGAAAACCAATTAACATGTGACTAAACCAACCCACAAATGTTAATCTGCATCAACACTGAAACATCTATGGGCACAAACAACCCACATCCAAGTTATATATGCAACCTATAAGCATAGACAACCTACAACACCGCACAACTTGTAGATCTCAAAATGCAACATGCAAATTCAACAATACATTTATAATGTTGTTAACAAAGGATAATCAGAGATAAACCTATAATTTTGCAATGACTCAAACACCAAATCACCTTAGATTCAATTTTCCATCAACTCACAAACTTGCACCGTAAGTCAAAGGAACCAGAAATAGCTCAAACTCAAACAAACAAAACAAACCTTAGAATATCATCTCCAAACCTATTCCATTGCATATTGCTTAGAAATACCTTTCCAATGCCTATAAGAAGTCTAAAGTCTAACTCCGTATGCACAAGTTATGCCTTGTCAAAACTCAAAATACAAATTTGGCTTCCAACTGGGAAATTCTAGTCAAAATAGAAAAATCTAGAAAAATTTCTGTCACCACTGTGTAGTACACGGAGAGATCTTTTCATCAACTATAAGAAGTTGAATTTTTGACATCCTGGGCGAATGTTATGTCCTCTAAAAAAAACTCCCAATTAGGCTATAAAATTGGCCCTGGTGGCCCTCTAGTGGCCTTGTGGTGGCCGACAGGCAAAGGCGATGCCCGAAGGGTACGCAGGTAGAGGAATAGTGGTGGACTCAAAAACAATTTTAAAAGCATTTTAATTTTTGAAAATTTAATTTTTTTATAAAAACAAAGGTGGGGGTTTGCTAGGCTCCAGTGGCCTCCACCCTGCTAGACCAACTAGGGCTCCTCGGACTGGCGACTGAGGCTGGGCTTTAAGCTCACCCGTCCTGCCGGCCAGGACCTATTGGGTTGGATGACCAGGCCAGGCGTAGGGGGGTATGACTCCCCCCACCCCACAAATTTTTTTTTTTTTAATAATAGATTTTTAACTGTAGGATTTAATTAAATTTTTAAAAAAAATTTCCTTCTGTAGACACCTTCCTAACCGTACGACTAGGGCTAGGGAACAAAAAATGCATTTTTTCCAGTAACCAAAATAGGTCAAATTTTATGTCAATATTGATCTCTTGGGCCTCCTGGATCTAATGGCGAGTGACTGGCTATCATAAGGTCCTAACACTTTAGTAAAAAATGTGTCAATTATGTTGACTGGGTAGTGTCCAAGGTTGTATGCAATAGAGGATATTTTTGGACATCTCACTTAGTAATAGATTTTCTGAATTTTTGAAAAGCTTGAAACATAATTTAAGCATGAAATCTTTAAGCTAGAAAGCATTTTAATTCCTACTCTAGAAAGCATGTAAACTATCTAAGAATCAACACTTACAGTTTAACTATGAATTCAAAACAAAGGAAACTAATTACTAACTAAAAGTACATTTAACATCTTGTAATCAATAGCTAACAACAGATTTATGAATGGAGTGGATGCTCCAGAAACTTCAAGTAAACAGAATTTAAAATCATTAACTTAAAATCACGACCTACAGGAACACATAACAGAGCTAAGCACAAAGTGACATTGATCTAAACATAACATGCACAAAATAAAAATGACAACAATAATAAAAATACTTATCTATTCTATAATCCCTCGAGTAGCCAACTCTTGGGAGATCCTACTATCGATTCAAATCACATGTAGTACTTTAACAGCTCCAAAGTAAATCCCATTCATAATACTTCCATTACTCAGAAAAGATTACTCTGAATAAGACTGGTGATACTCATTCATGTCATAAAAGTATCACAAAACATAATACAGTGAACATAGCTAAATAGTATCTGAATATATCATAACATCCTATCCTTGTTTTGAGCAACTACATATGTATACTACACTACTACAAAATCTTAAATTTTAGATGGCAGGTAAATGCCATTGAAGAAGTCTTTTAAAGAAAAAAATAATTACAAACTAACTAGATGTATTTGAAATAAAACACATTAAAGGCTCTGAGTGGAGCCGTAAAGTCTTAAGTATGCCCAACAGAAAATAACAGAATTGCTTAACAAAGTCTACGATGTATGCCTAAATTTCTGGCACCCTAAAATTCCAGCGCTCTGACTCCAACAACTTTGAAGTCCACTCCTTTCGTTAGGCAATACATGGAACCCTGCATAATTACACAAGCTCTACATCAATTAAGTCAACATTAGTGGCTAATTTCAATCTATTTGAAAATAAAGACTTATACATCATTTTATCAAAAATAGATAAATATTGTTTCTAAAAGTAAACAAATTGGCATGGCTAAGGTGATTAGTCAGGACAAAAAAGGGGTATATGGCTTGTTATAAAAATGAGGTTGTTTATACCTCATCAGCGAGGTCCATTTTGTCTGGGGATCATATGTGAAACTTCCCCTTCAAAACCCTAGTGGTGAACACCCAGAAAACACCATTTTTCCAACTCAGATTCATAAACCCAAATCTACAAAAAATAATCACAAATTTGCAACCCCATACCCCAAATCTGCAAAACAAAATTTGCACAAAACCCTCATACCTTGCAATGTCTTCATTCTTTTCCAAAAAATCTATGGATTCAACTATACATAAAAAATCCACTCATAGCAAGGGTTATCAAACATGAATATCCTCCCAAATCATGAAAACCAAGCTCTTATACCAAATGTTAGAAATTTGCAGCCATAAAGACAATTTCCACATAACCCTATGAGAGATTAATATGCAAACATAGTATTCACAAATTCAGATGCATAAGAATATACAACATACCATCAAAGGTGACACAAGATGTACCCTGGGAAAACCCTCCATGAGGGAAAAACCCAACCTCCAAAAGCATCCATCTCTCATGTATTATTCAGCAATAAATATTACAATACATATGCAAAGTCTCCATGAATACCCCTGAAGCATCAAGCTCTCTACATGCACTCCATGTGAACAAGCATGTAACCACACATCCCATGCCATGCTTCAAATCCTCACATGTGCAACCTGCAAGAGATGCTCAAACAAACTAAACCCAACCACAACTCAAAGAACCAACCTCAACAACTACCTGTGTGTTTGCTTTTATAGAGATAAGCTCACACAAAAACTAGATGTAGTATGGTAAAACCATATTCCCCAAAACCATGAGCACTCTAAAACCATTGACCCCCACATTTAATTATTCATACTAAGTTTTTCTTTTTTTCTAATAATTAAATAATTACAAATAAATAATTAATTTCTCACACACATAAAATAATTAATCCAATGTTACATACAACTTTTACAAGTAACCCCATATAAATATTTAATGTGGATAAACACATCACATGGATGTACCATAAATAAGTGTTTATTTTACATAAATAAAATAATAAATGTTATGTAAGGTGTACAACACACCTATTCCAACAGTATTGACAAACCCTAATTACTCAAAGCCTTTTCAATTGTTCTATTTCTTACTTCTACACTATTGTTGTGTTGCTTCATAAAAATTCTAATGGGTATGAACATCCTGTTGCTTTCTTTATAAAATTATTACAAAATGTTGAATTGAATTATTGCATCATGGAAAAACATGCTTATGTTCTTGCAAGGCTTTTAAAAACTTTAGACCTTATCTCATAGGAGCTAAAATCCCTTCATATGTGCCTCACACTTTTGTGAGGGACATCTTTGTCCAACAAGAAGTTTCAAGCAAAAGATGCAAGTGGATAAATAATATCCAAGAGTATGACATGAACGTGAAAACTACAAAATTGGTTAGAGGTAAAGGCCTTGCCAAGCTAATGATGGATACAAACTTGGATGTAGCAGAAATACATTAGGTAACCTCTAACCCAGTATCTCACCCTTGCTCTTTGGGGAATGACCCATGGTATAAATACATAGTTTTCTATCTTGAGAACATGAGTTGTCCTCTAGGATTGAATGATCATAAAAAAAGAACCTTAAAGTTGGCCACCCAAAGATATGTGTTGTTGCAAGGCTAACTAAAGTGGAGAAACCTTGATGGATTTCTCCTCAAATCTTTAGATCAAGAGCATTCTATTAAATTCATAAGTGAGTTCCATCAAGGGTTGTGTGGAGGATATTTATGTCAAAGACTACTGCTCACAAGGTGATTAGAGTAGGTTGCTCATGGACTAGATTATTCAAGGATGTGGCCAAGTTTGTTATAAAGTGTGATGCTTGCTAAAGATTTTTAAGCAAGATGAAGTTTGGAGGTGCACTCCCCCTCACATTCATATCAACTGAGGCTCCATTTCAGCATTGGGGTATTGATTTTATTAGGGAGATTGTTGAAAAATCAAGTAATAGGTACAGATGGATTCTTGTAGCCTCTTACTAGACTTCACCAAATGGGTGGAGGCAATACCCACTAGAAATGTTACATCTAAAGTAGTGATTGTCTTCCTGATGAATAATATACTCACAAGGTTTGGTGTGCCTAAAAGGATAGTTGTTGATAATGCAATGTGTTTTAGATCCCATGACTTCCTTGGCATATGCTCTAAGTATGGGATAGTTTTAACACATTCTTCCCCTTATTTCCCCAAGGGAATGACCAAGCTAAATATAGTAACAAGTGCATCATGACAATCATAAAAAAGATGCTAGATTTGAATAAGAAAATATGGGATGATAAGCTTAAGTTTGTTGTTTGGGTAAACATAATGACATATAAGAACGCTATTGGTAGGAGCCCCTTTAAGCCAGTTTAAAGAATAGAAGCCAAGATGCCAATCAAACTTGAATTACTAGTATACAACCGCTATAGTAAATTGAAGGAAATGAAGATGATGTCATTTCCTTGAGAGTGCATGAGTTGATTGAACTTGAGGAAACTAGAAGAACTACACATGGAAGGATTTTTCTAAAACAACAAAAGATGAAGAACTTGTTTGACAAGAAGGAATCTCAAAGAAACTTTCAAATAAGTGATATAGTCCTCATGTGGAATGCAATGTCTAAAGATAAGGGTAAGAATGAAAAATTTGAAGCCTTATTGGTTGGACCTTATCATATTGCAGACAAGTGTGGTCAAGGCACTTTCTACCTCAAGAGTTTGGATGGAAATGTTATGGAGCTACTAGTTCATGGTCAACACCTCAAGTAATATTTCTCTTGATGGTTTAGGCTCTTTTGGGCACTTGTGCATATGTTCTCTTTGTTGTTTTGTGTTTTCTTTTGTGTGTCCTTGCCTTTCCCTTTGGTTTTTCCTTGTCTTTCCTCTTTGGTCTAATCCCAGAGATAACTAGATCCTTGTTGTACCTACAAGAGGCACACGTCCCCAACTAGAGCCAAAGTTCACATCTGCCCAAGAAAGTAAAAATTTTCCAAGTATAGTGCCTCTTTGTTATCTTGAAAATATTTTTGCCCATCACTAATAACCGATCAAAAATTTTCATCAATGGGTTCCCCTTGGTCATATTTTTCCCTAAAATTTGTGCATCACCTTCCCTATCTTTATCATATGTCAGAAGTTCCAAAAATTCCAAAAAGTTCTAAGTGTTGGTTCCCAAAACTGCTAGTCCACAATCCTAGAGTATTTCTCCTCCTTCCAAGCTAGGGGTATTGTTAGGAAGGTGAGAAAGGGGCTCATCCACAGATTGAGGATGGTTAAGACAAGCTAACAAGAGTGGGTATGCTCTCTTGCACTTCGGTCTTAGCTAGACCCAGGAGGGATATTCCTAGAGACAAGAAATGGAACACAAATAAGCATTCACAACCATACCCAATGTACACTTGACCCCCATAACTGTCACTAAGTCAAGACAAATTGGTGGCATAAAGCCTCTATTCAAACTGATTACTACACCATGCATATGTACCCAAAGATGACACATTAAATTCCTTAAGATGAATCCACTTAAGATAGCATACACAAAATACAAGGTGCAACCATACATGAACATGACTCAATGACTCAAACAATTTTATATTGCTTCATATTGATCCTTGGTTATGATATTAAATCATGAAAAACATGTGGAACCTAATCTAATCCTAATCCTACTCCTACAACTACCTAGGACAAATAGAGATTAAAAGAGAGTGTTGGCCCTTCACCAATCTAGACCGGTGCCTACTCCAATGGGCAACAGAGTCATGAACAAAAAAGAGGAAGGAAACACATCTAATAGAGGATCAACAGAATCATACATGTATGTTCATACAAATCAAAGATTACATTGTATACAAAGGACATACTTATTTATCCAGAACTGGATTGCAATAACCCACTTGCAACAAAAAGAAGACCAACACAAAGTTCTATATTGCTTTATAATGTTGTCACATATTTATCTTATCTCTATTACAATCACACTAGCAAATGTGGTGAAAGAAAACATACAACTACAATTATACATTTCCCTGAGTTGTTACAAATAGCCATGGAGACATACCACTACCTAGATGTGCTTTATAAAACTATTCCTACTCTATATCAGACACATTCATGTTGCTTGATGCCCTAAAATCACCTGAAGCACCTATAGATCCAAATTGTCTTAGAGACCAACTTTTATTACATGTTCTGACCACATATATAACAACCCTTTTCCACTATTGCGCCTGGACAAGAATCACCTACCCCATCTACCTTTGTTACCTCAGCATTGAATCTACCTGTGCTTTATCTTTATTTCACGTTAATGGCATCTTGGGTGTAGGCCTCTATATTTTCTTCGCAAGGCTTGGAGACTTGTTGACTCACTTGCTTTGATTAATGGTGCAATGCCTAGTACTTGTTGGCTCTGACACAATCTCAGTGATGTGTGAGCCATCGGATATCTTCAGCTTATAATCGACGGTTTAGAGCCTTTGATGCCTCACACAGAAAAATGGGACCCATATCCTGTGACTTGGCATTAAACATCCAATGACACAATGTTTAAAATGTGATAGGCCTATCTTCTTTGAAATCTTGCATAGTTGCACCAAGTGTCTCCTCCATATGTTTTCCTCGGTTCCCTTTTATATAATGAAGCTGGACCCACCCACTCATCAAGTCACACTGCCAACCAATGGCACAACACTTAGAAAATGTCAACACTGAAGCTTTAAAATTGTGCACAGTGCCACCACCTATCCCAAGGAAAAGCCTCAGTGCATTTCTTTTTCCTTTTGATTTACCAGGGCCCACATGTTGATGACCCATACCTTTCAACCAATGGCGCAACGGGAAGACTGTGTCAGTTCTACCACCCTTGAAAAGGTGCGAGGTACTACCACCTAGAAACATCACATAAAGTACATCTATAGCTCCACAATTCCTTAGCATTTTGATGATTCAACAAGTTTGTGAATTGGTGAACTTGCCGAAAAGACACTTCATTTGCTTTCTCTTCTTTTCCCTTTGGCATTTCAACACTTCTTGAAACCGGTGAACCATCACACCATTAAATTTTCCTTTCCTTTCTCATCTTCCTATCTTAATTTCAATGTTTTGGCAAGTTCATGAACCAACAAACTTACCAAAAGCCACTTGTTTTCTTTCTTGTTGATCATCTCTTCTTTCTTTAGTTCTCCTTTGCCTTTCAACATTTTGGCAAGTTCGCGAACTTGCAAACTTGTTGAAAGCCATTCACTTTCTTTTCTTATTTGTTTTTACCTTGTCCATCCTTCTTCGGGGAAAATGGAAACCCATAAACCTCTCTCAGCAGGTTCACCAGTTCGTAAAATTGTTGAAAGGCTTTGCTTTCTTTGGTACACAAGGCACTTTCAGAATTTTGGCAAGTCTGCGAACTTACAAACATGTCAAAAGGAAAACTTTATACTTAGCATTTTAAAACTTAGGAAAAACATTAGGACTTAGGGGATTTTTGCACTTAGGATTTTTAGGATGGGGATCCATTGAAGATAATCTCTGATTGAATATAATTGATGGGAAAAAAGCCAAGTCAACAAAGGCATAAAAGGAAAGATGATTGTAAACAAATTTTAACACAATGCAGGTCAACCCTACACAAGGAGGATGGGGCTACTTACCTCTATCAAAGACAAGCTAAATGAAGTAGTTGATCTCCCTCAACCCAAATCTACACGCACCACCCAACTGTAACAAGAGATATCTTTTATCTACTTACACCAAGATGCAAAAAAATGCCCATGAGGTGAAGACTAACTCTTCCATAAACATTACCACTGTAGGGCAACCATATATAATAAGTGCTCAACCTACTCGATGTCACACTATACAACTTCATAGCAGTAGAGGGTGAAACACTAAGGACTAGGTCAGTAGTGAAAGACATGGATGAAGACAAACACCCATCAACATGTGTAATATTATTATCCTTGTTGACCTCCACAATATGTGAATCAAGACAAAAAGAGAACGTCTCCACTTCACAAGGAAAAGTAAAATGTACCTGAATGCAACCTTTCTCAACACATGGAAGAAAATCATCTTGCATCCCAAGTTGGAATGCCTCAAGCTCAAGTACACCATCAAGTTGAGATGCCACATGTTGAAGTTCAAGCACACATATGCCTTAATGTTCATTTACATCCATGTCCTATGCAAAGGACTCAAACTCTACTGTAGAACCAACACCTTCAAGAGTTGGTAAACACCAATCATCAAAGTGGAAAGATTCATACTCATTTGTATCTCCATCAAACCCTTGAACACAACTTTCAAACGTGCTACTACACTCTTCAATATTTGAATCATAAGCATGATTCAACTCAAAATTCACACCATCAACACCACACTCAATACCATGAGACACCTCACATGAAGAACCAAGTTCTTTCGATTGTCTCTCTAATTCTTGTTCATCTTGGCAATCTACTATGTCACATTCACTACTGCAAACTGATTGGTGACACACTTCTTCCTCATTTATTTTTCCATCATTTCCTTGTGTCCCATATGAAGCACACTTAGCATGGAGAAGACAACAAACTTTGTACCACATAAATAGGTTCTCATATGTGTCCACATGATCACCACCTTCACAGTCATCAAGGGCAATTTTTTCACACTAACATTCCATGGTTGCACCAACACTTGTCTCTGATTGGTTATTATCAAGTGCAACCACCTCCATGTCATCCTCATGCAAAAAAACACCGACTAATTCATCACTAACATGAACAAAAGAGGGCAACATATCAAACAAGAAACTAGTTTCTTTCTCACCTTGAACATCAATTGCATGTGCACAGACAATACGATCAACTTCACAAGTTAATCCAACTAATTGCTCATTCCTATACACATTTTCCCCTTTGTTCAACATGCCACATACTTCATTCTTAAGCTGAAAGCCATCATATATTTCACTATTATCATCTTTAACTGATGAACTATCCAGTTGAAGGTAGGTGCACACACTGTCTTCATCATCCACATCGCTGGCATACAATGCACCACCTTCACACTGTACCTTTCTAACTACATAATCATCTTGATTTGATATTGTACTCATTTGATTATTTGCATCCACATCATTGTTGTTCATATTAACCTATTCATTACCAGCAACACCAACACTTGTGGACAACAAACTCACTATGTAGTCATCCCTTACCTTCTCCATGGAGTCTAGGCATAAATATGTATGTTGCATACTTGTCAGTTTCAAATCCTCCCACACTGAACTCAATCCAGCTTCATATGCTTCAAAGAACATGTCAATGCAGGTAGGAGTGTTAGGTCTGAAGTCATTTGGAATATTGGAAAGGGAAACCGCAAACCTGTGATGAAAATCCATGCTAAACTCTCCTTCTTGTCTTTTGATTTCTCCCAACTCTATGACAAGATTAGCAGGGTCTAAACCTTTTACAAATTGATTTTCAAATGCAACCATAAGTTCATTCCAAGAAGCAAATGATTGATTTGGAAAACTATGAATCCTTTCTTTCATCTTGCAACACAAGGACCTAACAAAAAATCTCATCCACATGTCAAAATCCTCAAACTGAAATTCATCCATGAAATCAGAGAAGTCATCAACATGTGTGTCCCCTTCCCAAATACTATACCCATCAAAGATAGACATATGATGATAGACCTTGGTTGGCATATTATGTGTTTTGTAATCAACCCAAGAGAAGTCCAACTGCTCATAAATTGAATCTATGGGAATTATAGGAGACGGAGCAATAATATTTTTAGGGGTAGTAGGGAAAGCTTAGGATTGCACCCTAGACTCTAGCAACTTAATACAGTTTTCTATTTCTTTTTCTTGTTGCAACATGAACCCTATTAGTTGATTTATTTTTTTCAATTACATATTGCTGCCTAGCAAGTTCATTTTGACTTTGCATGGGTGCATATAGGTTTGGGCTTGTATAAAATGTAGAGCCATGACTAGAAAAAGCATCACTAGAATGGTCAAAGGCATCATAGTTTCTAGGGTCTGAAACATAAGAAGATACATATGAAGGAGCATCCTTAGAGTCTTCAAATTAATATCTAAAGGCCATGACTAAAACATTCTACAATGTAGGGCAGAAAGTAGAGGCATTACAAATTATGTTCCTTTTCCATGAAAGGAACTCAATCTCAAAGGTAGGAAGAAAACCATGTACCTTTGAACACCAGCTGCTGCACATTAAGATGGGGTCTTCAAATCACCAACATCAAACAAAGCAATAGTAGCAACACACCTTCTTTCTTTGATAGCAGAGTCACCACCTTTTTGAAAAGAGGAATTCCAAGAATTCTTTGAAGTGTGACTAATCTTCAAGGCCACGAATAGGTCTGGGTTCAGCTCATCAACAGAGTATCCATTTGATTTAATCCAGCAATGACTTCTTCCCTAGCAATGACTTCTTCCCTGGCAATGGTGCTAGAATGTTGGTTCCCAAAACCATCGGTTCATAATCCTAGAGTATTTATCCTCCTTCCAAGCTAGGGGTGTCATTAGGAAGGTGAGAAAGGGGCTAATCCACATATTGAGGGTGGTTAAGGTCGACTAACAAATGCTCTCCTACACTTCGAGATCAGCTAGACCTAGGAGGGATATTCCTAGAGGCATGAAATAGAATACAAATAAAATTCACAGCCATACTCAATGTATACTTGACCTCTATAACTATCACTAGGTCAAGACAAATTGGTTGCATAAAGCCTTTATTCAATCGATTACTACACCACACATATGCACCCAAAGATGACAACATTACATTCTGTAAGATGAATCCACTTAACTTAGCATACACAAAATACAGGGTGCAAACATGCATGAACATGACTCACAATGATTCGATCAAATAGTTTTATATTGCTTTAGATTGATCCCTAGTTATGATTTTGAATCATGAACAACATGTGGAACATGATCTAATCCTACTCCTACTCCTACACCTATATGGGACAGAGGAATATTAAAAGAGAGTGTTGGCCCTTCACTAATCTGGACGGGTGCCTACTCTAATGATAGCAAAGAGGAAGGAAATGCATCTAATAGAGGATTAACATAATCATACATGTATGTTGATACAAATCAAAGATTACATCATATATAGAGGACATACTTATTTATCCAAAACTAAACTGCAATAACCCACTTGCAACAAAAATAAGATCAACACAAAAGCTTTGTATTGCTTTAAAATGTTGTCACATGTTTATCTAATCTTGTTACAATCGCACCAACAAATGTGGTGAAAAACATATAACTACGATTATACATTTCCCTGAGTTGTTACAAACAACAATGGAGACATACCACTACCTAGATGTGCTTTACAAAACCATCCCTACTCTGTGTCAAATCCATTCCAGCTCCTTACAGCTTAGATATTCATGTTGCTTGATGCCTTAAAATCACCTAAAGCACATGTAGATCCAAATTGACTCAGGGACCAACCCTTATTACATGTTTCGACCACATATATATACTAATCCCTTTTCCACTATTGCGCATGGGCAGGAATCACCTATCCCATCTACCTTTGTGACCTCGGTATTGAATTGCACCCACTCCGCCACCTACGTGTGCTTTATCTTTATTTCACATTGATGGCATCCTAGGTGTAGGCCTCTATATTTTCTTCGCAAGGCTTGGAGATTTTCTAACTCACTTGCTTTGATTAATAACATAATGCCCAACACTTGTGGCTCTAACACAATCCTGACGATACGTGAACCGTTGGATATCTTCAGCTTATAATCAATAGTTTGAAGCCTTTGATGCCTCATAGACAAAAATGGCACCCATAGCCCATGACTTGGCATTAAATAGCCAATGGCACAATGTTTAAAATGTGATAGGCCTATCTTCTTTGAACTATTGTGCTTTTGCACCAAGTGTCTCCTCTATACACTTTCCTCAGTTCCTCTTTTATTTAATGAAGCTAGACCCACCCACTCATCGAGTCACCACCGCCAACCAATAGCACAACACTTAGAAAGTGTCAGTGCTGAAGCTTTAAAATTGTACGTGGTGCCACCACTTGTCCCAAGGAAAAGCCTCAGTGCATTACTTTTTCCTTTTGATTTATTGGGGCCCATCTGTTGATGAGTGATACCTTTCAACTAATGGTACAATGAGAGGACTATGTCAGTTCTGCCACCCTTGAAAAGGTGTGAGGTGCTGCCAGCTAAAAACATCGTATTAAGCATATCTACAGCTCCGTGATTTCTTAGTATTTTAGTGATTCAACAAGTTTGTGAACTGTCAAACTTGCTAAAAAGACACTTCATTTGCTTTTTCTTCTTTTTCCTTCAGCGTTTCGGTACTTCTTGAAACTAGCAAACAGTCGTACCATTAACTTTTCCTTTCCTTTCTCATCTTCCCATCTCAATTTCAATGTTTTGACAAGTTCACGAACCAATGAACTTACCAAAAGCCACTTGGTTTCTTTCTTGTTGATCATCTCTTCTTTCTTTGGTTCTCCTTTGCCTTTTAGCATTTCAGCAAGTTCACAAACTTGCAAACTTGCTGAAAACCATTCACTTTCTTTTCTTCTTTGTCTTTACCTTGTCCATCCTTCTTTGGTGAAAAAGTAAACCCACGAACCTCTCTCGATAGGTTCACCAGTTCACAAACTTGCCGAAAGGCTTTGCTTTATTGGGTACGCAAGGCGCTTTCAGGCTTTCAATAGGTTCACGAACTTGCAAACCTGCTGAAAGGCAAACTTTATACTTAGCATTTTAACACTTAGGAAAAAAATTAGGACTTAGGGGATTTTTGCACTTAGGATTTTTAGGATGGGGACCCATTGAAGATAATCTCTGATCAAATATAATTGATGGGCAAAAGGCTAAGGCAACAAAGGTAAAAACAAAGATTTTGATAGATTTTGGGCATAAAAAGGGGGGGGGTGGGCACTAACACTAAGTATGGGGAGTTTTAAGCCATTTTCTAGTGTTTTTCAATGTTATAGACTTTCTAAGAACAACCGTACATCCTCCCTTTCCTCCATATCTAGTCTTGACCTCCTTCCCTACATCAATGTTTCATAGAACTCGGCCCGGTCCTTCATTTCTTCCATTTCCTTTATTTCTTCTATTTTGCAAAATCTTGATAGACTTTTGGACATTCCCCCTTCATATCCCATCTAGCATCCACCTCCTTTTCTGAATAAAATTCTTGTAAAGTTTATTGGGCCCTTAGTCTCTTTCATTTCACCTATTTCTTGTAGTATGTAGAAATTCAATGGACTATCAAACTTCATATTTCAAATCCCCACATTTGGTCATCTTGTTCCCTTCCACATTTTCATGGTTTCCTTCTCCTCTTCCTGTTTGCTCTACTTAGCATTTTGCAAAATCCCACTAGACTGTTGGACTTCCATTTTTGAGCTTTAATATCCTTCCTTTCCATTCCTCTTCGCAAATTCTTTGGTTCACCTTACTTTTTGTTTGTGGAGTCTCCCCTTGGAATCAAATTTTATGACATCTAGTCCTTTGTCCCCTTCCTGCATCTCACCATTCTTCCTCCTAGCCTAATATGCAAAATTTCACTATTAAATTAGATATTTCCACCTCTAATTCACCTTTCCTTTTCTGGGATATCATTAGACAATTGGACATCCTCTCCTCTTGCCATATTCACTTCCTACCTTTGGTCCTACATTGTTTTCCTGCAAATTCAATTCCTCCAGTTCCTCATGCTTGTGGATTTTTCACTGACCTTAGGACTTCTTCCATTTCAACCAATATCCCATCCCAACATCCTGTCCCGCATCATTTTCCTTATTTTTCTTGATGACCAATTTGTTCATTTTGCCCATCATGTAGAGTTACTTCGAACTTCCAGACCCAATGTGTTTACCTCATATCACATATCCCTTCCTAAGAAATTTTCCCACTTCCTCCATTCACTCATTCTTTCAAGGTTATGAGAACCCGCTGGACTCCTGGATGTTCTCCATCTATCATTCCATCGACCAATCATCCAGACATCCAATCTTACCCCTCTTTTTTGCATTCACTTCATTTTTTCATCTCAACTAATTCCCATAGCTACTTGGCGTATCCAGTTCTCATTTCCAGTTCTATTCTCCACAAAATTGCCAAATCCATTTGGTAGTGTCTATCTCCCATTATCCATCCTATTGTCTAGTTCTACAACCAAACCCCACATTTCCCCACGTCACCAAATTATTCATTTTCTTTTTTTGTGGAAACTTGATGGACTTCCATATTTTATTCACACGTTTCCCTTGCTTCCAAATGTTTGGATGTTTGGTTCTTCCTTTCATTCTTGAATTCACTTCATCTGGTCCTAGGTTGAATTTCCAAAATTCTTTAGAAAGATTCACCCACCTCAACAACTCCCCTGCACTATCTAGGACTACCATTAATGGCCTCTAATGGATGTGATATGATGGAGGATGACTTCTATATGCCTCCATGTACTAGTGGACCCCTCAGTGACGTGATTTGTGTACAAAGGCAAGGGCCTATGATTTGACTAGGCATGTTTTTTAGGTGTTGGCCATCTGAAAATGACATGAACAAGCATGGGTGACCAATGCACTTGCAGACAACCAAGGTTTCTTCTCCAAGATGGCTCGTTGATGTTGTACAAAGTATATATTACATTTTCTTATTTAGAACAAGAGAGATGAAAATTGGTTGCAAAGTAGAACAAAGAAGAACAAGTGTGAATCTCTAGGGTTTTCTTCCAGCGATGGGTTCTAAGGCATTTTCAAAATGTAATTTTTTGGGTTTTCTCCCAAGGGCTATGATAGGGCATTGTAATCTAAAAGAAAGATTTAAATGTGCAGGTTTAATATATTTTGAGTGTCTCCATGAGCATTGTATGAATTTCTGGTGATTTGGTGAATCCCCTTAACCACATTTGGTAGTTTGAGAATTATTTTGACTAGTTTGTCAATTGGAAGGTTGTAAAAATCCTTGTACAACTTTTGCAAAGTGTCTTATTAAGATAATACAAGAAGTTTGTGGGTTTGCTTATTGATTACTAAGGTATTCTTAAGTAGATGTTCTACAATTTCATGTATCTATTTGCTTGTATGCATAGAGCCTAGCTTATGTATGTAGTCTTCAGGTACAATGTTTTATTGGTATCTTGATTAAGTTATCATCATATGGATTGCACTAGTGTTCCCTTTGGTTGATAACTTAGACTCTATTTCCCTCATTGGATAAAGGCACCCATTTTCTGTATGTTCAACCTCTTATCTCACCAACACACTTAAATGATAGAATCCAATTTTAATCTTTATATTGTGTTGTTTGTTCTATCCACTTCCATGTCTAGATGTATGCAGTTCACTAGGGGCTATTAGAGAAACATCTTTAGACTCTTTACATGGTTTTTTATCTGCTTTATGAAGGTGTAAGACCTGTATATTATCAAACTAACATAAAGGTGCTTAGTGACAACAAAATTGGAGTTTCCTATGCATTAGGTATAATTTGTTTTAGGGTTTAGTTTCATATTTGTCTCATCCTCAACACCTTATGGAATACCCCCTTGGTCTAACAGAGCCTAAAGTAGAAGAAGGAACTGCCCACCTTATCAAATTGGTCTATTATTTCCCCATCCTAATCATAAGTTGAAGAGCCTTATCTTGAGTTTGACACCCTTGGCACTCAAGAATAGTCTGGCTTTAGGGATCTAGGAACATCAAGTTTGAGCACCAACATGGGTATTTGAGGATTCAAATGAAGAATTCTTTTAAGGAAAAGTGAGGATGTGGATGAGATTGTGGGATACAAACAAATCACAAAATGCTAAAGAACGAAGGCTATGACAATAATGTAAGGTTTGATATAAAATTAGACACATCAAAAAGTAGTTAGATATGCAAATAATTCAACAAATGAAACCTTAGAGGCTAAAATAAAGGTGGGTAGGGTGGAACAAAATCAAGGTCACATGTAACAAGACACAAAAACCTTAAAGAAAAGAATATCAAAGAAACATAAGAAAAGGAGAATCCAAATTTGATGAGATATGAAAAATAAAATATGCAATTAGAAAATTAGAGCTAAAAACCCTAATAAAATAATGATAAATCCTAAGGTCAAAACCTTTGGTTAGGTAGGAATGTTGGGTTTACCAAAAAGGTGAGGAAATGATACCTTCTACATATATGTCCTAGGACAAATAAATAAAATAATAATAAAAACCTAAGATAAAGAGTTAGAATTGAAACAATAAATACAAAATTAAATTTACAAAATTTAAATAAATTAAATGCAATACTTAGTTGGATTCTAGATAGAGGGACATACTATTAAAGAACCCAAGTTGGAAATTAGGACCTTGTCTAGACAAACACTTCAAAATCTATAAATTGACAATACCTTGCTTTGGTTTAGATCACAAGTGCAAAATTGATCTAATGTGCAAAATTAAACTTGAACCCACAAAAGTGAATTGGTGATTGTAGCAAATGCACCTTGTTTCATGGGCAATTGTGTTTAAAGTGGGGTGGTGTCTATAGACACCATTTAGGAACTTGCTAGGCAATAATTTATTCTCCTTTGGTAAAGCCCCTAGGATGATCGACTCAATGACTTTGGAACAATGATAAAAGACAACAAGCAAGCATACCTAAAATGATGTATACTCTGATAATCTTGCTATGGATTTATCATGAATGCTATATGGCAAAGCTTTCCATAATCCTTGATGATTTTAGAATGAATGATGAATGCCCTTAAACACAAAAACATAGCACACTAATTCACACAAACATGTTTTTGGTTGCTTCACAATGGCCAATGAAAAAGGTCAACAAGTTTTAATTTAAAATTTAAATTTTAAAAGTTCGAGGTTCAATCTGCACGTGCAAAAATAACCTAGGTCAACTCTGCACTTGTGGATCTAATTCAGGGTAGCTAATTGGAGATCTATAAACCAAAATTGTTTCCTCAAAATAAGTGATAATGAGGACAAGTTGAGATAATGTCAAGAACAAAACTTCATGCAAGAATATACAACTTATAAACTTATTGTTGCATAAAAGACACTTGAAGTGGGCCCAAAACATAAAGGAAAAGGGCATGGGTATGCAATTTTCCCTGTCATAGAGTTAAGTCTTGTGCATACTTGGAAAATTGGAAATAATTGTTTTTGTGACAAAAGAAAATTGAATAATTATAATTACACCAAAGGTGTTCCCTATGCGAGAGGGACCGATCTGGCTTGGTCAATTGACAACACAAGATTGAGTAGAACTATGTAAGATGATATAACTCATCCTCACCACACATGTGTTCTTTTCTTTGACATCAATTATTGTTTTGGCCACCTGTAAGATGCTTGTTTCAAGAAGCTTACGAATGAACCATATTTACGTTGAAATGAGTTTTGAAAGGGGTGTGGGCCTGTCTATGGCATTATAGGGGCGTGAGGTAGCAACCCTAGGGGAGATTTGTGGCAAAAATAAGGGACTATATGCGACATCAATATTATACAAATTTAAACAAAACCATCCTCCCTTGCACACATAGTTAATGAAATACAATCTTAAATAACAAGTTGAAGAAACAAAGAGTGCCTAAACTATACGGCTTCTAAATTTATAAAAAAAATTGGGGTAAAAAAATGAATTGGTGTTATTGGCGGTTGAATTTTTTTTACCTCCCTCCATTTGAAGCTTAAACGAAGCCTCTACAACTCCCAAAATTGTTATCCCAAGTAACACAAGAGTTCATATCCTACATATCTCTAATATAATATTATAAAATAAAATAATAATATTTTATTTATGTATTTTATATAATATTATATTATAAAATTGTATATTTAGATTAAATATATTATATATCTAATATTTATAGATATTTATTATTTAGTTATATACTATTAAATATTATATTTTATATAATGTAAATTATTAAATAATTGGAATTGAGTGCTTCTGGATTTGACTATGATCAAGATTTTTCTCTCAACGTTTCAGATCACACTCCATGATCCATCATCAAGAGAAAAAGCAAGAGAAGAGAAATAGAAATGATAACTTGCAGACCCAAGCTGAATAAAAAGAGAGAGGGAGTAAGGTGGTGCGGCAACCAAGAGATTTCTAGGGAGAAGAGAAGAAAGCTACATGGTTGGAATAAGCCTCTAAGGAAAAGAAAAAGAAAGAGAAGAAAGAAAGCAAAAATAATTTCTAAGAAAATAAACCTAATATATATATATATATATATATATATATATATATATATATATATATGCAGACACCTATTGGAATAAACTATATTTAGAACAACAAAAAACAAAAAAAACATAAAACACAAGTGAGATCCCACATAAGAGAACCAACAACATAACAAGGAAAAAGACCACCCAAAAGAACCAAAAAAAAAAAGAAGAGACCAAAGAAGAAACAAATAAACCTCTACAAAAGGATGAAATTGCAAAAGGATACATATAATTTGGGGGGGGGGGGTGAGAAACGGTTAAAAAAGAGACCCAACAAGCAAAAAACCAAACAAAGAACTAACACGACAAAGGAATAAGAGCATCACACAGAGAAATAACCCTACAAGTGGAGAAGATGAAAAACAAGCAAGAGAACAACATCATCGACGAGAGAGAGACACCGAGAACTACCGAAAAAAGATAATTGAACCTAAACAAAAACCAAAGACTATATATATATATATATACGAACACACTCAAATACATATAAATATGTATAAACGAGAGACCCAAGGTAAAATAAGAGAGCCACAAAAAAAGAAGAGGAAATCTTAAAAGGCAGACCCGCCAAAAGCAAGAGCGACACAACCTCACGCAAGGAAAAAATCAACCAGTACAAACACAAAAAACACCTATATATATACACACACAATTATGTATACAAATGTGTGCATATATATGTGTGTGTACGTAGGCATACATAAGTATAAGAGGGAGCAAGGACACAAAAATAACAAACAAAGGGGAGGAGCAAAAAAACCACGAAGGACCTAGGAAAGGACCACAAAACAAGGCAAAAAGTGTGTTTGTGTGTGTATATGTGTTAAGAGGATGCAAGGGGTCTAAAGAAGGAGACAAGCTAGGGAAGTAAAGGACCAGGAGAAAGCAACTAAGGGAGAACACAAAGGAGAAATAAGAGGAGAGATGTCCCCACATTTGTTTAGAAGACACTCGAATTTTGGTTAAGGAAAACAACTACTTCAAAAGAAAACACAAAGAGGCTATAGAAATTGGCAATCATCCGGTTAACCTCAATCGAGACGAGAGATGGAGTCTAAGTTTTTCTTGGTAGCCCCTTCTAACCCGCCTTAGAAACCATCCTCTTCCCCCTGCCTGATCTCGATCCCTCTTTCTCTTCCCCCTCTTCACCTTCCTACCCTCGTTTCTCTCCCATGTCATCCTTTCCTTCTTCTAGCCCGCTCCCCTTTCCCTCTTTTCTTGACTCTCCATCCTCCTCCTTCGTATACCTAGTTGAACCTTCTTGTGCCTCTTCTTCCCTCCTTGTCTATATAGTGTTTCTGGTCTCGTGTTTAGCACTCTAGCTCTTTCTTCGGATCTCTCCTCTTGTTTCTCCTTTGCGTTGTCCCTTAGTTGCTTTCTCCCGGTTATTTACTTCCCTATCTTGTCTCCTTCTTTAGACCCCTTGCACTCTCTTAACACATATACACACACAAACACACTCTTTGCCTTATTTTGTGGGTTTTTCCTAGGTCCTTCATGGTTTTTTTGCTCCTCCCCCTTGTTTGTTGTTTTCGTGTCCTTGCTCCCTCTTATACTTATGTATGCCTACGTACACACACATATATACACACACATTTGTATTCATAATTGTGTGTATGTATATATAGGTGTTTTTTTTTGTGTTTGTACCAGTTGATTTTTTCCTTGCGTGAGGTTGTGTCGCTCTTGCTTTTGGCGGGTTTGCCTTTTAAAATTTCCTCTTCTTTTTTTGTGGCTCTCTTATTTCACCTTGGGTCTCTCGTTTATACATATTTATATGTATTTGAGTGTGTTCGTATATATACGTATATATATATATACATACATACATACATACATACACACACACACACACATATATATATATATATTGGCGTCTTTGGTTTTTGTTTAGGTTCAATTATCTTTTTTTTGGTAGTTCTTGGTGTCTCTCTCTCATCGATGATGTTCTCTTGCTTGTTTTTCATCTTCTCCACTTGTTACTTGTAGGGTTATTTCTTTGTGTGATGCTATTATTCCTTTGTCGTATTGGTTCTTTGTTTGGTTTTTTGCTTGTTGGGTCTCTTTTTTAACCGTTTCTCACCCCCCCATTTATATGTATCCTTTTGTAGAGGTTTATTTGTTTCTTCTTTGGTCTCTTATTTTTTTTGGTTCTTTTGGGTGGTCTTTTTCCTTGTTATATTGTTGGTTCTCTTATGTGGGATCTCACTTGTGTTTTCTATTTTTTTTTTGTTTTTTGTTGTTCTAAATATAGTTTATTCCAATAGGTGTTTGCGCGCGCACACACACACACATATTGATAAAGTTATTTTTACTTATTAGGCTTATTTCTTAGAAATTATTTTTGTTTTCTTTCTTCTCTTTCTTTTTCTTTTCCTTAGAGGCTTATTCCAACCATGTAGCTTTCTTCTCTTCTCCCTAGAAATCTCTTGGTTGCCGCACCACCTTACTCCCTCCCTCTTTTTATTCAACTTGTGTCTGCAAGTTATCATTTCTATTTCTCTTCTCTTGCTTTTTTTCCTGATGATGGATCACGGAGTGTGATTCGAAATGTTGAGAGAAAAATCTTGATCACAGTCAAATTCAGAAGCACTCAATTCCAACACTATGTGTTGTGAAAAATTAATGAATTTTATTAAATTATTTCTAAAATAATATTATATTATAAAATTATATATTTATATTAATGATTATATATTAAATATTTATATATTTGTTATTTGAGTATAAATTTATTTTATATAAAATCTATATTATAGTTATATTTATTATTCTATATTCTATTCTATATAATATAAATTATTAAATGTAAATCTAATTTAATATATATTATTTCATATAATACTATATATTAGCCCATAAGAAATCTAATAGTGACTTTCTATGGGTTGAGAGAGAGAGAGAGAGAGAGAGAGAGAGAGAGAGAGAGAGAGAGATGATTGGACGCATCCTGTCTTCGCTGCCTATTCATTGGTCCGTGTGTTGAAGGTCTTAAGAGCTCATTTCATTTCATTCACTAATTTTCTTTTGCATGGAGGAAATTAGTAATGACAATTTTACAACTAAGATGAGTTGTGAATATATATAGATATATATATAGAGAGATTCCAACAATCTAAGACCCAATAATTCACCTCTAAGATCTCTTAGGCCTTCCCATTTCACACTAAAGTGCCATCATAGGAATGAGGGCACTAATAATTACTAATACTCACCGTGCCATTTGCTCTTCTTAAAACATGTGCATTGCATTATTTAACTGCATGTAATCGATTGGTTTATAAGCTTTTTGGTGTTACTAGTTTGCTCTATACCTTAAACAACTTCAGATTCAATTACTGTAATCTCCTTTCAATGGCAAATTATTTGAAAGACGAATTCTTGATCAAGTGATAGAAAGCTTGAAACTCTTCACTGTTAATTTATGTAGCCGGGCAATGACTCCAGAAATTAAAATTTTTACCCTGCTACATGAATTAAAAGTAATCTCAGATTATAACAGCATACTGTTAAAAAAATAAATTAACCTCCTTAATTCCTGATACATTGGCAGTTGAAAGCTTGCTACAGTAAACAATGCTTGTCTAGTTCTTGCGATCCTTGAGACTAAAATCTGCATACCCATTGGATAAGAAGTGTGGACTTTAAGGAGGCTTCTTCATCAGCATGCTATAAAGAATGAACAAGTACATGCCTGCTACGACTGATTCCACACAACTCTTAAACAGGTATCTGACCTACTCTTATGCATAAAATATATAAAATGTTGTCTGACCATGATCACTTTAGGTATCCTCATTTTTCTTTTAAGGAACTTATTTATTGTCACTGCAACCAGAGTTATCCCAAGCAATCAACTGCTATTTTGGAAAGATTCAATTGTGAAACGTTGCAGGCAAAAATAGTTTACCCAACACTATCTAGGGATTGAGCAACGCAGCTGTAATAGGTTCTCCATTTGTATGGCTGGCTGGGGTCTCTGTCTGCTTCCTTCTGTAAAAAGAATTATTCTTTGGTGTTTGTAACTGATGGTTCCTATGATTTCTCCTCCTTTTGGTAACTAGAGTGAAGCCATCTCTGTCCCCATCGCTCTGTTTGCCATTGGTACCAGCTTCTCCACTACCACTGTCGCTGCCCTCAGAGCACTCACTCATATTGTGTCCATTTTCTGGTAGAGGCTCTTCATCTGGCTGTTGTTCATCATCATCCTTATCATTAAATTGATTCATCTGTTCAGTACTTTGACCGTTAGAATAGGGGGGGATTTCAAAATGGGTGTTTGTTGAGGCTTCATCTGTACCCACATCATGCCTTCCCTTTTGTGTGTAGACAATGGCAACAATTGCACTGTCACCTTCAACGGGATCCAAAGCAGCATCGGCAGCAGTAGCATCATCAGCCTCAGCTTCACTTTCACTGCTAACAAGGTCTGCCCAAAGCTTGGAAGAAATGCTCTTTGAACTTGTAGAAACAGGCAGCTCAATTCCACTGGCATGGCAATTATCCTCTTCTGCTGCTGAATTTTGAGCAACGCTCAAATCTTGCTGTTTATTGATATCATCTTGACTGGAGTAAGCTTCTGATGAATTGGCCTCTTTTGCTTCACTTACTTGATTATTTATGAGAGGGATTTCATTTTTTTCAGTTGAGATTGTAGTATCTAAAGTCATTTCCGGCATTTTTTGTTCTGGAATAGCCATCACTTCTACCACAGTTGAAACCTCTTCTTCTGGGACAGCATCAACTGTTGTGGGCTCAGACATTAGAGACTTTTCACTTCCATCAGATTGATCTTCTATATCATCCTCACCAGAGTTGGTATGTACCGGCGAGACAAGAGGAGACACAGAATGGGAGGGTTGCCAAGCTTTTCCAGGTACAAATTCAGCTGCATTTGGGTTCATAATTTTACAAGGAACATTAAGACAGTTTTGATCACCATTTGAAGTGGTTGTAGTTTGGGACTTCCCGCGAGGAGCACGGGGGAGTGTTCTGTTGTAGCCTGCCAAACGAGGGCCATAAGGTACTCTTGCTGCAGGAGACTGATGAGGTGATTTACGGATAGGTGTAACAGCTGCCATGGTGTTGTTAACAGGAGGTATGGTTATGGGACGAGGTAAAATTCCAGCTGGATCAGCAGCTCTTCCATCTTTGAAGGGGGTAACAGCAATTGTCCCAAACACTGGGAGTATAGCTGGAGACATGCTTGGATTGAATGGTGGAGCAGCTGCAGAAAGTTTTTTGCTAGATTCTTGAGGACTTGTAATAGTTAATTCTTCAGATTGATCTCCTTCTGATACAGGCGCCTTTTCTTCTTCATCCACCTTCAAGTTCTCTGGATCTGCAGAACTATTGCCAACACTGTTAAAATTAGTTTCTGTCTTTTCTTGAGAAATGGAATTTTTAGGAGATTCCTTGGGATCCCCATCTGGGGGTGAAGTAGGCTTATCAACATCTCCGCCAGATGTCACCTGTTCAGTACAATTTACATTTCCAGAGGACGAAATAGAACCTACATTTGGACAAAGCGTTGCCACTTCTGAAGATTGGATTGAACTATCAGTTGCCTCAATTTCATTGCTCAAGTTAGTCATTTTCGTTTCTGATTTTACTTGTTCTAGTTCCATTGGTTCTATCTGACTGGTTTTCTCTATATTTATTTCTTCTTTTATAATTTCTACACCCTTCTTCATTCTACATGTACATATGTACTTCTCTTCTTTCTCAGCCACAGGCTCTGTTTTCAACTGCTCCTCTTCTTTGATAACCGTCTTTGATTCCTTTTCTACTCTGGATTCTTTTTCAGTCTGCATTTCTGTATCATCTTGAAGAGCATCTGGAGCATCCTGTTTGGTTGTATCCAGTGTTGCTTTTACTATAGTTCCAGGAGGTGCTAAAGCTACTTCTTTGTATGAAGGAGTTTTCCCAGGAACAGCAGCTACAATAGCACTTGATGAGTTTGTTGCTGTTGTAGTCAATGGAATTTTATTATACACAGGAATTGCTGTTTGTCGAGTTGGTTTAGGCACATACTTTGCCTCTATGTCATTGCTTACTTTTGATGGATTTGTAACAACAGGGGTAGTAGGTGAGGATTTGGAGCTGCTGCTTATCAATTGTGAAGTACCTAGGTTGTCTGTGCCTATACCAGGCTTGATAGATGGCGTGGATCTGCCATTAAAAGTTGAAGCCTTTACCAGTTTTCTGGAAGCCACTGAATCTGTAGAAACATTTCTTGGAGATATAAAATTATTATTTGCTCCAGAAGACATGACTTTCCTTTTAGAAGCTGATACATGGTCATTTACATTAATGTTGCTTGTTCTATTGTGTGCAGGTTCGGGGCTATTCAATGTGTTGTTTGACAGAGTAGTGTTTGGTCTTATAAGATTTGGCCTTTTTATGCCAAATTTACGACCTCCTGCATTGCTAGATCGGCCTCTTGGAACAGCCTCTTGCCATCCTTCTTCCTCCATGCTTTCGGCTGCTGAAACTTCAGAGACAGGTGTCTGGCCTTCTGCATCCAGTCCAATTATGTCATCTTTTGATTTATTAGGGACATTAGTGCTTATAATTGGTTCTCCATTCTGTTTTGGTTCTGAAGGTTGTTTTTGAATATCATAAGTTGGGGAAAGGTCAATTTCTTTTGTAAAATCATCCATCTCTGTGCTCCATTGGGTTTGGGCAGGTTTACTTCTTAACTGTGACATATCAATCCAAAATTGAATATGGTTTAATGTTAGTACTTGAAAGAACATTAAAAAATGGAAGCATATGAAAGGATTTATTTGCACCATACAGGTGATTAATGGAGGTTGTGAATCATGATGCAATGGCACAAACTGGAAAATATATAAGGCCTACCTTCATACGAGTTTGCTTCTTTTTATCTTTCATTTCCGCATTTTGATTTATGAAATCCAGCAGGTCTGATACACTGAACATATTAATCAGGCTGAAGTTAGCATTTAATTCTTGTAATAATGTGGAAATGTAATTTCAACCAAAAATATGGCCGAGAAAGCATAGCTTTCCAGTACCTCAGATGGCCTTTGCTGGCTATGGATGCATCTGGTTTTGGAGTACCATTACGTGCAGCTTCTTGCTGCTCCAAGGACTTTGAGTCAAAATAGTCCAGCCATGCAGCAGCATCCTGTCTCCAACAAACTAGATTAATGCCTGACTCTGTAAAATATAAGTGCTTGTTTTGCTTTCATTACATGTCCGTTTACTCAATAAAATACCTGGTGTAATGAATGTCCTACAATACCTGTGTACGTAAATCTTCTGACCCAAGCTTTGCTTGTAAAATTTGCAAAGTTGTCTGCTCATGCTGAACACTTAAAGAATATGCTTCCATCAATGAAAGAGCAATGGCAATTGCATGATAGCTAGCGGCAGTCTGCAAAAAACATAAAACAACAAAATTAATTCAGCTGTGATAAATTGAGGATTACCATTGACATAATCTCATAACATATGCTTCATGGTAAATTACGTGATGCAAATTTTCTTCACAATCCATTATAAACAGGCTTGAATGTCACCCATGTAAGGAAAACAGTAGTGGATATTAGATTATGTCTGCAGGTAATCTTGGTTTCGTCCAATCCAATAAATGAGAGCAGTTTCTTAGGAACATCAAAATAAATTATTTTACTTAATTTCCATCTGCCTTCTTGAAAATTGTTTTCTTAATGCATGCATACAACCCTCTGACTCAGAGAGAAAGAGAGAGATACCTGTATATGATCTGCTCCAAGCAATCTTTGATTGCATTTTAAGGCTTCATGCAGATATCTTAGAGCTACATGGATATTTCCCAGACCTTCTTCCATCATGGCAACATTAATGTATGTTGCAGCAGTGTTTGGGTGTGATGGTCCACATGTTAGGTGCAAAAGATACAATGCACGATTGACGTATCTGCATACAAAACCCCACAGTTTGGTTAAAAATGCAGAGACACTTAACAGATATCAAATATATGTCAATCAAGTGACTCTTACTCCATATCTAGATTCTCCTATTAACATTAGGAGAGTTTAGCATCATTATGCCTATTAGTGTATAACATCTCTAAGCTTTTCTGTATTCCTTAGATGATAGAAGAAGTAATTGCTCATAGCCTAAAGAAGCCTGGATGTGATAAGCCACAGGAATAGGTTTAACTACATTAACAATTATGTACCATTTGCTTCTATCTTTTTCTAGCAGTACCTACAGTTTGTGTTACAACTTACAACACACTCAAGTTTTCTAAAACCTTTTTGGCTCAACAATCAGGTCAGATTCTTTCATTATTCAAGTGCTTTTGCTATCAAGAATGCTATTTCCATCAATATATCAACCTGACATGAACATTTTGTTGTCCAATCCGTGCTTTTAGTGTAATCACCTCTCCTAATAGGTCATTAACTAAACTGTTTATAACCATTAATGGTAGAGTTCTTGAAAACACACACACTGATTTAATATTTAAACAGCATTTTTAATATCACTAGTAATTAAAATGACTAATTTGAATAAGAATATTAATAGTTTCAACCATAGATTGCAAACTTGCTGAGTATTCGCGATTTTTTTGCCTTGTGAGTTTTCGTAGGTTTAACTCGCAAGTTGCAGGGGGCAAATTTTGGTGAGTTTCAATGCTTCTCGGTGAGTTTGTAGGAGAAACTCGTGAATGCCGAATTTTGAATTTATGTATTTTTTTAAGTTGCTGAGTTTTTCTCAAGTTTTCACTGAGTTTTTAAATTCAGGGTCTGCCAAGTCTGAGTTGAGTCCGAGTTTGCAAACTATAGTTTCAACTACAATAGTCTTAATAATTTCAACATCACTATTGGTACTTCTCAACTAAGTTATAAAAATAACAATTAATTTTACATTCATGAATAAATATAGTGATAAACATCAACATGATCTCTTGATTGTAGTAATAGCTTAATGACATACTAATTATACTACTATTAGTGTTGATCACCTACTAATATTATCAATTGGTTACTATCAAGTTGACCTAATTGAAGCGCTCCTCCCACACAATAATATCATTATAAAAATATTGATATAACAATAGTGACATATTCCCCCACTCCGATGGTTTCCTAGTGCCAAAATCTTGATCTGCCTAAGGATTCAGGTGGTAGGGTCTCGTATCTAGGGGTGGGTAAGGCTGGTTTGGTCTCTGCTGTCTCTATGGGAGAGGCTCTATGTGGGAAGATTCAGGTCCCTGATTTTGTTGTGGAGAGGGCTGTCTCCAAGATGAGGTTTTCCCCAATCGGGAAGGTTGTGGGTTTCAGACCCAATATTGATGATTTTAGATTGTGGGCCAGAAGAAATTGGAAGAACTGTGATGGGTTTAGGATCGCAGCTCTACCTTCCAGTTTTTTTCTGATTTCTTTCTCTAATCATGAAGATTGTATACGGATTCTGTCTAGTGGTCCATGGTTCTTTGGTAAAGCTGGATTGAGCCTCAAAGAATGGGTTCCTGGTTTTAATCCTTGGAAGGTAACTTTTAATCAAGCTCCTATATGGGTTTGTCTTCCAGAATTGCCTCTGGAATATTGGGATGAAGATGTTTTCAGATCCATTGCTAACTTCTTCAGGCATTTCATCTTTGTTGATTCGGTTACTAAATCTAGAAAATGATTTCTATTTGTTAGATTTAGTGTTAATGTGGACATTGGCAAAAAAAATTCCCATGTCTATCACTCTTTTGTCAAAGCTTGGAACTTGGGTGTAGAAAATTACTTGTGAAGGCTCTCCGATGATTTGTCTCCAATGCCTTACAATGGGGCACTCTTTAAGAAGCTGCAAGCAACATGAGACTTCTAACCCCTCGGGTGTTTTGGAGAAAGAGGATGCGAGACATATGGATGATAGTGTCACAAGGTGTGATCCCACTGATCATCACGTGAAGGAGGTTGAACTGGAGACTGATCTGAGTTCTCTTTCAGATCTGTGTAAGGTTTTGAGTTTTTGCAAGGATTGAGGTGCTGATTCTTGTTCTAGAGATGTTATTATCGCCCATTGTTCTTAGGAGCATTTTGATTATATGCCTACTTGATGTCACGGCTCTTTGGTGTCTTAAGGCTGGAAGGGTTCTAGCTTTGCTGTTATTTTGTTTGTGGTGGGTTGGTTTTGCTGTCCCTGCTCATGGAGAGCTGCTGGTTTGCGGCTGTTTGGCTGCTTTTTTGCTGTTTGATCCTTGCCGTTGCTCTTAGCCATTTTTTTGGTTTGTTTGTTTTGTTGCTTCCAAGCTTTGTACAAGGGTGGGGCCCTTTCGAAATCCCTTTTTCCAGTTCATAGCTCCGGTCAAAAGCGTTTACCAATATAAAAAGCAATAGTGACAATATTATTATTATTATCAGTCCTAAAACTCGTGACTTGGAAAAACTTGGTAGACCCAATTTTGGCTCGGATTTGGCGACTTTGCAAAAATTCAACATATTTAAAAATACTTAAATTCATTAATGTGGAAAAACACAGCATCAGACAAGTTTTTAGCAGACTTGGCAAGAGTTCTGGCCTATAACTCGCTGAAACTTGCCCGTGAGTAAGTAGGTGAGAGACTTGGCTGCAGTTGCAGTTCACAATTACTCTCAAGTTTTAAAACAATGATTATTATTACCGCTACTGATCATATTTAATCATTCGATTATATTTTATCCCATGTCCCAAATATGTATTAATAATTTCGTAATTAATACACAATAAACTGGGGCATTACACCCCTCGCTGTAACCCACCCTACCTCTGGTTTAGAGGATTACTTATTTTAGATAGAGGGGAACACTTCAAATAGACTTCTTTCCATTACATATGGAAATGCTTAAAGTAGGTACATGTATGAATAAACAGCCAGCATACTAGGGAAGGTGAAGAGAGGAGTTAAAAGGCAGCACACATTACTCTGATACCTCTGGTGTTGAAAATTCGAATTTCATAACACGAATTTGTCAATCTAGAAACTGTTAAAAGGGGAAAAATCAGAATAATAGAAATGTTTAAGCAATAAATTTTTTCATCCTCGGTAAGAAATAACTTTATTTCATTAGATTTATTTGGAATGACTTGAACTCCAAGCATAGAACCTGCTCGGACAGAAGCTGCCTTTACATTAAGTGTGATCAAATGTGCTGGAATGTAGAATTGCACCTTAACAATTTCAATAGACATCTCATGCAGTGAAACCAAAATCAGAGGAGTTTAAAAAGATAAAAAAAATCAAACCAAGAAAATAGGAAACTGAAGAAAATCACTACTTTACTGAAAGTGCAATTACATAGCTGACAGTTGACGTTTGGAACTCAGCACACTTATCCAATTTGTTTGACAAAAGAACTATTCTTTGCATTTATACATCCCATGGTGTCCACTAGGATTACAAAAAGAAAAAGGAAGTGGTCAACAGATAAATTTTCATACTAAATTCATTATCAGGAGCACGAAAATGTAAAGTTATAGAAACCTGATAGAGTTTATGATTATTATTTGTTACCAAGCCCGTGGGTTTGGCAAGCACATCATTTAACTGTAGTGAAAGCAGAGAAAGGGGCAACATTTGACTTACTTAAGTGCCAATTCAGTGTGCTGAAGCCGATAATAGAATACAGCAAGGTCGCCATAACTTTTCATGGTATCTGGATGGTCAAGGCCAAGCTCCCTCTCATTGATATCCAAAGCCTTTTGTTGATATATCATAGCCTATTCCATTCAAATAAGAAGTTAAGAAAATGTCATTCAACTTAACCTCTCCCTCCCGCTCTGCACCTCACCCCCCCCCTTCTCTCTTTTGAATAGAATAAAAAAATTTCATATTACAAATTTGAGGATGTTGAGATTTCTAAACACTGCAGGAAGAATCTGATCATATTTTCAGCCATCAAGCAAGTATATACTTAAGGATGGTGAGTCAGTGTCAAGTCCCATGAAAAAATGTTTTGTAAGTAGTATATTATAAGAATTGAATAAGTCAGAGCTTTAAGGCAGACTGTTCTAAGAAAAAATATCGGGATAGAGGTTTAAGGCAGACTCTTCTAAAAAAACATTGTTTACTCATGGTCATCATGATAATAGTGGCATTCTTTAAGTAATTATGAACAAATGATGCACAGCTTTTTGACTTGAAGAATTTGCTCTTGTACTTACACCAGTGGTTAAAGTACAATGCAGGAATATAAGAAGATAGAAGGGTTTATATAACAGGGTGCTAAGACTCTAGGGAATGGTTAAAAACACATGAGGTATACTATTTCTATGAAATAAAAATTCAAAATGAAAAGCAGTAGTTTTTATTTTATCCAATTTTAGCTGAAAATTCAGAAATATTGGACATAGAGGATTTGAGTTTGTTAAAGTAAAGATCTTGTTGATTGAAAAACTATTTAGCATGCTGTATTTATATTTGAAAGAATTTCATCCTTGAAAATTGACCTTTCATAAGATATACTCTGCAGGGTCAGAAGCCAGTATGTTATGGGACTGCAGAAAGCAAAAGGGTAGCTTAATATATTTTAATTTTCAATTGAAGGCTGTAAAAACACAGAAAACTTTACTTGTGTGCTGGTACTATAAGCATTTCCTTAAGGCATACTGCTGGTGTACAAGTTAGAAGCAGCAGGGATTTTACTGCTGCAAGTTGAGACTGCAGAGATTTCTCAATAACCATAGTTAAAAGACAGAATGTGACCACTAGCAATGTTCTACATTAGCAGTAGTAATGCTGCTATTTGTTCAATTTTCATTTAACATGCACACAGTGAATTGAATGCATATAAGCACTTCCAAGAGAACCCTCTTTATGATCTAGGTGAAACTGAAAATTGTAAAATTGTGATCAACAGGCAGGTTTTTCTGACACTTACAACTTAAACCAACTTTCGTGTGTCTGAAATAGAGGTAAACAAAAGGAGGCCTTTTATGTTCCAGCCTAGCCAGCATGTCTTCTTGGCATATGGGGTTCCCCTCATGGGAAGAAGGGGACTTCTTTACTTTACACCCACACATAAATACTTTCTAATTTTGCACCCTCTTAGGTCTTAGTTTTTGACCTCATGACAAATCTTGGGATTGAACTGGCCATTGCCTATCTGTGTACAACATTGGATGTCCATTCTCTAAGAGACGCTAACCTGTTGGATATCTTTGTTTCTTACCTTTCAGTATTTCTGTTGTGCAACATTGTTGGTGTTAAATGCACATAATGATTATGGAGAATTATGATACTATTAAGTGTGCCGGCCATTATCATACAGTGGGGTCTGTATACATACTGAAAATTAAACTAATTGTTAAAGTAGCTATCCACTCTATTGGAAGGTTTTAGAGGCTTATTAATACAACTGACTAAGTATCAAGGAAGAATATATTGGTTGGATCTGCTAATTTGCTGAGGATAAAAACGTGAACTCTATAGAATTGGAGGGTCTATTTTGGATTTCTTACAAGGACAAAGAAGTGGAATCTATGGGTTAAAATTACTAATTACCTGGGTTCCAAAGACAAGATTTGCTCAAACTTAGATGTGTGCCGTACAACCCTTTGAGACAAGGCATTTCACATTAAATTAAAAAGGTCTCCAAGATGTTTGTACCTATTCTCACTTGGATTAACCTCTATTTTTCCAGTTTACAGCTTTCAGATTCACTTACAATTTAGATTAGCTTTGTAGTAGCAAATGAGGATGGAACCTGGGAAGAGACCGGTTAGTAAAACGTAGGTCTAGAGGTTTTGCCCAATATTCACTCTGTTTTCTGCATCTCTATTACCTATATGGTTTCTATTATCTTGTGATTTTCCGTGTTACAAAGAGATGATGTCTAAGCTTGGGATTCATACATGAATATGTTTTTCATTGCAGTGTACAAAGGGAAAAATGATAGAATCAAGAAAAAATATGATCCCAGTTTATAAAGCAGAAAGCAGAAATCAGAAAAATGCTATGTTCCATGGCATTTCCTGGATAGGTGCTGCAGGAGACAGTGGGATGCATTTCAGGGACAGCGGACCAGGAAGCTATCTTTTGGGATGGCAGTATAAAAATTATGTGTGTGTGTGTGTGTGAGTGAGTGTGTGAATTCAAATTTTTACAAGTTCAGCTGTACATGACATCAAGATTCAAGTTTAGAAATGATATTCACATAATGCATCAACTTCCAGATTCAATTTTCGATCTTCATTGAATTAAAGTATAGCGGCAATGAAAAATTAAAATTTCATTGTTTTCATTACAACAAAAGGACCCAAGGCTACAAAATGACAAAATGTCAAACAATAGGCATAGGAGTAAGATTATAGATATAAAAATATATAACTATCAACATCTGCAAGTGTGAAACACAAATTGATTGTGGTAAGTGTGAGTTGCAAATGGGTGGGTGAGTTAGTTATAGGGGAGGGTTTAGGGTTTGATAAGGGGCATGGGGGGCCTTATGGGCTCCCATGCCCATTTTTCTTTAAAATTTTCACTATTTTTTTAAGCCAAAAAAATCAGGGACTTTTGGACTTCCCTAGGAAGGTTAGGTTATGTCATAGATGTCTCCAGTGATTCTTGGGGATGGTTAGATGTCCTTTTGACACAAGGCCTCCTAATAAGGCATTTTAGGGATGTGTCCTTGAAAACCCTCAGGGGTAGAGGATTGCTAGGGGACATCCCCATGTCTTGGGGTCGTGGGGTTTGGGGGGGCCACACGTCCTTGTGTAACCTTGGAAAATATTTTTCTCAATACCAAATACGATTTTCTCATTTCTTTATATTGAGCTAGTTTGTAGAGAGAATTCTGAAGTGAAATAATTTAAATTTTCAATGATTTTGGTTATTTGATAAAGAATGTAACAAGTTTTGAAGCTTCTTTGTTTAGCATGAGTTTAACCTCATGAATGGGGAATACTCATTTGATTGTTGAGTGAAACTGCTCTCTAAATATTAATTTGTTTGCAAATGGTTCGGCACTCCAAATAACAACTTGGTAGTTGGATCACTTCTTTTCGATGTGATTACCATATGAGCTCTTCCCAAATAAAAATAATGCATATTCAATGTAAAGGGAATATGATGGATTTTTAGAAAAGTTCAAATCAGACCACACTAATGGACAATCCTTTATTCTTGATGGCAACTTTGTTGCTCAAGGTAAATTTATAATCATTGTTAATATTCTCCGACACGATTCAAAGCCAAGTTACTAGAAATGGGAAGGGAAACAAATATGGATTGGGAAACATAAACTGACATGTGACCCACTTTGAGATCCCGTGATAGAATGGGGCATGGAAATTCCCATGCAAAAATATATAAAATACAAATAATAATATACGCTTTTTTTTCCCAAAAAAGGGAATGAAACATGATAAAATTCATATTGCCAAGTACACAAAGCTATCTAAATTACTTCAGAAGTTAAAAATACATGTTTATTTGTTCAAAATGCATATCAGTGTATCATGCTTGCTGAATGGATTTCAAACTGTCTAGTGGTGTATATCATAAACTTATTGAAGCTCTATATTATTGAGATTCTTAGGGCCCCCATGAACATTAGAGTTAGTTGTACCACCTTCAGGAATGCCACTGTTACCCCCATTCCCACTCCCTGGTGCTGCACTAGTTGCTACTTCCAAATCAATTAGAAGATTGTTACCTCCAAACCAATAAGAAGATCAATTAATAGATGCTGCTAAATAATCTAAACTATCTTCATAGTTTAGAAAGTCTCATGATGTGTTTGCATTTTTTGTCAGTTAAAGACAAATATATAAAGCGAGAATCAACTAAAACAAGCAGGAAAAAGCTTCCTTTTGTTAGGAAACATGCGAAAATGGTGCAAGAAGTGTAAAGCTGGTATCACAATGAACCCCTTTCTAAAACCATTTCTGTCAGACACAAATGTTTCTCGAGTAGTTTCTATTGACCTGATCCATTTCTGAATTTGCATGTCGGTTATCATCATTTCCAAAAAATTTGGAAAGTATTTCCATTTCTGAGACATTTGAAATAAACTCAAAATGTCAACCCTCCAAGGTGTTTCTGGTAATTTAGATTCAAAGGAAACTTCTTGCACAGCTGGCATCAACATATGGTATCTAGGGAATACGATGGACATTGGGTAGATGGAAATAGAATTTTTGTGGAGGCTAAGCATAATTGATAATTGTGATATGCTGTCTAAGGTGTTTATTCTTTTTTATTTTAAAACTATTTTCATCTGGTAAAGTATCTGGTCCAATTTTGCAACTGATGAGATATACAAGACTGCTTTTTGTATCAAAAGTGCTTTTACTAATAAAAAATTTAACTTCACAAAACCATCATTTTATATTAATTTTATTTACATCAACAGGGTAGGATACCAATAGTTTGGCCTGGATTTCTTTAACATGCTATATTACCAATGCAATATCATTAAACATAATCCTTTAAAACTTACAAGCAATTTAAAACTAGAAGCACTATAATATGATCCTATCAGATTGAGGTGAAAGCAGATTTAAACTAGTCATTGAATGGTTGCTAACCGAAGGCAGGTGGAGAGTAGGAAAGGAATATGTTTCTGTGCTGTAAGAACTGGGAAGTGGAAAAATTGTATCCGGCCTAGTAAACAGAAGAACAGGAGAATAGAAAATGCTCTTTTTTAAAGTCATTCACAAAGGTATTACATTATCCTGAAATAATATTGACTAAATAGTACTCCAAAGGATATTTGTCTAAAACCATTCTCAAGTTATAGCACATAATTCATGGGGAGCAAATTTTTGGGCTGGAAAAAGAAGAAAGTGCTTCTTAAGATTTTAACATGTTAATTACAAATTAAAACATGTGCCTCTAAAGCCTGAACAGAAAATTAATTATAAATCATTTATAATCTGCTAATAGACTGGATTTTGAAGAAAAATGCATTTGTCATTTTGCACAGTTAGTAAGTAGCAGTCTATTGGGCCACTGTCAAATGGTTGAGACACAGCATTGCCACACAAAATACTCAGGTTCAAATTCCAGTGGATGTTGAGCCCCTGATGTGCATATTCCAGTACTTTGTCCCAGCTACTGGGCATGAAGACTTATATTTTGTCTGAGCTACTGGGCACCAAACCCCTTATTTTTGCATCTTAAGGAAATATCTGACAAGATTAACAACAGAATCCAGATGTAAATGCGGGATGAATTTAATGTAACCGTTAAGAATGATACAAAAAAAATGTTTGTTAGTAGGTAATAATTTAACTAGGCCTTTTCCTTGAATATTTCTTTTTGTTGTTGTTGATGCTAACAGGATCCCTGATTTCATTAGTGCAGAAGAGTTTTTTGTTGAAGTGTCTCTAATGCAGAGTGTTTTACTGTTGATGAAGCCACGGGAGTTTCCTCTGATTTTTATAGCAATTTTTTTCTGATTCTTTCCCAATTTAATCCCCAATAAATTGAAAAAATCTTTTTCTTTTGGTTTGCCAAGTTATTCCTGAGAAAGATTTTTCTGGCTATGGTTTTGAGCTTCCTTCTAGTGGTGTGGCTATGGTTTTGAGCTTCCTTCTAGTGGTGGAAAACAACATGAAGCTAGCTAAATTTGGATTGGCTTGGCATTATTTAATTGTGCCACAAGAACATCTGTGACACTTCTCATACAAGAAATACGTTTGTGAGTGTCCAAAGCTTTGTTGAGTTATGTGATCTTACAACACATTGAGGAGGGTAAACTAGAGAAGGTTACACAATATTCAAGGATAGTTTTAAGTTCATGTCTTGATGTCTATTTGTTCGTCTCTTATAAATAAAGGGACTTTACTTTGAGACCTAGATAGAAAGCAAATGCTTTGTCTGCTCATAGAATTGTGTTTTGGTACCTTTTCATTGGCTACCTAAAAAGTTGTAATTTTGTTTTACATATGTCTCATTAAAAGAGTAACCTTCATTTGAAGAACCTTTGACTGCAGTTTCTCTTTAAAATATTGGCTTTGATTTTTATGCATCACTAATGGATGCAGTTGGTTTCACTGAAGCTTATGAGCAAATGGAGGATCGCTAATCAAAGGAGGATGAAGACAAAGATGCAAGGAAAATTAGTGATGATAAAGTTGGAAATTGGAATTTTACAAAACTTGACTTTTCTTATCAAGTGTTAATCAACACATAGCTTCATCTTTATGTCAAAGGAGGCTAGTGAACGTATTGTTAAGTCTGAAACAAAGAATCCTTGGAAGAGAAGCAGATAGATAATAAGTCCTTGATAATCATAAGCATTGGCTGAATGAATAGTTCCCCACATGCAAAAAAAGTCCCCACTTCTCCTTTTGGTCATAGCATAAATGGTACACTCTAAAGTCCTAACAAGGATTGGCAATATGAGTTTTCCATTAGCCCATCATACAATCGATTTGATATCTCTTACTGATTCTAAATGGTTTTTGGGTCATCCTATAGTAGACCATAATCTCACAACCTTAATGTGGCATAGCTAGGTAATTGATAAATAAAAATTTGATTCTTTTTCTCATCCCTCTAATACATTTTGGGAGACTCATTTTACCTAGCTAAGCTTGAATGAGAAAAAGTAGGCATAAGAAGTTAAATCTTGTCTTGATGCACACAATTGTTGATGTAATCATTGCATTGGTGTTATGATCATAGTATAACATATTTTCACTTTCTTATGGTGCAGGACTCTTGAAATTTACTGTGCAGATTGATATGCCTCGTTTGAGGAAGAATAAAGATGTCCAGAGACATGGCTGATGGAGACTCTTGGAACAATAGGGAATTCTTTGCAAAAGAATTGTTTCCATATTTCTTGAATTAAGACCTAAGATTTATACTTGTTAATTTTGTTACTTGTAATTCCTTAAAGATGTTATATATGATCACATGATGTAAGACCTTCAATTTGCTCATAGGGATATTTTTACAACCTTCCTATTTGAATCTTAAAGTAGAAATTTAATTTTCCTTTCTATCAATTAATAAAGTAAGAAGTACTTTTAAAGATTCCTTCTCAAAAACTCATTTGCAAAGTGCACAGGCCACTTTTCATGATGAACCCTCACCTTGCAGTTTAGGGGAGCTAAGACTTCTTAAGCAATAGTTGTATTTTCTTGTTAAAATTCAATTCAATGTTTCTAGAAGGATGTTGAGTCTTTGCCTCTTGGGGCCCAGGCTGAAATATTCTTTTTATTGGCTTACTTGGGGATAGATTTTCCTTCTAACCCTATTATTAGATTTATGTAAGTTTTATGCCCCTTAAAGTAATATGAAATGAAGTTGATCTTTTGGGACAATCAAACAGCTGTTTTTTATGCATAGGAAAACAATGGAAAATCTTCATATCTTGCAATTTAGATTAGCAATTCAACCGTTGGTTTTTGCACTGTGAAGGAGATTTTCAGATATACCAGCCTACATAGTTATCATTTTAAAAATTGTAATAGGAAGGGAGACCTTTAGAAGGCATTTTTTCTTGAAACCCTAACTGCTTATTTGAAGTTGGATCTGTGGGGAAACCCAAATTTTCTGGAAATGAATATAATACTGCTAGAGATTGGTGGTTTACTTATAAAAAGGAGAGGTTTCATAACCCTTATTGGCGCATTCTTATCAACTATGACTTGGATGGGGGAAGCTTTGCTTTGGTGAATGAGCTTTGGGGACAGTAGGGTTATTTTCACTTGGGAAGAAGTTGAACATTGTTTCTTAGCCAAATGGGAACTTGAGAAACTTACTAATATGTAAAGAGATGATGAACTCTATAAGAGAGAGTTAGAAAATAAAGATGTAGAGTAAACCAAATTGAATAATAACATTGAATCTCGTGTTGAGGAGATGAACAAACTAATAAAAGCATAAGAGAAAGAAGCAGCAGAAAAGGAAGAGAAAACCCTAACTTTGGATCTAGAAAAAGAAGTTGAAATTGCAGGGCATTACATTTTAAATCAAGGATGAGAATCAAGAGAAGCTTGAAGAAGAGAACAAAGAGATGCAGATGGAAGAATCTAAAGAAGATCATGAAGAAGAATCTAAATGACACATTAAGAGGTTTGAAGAAGATGACAATGAAGAATCTAAAGAAGGGCATGAAGAAGTAAAAAATGAAGAATCCAAAAAGAGTATGAGGTCTTGGATACTTATTTAGGAAGTTCACATCTTTCATCTACTCAATAGCTAAAGGAGTAGGTGGAAGGCAAGGTTGAAGAGTCAAGGTTTTGCTATATCAAGAACCACATCACCATGAGAGGCACCAATCATGGAAGCATATTGTGGAGGATGAAAAGAACAATGAGTATGGGTATGTGGAATCAAAGAAGAAAACAATATGGATATGCTTGGCATTAGAAAAAAGAGTATGGACATACATTGAATCAGACAAGCAACAAGCAGAGTATACACAACATTAGAGGACAACTACTGACAAGTATGGAATTAAAGTAGCATAGAGGATGGTATCATCAAGGACCGTCACCTATCAAGGTGACATATGACATATGGATGGTTGAGCATAGTGTCAAAAGTGTATTCGAGTTTGTGAAAGTCTTATTACTGGGTCTCTTCTCATGACCTAGGGACAAAACATATTGAGGGAAGTAGAATGCTAGGATATAAGTGGGCGGAATTTTATAGACCTAAGGCCATGATATTATGATGTATATGGGGTTCATGGCATAGCTTTCTTGTGCCATGCTTAACCCATTTAAAGATAGGATAGGCCTAGTGGATAATTGATGTATTGGATCAAATGTTCAACTTGTGGAATAATTTATAGTTGGTAATTTGTTCAACTAATGCATATTAGTGTGTTAAGGTTTTACCCTAATGCCAGGGTTATTAGATGAGAGGTTATATAGAGAGACATTTATCATTGTAATACTAATAATCATGGTTATGGATCAATTCTATTGAGTAGTAAGAGTAGTGTTGTAGGTTTGGATCTCATAGCAAGAGATAGCTTTGAATGGTTCTTTTGTTAAGGAACATTGCATGGTTTATATCTACATTAAGGTTATTTCTATTTCTGAATACAAAGATGATAAGGTTACATTGGTATCCACTATACATCTTGAGTTGGTATTTTTTTGTTACATTTCAGCATTATTTTGTATATTGAATATTTGGATCTAAACAAATTCTTTTCCCACACAAATGCTTTTCTTATTAATCATGGTCCCTATTTAACAATAAATTATAACGATTAAGTTTCGGCATTTAGCACAACTCTTAGATGAGAAAACCTACTTAGTGTTGTCATACAATTGGGCTTATGAAAGGCTTTCTTTCAGTTGTTCATGGCAGCAAAAATTTCTGACATCTCTAGCAGATTTTGATTTGGATGGAGTTACTAGTATACTTGACAGATGTATTCCTTCTTTACAGATTGCATTTAACTTCCTCTCAAATGGTTGGCCAATCACGAGGAAGACATCTTCTAAGCACTAATAAAAATAAAGGGCTTGTTGAGAATGAAAATGCCAAGATGACTTCTTAAGCCTTGGCTTTTCTCCTATGGGGATCATGTAAATGAATATCTAGCTATTTGCAGTCTGCCAAAGGTTTTTTTGATCCATAGTTAACTTTTTGGACAAAGACAGTCATCTAGGTGCAGTTACTAAATACTTAAATCTCATGCAAAGTAATAAAAAATTCTTATGGATGATCACTATGTGGTTGCAAATATTGTAAAAGCATAGATTTTTCATAGATAGAGCCATGAGAATTGGGTTGGGAACAAGGGATGTTTTGGATATGCTTAATTGGCACCTTCTTTTGGATGCAGACAGATTATTAGTTGGCATTTTACGATCCAACCCAGCCCCTTCAAAGATCTCCTAATTTTAGTCATTCTTTTTGGAAAACTTGGGCCAATTGCTCTTAGATCTGTGTTCTTACCTAAACTTTTTTGTTGGCTGAAAACCAACAGGTAAAACACTCGTAAACATTCACATTCATAAATACAAGAGTAAAAAAAGCAATTATAGATGAATTTTTTTGTTGTCTTTATTATTATCAGCATATTTTACATGGATCATGGTTTGGGTTCCATGAACAACACAAATGTGGACTCAATTCATACAACTTCTCCCTCCATAGATACGAAATTTTCACCACTGTTTACAATCTTACATAGATTCCAAAAGAGATTCGAATAACAATGATTACAATGATTTATCTATATGACACTTTTCTTAACTGCTTCTTACATACTAATTAACCCACATTTTTACAATCTAATATACTATTTTGATATATTTATTTTTTTGGTATAAGATATAAAATTAATTATATTGCTTAAGTCTTACACAGTTGTTTTCAGGAGTTAAGCTAAAGGGGAGAGGTTGGTTGATGTAGGTTTCCAACTGAGAAACAAATATTTTTACGACTATTTTGGTTTCTAGGAGCAATATTTCTAGACTTTCACTTGTAGGCAATGACAAGTGCATGCGTTCTTTTAGATGGGGGCGACCATATTTTCTGAAAGAAAGAATGCACTGAGGAGCATTCTGTTTCTTTAGAACCAAGAATTCTACATGCTTTCATGGAAACATTGCACAACTTTAAGAAACTTCTAGTACCCTCTTTTCCAATTAGAATTTTGTTGCTCTCTTTTAATTTCAATTCATATGATACTGCATCATATTTTGGTAGCAACATTTACAAGGGAATGTCGATGAATGTAAAATTTCCTTGTAGAAATTTCATAGTCCACTTTACTTTAGGATTTGTGTACGTGTGTGCACACATGCACAGGGTGTGTGTGTAAGAGAGAGAGAGCAAATAACAAAGAGTAAAATAGTCTTGATATCTGCATACCTGATTGAAATCCCCTGTATGATACAATACAACAGCCAGTAAGCTGTATGCTCCAGCTGTCATTCGATGGTAAGGACCACAGACTGCAACTAGCTTTGCTAAAGCCTATGAATTGAAATACAGAGAATGAATGTAGTTCAAAGGAAAAATATATTAATTATATGAATCACCAGATTTATTTTCTCCCTGAGATGATTTGAATACCTTGGTCCCATAGTTAACAGCCTCATCGAGTTTGCCCTTGTCCAAAGCAGTTTTTGATGATTCTAACAATGTCCGACCATCTGCAGATGAGCATGCTACTTGCTGTGAAAGAAGCAACACAATGTTAGAACTTATTAAAATGTGGAAGTGACTAGAACATAAGACAATATGCTGAGCTTGGCAACAAAATCGTTCTGTTCTTCTACCTTATAGACAGGTACCATGCTTATGATGTCTATCTTCCTAAATGGATTTGGGCTGTCCACATCATAATCTCTAGGAGCCAGCTCAAGTCCCACCTAAATTAAGAAAGTTCAGACACTCATGATTTGAAACAGACCAAGATCATTTCGCAATAAATTAGAGGAGTCAATGAACAGAATTTCTCATAACAGTCTAAAAGAACAGGTGGAAAACCTTATGGCAAAGTCCCCGTAAAACTGCACACTTTCTCAATTCCTGGCGATGTGAATTATTCATTTTCCATCTGTATCTCTTGTCCAAAAACAGTTCAATCCATTTCCATTTAAGAAGATCTACACTATTAATATCACCGTTTTCTTTTGATGGTGTTCCAAGCATTATATTCAAAGCTGCAGCAATGGATGCAGCCAAATCTGAAGTGCTTTCAACAGAAGCAACTACTGCTTCTAATATGTGCTTAAAGGCACGAACCACCATTTCATGAATGCAAAGTGATTGCACGTGAGGAAGTTTGTCTGCAAGTTCAACCTGATTAAATTACAGAAATTAGCTCAAATGAGGTCTGGAGAAAAATATGAAAATTTAAGAATACTTGGACCCAGAGATGGTTGTTTTCAAAAAGCTATGCCATACATAAGACAGGGTAAGATGCAATAGAACATAGAATCCACAACAATAAGATGATGAATGAAATCCAAATATGTATCTGCTTTTATTATTTTATTGATGTATGCTCACCACACGGCCTAAAGAATGCATTTGCAAGCCTCGTGTATGCATAAAATCAGTCAATGTCCGCCCATCCACTGGTGACAGTTCTAATGAACCAAAATCTGCTACCTGAAAAAGGAAAATATATCAAATAATGCTGCAAATATGATTCTTGAAATGATTTTTATTTGTAAATATGATTAATTTGCTACCATTTTACCAGTTTTGGCAGTGCAACATCATTGTAGTATTTCTGAGCCATCTCGATAAGATCATCCATGGACTGTACACCCAAAAAAATGTTTACATAAGTATTAATCATTACGAAAATACTTTCATGAAGAGTGATAAAATTTTGAAATTACTCGGTCCATTGAATATGTCCATTCTCAAATTGATACTATGTCTCTTGGAATCTTTTGTGACTAGTGGGAAAATGGATAGGCAAAATGAAACATTAATGATTAATAGCATGCTAGTAGCCTGCTAAGAAAATGCAATGGATGGAGAAAAACTTCAAAATATTCAAAATGCAGAAAGCTGTGTTATCCCTTGGAAACATCCCTATGCACCAGGTCGATACAAGAACAATTAGCAAAACTCTTAGGGGATTCCATAAACTTAAAATTGATGGAGCTGCTTGAAGGAATAATGGATGGGGAGGAGCAAGGGCACCTGTTAGAAAGCTATAATATTCTAATTAACTTGTTGGCTTAGAAGAAACATCCAACAATAAATTTGAGTTCTTAACCCTCATTACAGGTCTAAACATGTGCCTTGGAAGGACAATTAGCAAAGTAAAGGTTTAAGAAGACCCTTTTCATTGATTAAGTTAGCAGAAAGCAACAAGGAATATCAATAGATGAGTATGTCTTAGAGAAGAGAGAAGATATCAGTTCATTTGATATGATAATTTAGGAGCACGTTCTAAGGAAGCAATAGATGATTCCTACTCCAGAGTCTAAACAAAGTAGAGCGATTATTAGGGATCTACCTGACTTTTGAAGAGTCTTCAACAAAGAGCAAAAATTCTAATGAACAATTATTCACCATTGGAAAGTAGTGAACTGATGTGCTTCGATTCGAAGAATGATCATACAATGGATTTTACAAATATGGTCACAAAGGCGAATTGGAAACTTGCATGTATCACCAAACCCCAAGAGCAAAGGCAAGATCAAATCAAAATATAAAAGTGAAATTAAAGGGTATCTTAATGATGGAAGAAAAGGAAGATGCTGATGGGACAGCCAAGGTTGAGATGTCTGGCACATTCTTGTATTAAACATATTTATGGTGTGTAATAAAGAGCAAATGGCTACTCAATGCCACTACAAGGTGGGCCTTCATAACTAGGAATCTTGGATGGTCTTGCATGATACAAGAAGCTCTTCAGTATTATGAGGTAAAGGAAGTTAATTTACTATTATGGCCTTACCTTCACAAGCTTTATCAAGAAACACCCTGCTTTAGTAACTATTAGAGATTTGATGCTAGCCATTTTAGGCCTTGCATGCAGATTAGCTTTCAATTTCTTGATGCTATCTTGAGTCCCGACATGATGAACAATATAAAAAGCCCTTTCCCATGAAAAGAGACAGGAATAATGCAAAATAGTTAGCTAATGAGTTGCATGAGAGGCTCCATTGAAGAAGAGAAGTTAAAACGAGAAATGAATAATATCCTACACCATGGTACACACTTTTGACCAGAGTCAGATGATGTCAGGGATCTAGCAACAGATGCAGATACAAAATGAATATTATGTACACATTGCACAACAACATAAGATTATATCAAAACTTTTAGTTTGAAGATTTCAAGGTCACTACAACTACAAAAACTTCCTCTGAAGAAGTGAAGGAAGAACATAAGAAATTAAGAGAAGAACTAACAAAATGAATCGAGTACAGAGGGCTGATGGACAAGCAGAACACGAGGAAGGGTTCTTAGAAGCTCAATTCATATATTCTGGTTGTTCTTCCTTAAAAAGTTTGTTAAGTCTTATACCGGTTGGCATCCAAATATTCTTCCCACTTGTAAGCTTTTTGTATTAAGATTTAGTCAGTCAGCTAAATTTCTAATGAAGCAGGGTCTACTAAACAATGTGTCAAAGGCTTGCAAGGCTTTCAGAACCAAAGGTTGTTGTTAGGAATTGGAGGATGCAATATTAGGTGATCCAAAGAGTCCCCCACTCTCTAAATTTTGTATAGTGCTCTTTTTTTGGCATAAGAAAAACTCAAAAATATGTGGTGTTGTACAAACCTTGCGGTGGAGGCCAGTTTCAGATTCTTTTAACCGCATAAATGCAGCTTCGGGAAGCAATTTTTTCAGCGGTAGTTCATTTTCTATTTCTTCTTTTTGTGCTTCATGCTCACAAGCTATTTCTGTAAGCTGCTTTTGATTCTCATTTTCGTTACCAGCTGAGATGTCAAGAGATTTTATTTTGTCTGATTCAGCTTTATTATTCTTGTCATCTGTTGTTTTCTTTTTGATCTCTTTTAGCAACCCAAATTGTTTCCCAAGTCCCTTTATGACAGGTTCATTTTTGCTTTCTTCACTAGATTTTGTCTCATTTTTTTCTGAGGTTGGTTGGTTCTGTAGATGTTGCACCCAGCATGCTCCAAGCTCCCATCTTATGAACCTCTTCTGATCAGGTCGTTCTTCCTGCAGTTTAAGTAAACTATCTTCTAGAACTTTCTGTACTAAGGTTCTTGCTGATTGCATATCCTCAGACTCAGAAGCATTGCACTGGTGCACTGCTGAATTTGACTGCACACGGGCTCCCTTGTGTAGAAGGGTTCTTAAACTGCAGTAGAATGTGGTAAAACATAATTAGTATATAAGCATCTCATGCTATGGTAAGATCTGCAAATGGATATACTAAAAGCAACATTCTAGGTATGAACATAAACATTAAAGGGGCAGCAAATATAAGTATATGAGCTACAAGAAACAAGGCTCTCGAAGGTTTAGTGCAGTACCTACTGACATTTAGAGCATTAGCACCCCCTTCAGGCTGATCCTCAATGTCAATTTCCCGGGATAGAGATTCCACTCCTTTTTCTACATTGCCAAAAACTTTCACCACTGCTGTATAGCCACAATGTTTAAGAATAACAACTCCTAATGTGGCAGTATCCTGCAATTTGAACCCCAGATCCACATTTCAAATTTCAGCTTGAAAGTTCAATAGAATTTGTCTAGCTGTAAATCCCTCTAATTCAAAAATTCCCTCAACCCAAAGACCCAAACTGGAACAAAAGGTCAATAATCTTAAAAGGAATACTTACATGCACAGTTGTACTCTCATCTGCAGTTATTCCTTTTAACAAATTTCTTTCTGCAAGTTCCCTAGAAGACATTCCTGGGGCTTGGCTACCATCAATCTTTTTATCTAGTTTTCTGCTTGCATCTGGAACATCTTTTGTGACCATTATCTTCAAGTCTCCAACAGTTTCCTCATGCAATATTCTGTCGGGATCGTGATATTTTGTTTGATCTAAGATTTTGTGTTTATCAACAACATGCTGAATGGCAGCTACAGCTTTGAAGATGGCAACATCAACAAATAAACTATGAAGTAGAAATACTTTCCGATCCCTAACTTGTCTCTCCTCCACAGTTTTGGAAGGCATTGCTGCTAGAATGGAAAATTCTGTTGCCCAAGGCCTTAAATCACTCTTCCCATCCCTTCCTTGTCCCCCACCATTGCCACCCCAGCTTTCATCCTCCACAGGTAGAGGTGGGAAAACAGATGGTGAATCAGCAACCATGGGTGGGACAACCCATGTGTTTGCACGAAAGCCATATGGAAGATTTCCAAACTGCAGGAGAAATTGAAACGCTTGATTGTAAGAAAGTGGATATTTAAGAATTGCCCTGACAAAGGGAATGGAAGTAAGTTTGCAAGTGATTTATAACCAAAAAAAGAAAATAATCTACATACCTTATTACGCTCTGAAAAGGCCTTCATGAGACAATCATAAGCCTACAAGACAGCATATTACATTACTTTGCCAGTGAATGATAGACAGAAATACCAAACAGAACAAATGATATTTTGTCCATGGATGAAAGAAATTCATACCAAAGAGATTGCAGAATTTTTATGCAATATTAATTTGAGAAACTTGTCTTATTATAGATACACAAAGAAACATACCATGCAATACACAAGCTTTGACAAAATAGAAGTAGAGACAACATTTACTATTATTATTCTATGTATTGTTATCTGCAAAAGTGATGTTTGTTAAGATTTGAGATTCTTCCATGAGTAGCTTCCTGCAAGTTGTATTTTTCTACACGCTTATCCAAAGGTGAAGCAAAAGTATCAAAGCATGAGAAGCCATCTTATAGATGAGAAGAGACCACATTTCTGTGAACAATGAAATAATATAAAGTGTAATGGTGGTTTTTCACATTCTCCATTTACAAAGAGCAACATAATACAAAATTTAAATATCTTCCATGAAGTAGAAACAACATATAGCAATATTATTTACTCAAACATTAATTTTTGACAAACAATGCCTGGATTTATTTTTTTGTCTCACATGAAAATAATATTCTTGTCCATCTGTCAAGAGAGTGTAAATTATTCATGTTTAGATTCTTAGGTCTTACTTGTACACATGAGAAGAGAACACATTTTGGTAACCATTAAAATAAAATAATGTGATATAAATCAATACAATTGAAACATACATTAGTAAAAGCCCTGCTCAGTTGTTCTAGCAAGTTGACAAGTGTACGACTTTGGTAGAGTTGCTTTCCAAGACTATAAAAACCTTTAGTGCATGCTGTTGCAGTCACCATCTTCCCATTGCAAAACTTCACCTGTATTTCGGGAATTGGCATAAAAAAGATGAGAAATACAGAAGAAGCAAGAACACTCCAATTTGTTGTGTAAGGTAAAGCTCAAAATAATGCGTGCCAAATAAAATTTGCTCACATCTATTGAAAAAAACTCTCCTTCGGAACGTCTATCTTCAACAGATTGCCTCATGGACTTCCTTATGACTGCAAATCCCAATATCATTAAGTTCATTATAGCCATAGCACACGTATAAGGAAACACATTATTGTCCATAATTTGCTTTCCTTCTGAAAGAACATAATAAAAAACAGATTAAAGTTCAAAATTTGATCATTGCTGGCCATTCTAAATAGTTTAAATATTTGAAGGGAACTTTTCCTTAATCAGCTAAAAGAAATCCAATTTGAAAGCTAGAAGAGTACAAAGACAGGCTTTTAAAAACAGAACTACATCAATATGGAATATGTGTATTTTTATGATCCTTATGGTAAAGATAAGAATGAAAGATTAGTTTCTGAAGTGGACAAAATTGCAGGGAAAGATCTACAAACATTGAATAGGGGGCACGAGATGTGAGAATGAGAAGAACTCATAAAACTGGCCAAGCTTAGAAGGAGGGCACATTCCTGTCATATCCCCTTTCTCTGTTGCCTCTTTGGCAGCATCCATAGCTGCAACAGCCTCGGATTTCCCTCCTTTCAAGGACATGTTACTGCCTTTGACAACATGGTTCGATTTTTTTTCTACCCCATTTTCTTTTATGGTAGAGTCAAGATTGCCTTCAACTTTTTGGGGAAGCTCTGATTTATCGTCAGATTCCACTTTTCCATCCTTATTTGGTTCTTTTCTTTCTTTATTACTGGAGCATTTCTTTACAGAAGTTTCATTGGTCTGTTCTGTATCTGTTGTTGAGTGAGCTGATTCTCTTACACCTCCCTGCCCGGACCTTGGTTCCATTTGCTTTGCTGAAGATCCAAAACATGTTGTGCACGCCACAATGTCTAGTAACCTTCTAATGTGTGCAATGACATCCTCTTCGGTGTAGTCCTCTGTAACGGGAAGACAAATCAGATCTTCGATATACTTAAGCATATAGGTAGCTAGAATGCAAGATTTTACTAGGGCCATATAGGTAGCTTGATGATGGCATCCCAATTTCAAAGAAATAAAAACAAGAAATCTCGCTATTTGCTATTTGAATTAATTACACAAAGGTGCAAACTTATCAGTTTACCTTCCACAATGGTAAGGACACAAGGCTTCAAGGTCACAACATCCAATGAATCCTTCAGCTTGTCACCGCGAACCTGATACACAAATTCAAGAGTTCTCACATATTACATGGACCTAAGAGAATAAAATGGTACTGCGATAAAGCTCAATCTTTTGTATTCTTGGATGTTTCTATCTTTGATATTGGATAATAAAAGTATGCAAATGAAATGACCCCATTGTGTCTGAAATCCTTATTGCTCTTTAGGTTTAATCCACTAACCATAGAAACAATTTATGTCCATACCTCATGGGATAACGAATAGTTAGTCAGATGGCATGTCTCCACATTCACCGCTAACAATCGGCGTACATCTAGAATGCGGTCTGTGGAAATCCCCTGATTCCAGAAAAGAAAAAATTATGTAAGCTAGCCTGATAATTACCCATCAGCTGGCACATAGTTGCACAGTGATCGATATTCATTTTAATTGACAAAGCCTATCTAATCCAAAGTGGAATAAATTGATTTGAGACAACGAAAGACACATTAATATACCTTTAAGATGATTTGAGACTCATCTGGAGTGTTGACTGTAATGTCCAGGACAGTGGGCAGAACTGCAAGCAACAAACAAGACATGAAGTTACTATTTACTAATAGAACAGGTGTTTCTATTCTTTTTTAATAATAATAATAATTTGATGCAGCGTTTTTGCAATGATGCAAAACTGCTTGCATCAGAAGCTGCTTACAGCTGCTTTTACTGTCTCTTAAGTTTTATTCACAGGCAAAAAGATTCAAGCTTTGGGACCATTTTAGTGCAAAGTGAGTTAAGTTACTATTGCGAGCAGGAGGTATAACTGTTCTCCTGGTGCAAAAGGGTCATGGACTTTCCTTGCCATTTCTGTTAATACCATTTATTAGAGGGAAACCTTATCCAAACATTTCCTAATATTTAGCCTCCTTTTATCACCTTCATGGTTCAGGGAACATATACTCGAGTCGGTCAGTAACACAAGATTTAAAAAAAACCAGGAAGAACAATGTAAGCATTCGAATACCTCCCATAAATCTCAATAGAACTGATTGAAATCATTATCTTTTGATTTGGAGAAACTTTTTTCTATAATGTTTAAAATGACAGAAGACAGCCCAAAGCCAATGACATAAATAAGACAGACTATCTGAACGTTGCCATATTCGCAAAGCCGGCTAAACTATATGTTCCTTTACTATCAATAACATATACAGCCTTAAAAAAGCTAAACAAATTGAAGCTATTAGTTCCTCTGCAAGATTTAGATTGAAAAAAAAACAGAGAAAACAATTCTAAATGTTAGGAGTTTGAAGCAGGCAATACTTGAGCAATTAGTAACTGATATTTGAAAGAAAAACTACGTTGTAATGGCAGCTGATAGCAATTAAGGCTTACTCTTCTCTTCCTTCTTCTTTTTGTCGCCTTTGGCCTTATGTGGCTTAGCACGGCCAGTCCGGGGGGCCATCCTGCATTCGCCTCAATCCCAAATTGGCACTTTTAAAACACCTCTTAACAATCCTTTTCCTTGCAATATCAACACTGTTCCTCTATTCTACCACACTTAAATTTCTTCCACAAACACCAATCTTCAGGCAAGGAAGTTGCAAGCTAATTTGCAGCTCACCTTCCTCCCAAACAAACAGTTAATCTCGCCACAAAAGAAATTGACAGAAAAGGCCTTGAAACACAGTAACAACAATCCTCTAGCAGTTCAAAACCGGCTTAAAAACTCTCAAAAAAGAAAGAAAGAAAGAAAGAGAAAAGAAAAAATGATTGCCCTCCTAAGCCTGCTAAGCAAACAGGGATTCAGACGTGAGAATTATTAGTGGAGTAAAGGCATGAGATAGTTGAGACGGGATGGTTGTGATAAGAGTGGGACACTGTTAGTGATAAAACACTAATATAGAAACGTGAGGCTGCAATTTTGGATGAGGTGGCATTGCAAGGGTGTGGATAAGGTGTGCTTGGCCTCTTACAGAAGGCGATCTCGATCTCAGGCCTCTCATTTTGTTTTCCATCTCTTCATTATCATCAAAACACAATCTATTTCTTTCCTCCCCAATCCCAACATTTATTGTTGGCATTGCTCAGGCAATTAAACTAGTTAGTTTAATTGCTACCCATTTCTTAAATTTGACCGTCTAATGACAAACAACATTCATTACGCGTAATAGCCGGGCGAAGAGTAAGGGAGCTGGCCAACGTGAGGCTCTCTCGGCCCCATATGCCCGTCTCCTTCCACCTGCCACCTAGCGGCCTATAAATTTTGTTCTTATATCACGTGTCGTCTTTTTCCTCGGAGCCTCCGGTCACATGGATTAAATTTCTCCACTGCTCTGTTTTGGTTGGCTGGTGGTAGTGTACATGTGTTTGTGTTAAGCACTGCAGTTTGTTGGTTTCCGTCTCCATCGCCCTCCTAGTTTTCTTGTCTTTGCCTGAATGAATGAATGAAGGGTTATGAACGAATGAAGGATTTCAATGACGGCTATGAGACCAATCAGTTTATGGGATTAAGAGTCAGATCAATCAGTTTATGGGGTTAAGAGTCAAACACATTTATTGGCAATCAGTTTATGGGGTTAAGAGTCAAACACATTTATTGGCCGTAAGAACTTTTTGATTAGTTTTATAAAGTTTTTACAAGAAATTTTGATGTTATATTTTAAAATTTTTACTGTAAATTTTGATCAAAAAGCTTGCTGTTAAAGATGTAATTTGTTGCAGTTGAGGGTTTAGCAACTACTGTTATATGATTATTAAAGATGTAATTTGTTGCAGTTGAGGGTTTAGCAACCACTGTTAGAGTATGATTATTAAAGATGTAATTTGTTGCAGTTGAGGGTTTAGCAACTACTGTTAAGAGTATGATTTTATGAAGGTGAGCTGGTCAAAATTTTTAAACAGTCTTGTTGAGAGTTTTTAAGGGTCTTTGATAATCAGGTGGTCTCATAAATTTTATAGCAGCAATTTGATACTGTAAGAGTATGATTATTAAAGATGTAATTTGTTGCAGTTGAGGGTTTAGCAACTACTGTTAGAGTATGATTATTAAAGATGTAATTTGTTGCAGTTGAGGGTTTAGCAACTACTGTTAAGAGTATGATTTTATGAAGGTGAGCTGGTCAAAATTTTTAAACAGTCTTGTTGAGAGTTTTTAAGGGTCTTTGATAATCAGGTGGTCTCATAAATTTTATAGCAACAATTTGATACTGTAGAGTATGATTTTATGAAGGTGAGTTGTCTAAATTTTTTAAACAGGGTTGTGGAGAGTTTTTAAGAGTCTTTGATAATCAGGTGGTCTCATAAATTTAATAGCAGCAATTTGATGCTGTTAGAGTATGATTTTATGAAGGTGAGCTGTTTAAATTTTTTAAACAGGGTTGTGGAGAATTTTTAAGTCTTTGATGATCAGGTGGTCTCATAGATTTTATAGCAGCAAATTGATTTAAATTTTACGGCTATATTTAAACATTTCATAGATTTTATAGCAGCAATTTTGGTTTAAATTTGCTGACCACATTTAAACATTTTTATTGTAAAATATAATTAAAAAAAAGATGTTTACTGAAGGATCATAAACAAACTAACAATATAAAGTGTAAATTCATTTCAAAGAGCTTGGAGTTAATGAACACTGGTCTTGTACAATAGTTATTTGAACTTTGAAAAAAAATAGTCAAAATTTTTGGAAGATTATATCATATTATGAAATGAGAGATTTCATTGACATTCAATTCGTTTATAGAATTATTTTAAAATGTATATGTAGTTTATAAATGTTCTTTAAAAATTAGGGTATCCTTTAATATGTGAAGGGTAACTTTGAATGGATAATGGCATGGAAAATTTGTTTGACAGGGACAAGGAGGGTGGACTGTCAAATTTAGGCCTGAGTAGCAGCCAATGTTAAAAAAAGTTAGCTCAGTATTTTTCGGAAGCTTGTGCTTTTATAGATTTTTTAGAAAGCAATTAATGTTTACAAACTTTAGTTGCCAGTTTTCAAAAATTGTACTTGTCTTCTAATGAGGTCATGTGGAAAAAAACTCCTATGCTGGTGTGGAACATTTTCAACCACACTAAAAAAATTTAGTTGAGAGTTTTCAAAAATTCCACTTCTTCTAATGAATCATGTGGAGAAGAAATCCTCCCTAGGTGGAAAATTTTCAAAGCCACCTCAAAAGTGGCTAAAAATCCAAAAACTAAAAATTAGAGTATCTTATTTTTCACTATAAGATTCTAATGTACCTTCCCAACAATATTTTCTTGGACTGAGGAGACTTCCCACTCCATTAAAATAGATCTTAAAGCCATCTACATAAAGCTGCTTCTATATTGACTTCTGCGTGGAGCAATGAGAGAATAATCTTAATAGAATAGAATAAAACACAGGATATCAATCTTTTTGAATTGCTAATCTACTACTATTCATTGAACTCCCCCATTTTCTATCTTCTCTTCTTTAATTTCTTTAAAATCTACTCGACGTCATTAAAAATCTTTCATTCATTCATTTAAACAGATCCTACAACAATTTAGTCCAACATTTTCAAAAATTCAACATGAATTTTCAACCTTCTCCCCTGCTATTTTTTGTTCTACCTCCTTACACATCACCTACCAGTTACAGGAACTTCTGTGATTGCCTGGAATCTAGTTATTTATTCTTTAGTTACCCTGCTTTGTCGTTCTTTGAGGCTCCACGTGCATTGTCTTTGTTAGCACCCGGACAAAAACCACAAAAGATACCTTTACAATCGCGAATTTAGGAAGAGATTTTTTTTTTCTATTTCATTACAAAGTGCTTAGATTCCAAGAACGATTGAACGGATTCTACTTAGGGAAAGAAAAGAGATGATTATTTAATCATTATTGTATCGATTTCATCAAAGCCATGAGAAGGTCGCAGACAAAACTTAAAAATGTCTCTAGATACAAATACGAAGTTAACCAGATTCTTAGTCCACTGGTTTTGGACAAGTTTATTTGGGTTGATGTGATTGTCGAGAAGAAAAGTATATACCTATGTTTTAAAAAATGTTTTAAAGGTGTAATTTTAGTATATAATTTAGTTATATTGGTATATTTATTGTTTTACTATTGGACTCTCTTATGTCATATCTTTTTGTTTACAATTCGCATGATCTCATTTTTGTAAGTTTGTTTATTTTGGATTGGATCAAAACTTTCGATTTTGTCTCTTGAATAGGATTGTGGGTATGATCGTTTCTCTCTTGTCCAAAATTCAAATTCTTGTATTTCAAGGTTGCATATCGTGGGATCTAACTATTAACTGTCAGTGTGGGTGTTAAGAGTTTAAATTATACGTCCAGGGTTGTGTATTTAAAGACATCATCCTGTGACACTTTTAAAGAGAAGACCAGGTGATGAATTAAAGAACACAAATGCATCAAGGAGCATTTTTTTTCCTTTGTAGGATTTAGACATCAATCATTATTTGTTAGTATTAGGCATCAACAATAGTCAGGTTTATGGCGGGTGGAGGTGGTAATGAGAAGTTATCTTCCGTGTCGGCTTTTGGAGGCATCCTTGTTGGCTTGTCTTTTGGTTTGGTGGATCTCAGCGCTGTTAGGGCCGCTTCTGGTGGCCATCAGAAAACTTTTTCTGATGTTGTTACTAATGCTTGTGCTTAGACACTCCCTTCACAGGCCAGGGTTAGGCCTATGCCTTGTGCCCGTGCTTCCCCTGTTGTGGTTTGTGGTCATGAGATTACAGAAAATGAGGGTTTCTATTTGAGACAGAGTGTGGTCTACAGGTTTAAGGGCTTGTGGCCTTCCCTTCCCGATCTCCATGGCTGGGTTTTGGCCTCCTGGAAGCCTCTTATCTCTGGGCAGATTGAACTCTTTCCCAGCACAAGGGGGTTCTTCATTGCGACCCTTGCTTCCTCTGAGGAGTGAGACCTAGTGCTGGACCACAGATGGATGTGGGGTGTTCTTTTGTTGTCCATCAAGCCTTGGGATCGCTCCTTCAATCCTCTTACAGAGTCGTTGAACACCAGACCTGTTTGGGTCCGACTTCCAAATCTCCCTCTCCAGTTTTGGGAGGATTCCTATTATGAAGCCATTGGCAATGCCATTGGACGCTTTTTGAAGGTGGACTCTATGACTTGGGATCTTGGGCATACTACGGTGGCTCGTATTTTAGTTGATATAGACATCTCCAAACCTCTCCATGGAGATGTGGTCTTGATGGTGGAGGATCGACCATGGACACAGCTACTGGACTATGAGGGTCTCCCTTTTTGGTGTAGGAGATGTTTCTCCATTGGTCATATTGCCTCTGGCTGCCCTCAAGCTCATCGTAAGGGCACGACATCCTAGTGGAAGGATGCTCTCACTGATCATTTGACGGTGGGCACCCCCTCTTGGAATGGTTCCTCCAGGGAGGTCGATTCTTCCTTGGCTGAATCATCCTACGAGACTGTGTCTCCCCAGGATCCCCTACCGACTGTCCCTTCAGCGGAACCATTGGTGCCTTGAACTGCTGTTGGTGTTCAGGTTGAGCCTGCTCGACCCTCAATGATCACCTCTGATGGTCCTTCGACTACCCCCGACTCTTCTTCTATGCTGCCAGCTCCCTCGATGCGTGGTGTCTCCTTGCCCGTGGTGGTTGTTGAGGATCTACTCCTCTTGCCTCGCTCAGTGGACTTTGATTCCAAGTCTTCTTGGTCAGTTGTGCATAGAAAGAAGTAGGGACTCCTCAAATTTGTTGTTGCTTCGTGGCCTAGGGCTAAGGGAGTCCATTTTGTCCCCTCAAGTTCTGGGGTTGTCTAGTGTTTGTCTACTGTTTGACAACTGACTATTTGTTGCTCCTGTTCTGTTTCTGGTCTGTGTGTGGCCTACTTTGGTCTGTTCTGTCGAGCCCTTTGGGCTCTTGTTTGTAAAGGGTTCAACCCCTAGTTTGCTGACTTATCATTATCAAAAACAATAGTTAACAATTTAAGTAATTGACATCCATTTTCAAGGCACACTTTGAGTACATCTTTAGACAATCATTCATCAATTTGTATTGGGCTTTAGCAAGAATCAACGATCAACTTAGTAACATCCATTGCCACCACACATAGACTTCCATTGCCACATTTTTATCCCCTTTATTAAGTATGTAACTAATCTCAGATCTTAATTGAGGTACAAAGAAATCCCGAACTTCAAACCTTGCATAGCAGCCCAACAATACTCCTTATATGAGAGGAAAAATGGGTGGTGCTAAGGAGTATATATATATGTCAAATAGGTATTGCAGGTATCAAAGGCCTAATCTTGCATAAAATGAAACCACACCAATTTGGACATAATTATGCCCCTGGACAACATTGTTGTCATGATTACATCTTAGACTCTCAGTTCTTTAGATATCGGTTGTCTCAACTATCTATTCTAGGATCAAGTTCTAGATTTTGAGTTCGCATGTCTCTACTATGATGTGGCATCAATCAAACTCCACCTCTAGCCAGTTCTTTAAGGTACACGATCCTAATTTGTCACATTTATAGTTTTAGCATATGTATAATTTTTATTTCAATTAATTTACCTCAATCAATTAATGAGACTCAACTCCTTTTTATCTAATCATGGCAAAAATTGCATACCCATGTCAATTCCCATTTAGTTTTGGGCCCATTTTGATGGAATGACTTAATGCAATTGCATATCAACATATGGTGCAATCTTATGCAAAGATGGGTTCATTACTCGATCTATCACCTCCCTCCATTTACACTCATTCTCATACATTTGATTCTATCTTACTTGTATTCACACATATTCTCATACTTTAGCCATTTATTACACCTATGTATGCACTTACACCAGTACATCCATTACCCACTTTGATATTTGCACTTCTCTATCCTAGGTGAATCTTGTGATGTATGGGATTGATCCCACACCATGTGGAATTGACCCAAAATTAAAAAATTAAAAATTAAAATATTTGTCAACTACCACCTATTCCACTAGCCATTATGAGCCAACTTCATACATGTTTGCACAATAAATTGCTTTGTCTTGGTATTTAAAGACATTTAATGAGCATTACTTCACACATAATTCATATTTGAAGAGAATCATTCTAGGAACAATTCTCTTTAGAGCACTAAAATGAATTTAATTTTGTATAAAAAGCAATTTTGGGACATTTGCATGATCGAAGAATGTTGATCCATATCTTTGTATAAGAAGTCCAAGGGGAACAATACTTGAAATGGCACTAAGATCAATTAACACAATTTTCTGACCAAAGAGAATTACGGAATTACGAAATAACATTGAAAAATAGACACGTGACCACGACTGCTTGTCCGATACTAAATAACCAAATATCCCTCCTCGATGGAAGAATATCCTCTTCAAGTAGTACTTTAATTCCATTCACCAAAGCTTGAATAATTCTTTTCGATTATTCCACAATCATAAAGTAGGTATAATCAAGGGCGTTAACCTAAGAGAACTTGGCCCTTGTGTTTCAACAATTTTTCCAAGGTATTTTCAAGTACTACTAATCCTTAATAGTTAACAAAGCGCAGAGATCACGACAAAATAGGTCGTATTTATCAATTATCAGCAACTTTATTCTGAGAATTGACATGTCAGATTTGCAACACTTAGGGTTGAATCCATGACACGTATAATAATTTGCTAAAGACTAAGAGCAACCCAGTTCAAGTTTTGTCATCCTACTTTTAACATATATAAAAAACTATGCAAATCAAAAGTTATAATCAAAACAATAGACAACCATCTTTTAACAATGGAAATCAATTAAAAACATTTATTTCTATTATTTTCAAATTGGGAAATTCTTTTGCCTAATATACGCTTACTCTTAGTTTAATTAATTAATTGTCTTATTCACATATATATATAGAATCCTTTATTTCTTTACACTTAAATATCATGCATGGTTGTTTTCATCAGTAAAGTGACAGGAAAATGGCCATGGGTGGCCACAAAACCAGAGTAATAAATGAAACACAGGGTACAAGGAGAGTTATATACAGTCAGTTAGTTGCTAATCAAATAAATTATGGAGTATTCAAGAGTTATTTTTCAATACGGAAGCGCACTGTACATAATAACCACTCTTACAGCCAAAAGCAAGCTGGCGAAAAGTGTTCTGTTTAATTTTACGTTGCTCCACGTTACAAGAATTATTATGGTCGGAAGCCGTATTTGATGCGTGGAAACTATGATCAGTTACTGCCTAAAACTGGATAGAAGTATGATTAATGATTAACGAGCAGATTACAGGCTTTGTTACAGATTGATTAAATGGCAGGGAACCAGTATGTGGAATCATGGTGGAAAAGAAAAATAAATCTATAGTCAGTACATTAGAAAACAGAGAGGTGGAAGGTATTGCACTTTCAGAGAAATAAAACTCATGGGGAATGTAGTTTGTTATAAAAGAATATTAGATAGAAAACCATATACAAAGAGATCATTCATGGGAATAGTACTTGAGTAGGTATGTTAATACCTTTTGAGTAGATTATGGCTTCTTGTACAGAGAATTCAGTTGCCTATTTATATATGATAATGATAGGTGAATTGGAGTTGCTATTATCCTCACAAAAGTGGGGATACACACAAGTCAAGATAATACACACAAGTCAAGATAATAGATATAGCTTGGGAAAATTTGACTTCTGTGAATGCGAAGCAATGTATAAGGATTTTGCAATGTAGGCAAGCCAAGATAACAAACAAACTAAAATGGTTGAAGGGCAAGAAAGTCCTAACTATTTTAGTTTGAAAATAACTTGTAATACTCAAACAACATCTATTATTGAAGCAAAGCATGAGCAAATAAAGCAAACAATAGAAGGACAAGAAAAGTTAGGGAAAATTAGTTGAATGAAGAGCCTCGATTAGGAATGGAATTGAAGCAATTAGAGAAACTTCATCTCCAAATTATTAGTTACATTTTCTAAGAGGGAGATAACGACTAATAGGGGAAACATAGCCTAGGGTTGAATTTCAACAAAGAAAACATAGACAATTATTCTATCAAGTGTAATAAGGATAAGAAATACCCTAAAACATTAGAGAATCAAGATAGCCAAGATTTTTATAGCCTTATATCAACCTTGTTAATGTGGTCGTCAAACTTGTATGTCAATGTGTTAATGAGCTTGAAAGGGAGACTTGATACTGTAGAGGTGAAGGAGCAGTTGAAGGACAACAAGGTTCAAGAGATCACAAATGCCAACTAAAAATTAATCTAAGAAAACAAGTTGCTTAAGGATCAAGTAAACAAATTGCAAAACACCATGGAAATAGGTCAAAAAGAGCTTTTGACCATAAAGAATGAGCTAAACCAAGCCACAAGGGGTAATATGTCTAAATCAATTGAGGAAAGAGACATCCCACATTTCAAAGAAATCTAATCAATGATAGCAAACATGGAAGTTAAAGAAAATAATCTAAAGGAACAAATTGAAGAGGCTAAGTTGGGCACAAGTAGTAAAAGATTCAACACAAAAACAAAGAAATCTCATAGAGAAGCAAGTTAGATTGCAAATGTAAGAAGAAAGAGATAGACATGATAGAGCTACAAATATAATAATAAAAAGAGTGAAAGAGCACATGGGGAAGATGAGAACATTGACAAGCAAATAAAAGACTTTCCAGTAGACAAACTTCCTACACTAATCAATGAGGAGAGAAATGCATGTAAAATATGATCTAGCAGTTTCAAAAGGAAAATACACACACAAAAGATTATACCATAGTGACACAATGTTTATCTTGGGAAAACTCTTTAAAAAAACTTAGCCACCAAATCTCAAACCAATATATTCACAGTACCAATTTTATTATAATACATTAACAGGGTCAAGCCTTCATAGGAGAACAACCAACACAAGTTGGAGAAATTTCAATAGCATAACCCCCTACAAAATCATATCATACTACATCTCCATCCTAGGCACCAATATATAGAAGATACAGATCCAAAAAGCACAAATGGTAAACCATAAACCATGGGAGAATATTGTATGCATAAAAATGGATCAAAGGATAATGGAAGATAAATGCAATAAACCCAATACCTTCACCTTCAAACCAAATCCTCACACTTTGATAGAATAGAGTAGATGCACCCTAATCTATTAGCTATGTTCTCTATGATATGATGGATAGAATGATATGTTGATTGCTCATGATTTCTGCAGTGCTAACACTAGTATGAAGATGATAGATAAGAGGATATAGAGTGATTTGGATAGCATAATGATACTTGAAGTGTGGATCCCAAATGACTTGGGTGAGGCGAGGGATAGGAATGGATTGCTAGGATTAGATTAGTGATGGATGGCTAGGATTAAGTGAGACATGGATCAAGGCTTAGAGTTGTAGTCATGTGACAAGTGTCACATGAGGGTTGAATGAGAGGAATTAAGTCAAGGATAAGGATTAAGAATCTTCTAGAGGCTTCCTTGTAATAAGGATTTCTAGAAGCTTCTAGTCATGTGAGAATAAAGACAAATAGGGAATTAAATAATTTTTGGAGAGGGATGATGTGAAAAACATTAATTAAATAAATCTTTAATTTATTTAATTAATTTGGAAAGAATGGATTAAAAAGATGATTAATTAAATAAATATTATTTATTTAATTAATTGGATGATGGAGGAAAAGTGGGAATTAATTAAATAATTTGGATATAAGAGGACAAATGGGACTAGTTAAATAAATATAATTTATTTAACTAATTAGGTGATGAAATGGTTATGTAAGGGTCCTAAGACAAAATATGTCATAAGGTGTCTCAAGTGATGTATCTACAAGGTGATGTCACAAGACATGTTAATTTTAGGTGTCTACAAATGCTATCCCAAAAATGGTGCCCAAATCCCTACGAGGAATTCCAACACCCAACTCTCATGATGAGTCAACATGCTAATAATAGATAATTATCTTATGTTGTCATAACCCATCATAGCCATCTCACCAACTCGAGCACTCCATTTTGGCTCCATTATCCCCATTCAAAGATGTTGTATGATTCATTATAATATGTATCAAGAGTTGGTCAAAAGTCAACTCTATTATGTAACTCCCTATAATCACGCTCTTACATGCATCATAGAATCCGTCATAACTAACCCCCACATTTTACAATGTCATAATGATATTAGATGCTCTTACAACTTCTTACACACATTATGAAGTATCTGACATGTGGCCAAAAGTGCCACCTCAAAGTGGGACACCCTCTTTCTCATGTGAGGAAATAATAATAAATAAATCCAATAAATAATTAAATATAGAACATTGGGATGCAAGGTAGAGACACCTTTCCCAACATTCTCCCACTTGCCAAACACCTTGCAAGAGCAAAAGAGAACTTCCATCAATTTGTAGACTAATTGCTAGGGTCTAAGAGGCCCATAGACTCACTACACCACCTAAAATTCTCTATGCTCATAAGCTTCATTAATGCTTCTACAACATTCACCAAAGTGTCAACCTTTTCAAGAATCGCCTTTCTATCTTCCACCATGTCATGAACGAAATGATATTGAACATTTATATGCTTTGTTCATGTGTGAAAATTTGGGTTATTTGCCAAGTTGATGGCACTTTGATTGTCACATTCAATATGAATTGCTCCCTAACAAGCCAATATCTAAATAGAATATCTGAAGCTAGATTGCCTCCTTACAAGCATAAGTAGTGGCCATGTACTTTTCCTCTATAGTGGATAAAATGACCACAACATGTCACTTGCTCATCCAACTAATTACACCACCAAACACATTAAAAATAGAACCACTAGTAGATCTTTTGTTGTCCACATCTCCTACCTAATCCAAGTCAACAAACCCATGGATCCCTAAGTGATGCAAGTACTCATTAGCTTTGCTCCATGTTCCACCAATCTTTCTTTGTTGAAAGTGACCACCATAATGTTGGATGTGACCCTAGTAGCAAATAGAATAGTTTGTAGTACTCTACAAGTAGCTAAAGACTTTCTTCACTATTGCCTAGTGCTCTCTACCAGTATTAGCCATAAACTAGCTCAAGACTCTCACTGCTTGGGCAATGTTTGGTCTAGTGCAAACCATAGCATGCATAAAACTACCAACTACACTAGTGTATGGAACATGAGACATTTTCTGCATCTTTGCAGGTGAAGGCATACACTACTCAACTAATAACTTAGTCTCCACTAAAATAGGAACACTCACTGGTCTATAGTCTACCATGTTGGAACTCTATAATAGAGTCTCAACATACTTACTTTGTCCCAACTAGAACTTTTTATTAGCTCTATCTCTTCTAATGTCCATACCTAAGATGAACTTAGTAGCCCTCAAGTTCTTCATATCAAACTATAATGAGAGCTGAGACTTCAAATCCATAATCATCCCCTTATGTTACCAAATATCAACATATCATCCATATACAAAATGATAATAATGAAATGATCACCATCCTACTTAAAATATACACAATGATCTGATTTGGAGCTTACAAATCCTAACTTCAAAACATATTAATCAAAATTTTGGTACCACATTTTGGGAGATTGTTTGAGACCATATAAAGATTCTCTAATCTACAAACCAATGACTCCTTACCTTTGACTGGTATGTAGTGCTTGGGTTGTGTCATGTAGATTTCTTCCTCTAAATCATCATGTATGAAAGTTGTCTTCACATCCATTTACTCAACCTCAAGATCAAATTTTGCTACAATAGATAGTAAGAATCAAATGGATATCAACTTAGCAACTAGAGAAAAAATCTCACCATAATTGATTCCCTGAACCTAGAAATATCCTTTTGCAACTAGTTTATCCTTGTACTTCTCAACATGAAGACCTATTTACAACCAATGTGCTTCCTCCCCTTCAGAAAATGAGCCAAGTCTCAAGTTTCATTCTTATTAAATGAAACCATCTCATCATCCATGGCCAACTTCTAAGACTCACTATCATCCATCTCCATTGCCGAGCAGTCACAATTTGAGGCTCATTAGTGTTAGTAATCCAGGAAAAAATACATCTAAAATCAAGTGGGCTATACCTCTTTAGTTTCCTCCTCTACTAAGTGAACCTCCTCAAAATCTAAGGTGGAGATTCTTCTTCACCTGAACTCTCTAAGTTCTCTATACTATCCTCCTCATCAGGTCCATCCTAAACCTCTAATTTAGCCTCAGGTGTAGTTTTCTCGATCTTTGTTTATAACTACAATGAAGAATTTGCACTCTTGCTTGGTTGCTCAACTAAAGGAGAAGGCTTGATCCCTCTGAAGATCACATTATTACTATACAATCCATTCTTGGTAAAAAGATCCCAAATCTTGTACCCTTTCACACTATCATCATAGTTGATTACGATATACTTCATTACCTTATAATCCAACTTTGACTATTTCTCCTTAGGCACATGAGCATATGCCTCGCAACCAAAAACTTGAAGATGCTGAAGTGAGGGATTTTTGCCCATTAAAACCTCCATAAGGGTTTTATCCACAAGTGTTGATATAGGAGACTTGTTAATCAACTAACATGTGGTGTTAACTACCTCTGCCTAGAATTTCTATTCCAAACTAGCCCCACTGAGCATACTCCTAGCCCTCTCCATCAATGTCTTATTCATCCTATTTGCAACTTCATTTTATTGAGGGGTTTATGGAGTTGTCTTATGATGTGAAATATCATTTTCTTTGCAAAATCTATCAAATTTAATTGAACAATATTCTCCACCATTATCTACTCTCAATACCTTGATCTTTCTGCTTGTTTGTGCTATGCCCTTAATCCTACAGTGTGCATAAGGTTATGTGTAGTCTAATTGTGGCTACCTTAACTCTTAATTAAGTTAGATGATTATTATTATATTGTTATATAGATATATAAGTTGGCCTTGGTGATATAATTAGGTATACGAGTTGGCCTGGGTGATATCCAAGGCATAAGTAGGGTATATAGAGGAGGTAGTGAGTGTTATTTGATCATCATATTGCGAATTGTGTTCTTTCTAGATACTTTTGGAGGTTTCCCCCCTTGAAGTGGATTATTATTATCAAGTATTTGCAACATATTTTCTATTATATTCTTCTATTGTGCAAGTTGGTTCATTACAAGTGGTATTAGAGCATGATCTTGGCACTTGGAGGGCAAGAATCAAGGTGATTTTTTCCTACTTAGGAGGTCAAATTGTGAAACCCATATCTCTCTCAATTTGGTGAATCTTTTCAATATTTTTGGAGGGTTTTTGAAGGACATATTGAAGCTACTACAGTCTAGATTTGAGATCATTTCAAGCATAATTCAAGGAGTTATAATGAAATTAGGTTTTCCACCAAATTCTCTTCCAAGGTTGTAAATCAATGATTTTTTTTCTAATCTATAGAGGATTGAGAAAGAACATATTGAGCCTACTAAAGTGTAGATTTGAGGTAATTTGGAGAAAAATTCAAGGATTTATTATGAAATTAGGGTTTCCACCAAATTCACTCCCAAGGCTGCAAATCAATGAATTTCTTGGAGATTTTTTCAAAAAGTTGAGATCTAGGCCCAAGTAAGTTATAGTAAAATTTTAGATCAATTGGATTTGTTTTGTGTGATTTATTACAAAATAATTTTTTCCCATCATGGTGGCACCTGCCACAAGAGGCAAAAAGAATCTTATGACACTTGGAAAATCTCTAGACAAGGATGATACAAATTTGATGAGATTGATCCTAATGTTATGAAGGATGAAAATGCCAAGGTTAAGGAAGATATTTCATCATTGAAGGTAGATATTACAAACACAAGAGAACAAATCCATGCGCATCAAGGAAATTGGATTCCCTTTTGAGTAGTATGAACTCCAAGGGAGAAGATTCACATATTAAGAATTGGGAGGAAGATGATGCTTCTAAGGGACATGATGCTTTTGGGTTTGAATTAGATCTCAAGATGGATCAACTCCAATAATTCTATAGATAGAACTTCACACCAAATATGGTATGCGAAAGTTTGATGGCAAAGATCTTGGAACAATTCATTGATCTTCATCATGTTCCATGTCAACAAAAGGTGGAAATGGAATCTTTATACTTGGAACTAGGCCAATTCATTTGGTATTATTGGTTATGTGAAGAGAATAAAAAGAAGGGTTATGTGGTCACATGGCCAATTTTTCAAGAGGAACTCACTACACATTATGGAGACAATTTTATGGATAGCTACTTCAACCAACTCATTAAATTGAAGAAAACATGTATGGTCAAGGACTATACTCAAGAATTCCAAACCTTGTGTTTAAGAGTGGAGACTGTTACGAGAGAAAATTTAAAGGAATTAGTTTTAGGGGGTTTAAAGGACCGCATCAAATATGAGGTACGTATGTTCTAGCCAAAGTTTATGTCTCAAGAAATACTTATGGCAAGGCAAGTAGAGGAAATTTTTTAGCCAATAGGCGAAAAGGGTTTGTAAATATAAGAGAGAATCTCTCCTATACAATCATTACCTTAGCCTACCAAATTGAAGAGAAGAGAGCAAAAGGGTTATGTTTTAATTGTGATAGCAAATACAATCAAGGTCATAAATATGATGAAAATAAATTATTCTACATTAAAGGACCAAATGAGGAAGAAGAGGAGGAAGAAGTAACATTAGACGATGGCAATGAGACAAATGAATAATCAAGAGATACTCATTCAACCATCTCTTTTCATGCACTTGCTAGATTCAGCACCCCGCAAACTCTTAAGGTGGTGGGTTTCCTACAAAAAAGAGAGAGTAACAGTGTTGATAGACTTAGGAAGCACTCACAACTTTATCACACAAGAAGTTATCTACTCATCTAAATTGTTTTATATATCTAGCCCCAAAATTTTAGTTCATGATTGCAGATGGGGGTACTATAAGTTGTCGGGGAAATGCCACAACATTAAATTATCCATGGGAGATTATTATCTTGATTTCCCAATGTTTTATATCTCCATGGGTGAAACATATATTATTTTGGGAGTACAATGGCTTACTAAATTAGGGATGAATGAGATGAACTTCCAGGAACTATTCATGCACTTTTACTCAGAGGGAAGGATAGTAGAATTGAGAGGGTTGCGTACAAAGTCTCTATAGATGGTAAACTCTCACCAAATTCAAAAGATTCTTAATAAGGGCGAAGATGGGTTTGTGGCCCAACTATTTCCATTAGAAGCATATCAATCAAAGGTTTTTACACCACTTTATTTACAATAAATTCTAGATAACTATTTGTTAGTTTTTAGAGAGATGCCTAAAGGATTGCCTCCTAAAAGGGATCATGATCACACCATTTAGCTAGTACCAAGGAGTCAACCACCCAACATTAGGCCTTATAGGTACCCATATACACAAAAAATTGAGATTAAGAAGATGGTTTAGGAGATTCTAGAGGCAGGTATTATCAAGCATAGTCAAAGTGCCTACTCTCCTGTGGTGATGGTGCGTAAGAAGGATGACACATAGTGCATGTGTCCAAACTATAGAGAGATCAACAAGTACACCAGGATAAGTTTCCTATTCTAGTCATTGATGATTTACTAGATCAATTGAATGGAGATATGTTTTTAACAAAACTTGATCTTAGATCAAGTTATCACTAAATCTGGATTTAAGGAAGAAGATATTCCCATGACATAATTTAGAACTCATGAGGGCCATTATGAATTTCTAGTGACACCATTTGGTCTTACTAATGCTCCATATACATTTGAAAGTTTGATGACCATTTTTACAACATTTTTAAGAAGTTTTTATTAGCGTTCTTTGATGATATATTGATTTATAGAAAGACATGGGAAGAACACTTACACCATCTAGATCAAGCACTACAATTCCTCAAACAACACCAACTTAATTTACTAAACCTTTCAAGTGTGATTTTGGTCTCTAAGAGGTGGAGTTCTTGGGTCACATAGTGTCTCACGAAGGAGTAAATGTTGATCATACAAAATTGCTATAATGGAGTGGCCTATTCCTAAAACCATTTAGAAATTGAGTGGTTTGCTAGGACTCACTAGATACTATAGAAGATTTGTGAAGAACTATGGTTGCATAGCAGCATCCCTCACAACTTTGTTTAAGAAGGATTCTTTTCAATGGAATGAGTTAGCTAATACAACATTTGAGAGATTAAAGGAGGCTATGTGTACTACTCTAGTTCTAGAAACTCCAGACTTCACCAAGGCTTTTATTGTGGCATGTGATGCTTCAAGAAATGGTATAGGAGTAGTTATCATCCAAGAAGGTAGGCCCATTTCCTTTGAGAGTCATTAATTGAACGGTAAGAATCTTGAGACACTAAAAATGTCCTAAGCCTGCAAACAACATTTTCACTCTAATCATCCCCTAATGTCGCATTCCTCTATTAATTAAATAATCTTTAATTATTTAATTAATTCACTTCTCCTATTTTCTAATCTATAATTAAATAAATTTTATTTATTTAATTACTAATCTATTTTCTTCTATAATTAAATAATTATTTTTAATTATTTAATTACTCATTATCTATTTCCTCCATCACCCAACTAATTTAAATAAATAAAACATTTATTTAAATTAGCCCTCACCTTTTAATTAAATAAATTATATTTATTTAATTAGTTTCCCACTCATTCCTTATTCAAATTAATTAAATAAATTACAAATTTATTTAGTTATTGCATTCCACCTCATCCTTTATCTAAATAAAATAAATCCCACTTTTTGTCTCCTTGTGAAGTGGAACCCTATTCAATCTCAACCGTCCACATCACTCAATTCAACTTTCAATCCTCACCCTTCATTTGAATCCAAGTCTTCTATAAAAGAAACCCTCTAGCTTCATTTCAACTGAACCACAATCAAAGTCTTCAAGATTTTGTTGTATCATTCTCATTGAGCTAATCATCTCTCTTGCATGTTGCAAATTTGAGAGCAATTTAGAGCAAAATGGAGAAGAGCAATGGAGGAGATCCAAGCTTAGCATAGAAATTTAGATATGGTTATTGTTAGATCATTAGATTTTTGTGTTTATTTTGTGCTCCATTGTTGGATTAGGGCCTTTTAGCTTGAATTTGATAGTTTGTGGTTGCTATTTTATGATTCAGGCTTGTTTCTCGATTGTCCTTGATCTACATTTGGTGAACATGATGCGAACTAACTGTATTTTGCACAGATTTGATGAATTTAGGTTTTTGCAGACAATGTGACGCATTTGTTGAATCCTGCACTGCAATCGTCGTCTCCTGTGCTGCAATCATCGAGTACTATGCGCATCTGAAGCCTCCTAAGATGCATTCGTTCTGTAGATAGCCACATCTGTTGCTTGTGGCACCACATTTGTCTATTGTTTGATGGATTTTAACCCTTGGATAATTGTTGTTTTAGCTTGTTTGTTGGGTTCTGTTTGTTTTTTTGATCAGTTTCCAGTGTCTTTTTTGTTTCTATGATACCTTGACAATGATTTTACAGCAGTAGAGTTTTATGCTCATCATTAGGGTTTTAGGCCTGGATTGGTTTTAATTAGGTTTTATGTGTTTTTGATGTCCAGGGAATAGTGCGACACATTCATTTGATTCTGCACCGTAATTGTCATGTTCTACGACGCATTTGCATCTTCTGGCAACACATTTGACTGTTGATTAACCATTTCTAATATTTTGAGACATTTGTTGTTTAATCTTATTTGCAGGGGTTTCATTGTTTTTCTAATTTTGCAGTGTTCTATTCGTTTCTCTGGCATCTTGATAGTGATTGTACATGATTAGGGTTTTATGCTTATCATTAGGGTTTCATATTCAAGCTGCTGTTTGATAGACTTCATGTGTTTGTTACTTCCAGGGTACAGTACAACACAATCAATAAGTCCTACACTGCAGTCGCCATTTTTTGTACTACATTCGCAACATTCACCACTGCATTTGTTTGATAGTACGACACATCTACAACATCGTGAGACGTAACTGTCAGGTTCTGCGACGCATTTAAACCTTCCTACACCGCAATCAACTGTCAAACAAAAAGAGAATTTTAAATCTATCATTTTTTTTATTTTTTACTGTTACATTTGTTAGGGCAGAGGGTTTTCTGTTACTGTTGTTTGATTTGCAGATGTTTGGCAATCATTGGGAGAAGGCATTGAATCAAACTACTAATCCCTTTGTTGCAGGAATCCATTTGTGTTTTTACAATTTTTAAAGTAGGAACATTTGGATTTGGTGCTCTAAAAAAAACAAGTGTTTGTTGTGTTTGGTGTACTTGCACATATGTGAGTTAGTCCGCCGAAAGTGTGCCCGTCTATAGTTTCCTCTTCCCTTGTATATGAGTCTTGGGTAACAGAAATAACACATTGTGTTGTCCTGAGTATCCTCTCCCCGCGATGCATGTGGTCTTGGGTGATGAGAAATAGAAACACCATGTTGTCTTGAGTACTTCCCTTGTGCTATGATCTTGGGTCCAAGAGAACATAGAGGCACATTATTGTTTTGAGTATCCTCTCCCCTTGCGCTACGTGCGATCTTGGGTGAAGAGAAAAAATGATACACAAGCTTTCCTTTTTTTAGTAGGTGGCCTGCCTGGGAGTTCACCCCAAGGTTCGACCACAAGCATGTATCTCCAACGGACTATATAAAGGGGCAAAAATTAAAAGGTGAGCTCAATCCACTTGTGCTATAGGGGGTGGACCTTGCAATTCCAAGTGATTTCAGATGCGTGTTAGAGATTTCGGTCTCCCATCGCTACTATGTCGTGGTGTTCTTAGGAGTTCCCCCACTACAAACCATTTTTGTAGAAGCCTAAGACCTATTGGCCATTTACTATAGTGGTGCAAGGAATGTGAATGTAGCTTGAAGTTACTTACCATGTAGGGTTCTTGGTTGAGGTGACACAGTTCCTTGTTTGGAATTATCCTTTCAAGGCGAGAGGTGTCAAGATGGTCCAGGATCTTGGCATACTCTAGCTACCCACTCCATTTACTCCTATCTAAAATCATCGAAAGGTGAGGTAAGCCCACTATAGTAGACAACCCTTACTACTAGCTAGGTTATGCTTGCCTTATTGTTTGTGAACCAAGGCCGGGCAAGTTTTGTGGAAGAAAACTTGCAAAATACCATACCTCCTAAAAGCCAAGAGTCAAAAACAACCAAAATCTGTATGTCATGTTTGCTGTGCTTTCTGATCAACAAAACAGACTACTCAAAACAAAACAAATTCACTTAGAAACCCTGATTTTAGGTCATAGACAACAATACACCGCAACTGTAGAATCTTGAGACGCAATTGTAGCATCCTGCAATGTAATTGACACATTCTGCAATGCATCTGTTAAACAGAACACCGCAACTGAAGCATCTTGAGTTGCAACTGTCAAATTCTACAATGCATCTATAGCTTTTAACATTGTAATTGAAGCCTATAGCGACACATCTGCCAGAAACAAAAATTTTTAGGGGAATTGATGCAGTGCAGGGGTTCAACTCAATCAAAATTCTTCAAGTTTCAAGAACTTCCTTCATAGACAATCTTTCTTCCACAAGGCAAAATTAAGGTTTCCAACACCCCCAACCTCACCAGGGTTAGGGGAATTGATGCAGTGCAGGGGTTCAACTCAATCAAAATTCTTCAAGTTTCAAGAACTTCCTTCATAGACAATCTTTCTTCCACAAGGCAAAATTAAGGTTTCCAACACCCCCAACCTCACCAGGGTTACCAAGGGCCTATTTATCCCTCATGGACTCAAACTCAAATAAAATAAACCCTTGCTAAGCTCTGCTCACTTCAAACTTTGACCATTCCCTTATTGGCTGCCCCAATTCCTAGTAGGTCTCCATTTAGGTTGGCTATTGTTTTATTCCCAACCTAGGCATTGAAACTCAAATATAATAACACTTTTGGATACCCTTTAAGCTTTTTTAAAATATATCTTGAAATGGACTAGGGGTACTTTGGAATACAGGGTTCAAAAACTTGGTTTTACCTTTTTTCCACTATGCCCAATTAGGCCACTTTTACAAAGCAACTACCAACCATACACTCTTCCAGACCCAAATCACCTTGGACAATCCTTAATCAGGTTACAAATGGTTGGGATCAACAATTCTTATCAATGAGCACACTCACAATTTCACCCAAAACACAAATCCTTGTTTTAGGCATATTTAGGCTTGCACAATGAGGGTTTTAATGGAACTCAATACTCCAAACCTCTCCTAGCCCCACAAACACTTCAAACACATTACAATATGTCTGCACATGCTTTACAAACCTTCACATAACCTTAGCTCATGCATTTTATGCAAATCTCAACTTGGAGCCATCATTTTCAAGTCAAAAAATTAATGAAAATCACCTAGGACAGCAATCAAAAACTCCACAAACTTGATCTCCTGCTAATAAAACTCCATGGATACCCAAAACTAACCTAATTCACCCATTCCACCAAGTTACAAGAGGTTCTACCCATGGAATGGGTGCGTATTACATTTTTACTCTTTCAAACCCTCAAACTGGGCCTTCAAAACTATTTTCAGTAAAATGCCAATAAAATGCTTGAAACCTAATGAAATCAGACCAAATAAAAACAAAAATGCTCTTGACTCATGCCACCATCAAATCTAATGACTGCCCCTCAAGAATCTGATCGTACAGGGCCGTACAATGGTCTGCAACATCCATTTACCAGTAATTTTTGACAAAATACAGAGTTTAATACATGATCTTCAACTACAATACAAAGCTCCTCTCTCATTCGAGCCTCTTCGGCATATTTAAACTTCTCCATACTAAAACCAACTAACACAACCATATTTAAATGTTTTTCAACACCAACCAACGGTCACAACTGACTTTAGAACTACATGACCCTTCATATTCCTAACTCTTGCATTTTTTGACTCTTCACCTTCCCACTTTTGTAACTTTACAATATGATAACATTTCACAAGATATTGACAACTTAAGTAAAATGACTCTCTTAAGATCCTATTTACATTCTAGATGGTCTATTTAGACCTTATTGAGTGACAAAATAAGACACAAACACCCAAACCTATCACAAGAGCAAAATTGACCATATTTACAAAATAAGCTTGGTGCCCCTGCACCAGGAATATCTGAGTATCCACATTCCTGAACTTATTTGGATAGTGACCATGTTTTGATACATGAGACTTGTCAATTTTATTCAACCCATCCATTGCATTTGCTTAGGATAGTTTGCATTGCCTAGTTGCTCTTCCTCAATCCATCGCATTTGCTTAGCTTACCTTGCATTGTCTAAGTCAACCTTTCTCATTCTAGATCATCCTTAGTTTTAGTCCCCTTTGAGACTTGAAAATAGGAGACTTGTCATACTTGATCATACCTTTGTCACAAACTTGGATTGTCTAAGACCTTGTCATTCTCTATCAACAATCAATCAACAATTTGGACCTCAAACTCATGTGTCTAGTGTAGGTTCACTTTCCTCAATCAATCAGCAAGTTGAGTCTCAAACTCATGTGCCAAGTTTTGGCTCACTTCAATCAATCATCATTCCTTTAGCACCTATCCTTTTAAGGTCTTGACATTCCAATTAGCCACTTTGGTATATCATAGTTTGCCTTAGTATCCTCTTTCAAAGTTGCATATCCAAAAGCTTCAATCATTGTCATAGCTTCATTATCACTCACCATCTCCCACACCTTTGATCATAATTACATTTGTCATCCTTATAACCCAAAAATCCCAAAAACATAGTGTAGTTGCATAGTAATCTTGCATTGTCATTCCTAGTTTGTGTCCATTCCCAAAACTTACAAGTCTTATATGGTTGAAACAAGGTCCCAAAGAAAACGCAAGGAAGTGGATTCCTGAAATCACCTCAACAACAATCCCACTATCACAATGAGGTTTGGATCATCCTCCAATGAAATACCTGAGTCACACTCTCATGTAGCAAATCCTTTTGAAAATCTTACTTTACATGAGGCAGACCAAGGAGTGACACAACAAGAAATAGATGAAGCCGCCCAATATCCTAGGCTATTGTGTATTGTAGATGAAATGATAGTTGCAGACCCACAAACCTATCTCATGTGACTTTTACAAAATGGATCCAAACTCCCTCTGGGTATTGACATAAACATGATTGTAGGATCGTCTTCAAACAATGAGACACAAAGTCAAGGTCATGCAACATCTTCAACTAGTCACACCAATCCAAGACAAGAGCACACTGACATACCATTTGGGGAAACTTCACATGACACAACAACCATCAATATACCTCCACCATTTGGAGCAAACAATATAATCCCATGTCTCAACCAATGAACTTTGCAAATCCATTTGCTTCAATGCCATTTCAAACTGCTACCCCATCAACCAACACAATCCCTATAGGTCAAAACATGAATTCACATGGATCAAAATGAGCATGAAGGATACATATAGTGACTCCACAAACACAATCACAAGGGACTAATACCATACCAAATACAAACATGAATTTTGGGTCTCAACCAAACAACAACTTGAATCATCAAAACATAGACCCACCTTATCAAAAAAATAATGTGTCTCATCAAAACACTAACCAAGGTGCTAGTTCATCTTATCAAAATACTCATTCAAACCCCATGCAACAACAAGTAGAACCAAACCCTCACCCACTTCAATACCAAAAAAATACAAGTATCCCATCTCATTTTCAATACACCAACGCAAATCCAAATACCACTTGCATACAAAACATCCAAAATCAAAACTTGTCTTCATCACATAATTACCTTAACACAAACACCAACCCTCTTGTTGCAAACATGGGATTTCAAAACATGACTTCAAACATGGGTAATCCATATCACAACACACTTGCAAACGCTGTAGACACATATATTTTCTTCATAAATGAAATAGCACAAAATTAATGAGTATTTTTAATATTAATTATACTATTAATTTTTTGTGATTTTCGATAGATTTTATTTGGTTGGTTTTATGTTTTAGTAGTCATTTTTAATGTTAGAGAAACAAGTCATAAAGTGCATTGATGGCTTAGTTGTAGAACACCCTCTGTGGAAATTCTAGCACACAAAATGCACTCATTAGAACAACAATTCTCCAACATGCAAGTATCCACTACAAAGAAGGCTTACTCCATGGAAGATTTATACCCATATCCTTTTGATAGGACTATTTACATGCCTCCTTTTCCTCAAAACTACAATGTCCCAAACTTCAACAAGTACAGAGGAAAAGGGAGTCCCATAGAACATGTGTGAGAATTCCATACCGCATGTCTAGAACTTACATTCAATCAAACATATCTAATGAGATTGTTCCCACGAAGCCTCGTGGGTCAAGCACTCGAATGGTTTGCACATCTTCCCCCAAGGATAAGAACATGGACTGAATTAGTAGACAAATTCATAGCCCACTTCTCCTATAACATTGAGATTGATGTGAATGGCACAACATTATGTCATACAAAACAAGACGATGGAGAAACATGTTGGCAACTTGGAAAAAATCATTGGAGACACTGTTGGTATGAGTTGGATTGGCACGATATTTGATAGTATTTTCATTGATGGCAACAAGAGTTCAACAAGGTTGCAACAAAATTTTTGGTTCGGCAAGAAGACTTAATGATTATTGGCTAAGTGTTGACAGAGTATAGATAGACAGTGTTGTGATCAGAAGTGGTCCGTAGTTGAAGATCTAGTCTTGCAGATCTGGTAAGATGTTTCTAACTCTTAGTTGATCCTAAATCGAGAGTTTCATCTTTTGATCATCTCCGGAAGTATAGTATCAAGTAGCACAAGTTCGGCATAGCAAAGAACAATCTTGAGCAGAGCAGAACACTTGTTTGATTTGGTCCACATTCCTCTAATAATAGGTATTTCCTCCCGCGGTTTTGAGGTGTTGTAAACAAATGTCTAAAGTCTCTAAATCCAAAGTTTCAGAGCTTGAAGTCCACCGGTAAGGCAGTTATGAGCATCTAAGTATCGTTACACACTTAGACAGTGTTTGACAGTGACACATTGCAACTTCTGATGGTCTGCATTTCACCACATGATCATATTATGCTATGTGATTCTGAAGGTAAGCTTGGGGATGTCTAAAGAGTCTTATCTATGAGTTTGAGCAAGTTTTGTGGTCCACATAGAAAGTTATGTTCTGACAGTTAGAATGAACCTGTGATAGTTTGTTTATGATGTCGACCTGATACTTTGATCTGTGTACGGTAAAATCTATTGATTAGATTCATGTTCTAAGTGGTTATATAGTTTGGGCTGACATGTGAGAAGGTGTTTCAAGTGTTAAACTGGTTTGTAAAGTATTTTGGTGAAAGGATTAGGCCAACAAACTACACAAGGCATAACTACATGCTTCATCTTTGTAGGCTAACCTAATTTGAAGATTGCAAATGTTGTGGATATATATATGAGATCCATTTCAATGTGTGAATGATGAATGCGTGAATATGAATGTGTATGTGTACAACATGCGAAGCTTTGTGATTTTGCAAGGGTGACAAGTGTAGAAGAAGAGAGATCTTATTTTCATGTAAGAGCAGAGCAGTGTAAATAGAGTAGTTCAGAATGAAAAGTTTTGAGACAGTTTTCTAAGCATCATTAGAGCTGTATCCATGCATTTGTAGATGCAATTTTAGTAGTTCATTTTGGCAGTGAGTCACCCTTCCTTCTCTTTCTTTTCTTATGGAAGTGAGCCTGTATGCAGTGAGCATCCTTTTGGACAGTGAGTCCTTAGGGCAGTGAGCCTCCTTGTAATTTAGTATTGTTACTACATAATATATTGTGAGCTAACACTCACCGTGGTTTTTCCCTTTTTGGGGTTTCCATGTAAAAATATTGGTGTTAATGTGCTATGGTTTATGGTTGTGTTTTCTATGCTTAACTTTCTTTATTGTTATTGAATGTGGCAAATGGATTAATGGTTTAATAAGTGAATGGTTTAATAGAATACTGATTCTCCCCCCTCTTAGTATTCTAGGTGTTCAACAATTGGTATCAGAGCCTGGATCCTTGGAAGAAGTTTAATAGCTTGAGGAAGATCTTGGAGATTGAACACATGGCCGGTCGAAGGTATCCTACTCCTCCTAAAGAAATTCATTCAACTGGAATTACAGAAGAAGAGTGCATATATGTCAATGAAGAAGAATTGAAATTTGCTCTTGAAGATCTTGAAAGGACTGAAGAGGAAAATAGGGATCTGAAAGAAAGTGTCAAGGAAGCAAATGAGTGCATCAGGAAGTTGAGGGAGCAAGTCAAGAAGTTTAAAGAAAAGCATAAAGAAGTTAGTGAACAATTGAGATCAACAAATGAAATCTTGGATGATCTGAAAGCAAATTGAAGATAAGGCAAAAGCAGAAGAAGACCTAAATCAATTGGTGAAAATCAAATCAGAATAATGTGTAAAGCTTGAAATAGGAGTTGTGAACCTGAAGTCAGATTTGGAGAAGGAAAAGAGTTATGAAGAAAAGTTCAAGATAAGTTCTACAAAACTTGATGAGATGCTTGCTAGCCAGAAGAACTTTGATGACAACGAAGGCTTGGGATTTGAGAAAGGTGAAAGTTCTAAAATAGGTCAAGAAATGAATGCTGAGATCAAGAAGGACGAAGGGAAGCATATCTGGAACCAAAGGAATGGACCTAGAAAACCACCGGTTAGGCAACCAACTACTCAAAGGTACCCATATTTCAATGGTTATTGTAATTCATGCAATAAGTTTGGTCATAAAGCTACTCAATGTAGGAGCAGAGTGAATCAAAACATTCCATCTTTCTCTAGTCAATGCTTTACTTGCAAGAAAGTTGGTCATAGAGCTAGTGAATGTAAAAGTTATAACAATGGAAGGAATGCTTAATCTTTCAATGGTAACTACTTTGCATGCAAGAGAGTTGGTCATAGAGCTAGTGAATGTAGAAGTCAACTTAGGAGTGGCTATAATAATGGAAGGAATGCCCAATCTTTCAATGGTAACTACTTTACATGCAATAGATTTGGACATAAGGCTAACCAATATAGATCAAGGATGATAGAAGGAACAATGGTCAGAGAAATGTTGTATGCTTCAATTGCAACAGGCTTGGACATATTGCAAGGTTCTGCAAAAGCAAGAACATGAAGAAGGATAATTAGGAAGAGATGAAGAAACTGGTACAAAAGGTGGATCCAACATAAATCAAGAAGGAGATGAACAAGATGTGGGTTAAGAAGGAATTTATTGAAGCCAAGAATGAGTTTGTGCTAGACTCTGGTGCAGACACTTCCTCCGAGAAGTGAATTGGGAGCTCTAGATTAGGGGGAGCTTTAATGAAATATCTTGTTCCCCTAGCCAAAAAAGTGGTGCTGACATCCAACATGAAGATATGAGTTGTAAGGCAGTATAACAAATCTCTTGAAGAAAATTTTGGTAGAAAAGAATCTAATGCGAGAGATTGTGGAGAAATTAATGTCAACTGTGAGTGACAGAGAAAGTGTTTAGAAGATTTTTGGAAACGAGCATTTATGGTGATTAATTTGTGATGAAAAGGGTTTATAAGCAATCTCATTCAAAGGAAACTTACATTGCACTCAAATTCTCAAGCAACCAAGGAGATTTGAGCAACGAAGCTAAAGCGAATTTAAGCGTTTAGCATGAAGAAACCCTAACCGAAAAGTGAAGAACAAGATATTTACAGTCATCCCCCTAAGAAAAGAATTTCATTGAGCAGTAAGAATGTCTACTTCACAAGTAATTGAGATCATTGAAAGGCCTTGACCCAAATTTAAGAAGCATCCATTTAAATCCCTAGAAACAGATCCTGATGGTGCATTTTCAGAAGTGCCCTATGGTGTAATGCATAATGAGGATATTAGGGCTTACATTCATGAAAATATGAAGGAATATGATCATGTAAAGTTAGGGCAATTGTATTTGAATGAGTTGATGGATGACAAATTTGAATTGAACGAAGAATTTAGTGCTCTGCATGAGAAGAAATTGGACACATGGATCAATTTTCCCATTTTCTCTGAAGATACTTGGGTTAGGTATGCCCTAAGAAGAATCCATGATGAATTCTTTTGGCTGAATATGCTTCATACGATAACCAAAGATACCATTGAGGTAGTTACATGTATGTGTTCCTCTGGAATAGTTTCAACGCTTAAATATGTAAAGAATGACACAGTGATGAAGCTAACTGGTGCCAAATTTGACAAGAGGGCGTTAACTGTCAATGATATAGAGGATCCGACAGTCAGATTTTCCTCTATGGTGATTGGATATAAGGTGTATTTCTCCAATAGAGAGAATTCTATTTCAACTACTGCCATCTACACTACATATGAGATTGGTGCAGGAGCACCTAACACAAGGTGGCCTCCATGAGGCATTTAAATTCATGTTTGTTTAGAAGATCAGGTTTTGTGTTGTAATAAGGTCTACTAACCAATGCATGTCATTTCTGTTTGTATCTAGACTTAGAACAAACTTTGTAAGTCCCAAGTAATTTAGGGTGCATCGTTATTGGTAAGACGGTTGGTCTCCCAGCCGCTTGGAGACGATTAGTTTTCTCCCATCCGCTTGGAATTGTTCTTTCAACCGCTTGGAATAGGGTTGGTGTTCCTCTGGCGAGTTTATAAAACTAGGGAAATGAACATAATTAAGCATTGTAATTTTTGTAATCAGATTGAAGAAGAGCTAAATGTAGTCGTGCATTGTGTTAAGGAGAAATCGTACTATTCTGTGTTGTCAATTTGTTTTCGTTCTCTGTAATTACAAACTGCATAGCTATAGATTTCTTTTCCTTTTTGTAATTCTATTGTTGCAAAATGTCAATGTGAAGCATTCCACTAGTGAGATTTCTGTCGAAATCAGTGGAATGGCTTCATTGTATCATATTCGTTTATTTTCTATGTTGTTTCATTATTCGGCGGTGCAGAGGATTCGGATAGTGCAAGGTGCATAGTAGGTTGACCTAACATCTCCATGTGCTATGGTTTGGATCGGAGGAGTTGGAGCTGTTATCGGTGAGACAGAGGCCATTGACGAAACATTCCTCGCTCAGAGCGATGAGGATAGTCTGGCCGAAGGGAGGTTCGAGCCACTGAACGGAAGTCCAGGCCTAAGATTCAGATTGGGGTGACAAAGCACATCGGCCAGAAGTTGTGTCTGCTTGCCGACGAGTAGGGTCTCACTGAAGATAACGCATATCGGCATATCAAGAGAACAAACAAGGAGTTCGCCGATGATCTAGGTCTTGCAGATGAGTGTGGGGAATGTATATTGAGAATGTATCTTTCGTCGGATACAAACGGTGACCGGTCGTAATGGAGAATCAGGGTATAGAAACTTTAGTCCACCGGTAGTAGCAAGTCACACCAAGCATATACTAAGTTGGTGTATTAGCGTATCGGCAATAGGTTGTAAGTGTTCGCCAATGGTAAAGGTCACAGCGAAGAGATTCTGGCGACGGTTAAATTGACTGTCAGCCTGAGCGAAGAGGGAGTAAGTCTTACCATATCAGGCTCCCCATCATATTGGTATTGGAGCTAGCAAAAGCTCTAGGCAGAGGTGTTGTGTATTTGATTTCTATCACTGAGAAGGTAGGCGAAGAGTTGAAGCAAAATGTTTGGTTGGTGACCATTTTGAAATCAGAGATCATAGAAGGTATTTTGAAGGCTGACAGTAGTTGTTAGACTGTTGCAGATGCTCATACCATCTAGTTGTGAGAAGGAATAGTACTCCTGTAGTGTGTGGGCAGACGATGATGAGGACTGTCAAGACCATTCACCAATAGAGGTTTGGCTAGAAGAGGGTGCAGAGTGAGGCCACTGAGAGAGAAAGTGGTAGTGCATCTCCAGGATCTACTCTTGGACGAGAGGAATGGGTCTGTGAAGCAACGTGTAGGATGGACAGCTGATTGAGCATTGTGTTGTAGTTGAATTGAGGATTTACAGAAGTGTTGGCGTTGTCTGTGAATGTTTATGTCAGATAGAGAGAGCGAAGGAGAGGCTAGCGATATGCCTCCAAAGGGGATGACCACCGAAGTGGTCAAGAAATTTCAAGAGATGGAAGAGATGATCAAAACTGGAGTCAGGGAAGCACTCCAAGCAGAATTGAAGGCAATGAAGATAGGAAAAAGGATAGAGGAAGGTTCAGATGAAGAAGAAGAGAAAGAGGAAGCAGAAGAGGAACAAGAAGAGGCAAAGATACCAGTTGAACAAAAGCAATTCCTGGAAGCCATTAAGGCAATTGGCAAGGACTCTTTAGAGGCTCGGATAGATGTCCCCATGTTTAGTGGGAAGATGAATGCTGAGGAAGTCATGAAATGGATTGAGGCTCTAAACAACTACTTCAAATACAAGGAAGTTCCTGAAAGTAAGAGGGTTAAGTTTGCAAAAACTAAACTCAAAGGTGCTGCCCTTACATGGTGGAATTACACCCAAGGAGAGAGGGTAAAGAATGGGAAAAGTATGGTCTCTTCATGGAGTAGAATACTGGAGAAGATCAAGTCCCAGTTCCTTCCATCTGACTATGAGGTGCAGATTTACAGGAAAATGCAGAACCTTAAGCAAAAAGATATGGATGTGGCTACTTACACCGAGGAGTTTCACAAATACACTCTTCATTGTGGGTACATGGAGGATGAAAAAGCCAAGGTAGAAAGGTATCTAAATGGTCTAAGGATCAATATTCAAGATGAGATAAGTTTGTTTACCCCTGAAACCGTGGAAAAATGCTTTCAAGTAGCATTAAGAGCTGAAGAGAAGCTGAAGAGGAAAGGTGAGCAGCAAAGTAAAGGAAGAGGTGACATAAATTTTAGAGGCAGTTTTGGAGGAAGAAGTCCTAACCAGAGGCCTAGTGGTGAGTCTAGCCAAGAAGAGCAAGTTGGAGACTCAAGTAGCAGAGGAGGCTACCGAGGAAGAAGGCCAAATGAAAGAGGTGGGACAAATGGATCAGACAAAGGATCCAAGTTCTCCAACATGAGATGCTATAATTGTAATTAGATAGGGCATCCGGCTTATAAGTGTCCAAAGAAGGCCTCAACTTCTCATGGTAATGAGAGAAAAACCACATTGACTCAAGAGGATGCAGGGAGTGTAACATCTCCTAAAGTGAATTTGACATCAGAAGTGGGAGAAAATCTGATGATCAAGAGGACACTGCTCCAAGAACCAGTGCAGACTGAACCATCACAAAGGAGAGCACTTTTCAAGATCAATTGCAAAAGCAAGGGTAAAATATGCAAGGTAGTCATAGATTCTGGTTCAACAGATAATATGGTGTCTAGGGAAATGGTGGATAAATTAAACATAAAAAGGATTCCTCATCAAACTCCTTATAGAGCATCTTGGGTAAGTGATAGCCAATCACTTTTGGTAGATGAACATGCATATGTTGATTTTCAGATTGGAGAATATAAGGATAGAATTTTATGTGACATTTTGCCCATGGAGTGTTGTCACCTACTTTTAGGTAGGCCCTGACAATTTGATAGGCAAGCATTATATGATGGATATGCTAACACATACACCATCAAGAAGGATGGAAAGACTTTTGTGATGACACCATTGCAAGAGGGTGCTGCAACACAGCAGGCAGCCAAGATCATTTCGGTGGGTCAGAAAGAGTTTGTGAAGATGCATGAAGAAGAGACAAGGAAAGTTGAGGATACCTCACGGAGTGAGGTTACCAAAGACCACAGTTTGAAGGTGATTTATGTTTTGAATGGTGGAGATCAGATGGTAATGTCTGAGATGGATCAGACGAAGGTCAAAGAGCAAGTATGCAAGCAGCCACAAGTTGATTGGAAAGAAGAGGATGCTATCATAGTAGGGGCCATTGTTTGTCCTCTAGAGCCAACAAGAGTTGGAAGGAAAACATATTCTACCATTGCAGTAGTACAAGATGCATCAAACACGGTTTTGAATGTAGGTGTTTAGGCAGATATGACAATAAGCAATCATGGCGTACAACATCCATGTTTGGTCGCAAGCACTCACTCATGGCAAGGTGTGAGTAGATCCTACAATGCTAGGCATGAATTTTTGATTCCATGGAAGCAAGTTGCAGTCCAGCGATCGTGGGGAAGGCATGATGCAGCGAAGGATGACGGTGGTGCAAGACACAGACTCAACTCATGGGACATGAGTTCTTTTCTAGGTGGGGTGTATGGTGCAGGAGCACCTAACACAAGGTGGCCTCCATGAGGCATTTAAATTCATGTTTGTTTAGAAGATCAGGTTTTGTGTTGTAATAAGGTCTATCTGACCAATGCATGTCATTTCTATTTATATCTAGACTTAGAACAAACTTTGTAAGTCCCAAGTAATTTAGGGTGCATTGTTATTAGTAAGACGGTTGGTCTCCCAGCTGCTTAGAGACGGTTAGTTTTCTCCCAGCCGCTTGGAATCGTTCTCCCAGCTGCTTGAAATAGGGTTGGCGTTCCTCTGGCGAGTTTATAAAACTAGGGAAGTGAACAGAATTAAGCATTGTAATTGTTGTAATCAGATCGAAGAAGAGTTGAATGTAGTCGTGCATTGTGTTAAGGAGAAATCATACTATTCTGTGTTGTCAATTTGTTTCCGTTCTTTGTAATTACAAACTGCATAGTTGTAGATTTCTTTTCCTTTCTGTAATTCCGTTATTGCAAAATGTCGATGTGAAGCATTCCACTGGTGAGATTTTTGTCGAAATCAATGGAATGGCTTCGTTGTATCATATTCGTTTGTTTCTTGTGTTGTTTCATTATTCAGCGGTGTAGAGGATCCGGACAGTGCGAGGTGCACAGTAGGTTGACCTAGCATCTCCATGTGCTAGGGTTTGGATCAGAGGAGTTGGATCTGTTATCGGTGAGATAGAGGCCATCGACAAAACATTCCTCGCTCAGAGCGACGAGGATAGTTTGGCTGAAGGGAGGTTCGATCCGCTGAACGGAAGTCGTGGCCTAAGATTCAGATCAGGGTGACAAAGCACATCGGCCATAAGTTGTGCGTGCTTGCCAACAAGTAGGGCTCACCAAAGATAACGCATATCGGCATATCAGGAGAACAAACAAGGAGTTTGCTGATGATCTAGGTCTTGCCGATGAGTGTGGGGAATGTATATTGAGAATGTATCTTCTGTCGGATACAAACGGTGACCGGTCGTAACAGAGAATTAGGGTATAGAAACTTTAGTCCATTGGTAGTAGCAAGTCACGCCAAGCATATACTAAGTTGGTGTATCGACGTATCGACAACAGGTTGTAAGTGTTCACTGATGGTAAAGGTCACAGCGAAGAGAGTTTGGCAACAGTTAAATTGACTGTCGGCCTGAGCAAAGAGGGAGTAAGTCTTACCATATGAGGCTCCCCATCAGAGATGGTGAAGAATAATGTTGATTATGATTTGTGTGAGTTGCTCTGACAATAGTTGATGGAGAACCTGAAAAGAACCAAAGACACCAAGTACCCATTCAAATATGGTACTCTAGTCATCTGTTTGCTATTCTATTTTCGGAAGGAATTACTAGGTATGAGTAATATTGTTTGGTTCAGTCATTCCCCTGTAGCAGTATAAATCAGGAACCATTTGCAAAATATTGGAGATAATAATGCTCAAAGTGCAGCTTTGTGGGGATACTTCAAAGTATTCCAGAACAAAATGCAGGATAGGGTTAGACTCCCTAGAAAGGTAGTTGAGAAGTATAAAGATGACATTGTTTTTATGGTGACCAAAGATCAATGCCTCATGGAGGCAGTGGAACCAAGAACAGTGTGGGTTCCAACAATTGGATATGAAGTCACATAAGACATCTTGACTGGTTTGGTAGATTTGATGTTGAGCAAACCAAAGGATCCTAAGGAGGAAAGATTTGAGACTTTTGAAGAAAAGTCTCTCAAAGTGCATATGGAACAAAGAGAACCCAAGATCAAAAGAAATGTAAGAAAATGGGTAGATGATTATGAAAAGAGAAAAGGATTCACAAAGGAATAGATAGATGAAGCCAGAGCCAAGGCACATGCCTCTCAAGATGCAAAGGCTCCAGAAGAGAAAACTAAACAAGAAAAGGCTCCAGAAAGGCATGAAGTACAGACTGAGCAAGAAAAACCTACTTCTAGCACAATAAGAAGAACAAGAGCCTCCTCTTCTGCTACATCTACCTCTGGGAGATCTGGACCCTTTCTCACTGCTAGTATTGAGAAAGAATTGCCTAAAAAGAAGCCTGTTGAGAAGAAGCATAAAAGAAAGAAAACAAAGGCCACCAAGAGAGTGTATGTGAGCCTTGGTGGTGGTGAAGAAGAAGAAGATATAGAAACTGATGAAGAGATAAAAGCAAAGATGACAAAAATAGATGAAGCCACTATAGGCAAAGAAGTGAAGTTCTCCATAAAAGATAAAGGCAAGAAGAAGAACAAGAAAATTGAAACTAAGAAAGATGAGGCTACAATGTCTCTGGAAGCTATAGTTAATGTAATGGCTGAGCATGGGAACTTGAATCCAATTGCTGATACATATGATGAATGCTCAGATGCTGACAAGGAAACAATTGGAGCAGCTGTGGTAAGATTCTTAGATATGTTTAATAAGGCATTGATTGAAGTTATAGATGACTTACCGAAAAGTTTAGCTAGCATCTTAACTGCAAGAAAAGAAGGGGCTATGGCCAAAGATGCTGAGTTGAAGGAATATATTTTGATGAAACTGTGTCCAAGTCTCACCAGTGAAGAAAAGGTCAAAGTCACTAAGAAGCTCAATGAAGAATTTAGAACCAAGAAGAGAATCAATACTCTAATGTCTGGAAGAAACTAGTGAAAGAGACTAAGGAGAAAACTCTGAGTGTACTTCATGAACTTCACATCCCAACCATGACAGATACAGATGAAGAAGAACAAAATGTTGATTCTAATGTAGTTCCAGGTGTAAATGTTGAACAAAGTGAATCAAAATGAAATAACACCTCCGGTGAACACAGGAAAGGATGAAGAAATGAAAGAGCCTGTGGGAGAGAAGAACACTGAGGAAGTAAAAGTGACATCTAAGGCAAGAGCCTCTAAAAGTCAAGATGAGCAGAGAAAAGAAGCAAATGAGTAGATGGTTGATGACTCAGCTTTGGAAATAGATGGAAATGAACAAGAGCTCATTCAAGAAGACCCTCTAGAGAGACATGATGCTCAAGTGTCTCATGATGAAGGTGAAAGAGACACTGTTGAAGAAGATTCAGTTGACTCTCTAAGAGAGTTTTTGAAAAAAAAAGAAACTTAGTTTTTGTCTTTACCTGAGTTATTACAAGGACCAATAAACCTAGCCACAATGTCTCCATTACAAAAACTGAAGCTTGGGACAATTTTTCAAGAAACATCTGAAGAAGAAATATTGAAGTCTCACATGGAGGACAGTGAGCTTATGGGAGAAGCTATGGCAATCTTTGAGAAGATCATGCTTGGTGTAAAGAAAGACACCTCCTTGACTCCTGCGGTACAAATGAAGAAGCTTATGGAGTCAATCAATTCTCATTTTGAGTCCCTTGAACAAGTAGCTGAAAAGAAGGCAAGGGCTAAGATTGACAGTAAAGGTTAGTTGAGCTCAATGATAAATACTCTCAAGACAAAATTTTGCTAGATAAGAGTATAGAATATGCACAAATGACCATCAAAGAAGCTAGTGAAATGTACCAATTTTGTCTAAGCTGGCCTAAGAAAATGAAGGAGCTAAAAGAGAAAATAGATGGATGGGAAGCACAACTGATGAAGATCTCCAGAACTTATGATCCGATGAAGGATGCTATTGGAAATCAAAGGGCAGTAGTTGAAACTATTCATTCTGACATACACAAGTTGCAAACCTAAAAGGAGGTTATAAAACATAGAGTGAGTTAGCTCCGGGAGATTGTAAGTTTTAAGATTGCATCCATGACAAGACTTGTAGCAGCAACAGATAAGACAAGGCAAATCACTGAAGCCCCTTCTACTGTGAAGAAGGCAGAAGAGTTAGTGTCCCAAATCAATTTTGAGTGATGCCAAGGTCAGATGGGACAAAGATGTAGTTCAACTGAAGAAGATCTACAAAGATATCCTCCCTGCAAGTCAGTAAGGTATTTGACTTCACATGTATATATGTGGATAGTACAAATAGTTTTGGAGTTTTGGTGTACATAGAAATCTATCACTTGTACATATTTATGTATCATACACCTTTGCCATTGATGTAAAAGGGGAAGAGTGAAGCATGTAAAAACATAAAAAAGAAAAATAACTAAAAAATAGAGGAGAGATGCATGCAGTTAGGGGGAGTAGTGTGTAAAAAGTAGGAGGGAGCATTGTGATGGTTTTTCACATCAATGCCAAAGGGGGAGATTGTTGGCAACTTGGAAAACATAATTAGAGACACTGCTGGTATGAGTTGGATTGACAAGATGTTTGATAGTATTGTCATTGATGGGAATAAGAGTTCAACAAGGTTGCAACAAAGTTTTTGGTCCAGCAAGAAGACTTAATGATTATTGGCTAAGTGTTGGCAGAGTACAAATAGACAGTGTTGTGATCAACAATGGTTCATAGTTGAAGATCTAGTCTTGCAGATCTGGTAAGATGTTTCTAACTATTAGTTGATCCTAAATCCAGGGTTTCATCTTCTAATCATCTCCAGAAGTATAATATCAAGTAGTACAAGTTTGGCATAGCAGAGAACAACCTTGAGCAGAGCAGAACACCTGTTTGATTTGGTCTGCATTCCTCTGGTAATAGGTGTTTCCTCATGTAGTTTTGAGGTGTTGTAAACACATGTCTGAAGTCTCTAAATCCAAAGTTGTAGAGCTTGAAGTCCACCGGTAAGGTAGTTATGAGCATCTAAGTATTGCTACACACTTAGACAGTGTTTGACAGTGACACAGTGCAACTTCTAATGGTCCACACTTCACCGGATGATCATATTATGCTATGCGGTTCTGAAGGTAAGCTTGGGGATGTCTAAATATTCTTAGCTATGATTTTGAGAAAGTTTTGTGGTTTGCATTGAAAGTTATGTTTTGACAGTTAGAATGAACCTGTGATAGTTTGTGTATGAGGCTGACTTGATACTTTGATCTGTGTGCAGTAAAATCTATTGATTAGATTCATGTTCTAAGTGGTTATACAGTTTAGGCTAACATGTGAGAAGGTGTTTCAAGTGTTGAATTGGTTCATAAAGTATTTTGGTGAAAGGATTAGGCTGAAAAACTACACAAGGCATAACTACACGCTTCATCTTTGTAGGCTGACCTAATTTGAAGATTGCAAATGTTGCGGATATATATGAGATCCATTTCGATGTTTGAATGACGAATGAGAAAATATAAATGTGTATGTGTGCAACATGCGAAGCTTTGTGATTTTGTAAGGGTGACAAGTGCAAAAGAAGAGAGATCTTATTTTCATGTAAGAGCAGAGAATTGTAAACAGAGTAGTTCAGGATGAAGAGTTTTGAGACAGTTTCCTAAGCATCATTGGAGCTGTATCCATGCATTTGCAGATTCAATTTTAGCAGTTCATTTTGGTAGTGAGCCACCCTTCCTTCTCTTTCTTTTCTTATGGAAGTGAGCTTGTATGCAATGAGCATCCTTTTGGACAGTGAGTCCTTAGGGAAGTCAGCCTCCTTGTAATTCAATATTGTTACTACATAATATATTGTGAGCTAACACTCATCATGGTTTTTTGCTTTTTAGGATTTCCACGTAAAAATCCTGGTGTTCATGTGCTATGGTTTATGGTTGTGCTTTCTATGCTTAACTTGCTTTATTGTTAATGAATGTGGCAAATGGATTAATGGTTTAATAAGTGACTGGTTTAATAGAATATTGATTCACCCCCCTCTTAGTATTCTGGGTGTTCAACAAAACATTCCTCTCTTTCTTCCAAAGATGGAGGAGCATGGCTAGCAAATGTCCATGTCACATACTTGAAAATCAAATGGTCCCAATCTTTGTGTAAAATCTAAGCACGAAACTAATGCACCAATTGTAAATTCATGGTTGCACTACCTTTGGGGATGTTGTTGAAAAGGGGATTTCCATTGATAAAGCTCTTATCGCCAAAGGAATGATCAAAATCTTTAACAAGAATCAAAACAATCAAAACACTTCCTATGACAAGAACAAATTTTGGCCTAGGAACAAGAATGTCACAAATGATGGGGTAGTTGACATGAAAGCAATAAACAAGGCTAGCCCTATTCTCACTCTCAAGACACCAACTATATCAAACAATCCACCACCTATTCAACAACACGCAACCAATGCGATCCAAAATAACCAATGACGAGCTCCCTCGAGAAACAATCCTCCAAGATGAAATTATACACCCTTGTCAGAACCTATTGAGTCAATTCTAAAGAATTTATTGCAATCAAACCTTATCCAACTCCCAGAAGTCAAACAATATGATCCAACCTTCAAACCTCCTTCGTGGAATGACAATGACTTTTGTGAATATCATCGGATAAAAGGACACAAGACATCAACCTGTTACAAGTTGAAAAACACAATCCAAGACCTTATTGAACAAGGTGACATAGTACTAGATTGTCCACAAGGGTCCTCCAATGTCGATCATACCATTTTCAAAAATCCTTTACAAGACCACAGGTTTTGGAACTAAGACAAATGGCCAATCCAACTATAAACATGTTGTCTACGAGTACACTATCAATAACATCTGAGCATATGATAATAATGTCTCCATGATTACCATCAAATCTCGTCCTGAGTGTGCCATTACCACTCAAAGACCTAAGTTGACCTTTAAAAGTGCTCCATCCGATCCCTAGCCAAAGTCCCAATACAATCTCTTAGACCTCCTAAAGAAGACCCCTGCACAAATATCCATCTTTGAGTTGCTTCGTCTATCTCCTGAGCACAAGGCCATCTTGGATAAAGCCTTGCTAGAATCGTCCATCCCTACGGACCTCAATGTTAATCAATTCCAAGCCATGGTAGGATACTTAGCTACCACCAATCATGTTACATTCACTAAGCATGGCCTACCTTCACATAGACGCAACCATAATGATCCCTTGCACCTTGAAGTTTTCATCAATAATCATAAGATTAGACGAGTCTTGGTAGATGGTGGAGTTGGATTGAACATATGCCCTTTGAAATTGGTCATGACACTGGGATACTCTGAGGCTTGTGTAGATCCATCTAAGAAAATTGTTATAAAGGCCCATGATGATGTAGAACGCTCTTCTAAGGGTGTGATCTCACTTTCGGTGAGAGTTGAGCCTGCTACTCTAGATACCCTATTTCAAGACTTGGATCTGGACCTCCCTTATAACCTCATCCTTGGTCACCCATGGATTCATGCCATGAAGGTCGTGTCATCCACCTACCATCAATGTATCAAATTTCCCTATAACGGCACATAAATCACCATAGCCGACGATCCTGATGCTTTTCGATATTGTAGCTACTTAAGAGAAACACCTAAACATCAAGTTCCTGTTAACAAGGGAATTTCACCATCCATTTCATCTCATTATATTGATCCTTCCACACTATCAAAATCCACCACTACATTCATTCCACCTTTCAAATCCAACATCCAGATCCATGATGTGGGATGTGGAGAATACAACATGGAGAGTTCATATTGCATTGGTAAGCTACCAATGTCACCTAAGTCTCATGGAAAACCAAGCCCAATCAAACCTATAATACTATTTTTGCTGCCCCCACCACTTTCACTAAGTGGGGCAAATTAAACAAGGAAGACATAGATGATGATGTCTCTACATGGATCTATAGGGATGAAGAAGAAGTAGAACCTGTGCAACTACCAGTTGAGCAATATGGGAAGGGTTACAAATTTGTAAAGCAACAAGGTTATGACGGACATGGTGGAATTTCTCCGCATAAGAATGGAAGGACAAAACCCATACAACTAAGCAGGCTACCTAAGAACAAAGGGTTAGGGTATGCATCATTAGGAGGGAATGCTCCTCGTACTAAGTTGCTATTGGGTAAAGATGTAAGTGCTTCTGAAGACATCGAGGCATCAAATGAAAATCTTGAGACCAACCCCACTCAAACCAAACAACCTGATGGCTCTACCTGGATTAACATCTTCTAGGACCCTGATGATACAAATTGCACCCTTGGTTAAAGCAAAGTTGAAGAAGCTACTAGACGTTGGTTTCATTCGACCTATAGATTATCCAGAATGGGTCTCTAATCTTGTACATGGCACTAAGCTAAATGGTGGAATTAGAATTTATGAATACTTCAGAGATCTAAACAAAGCTTGTCCTAAAGATGACTTCTCACTACCCAACATTGATATCATAGTTGACCTAACAATGGATTACGAAATGCTTTCACTCATGGACAGGTTTTTACGATACAATCATATCAGAATAGCTGTTGAGGATCAACACAAGACAACTTTCACTTGTACTTGTGGTACTTACTTATGCAACGTCATGCCCTTCGGCCTTAAAAATGTTGGAGTGACATATCAAAGGGCCATGACAACAATCTTTCATGACTACATGCACACACTTATAGAGGATTACGTTGATGACCTGCTTACAAAGTCAATCACAAGAGACAATCATCTAGATATATTGGACAAAATTTTCACAAGATTGGAAGAGTACAAGGTTAGACTAAATCCCAAGAAATCTGTTTTGGAGTTACATCAGGCAAACTACTAGGCTACATCATATCTTGTAGAGGAATTGAAGTCAACCCTGCCAAGGTAAAAGCTATCATGGATATGCCTCCACCAACAAACCTCAAATGCTTACACAATTTACAAGGGAAGCTACAATCAATCCGAAGATTCATAGCTCAACTGGCTGATAAATGTCATCTGCTTCGTAAGGGAGTTCCAGTCATATGGCATGACTAATGTTAAGAAGCTTTTTAGTAAATCAATGATTATCTATTGTCTCCCCCAATTCTCATGTCACCAATTGATGGAAAACCTCTCATATTGTATATCTCAGCTACCTCTTCAGCATTGGGGGCACTCTTGGTGCATAATGATGAAGAAGCAAAGGAAAGAGCTATTTACTACATCAGCAGAACACTTGTAGGGTATGAGCTTAACTACAACCCTATTAAATGTGCATGTCTTACAGTGATCTTTGCCACTCAAAAGCTCTGACATTACATGTTAAATCATCAAACAAAGCTCATAGCGAAGATTGACCCTTTGAAGTACCTACTCAATAAAGCAACTCTTACAGGTCGATTGGCAAAATGGGTCATGATCCTCAGTGAGTTTGACATAGAATATGTTGATCACAAAGTAAGAAAGGGACAAGTGATAGCAGATTAGCTTGCAAATGCACCAATCACAACAGATCATCCTTTAATTTCATATTTCCCTGACGAATCCATCTTCACAGGAGAAATTTCAAACACATGGAAGCTATACTTCGATGGGTCTTGTACAAATCATGGTTCAGGGGCTGGAGTCCTCTTCATCACACCTCAAGGAGACACAATACCCAAATCATTTAGGATAGAATTTTCTTGTACAAACAACATAGATAAATATGAGGCACTGCTCATTGGACTATGCATGGCAATCAAGTGGAAAATTAAGAATATTCAAGTCTTTGGTGACTCACAGCTGGTAATCAGACAAGTCAATGATGATTACGACACAAAAGATGAAAAGCTCATGCCTTACAAGAGAATGGTTGATAGTTTCAAGCTCTACTTTGATACCATTATCTTCAACCAAATTCCTAGAATTTAGAACAAAGTGGCTGATGCAATGGCCACCATAGGATCTCTCTTGGACATTCCAAACAATGCACCTCAGTTTGAATTCTTGGTGGTATAACTTTTGATCCCCGCTTTCGATGTCCCTGAATCAGAGCCAATGTGTGAGATTATTGGTCCCAATTCCCCTTGGTATAAAGACATTTACAATTACCTCCATGACCAAATCATTCCCTCTGACCTATTCTCCAACCAACCAAAATCCTTTATCCGCCAATCCCCTAGATATGTCATCATTGGTGACACCTTTTACCGCCATAGCTTTCATAATACCCTCCTGAGATGTTTCAATTCTGAAGAAGCACAAACAACTTTACACAAAGTACATGAGGGTATATGTGGAGCTCACTCTAGTGGTCCTACCTTATCTAAGAAGATCATAAGAACTAGATACTACTTGCCCACGATGGAACACGATGCATACAATTTCATCAAGAAATGTCGGCAATGTCAAATACATGGAGATCTCATGCATGCACCTGCCCAGGAACTTCAACCACTCACATTACCGTGGCCTTTCTCTCAGTGGGGACTCAACTTGGTGGGAAAAATCCATCCTACCTCTGCCAATGGCCATAAATTCATTATCACTACAACCGAGTATTTTACAAAATGGATTGAAGCAATTCCCATGACCTCCATCACTGGCAAGCAGATAGCTAAGTTTATTCTCAATTACATCATATGCTGGTATGGTGTTCCTATTGCAAGTATGTGCTTAATCGGTGTTATCATTGATGGCAACATATGATGTGAAAAATTGCAAAAACCATCAAGATAATATTCTCCCCCTATCTCTTTACACATCTGCACTCTTTCTCTCTGAGTTTTTCATATGATTTCTCTCCCCCTTTGACATCAATGGAAAAGGGCACATACTTGCACTCTATTGCTCAATCAGTGTTGTCATTGATGTCAACATATCTTTGTTGTCATTGGTGTCAACTATATCCTATTTTTTATTTGGTTAGAAGCTTTATATGTTGAGGATATTGAGAAAATTAGCCCCTCCGGAAGAATCAGAAAGGAAACGGTGAATCACAGTACAGATAGTAAGTTGCATACTGAAGAACAATCCAGAAGACTGCTCCACATTTCTTGGAGAGTGAAGATCTTGGTCTGTGGATTGGAAGTTATTTAGAGGCATGTCTGAAGATGCTAAATCCTGAGTTTGACCCTCCGGTATGAAGAATTGAGTGAGTTACATTCACCAGAGTAAAACCTACTTTTTCTGATTATTCACTAGTGACAGGGAGAAAGTATTTTGCTCTACATCTCTCCGCATTGAAGTATTTCTTGATAACTGAGAGGGGTGGGTGAATCAGTTATCCTAATTATTTCTTCTTTTTGAACTTTCTTATTAATCAATGCAGCATTAATTCAAACAAGCAGATATTACCATGAAATGAAAAACACATGACATAGTATTTTTGACGTGGAAACCCTGTTGAGGGAGAAAACCATGGGGTGATTAACCCAAAGATTATTCTCTGTTAGAAGAATAAGGAATTACAAAATGGCACTTGCCAATTAGGGCTCACTGCCCGAGCACACTGCTCACAAAGGAGGCACACTACCTACAAGGAGACACACTGTCTACAAAAGAATGTTTATACAATACTTGAACTGATTGGAAGCATCCACATATGCTGGAGTTTAGTTCCGGTTAGGCTCAGTACACTAATCTGCTGCACTTCATCTTTCCTCTTCTCTTTATTCTGCTTTTCTTTCACATACCGGATCTTTCTTACTGCTTCTATTATGCTCTACTCTTGTTCGCATATCACATCACTCCACAACACTTCTCATAACTAAATCCATCCTATATATATATCCGCACAAGTGATTTCATTATCTTTCTAGTCGGTACCCAGAACAGTCTATCTTCTCACAAACTCTGTTCTGTCAACTGAATCCTTGCACATCAAGTAATGCAGATCAAGCATATACTTGTAGATATCATTAATCATCGGCCAAACATGATTCATGCCTTCACAACTTTTACCATCAATAGTAACACATCCAGAAAATAGTCTGATGTTCTGTCAGTCAGTTCTTCCTCTGTTCACATTGTCACTCAGGAATCCGGTACTCAACTATTCATATCTTTTTCCTTGTCCATCACCGGAGGCTAAATCCTTGGAATATACCACTCAAGGTAGTCCTCTTGACTTCCCCAGATCCGCACTGCACCAAGATACTTCCTCTGAGAGATCCAGACCTGTCTGTCGGACCTTGCCACATGCTCTGTTCTTGTTCACCAGACCACAATAACGTTCATTCTGACTTCCGGTAGAGACACACCATGACTTGCGGATATGTGGGATGACCTTTGTTGCCATCAATGACAACAACCATGGATCCATATAGTGTCTCTTGCCAACAATCTCCCCCTTTGGCATTGATGGCAACACTTAGTGAAAAATGACTAAGTGTTTACACTATGCTCCCCCTTGGCTGATGCTCTGTCTTTATATACATTTTTCAGAGCTCCCCCTTAGTTGGATTCCTCATTTTTCACTGCTCCTCACTCCCCCTTTGACATCAATGGCAAAGGGTAGGGTCCGCATACCAAAATTTTCAAAAATTTTACTATACTTGGTTGTATATTACATATTCACATAAACTGAAGAATATCTGCAAAGGATGTCTTCAACTGGATGAGTTCTGTAGCCCAACTTTGCTTCATTCTATCCAAAATTAAAATGTGACCACTCAACAAAAACGCAAAAGCTTTTGCCCTCTTAAGATTTGTCGGATCATTTGTGTGGGTAGTAGTCTTAGCATCACTTATGGCCTCATGCATGGTCTCTAACTTAGGGATAATAATCCTTCTAAGTTCTCCCATCCGGTTAATTATATTCTTCCTTTCCTTTTCAAAGTTCTTGATTGCATTTGTGATTGCAATAGTTTGACATTCTTGATTTACTATGGAGGAAGAGAGAGGATCAAAACTTTGAGACAAACTCAGTAGTTTGTCCTATTCCTCTTTTATTTTCTTCTCAATTTCTACTGTTGCTTTTGACCAAGAGATACAAAATTTGTAAATGTCACCGCCATCCTTAAGAGCATTTTCTAAGCTCTTTATTCCAATACTCATATTTCTCCTATCATTAGAGATTAATCCTAGTACCTCTGAGAATCTCTTATCCAAAAACTCCTTCCAGACCTTTTCTTTAGTTGATTTTTCTAGGGATTCAAAATGTGTACCAACACTGCTGACTAAGGTTTTGAGATTACCAGAAGAGGAGGCTGTGGGATCTTTCTGGACCGATGGCATAATCTTCTCAAGCACTCCGGAAGTAGCCTCTATCAACTCACAGTCTTCCATATGATACTTTAGGAGTTTTTCATTTGCCTTAGCATTTGCAAATGAAGCTATCTTCATTGTCTGCACCGGAGAGAGGGAATCAAAGTTGAATGGACCTTGTAGAAGCTCCGGTTCATCAATCTCTATTAATTCTTTGCTCAGAAATTTTTGGATAGTTTGTGCAGTGTCTCTTGCTGGAGATAGATGTTTCTTCTCTTTTGTAGTCTTGGAGCTGTCCTTTGGAATTTTCTCTCCCTCTACATTCCCACCACTGACAGTTGTGGTTTTCTCTGGTGAAGTCTTCTGTCCTTCTGCAATCTTTGCACTGTCACCTTCTTTTTCCTTCACCGCTACTCCTTTCTCTTGTAATTTCTCTTCTTCTTTGGATCCAAAGACTGTAGGGGAAACCGGAGGAGAGATGTTAGTCTGTTCAAGGGCCACTTCTTCTGGAGTAGAGGATTCCAAGTCCACATCTGTTTCTGTACCTAAGTCCTCTACAATAGGAATGTTGAACCTTTTGAATGTATTCCGGAGGATCTCTTCAGTGTCCTTGGCTACCTTGTCAGTCTCACCAAGCATAAGCTGATTCATCCTTGCTTTGCTCCTGAATTCATCCTTGCAGTCTTTGAATACCATGTTCATTGTTTTGTGATCAATTGAAGGATATAGCTGAATAGCTATCTGTTCCCTGATCTCAAGGTCTTTTGCCATGGCATTGGTCTTTCTCATTTCCAACTCCTTCTCTAGACTCTTAGGAATTAGGGAGATAATCTCAATAAAAGCTTTATTGTAAATGTTCAGATACCTGATTGTAGCTTCCTGCAGGATCTTTTGGTCAGCCTCATTGTAGTCATCATAGAATTCGGCCATTGGTTGAAGGTTTCCAACCACAGTGACTGATTTGATTACACTGTCTAGAGATAGGGTGGGCTTTTCAACAAATTTCTCTGCCATTTCTTCCTTGTCTTGGCTTGTGGAGGGTTTACCAGATCCTTTCTTCTTCTACTTCTTTATTTCCTTTACTCCCTCATCTGATTCAGTTTCCTCTTCATCTCTTTGACTTTCATAAGCCCTTGTGGCTTTTGTCTTGGATCTTTTGCCAGATGCCTGGACTTCCGGTTTTGAGCTTTTGGCTGTGGCAGGTGCAGATCTTTTTGATGATCTGGTCCGGGTGGAGGTTTCTACCGAAACACTTTCTTCACTTTTCTTTTCTGCCCTCTTCTTCTCTTTCTCATCCCCTTCCTTCTTCTTCCTGTGAGCATCAAGTGCCTCCATTGAGATCCCAAGGCCTTGTGCTATATGTTCTACTTCTTTTCTAACCTTCCTCTTGATCTCTGGTTCTCTGAGTTCAACATGGATTTTTATACTTAGTTCCTCAAATGTTCCGAACCTTTCTGCCTTTGGATCTTTAGGCTGACTTAGCATGTGTTGAACATGCAGCTCCATAATCTGTTCATCCACTTCATACCCCATGGGTATGATCCACACAGTTCTTGGTTCTACTGCCTCCATTAGGCACGGATCTATTTCTACCATAAAGCATACTGTGTCTTTGTACTTTTCAACAAGAGATTGGGGAATTCTTTCTCTTGCATGCATCATGCTTTGAAAGTTCTTGAAATATCCCCACAAGGCTGTTTTTCTTGCTTTAGCATCCCCAAGTCCATGCAAATAATCTCTGATTTGGATGGCAACTGGTCTGTCATTCTGCCATATCCATCCACTGGATCCGGGAAGCTCATTCATGTAATAAAAGAATAAACAAAGGATCAAACTACCATACTTGAAGGAGTTTTCTTGTCCTTCTTGATCTTCTGTAGATTTTCCAAAAGTTGGTTTAGAAGAAGCTCACACAAGTCATAGTTTGCATTCTCCTTTAGCATTTGATAAGCTGTGTAAATTGCAGTTCCCAGTACTAAATTTTCCCTACTGGAGTGATAGATCTTGTAACCAATTATCATAGATGCAAATTTGACATCCGGTTCAGTGATGTCTTCAATTGTCATAGCTCTCTTGTCAAATTTAGATCCGGTTGCATCACTAACTGTCTGATTTTTGACAGACTTGAGAATAGGTAATCCACCAGATGAGTGCAGACCGGTTACAGCTCTAATTGCATCTTTGGTGATCTTGAAAGGCTTGTTCAACCATAGGAAATTGTCATGCACTCTACTTAGTACATACCGGACCCATTCATCTTCCTCAAAACAGGGGAAATGAATGCACTGTGCAAAGTGCTTATCCCGGATGGCTTTGTACTGAGGTTTAATCTAAAAGGAGTCATCTATCAACTGTTTGTGATAGATATCCATCAATTTTTATTCTCCAAAGTCTTCAAAATTTGCATGTATGTAAACCCTAATGTCCTCCGTATGCAATACACCATGCAGAACACTAGAGAAGGCTCCTAGGGGATCTACCTCCAAAGATTTGTATGGATGTTTCTTGAATGTGGGGCGAGGTCTATCAGAGATCTTAACTATATTCAGAGTAGCCATTTTTTAAAGATTTGTAGTAAGATATTGAAAACGGAAAATACCTTATGCGCCTTTGGTTATACGGAGTGGTTGGATTGATTTCTGTGTGTAATAACTTCTGCAAGTGATCTTCGGTGAACTTGATGAATTTTGTTGCAGAGCTCCACTTTTTGCTTCTTCTTGAGTGTAGAATGAACAAGTGATTTATGAGAAATCCCTTATATTGTTTCACAAACCCTAATATCTGTTTGCAATAAATGCTCGACCTACATTATTCTGGTTTGCCTTATTCGAATGACTTGAAGAACCAGATTAGTCCTGATTTATGAACATCATGCAGATCTTTCAATTATGAATAAATCAAGATGACACATCACAAGAACATCCCAAACACTCTATCCAAACCATAGAATAAGACAATTCACTTCCGGATCTCTTCAGACCTTTTTGTAATCCTCTGTCATTCCAGAGCATCTCCCAGAACAGGTTTTACTTGATCGATCACAACTTCTTCATATCTTTATGCGGACCTCTGACATCTTAGCTGGATCATTTTAAGACTCATATCTACAAACCCTTTACTCTGCATCTTGTGCCAAATCCGGCACCACTTGATTGACTGGGGGAATAGGGTTTTCTTTGTGTCTCCCCCTGATCCAGAGCTCATCTTTTAATTTCTGGAAGGAATATTAGCACCAGAGTTTGGTGTAGATCCAACCTCTACCTTCTCTGAACTTTTCTTCACCCAAATCTTGTTCATCTCATTCCTAACTTCATCTGCATTCATCTTTTGTTTACCTTTGTCTTGATTCTGACTATATACCAGACCTCTTTTGTCCTGATTCTTGCTTCTGCAGACTTTTGCATTATGACCGGACCTATTATAGATTTGGCAAACAACATTTCTTTGCATATTTGACTGATAACCTCTTGATCTGCATTGATTAGCCATATGACCTACTCTATTGCATGTAAAGCATCTACCATTGAATGATTTGTTCATTTGTGTATTTTTGCATTCATGAGACTTATGTCCATACCTTTTGCAGTTAAAGCATTGTCTGGAGAGGGATGAATTAGTCTGATTCATTCTCTTTCTACACTGATTAGCTTTGTGACCAAAGTGATTGCAGCTGTGGCAGTATCCATTGAAGGATGGATATCTTTGAGCATTGGGCTGTCTTACCGGAGGTTTTCTAGGCCTGTTCCTTGGATTTTCTGATCCAAAATTCTTCTGATCGGATTCGGAGCTTTCTCCTTTCTCATATCCTAAACCACACTTGTCATCTATCCTCTTTTAACTTCCAAGAAGAACTTCAAGTTGAGCATAACTTATCTTGAATTTCTCTTTATATTCATTTGCTGTTTGAAGATCTCTTTTGAGAGAGACAATTTGATCCTCAAGTTTTTCTTCATTATCTTTAGCATCTTCAAGATCAGATTCAAGATGTCTGATATCCTATCCATCTGGTGGCAATCTTCTGATTTCTCTTTGAGAGATTGTCTTAGATTGTCTTCAGTTTTTCTTTTCTCGTCAATCTCTTGAGTAAACTTTATAACTCCTGATTCCATTTCATGTCTTACCATAATGACTTCTTTTGATAACTTTTCACATAACTTGGTTTTTTCAGTCAGCTCTTCATTTGCATTACTTTCTTCACTTTGTCTTGCCAATTGCTGGAGCAGCTCTTTTCTCTTTTTCATAGAGAGACTTAATTTGTCTTTTAGTTCTCTCATGAATTCATCAACCTGTTTGAATCATTCCTTTAATTCATTGACTTCAGAGTTTGACTGTTCAAGATTCTCAAGGGCAGTTTTGAGTTGGTCCCTTAAACCATATGCATCCATTTGAACTCCTAGATCTTCCTCAAGCTGTTAGGTTCTATTAGGAGGAACTTAGCTCTGATACCAATTGTTGATAACTGAGAGGGGGGGTGAATCAGTTATCCTAATTATTTCTTCTTTTTGAACTTTCTTATTAATCAATGCAGCATTAATTCAAACAAGCAGATATTACCATGAAATGAAAAACACTTGACACAGTATTTTTGACGTGGAAACCCTATTGAGGGAGAAAACCATGGGGTGATTAACCCAAAGATTATTCTCTGTTAGAAGAATAAGGAATTACAAAATGGCACTTGCCAATTAGGGCTCACTGCCCGAGCACACTGCTCACAAAGGAGGCACACTGCCTACAAGGAGACACACTGTCTACAAAAGAATGTTTATACAATACTTGAACTGATTGGAAGCATCCACATATGCTGGAGTTCAGTTCCGGTTAGGCTCAGTACATTGATCTGCTGCACTTCATCTTTCCTCTTCTCTTTATTCTGCTTTTCTTTCACATACCGGATCTTTCTTACTGCTTCTATTCTGCTCTACTCTTGTTCGCATATCACATCACTCCACAACACTTCTCATAACTAAATCCATCTTATATATATATCCGTACAAGTGATTTCATTATCTTTCTAGTCGGCACCCGGAATAGTCTATCTTCTCACAAACTCTGTTCTGTCGGCTGAATCCTTGCACATCAAGTAATGCGGATCAAGCATATACTTGTAGATATCATTAATCATGTCGGCCAAACATGATTCATGCCTTCACAACTTTTACCATCAACAGTAACACATCCAGAAAATAGTCTGATGTTCTATCAGTCAGTTCTTCCTCTGTTCACACTGTCACTCAGGAATCTGGTACTCAACTATTCATATCTTTTTCCTTGTCCATCACCGGAGGCTAAATCCTTGGAATATACCACTCAAGGTAGTCCTCTTGACTTCCCCAGATCCGCACTGCACCAAGATACTTCCTCTGAGAGATCCGGACCTGTCTGTTGGACCTTGCCACATGCTCTGTTCTTGTTCACCGGACCACAATAACCTTCATTCTGACTTCCGGTAGAGACACACCATGACTTGCAGATATGTGGGATGACCTTTGTTGCCATCAATGACAACAACCATGGATCCATATAGTGTCTCTTGCCAACAGTATTTTGCTCTACGGTTCTAGAGGGAAGTCTGGGATGATAAGTGCCTACAACTCCAATGGTTTGTGATTTGTGGTCTGCAAGCTATCTTTCTTTTATGACAATTGAAGACAGTGAAGTTCATGTGCTCTGGTGTGAAGAATCTCATGGATAAAGTGGTTAGAGTTTGTGCAGTTGCTCTTGGTGATTACAACGTGCTTATGGAGGCCTCCTGATCATGTTCCTACCTTTGCATTGGTCCGCATTAAGGAATTTAAGATCGTGTTTGAAGATTACTCCCAGATAATGTAGCATGTAACCAGTTTTAGCCGACTTGGTTAATCCCAGTGATTGCAGAGATATATTGAAGATTGTAGAAGCATGTAGTGGCATGGAAGATCATGTTTGAGTCCCAACTAAGGCATGAAGTGATCCTCATACATATTTACTACATTTCCTTAGATAATTTTGTATTAGGTCCAAACCTATTTTATGTATGTTTTGTAATGCCGACCTTGGAGAATGATCCAACGGTTGATGATTGTAATGCTAATCTTGATGAACATTCCAAGGTTGATGTAGTGTATAAATACTTGCAATTATGTTGAGGAAAGGGTGTCCTTGTGTGAAAATGTGAAGATAAGTAAGGAAGAGAAGAAGTAGAGCAAAGCAGAAGAGTATTGCACTTCAATGGAACTGAATCCAGGCATGGAGTAGATGCTAACATCTCAGTTCAAAACCCTTGGCAGTGAGACTTTTTTTTCTAGGCAGTGAACCCTATTGGCAATGAGCCTCTGATTTTTGATATTGTGCTTTACATATATATCTTGTGGGTTAACCCCCACCATGGTTTTTCCCTTAATAGGGTTTTCCACGTAAAAATCTAGTGTCTCTTGTGTATGATCTTGCAATTGTGTTTATGTTTATGAGTTTATGCTTTCGTGACTTAATCATAACAAACAATGGACAAGTGTTTAATGTTTTAAGGTGCACTAGAATTATTTAAGTATTAAGACAACTGATTCACCCCCCCTCTCAGTTGTCTGGTTCATTTCAACAGTTCCCCAATCCATTGTCCTAGATAATGGCCATCCTTTCAAAAACCAAGATGTCCATGAACTATATGAGAGATTCCACATCCAACATCATTTTGCCACTCCATACTACCCGCAAGGCAATGGTCAAGCTGAGGCATCTAACAAAACCATAATTAAAATCCTCAAAAAGACCGTCAATGATGTTGGTTGTGACTAGCATATCCAACTCAACCCAACCTTATGGGATTACCAAATTAGCATCCATACACCCACTGGATCCACTCCATATTCCATTGTCTTTAGTTCCAAAGCTATCCTGCCCATTGAGGTCAAGTTACCCTCTTTGAGAGTGTCAATGCAACAATTCATTGATGGTGAAGAATATCATGTATCCAAATTGCATGAGCTAGAGTTGCTGGGTGAGAGAAGATAGAACACATTAGTCCACTTGCAAGCCTATCAAAATCATCTTCATCATAGCTAAAACAAGAAAGTCAAGGTTTGGCATTTCAACATTGGAGACTTGGTTTTAAAGGAGAACCCAAAGAATCAATTAGATCAAGAGAAGCCGAGAAAATTTGAGCCTAACTGGTTGGGTCCTTACATCATAACTACAACATATGGATCTGGCGCCTATCAAATTGCCACTCCCAAAGGTGAACAACTACCAGAGCCAATCAACATCATGCACCTTCATAAGTACTATACCTAAAAAAATAAAAAAAATAAAAAAATTCAAAAAAGCAAAAAAATAAAAAAACCTTCCAATAGCGAAAACCACTTCGGTGGCACTTTGGATGACAAAAATAGTAAAGAGAAATAATCCGTCCAATAGTGAAAACCACTTCGGTGGCGCTTTGGATAAGTACTATGGTGAAAACCTGGCAAACAAGCGCCATGTGTAGTCGGTCTTTGCTCCATCATCTACCATCATTCTATCTGGGCTTTTAGCTTTGGCCTTCATATCCTAATCCACGTCATAATCCACATCATAATCCACAATAAGACTTTTTTGTCCTTCTCATGGCCTGAGAATAGTTGACATTTGGCGTCCTTTGCTTTCCATATCCAGTCATCCCCTTTGCTTTCCTAATAACTTTGTCCTACACCTGATTGGGGGCAAATCCTTGACTTATGTCTCCGAGTGGATCCTAGACTTGGTATTAGAGGACACCTTTCAAAACATTCAAAAATCCAAAAAAATCAAAACATTCAAAAAATCCAAAAAATCACATATTCCCAAAACATAAAAAAATCAAATAACCAATCAAAAATCCAAGTAATAAACAGTGTTAGTCCACTTGGTCGAACTACGTTGCCTCTGCAACTTCATGTAGGCAAGATCATCTTTGATGAGCCTTCGAGGCTTTAGTCCCTTAGGTCCTAGGTCACACAAAGGGTCCACATGGTCGAACTACATTGTCTCTGCACTTTACATAGGCAAGGCCATCTTTGATGAGCCCCCGATTAGGTCTGTCCCTTAGGGCCCATTGAGTCAAGTCTTCATTGTTCATATCTCATAAGTTGTCACTTTCTAAGGTCGACACTTTGATCATACACAAACAACTTACCTTCCACAAGCGAATTGAGCTTAAACAATCTCGAATCAACAGACAAACTATCCATCAAGTCTTCAATCATAACGGATCAATTGTCTAGTCATGACCACTCATCACTATCACTTACATTTATCATCTATCACTTGTCTTATATAGAATGTGGCATTGTCAAAACTAGGCTCTACGTCTTATATGACATGCTTCATTTCCTGAAACCAGACACTATCATTTCACACAATCAATCATAGCAATCATCTTATACAGATTGTTGCACTCTCGAAACTAGACCAGACATCTTATATGAGGTGACTCATTTCTGAAACCAGACTTAATCATGTCATTTTCCTTATATAGGTGGTTGCATCATCAAAACCAGACCAGGCATCTTATATGACATGCTTCCTTTCCTGAAACTAGGCGTTATTCAACAATCATATCAAACAAAAACTCATTACTTGGAAAGAAGATCAAAATGGTTGCTGACTCTATTGGTCTAGTTTGTCTTATCTTTTAATTTGATTGATTTTTAGTCTTGTTCTTATGCGCCTCGAGGAAGTCCACAAGTGATGAGAGGAGAAATGATGGACATGACCTTTTTCTCTTTGATTTCTGTTTGCAGTTTGTCTTGGCAATATGACCAAGGCAACTAAGTTCCTTGTGTGTGATTGGGATTCTATTTGGTATGATCAAAACATCCTGTGCAAGTGAAAGAACATCTAATGCTTGCTTGTACTAGGATCAACATGCTTCATGGTTGCTTCCTCACATATTCTGACAAGGTTCTACAGTTACTAGTCTGCATCATGGCATTCCTTGTTTGTCATGTGCCTGTTTTGCAAAGGATCACATTTTGCGTCTTGGCCTATGTCATACCATGGTTTTTGTTATCCATTTCCATAATAAAGCTCTATGATGATAATCATGCAATGAAACTAAAAGCTCAAAATCTATCAAGCAAAATCTCATTCTCATCCAATCATTCTTCATTTCTTTTCTTCCACATTTTCACTTCTGTTCATCTCTGTAGTCTTCTTGATGGTGTGCTATGACACACAAAAATAAATGCATTAGTGTCATCATCTTGCATACATAAACATGTTAGAATAACAAACAAGCATAATTATATACATGTTACTTCATTCATATGGCATAAGAAAATATAAAAACATAGATAGCATTGCATCACATATAGAATCATCATCTACATACGCATCATATAAACATATCATGAACATATAATGTGCATCCATACATCATGTATATCCATTCATAGATCATGTGCATCCATACATCACGTATATGCATTCATACACCATAACATCATAAGCATAAACCATGCATCATAAACCCATAATGCATATCAAATAGAAAAGCATTGTATAATCATAGAACGCATATAGAACATAACATGAATCCATCACATCATATAAATCCATCACATAACATGCATATAGAAACAAAGCACATCATGTAGTCATCGCCAAAATGATGCATCTCATATATATATATATATATATATATATATATATATATCTCAAAAAAGTGTGTCATAGTACAATATCAAAATGACTGTCAAAAGTGGAGCTTGCAGGCTCAGTAAAAAAAATACATTGTAACATCACATTCAATAATGCTCAAAAATTAACATAATTGTTCATCTTAATCAAGTATTAGATTAAATCATGATTATCCAAATCAGGGTAAACAAAAATGAATCATTATCATTTTGATAACTAAGCATGTTATTGTAAATTAGAATATAAAAAAACTTACAATTTTCATTATCCAATTACATATCATTAGTGAATAACTTTCACTATACATGTACAAGGCTATGCTCAAGGCATCCAACCTCAAATTATACATAATAATTGACTATCAAGTCATAAAATGAATTAACACTGTATCTAGAGCATATGACATCTATCTTCATAAGCCTCGACTTGTCTCATGCTTGGGAAGGAGAGCATCATCCCAGTGCTTTTCCTCCAACCACAACCAACGGTCCCCCGCACAACTTCCTACCTAGAAGTGGCCCTACCCTTCATGAAAGGGATAGATATAAGGAACCATTAGGTTAGCCATCTAAGTATATGGTGTTGTGTCCTTCATAATGCCTCTCATTCACACAACTACTATGTATGACACTACTAAAGACATTATGCCATCTGGAACACTGTGGACTGATACTGCATGTAGAGATGGATGCATTACTTTGGCCAAAGATTTACATACATAAATGTTATGCAATGAATGTTGTTGTTTGTCCACCACCTCGACTTGAGTTATAAGTTGTCATGTCCTATAGTAACATAATTCGACCCTTCTTGGTCTCTAGTAGTTAAGTTCATTTCGTCTTAGTCCATACCTTGGACATTCAAGTTCTTTCTTTATAACCCATCCTTAAGGTTCACGTTGCTTAAGCAACTGGGAACTAGTGACTCCATGCCACTTTGTTCCACATTAATTTCTAGAAAAAGGTTTAGTCATGCTCTTAACACTTATCCTCATAGGCTGGTTGTTTGCTTTGTTTACCTTATCTCATGGTTTACATTTAGGCCATATGGTCAATGAGTAGACTTGTAGTGACTCATAAAGTTGATCCTCTTTAATAAGGTTCAATCTTAAGAGACCTCCTTGATGTCAAAATCTAAAAGGAAGAAACTTAGCCATTCAAAAACAAGGCATTCATGCACTAATACGTAACATGATATATGATGACCAAGTTCTATTCTTGTAAAAGAACATCCAAAGAATAACTTTCCCTTAAGGAAAGATGGCTCAAACTCATAAGAGTCAAAAGATAATAATATGCTCATAAGAATCTTCTCGATACCCATAGAAGATCTATTTAGTATCAAGTACATCACATGCATGATGGTTTTTCATTACATGCAGTCGATGGTTTTCATCATTCACATCAAGTGATAAATATAATGTTATGAGCGTCAGTTCAAGATAAGGTTTTCCTTCAAGATTGAAATAGTCTATATCATAATATGGATTGGTATTACATAATTATCATAAGTGGTTAACATAGTTATGATTCGGCCTTTCTTGTAAGGCTCTGGTTGTTGATACATAGGCCGATGCCTTTGACTATCACATTCCTTAAAAGCATTGCCCTATTTGGCTATTCATACAAAACATCTAATCCTTTCAAGGCTATCATGGTCAATAAAGACACATTCGCCTATCATCCATTCATATTAAACATCCTCAAAGCCTTCGCGGCTTCACATAGTCATAAAGAAACATTATAGCAGCACTTTTAGGCTTGAAAGCCACTAATCATGAGTTAATAACCCTACATGGGTTTATCACAGTTATGAAATGATAACACCTTAAATTAAACACTGTCATCTTAACAGTGACAGGGAATTATTGAAGTTAAAAATGGGTTTGAAACCCTGCCATACGACATATTGTAGACTTCGTGTATGCACATTCTTTTGTAAGCTGGCTGATGTTAAACTAAACACAGTATATTATTTGTGGTCTTAGCAAAGGTGATAACAGTTATCATAACAAGAATATATAGTATCAAACCATAAGTATGAGATGGCTTCGTAGACCATTGAATAACTATATATATGTGTGTGTGTGTGTGTGTGTGTGTGTGTGTGTGTGTGTGTGTGTGAGCTACAACTCATACTTGTAGCTAGAGCTTAGTCAATGGTAGGAGTCTAGGCGCAATGTATGACCAGTCACAACACGACTCCCCAAGTATTCACTGTACCAGTGATATCCTGCAAGATTACTTTCTCAACTTCCTCTCTCCATTTGAGAGTCACCTCCAGCAACATAACATAACATCTGATGCCTCAAATGAAAAGCAAACAAGACTCTTTACCAATCAGTATAACTGATTCTTTGCATGCATGCAAAGTCAAGAATAGTTTTGCACTAAGCACAAGGTTCGCCACCTTTCTATCTTTCGATAGGTTGGTAGGGATTATGGCATGGATATAGGGCAGCCACCACTCTCTCCTTCCCACCCTTCATGGGTGGTGGTTGGCCAAGTGCCCCTATCAACACATAAACATCTTTTGAATAAAGCAATAACGTAATTATTATACATGTTCAACCTCATGAAGGATTTGAACAGGTACAACTTATATGAATAAATATAACTTATATGGATATAAGTATACTTCCTTATAAAGGTTTAAGGATTATAAATGTCGAAGGTGCAATAATATCAATGTTGTAAGATAAGGATGCATTCATACGATGTGACTACGGTGTCGAGAACTACTCCGCTGGAAAGCATTGTTCACCAAATGACATACATAAATAGATAAAATAGTCACAAAACCTAAAGTGGTAAAGGAACATGAGACCAGAAGGTCCTCGACAACTTTTCCAAACTCAACAAACAACTCAACAAGATGTTCTTACAATCATCGTCATGTCGATAAATTGACATTAAAGATGTCGAGTAAAGTCTAGTTGACCAGTCAAAAAGAGAGTAAATAAAAGACTAACTTGAGAGATATAACTCACCCTAAATGAAAAGATTCAAAGGATGAAGTTTGATACTCAGATGGTTGTTTAACCCCTTTTTCCTGACATCTATCTCTTCCTCCCAGATGATACTCTCCTTCCATCTTCGAAGGGTGATTACTTTCCTGATCAAACTCACCACCATAAAATCATGATTAGTGTATCATCATATGATCAATAAATCATAATAATTAAATAATTATTTCAATCTTGAAATCTCATATCTAACTAGCATAAGTTAGTTTCCTCAAAAACAACAATTAATCTAACATTTTCCACAACATCTAATCATTCAACTCTTAACTAATCATCCTAATTACCATACAAAAGTAAGATTAAACTAAATCACATGTTGGGGATGTAACATATCTGCCCCATAAGAATCGTCCCCGATGATTAATTGTCTTAAAAGTTAATCAACATAATAAGAAAATGTTTCAAGAGCATAATAAATCAATTTTTTAGAAAAATGGGGAAATCTCACAAAGAAATCATCACAGTTTTCCTAGGTGGCGTTTTCCTCTGCATATTGGTCCCACTAGACCTTGCACTGTGTTATCTATTTGTTTCGTAATCTTAGATTATGCATTTCGAGCACCTTGATGGGCTCGATCACCACCACTCCTGGGTTCTTCACTTGTAAAGTATTCCAATCAAGCATATGAATTTGATTATCTACAGTAGTAAACTTTTCCAAATAAGAAACATGAAACACATTATGCATCATGGCAAGAGTTGGTGGTAGAGGAGTTCTGTATGCTACTAGGTTGAGTTCTTCAAGAACTTCGAAGGGACCCACATATCTAGGTGCCAATTTGGACATCTTTCCAAATTTAATGGAACTCTTCTGAGGTTTTACCCTTAGGAGAACTTTCTCTTTGATTGTGAAATGCCTTTCAATGCGCTTAGCATCCAAAAAGCTCTTTTGTCTATCATTGGCTTCCACTAGCCTTCTCTTAATCAGATGGACTTGCTCTTCCATCTCTGACAACATTTATGGACCAAGGCTAACCCTATCTTCTAGCTTGTCCCAACTTATAGGGGTTCAACACTTCTGTCCATATAATTCCTCAAATGGAGCCATCTTAATAGCAGAGTGATAGGAATTATTATAGGTAAATTCCACTAGAGGAAGATAATCCTCCCACTTGTATTGTTGATCCATGCAATACATCCTTAATAAATCCTCCAACACTTGGCTTACCCTCTCATTTTGGCCATCCATTTCAGGATGATAAGCAAAGCTTATATTCAACTGGGGTCCAAGTGAAGAGAATAAGGTTTTCCAAAACCTTGATGTCATTCGTGCATCCCTATCTGAGATAATCTTCTCAGGAATGCCATGCAGTCTAAAAATTTCTTGAACAAATTTTTGGGCTATGACAGGTGCCCCATTTGTCAATAACCTAGGTATAAAATGAGCAGCTTTGGTGAGTCTATCCACCATAACCAAGATAGCATTGTGCCTGTTCATTGACATAGGAAGCCCTTGCACAAAGTCCATGCTTATAATCTGCCATTTTCACTTAGGAATTTCATGAGGGTATAATAATCCTGTCGAGTGATAGTGCTCAGCCTTCACCCTTTGGCATTCCATACACGTAGCTACAAATTTTTTAGCATCACTCTTCATTCCTTTCTAGAAATATTGGGGTTTCACATCAGCAAGTAACTTTGTTACTCTAGGATGTCCAGAATATGGTACAGAATGCACCTCCTTCCATACCATATTCCTTAACTCTAAAGAGTTAGGTACATCCTTCCTTTAAACCTTAGTAATGTTGAAATGCACCGGACAACTGAGAGGGGGGGGCGAATCAGTTGTCACAAAAACTTAAACACAAGTTCTTCACTTACACATTAATCACTTAGCCACAATTGTTGTGATTTAACAATGAATGCATGAAATTAGAAACTTAAACACAGATGCAACATTATACACAAGAGACACCAGATTTTTACATGGAAAACCTAGAGGTGGGGAAAAACCATGGAGAGGATTAGCTCTCAAAATATATTGCAATCTTTGAAAAATGATGTTTAGGCTTGGTCACTCCACGGGCCCAGAACATACTGGCTCATTGCCATGAAGTACAACTAGGTCTAGCAGGCTCACTACCTCAACCCTAAACCTAGAAAGATTACAATAAGGGCTGTTAAACCCTAAGGGCTATTAAACCCTACTGGCTACTCACTACCAAAATCACCATCTTCTTCATGTATGAGATTAGTACATTGAAGTACAACAGTTCCTTTGCTTTGCTCTGCCCTGCTCTGCCTTATCTCATCGCCCTTTTCCTTATCTTCCCATTTTCACACAAGGACACCTTTTCCATGACTCAATTACAATTATTTATACACTTCATCAACCTTGGAATGATCATCAAGGTTGCCATTACAATAATCAACCATTGGAACAATCTCTAAGGTTGGCAGTACAAACATTTACAAAATAGGTCCTAACCTATTACAACATTATGCAAAGGAAATGAAGTAAAGATGTATGCAGATCACACCATGCCTTAGCTAGGACTCAAACACAATCTTCCACGCCACAACATGCTTCCACAATCTTCAAGGAATCTCTACAATTACTGGAATTAACCAAGTCGGCTAAGACTGGTTACACGCTACATTATTTGGGAACAATCTTCAAACACGATCTCAATTCCTTAATGCAGACCAATGTCAATATAGGAACATGATTAGGAGACATCCACAAGCACGTTATAAAAATTAGGAGCAACTGCATGAACCTTAACCACTTTAGCCATAGGAATCTTCTCACCAGAACATGTGAACTTCACTATCTTCAACTGATATAAAAGAAAGATAGCTTGCGGACCACCAAAACATGAACCACTACAATTGTAGGCACTTATCATCATCCCAGACTTCCCTCTAGAACTGCAGAGCAAGATACTTTATTGCGGAGGAATGCAGAGCAAAAAACTTTCTCCTTATCACCAAAGAATAATCAGAGAAAGTAGGTTTTACTCTGGTGAATGCAACTCTCTTGATTCTTCACACCGGAGGCTCAAACTCAGGATTTAGCATCTTCAGATATCCCTTTAAATAAATTCCAATCCACAGACCAAGATATTCAACCAATGAGAAATGTAGAGTAATCTACCAAACTATTCTTCAGCATACAACTCATTGTCTATATTGCACTTCACTGTAACTCATTTCTTCCGGAAGGGCCAATTTTCTCAATATCCTCAACATACAAAGATTCTAAACAAGTAATGGAATAGGACATAGTTGACACCAATGACAACAAAGATATGTTGACATCAATGACAACACCGATTAGGCACATACTTGCAACAATCTCCCCCTTTGTCATTGATGGCAACATATGATGTAAAAAACTACAACAGCCATCAAGATAGGATTCTCCCCCTATCTCTTTACACATCTACACTCTTTCTTTCTGACCAAGATTCTCCCCCTATTTATTTACACATCTACACTCCTTTTTGAGTTTTTCACATGACTTCTCTCCCCCTTTGACATCAATGGAAAAGGGCACATACTTGCACTCTTTTTCTCTGATTCAATTTCTCTTTTGAACTCTCTGACTACTCCCTCTGAGAAGTAGCCCTAAAAGCATCAATCCGGATATGAAGAAGCACCACTGGACTAATGCACTCTTGTGCATCTTAGTTTAGAGTAGGAAGGTTAATAACCCCTAAATTTTCTCTGAGATACTCAAAAGTATCCTTAGGTAGAGGTTTGGTGAAAATGTCTGCAATCTGGTCTTTTGTAGATACATATTCCAACTTGACTTCATTCTCTGTCACTTTTTCCCTTAGAAAGTGATATCTTATGGATATGTGCTTTGTCCTTGAATGCATTACTGGATTCTTTGATATTTTTATGGCACTTGTATTGTCACAAAAGATTGCAATTGGATCTTCATTCATAACTCTGATGTCCTTCAAAGTCTGCTTCATCCATAATACTTGAGTGCAAATACATGCTACTGCAATGTATTATGCTTCTGCAATGGACATGGATATTGAATCCTGTTTCTTTCTCAACCAAGATACCAACCTTTTTCCCAAAAAAAATGCACCTCCACTTGTACTTTTCCTATCATCCACATCTCTGACCCAATCTACATCAGTGTATGCACTGAGAGTGAAATCGTTGTCTTTTGGATACCACAAACCATAATCTATTGTGCCTTTCAAATATCTCAAAATTCTCTTGATTGCCATCTCATGTGAATCCTTTGGCTCTTCTTGAAATCTTGCCACAAGACAAACTGCATGCATTATGTCAGGTCTAGTTTGAGTTAGATAAAGTAATCCTCCAATCATAGATCTGTACCTTTTCTGATCTGCCATAGGTGAATCGTCATTTTTGCTCAACTTACAACCAGTTATCATGGGAGTATTTACCAGTTTAGAGTCTTCCATCCCAAACTTCCTTAGCAATTCTTTCACATACTTAGACTGAGAAATGAAGACACCTTTATTTGATTGATTTATTTACAAACCCAAAAAGAAATTCATCTCACCAAACATGGACATTTCAAATTCACTTTGCATTTCTCTAGCAAAAACCGTGCACATACCTTCATTGCCTCCAAAGATAATGTCATCAACAAAGACTGCCACAATTAGGATTTGTTCATCATTAATCTTGAAGTAGAGATGTCTGTCTGTAGTACCTTTACTGAACCCTATCTGTATCAGATACCTGTCCAACCATGCATACCATGCCCTGGGGGCTTGTTTTAATCCATACAAAGCCTTCTTCAATCTGCATACCATGTCACCCTGATCTGATAATTGGAATCCTTCCGGTTGTTCAATATAGACTTCTTCTTCCAACTCTCCATTCAAGAATGCAGACTTTACATCCATATGATATACCTTAAAATCTTTGTAGGCTACAAATGCCAGAAACATTCTTATAGATTCAATCCTTGCCACTAGTACAAATGTTTCCTCAAAATCTATTCCTTCAACTTGAGAGCATCCTTTGCATACCAACCTTGCTTTGTTTCTTACTACTTCACCATTCTCATTCATTTTGTTTATGAAAACCCAGTTGGTACCAATTGTTGGCAAGAGACACTATATGGACTCATGAATGTTGTCGTTGATGGCAACAAAGGTTAACCCACACATTCACAGGACATGATGAGTCTCTACCGGAAGGCAGATTGCAGAGTGTTGTGATCTGGTAAGCAAGAACAGAGCATGTGGCAAGGTCCAACAGTTAGGTCTGGATCTCTCAGAGGAAGTATCTTGGTGAAGTGCAGATTTGGGGAAGTCAAGAGGACTACCTTGACTGATAGATTCCAAGGATTTAGCCTCCGGTGATAGATGAAGAAAAAGATATGAATACTTGAGTGTCGGGTTCCTGATTGGCATTGTGGATAGAGGAAGAACTAACTGACAGAACATCAGACATTATTCCGGATGTGTTATTGATGATGGTAAAGGTTCCTAAGGCATAAGTTATGATTGGACGACATGATTGATGACTTCTACAAGTATATCCTTGATCCGCATTACTTGGTAAGCAAGGATTCAGCCGACAGATCAGAGTTTGTGGAAAATATTGACTATTCTGGATGTCGACTAGAAAGGTGATGAAATCACTTGTGCAGATATATATACAAGATGGATTTAGTTGTGAGATGTGTTGTGGTTTTTCTTGATGTACGAAGAAAAGTAGTAGAGCAGAGTGAAAGCAGTAAGGAAGGTTTGGTATGTGAAAGGAGAGCAACACAAAAAGAGGAAAGATGAAGTGCAGCAGATCAGTGTACTGAGTCTAACCGGAACTGAACTCCAGCATATGTAGATGCTCCTTATCAGTTCAAGTATTGTATTACACTCTTTATAAATTGTAGATAGTGAGTCTCTTGTAGGCAGTGGGCCTCTTGTGAGAAGTGTGCTCGGGCAGTAAGCCCTAATTGGCAAGTGTCATTTTGTATTTCTATTCTTCTAACAGAGAATACATTCTTGGGTTAATCACCCTGTGGTTTTCTCCCTTAACAAGGTTTCCATGTCAAAAATATTGTGTCATGTGTATTTCCATTTCATAGTCATGTTTGCTTATTTGAATTAATGCTGCATTGATTAATAAGAAAGTTCAGAAAGCTAAAATAATTAGGATAACTGATTCACCCCCCCTCTCAGTTATCAACACCAATTACATTTTTGTTTGCTGGTCTGGGAACAAGATCCCAAGTCTGATTCTTCTCTATCTGTATCAATTCTTCTTTCATAGCCTTTACCCAATTCTCATCATTACAAGCTTCATTCACAGTCTTAGGTTCAATCTTGGAAATCATACAGAAATTTACTTGTTCTTCTGCAGCTCTTCTTCTGGTCAAGATTCCTTTACTTTTATCTCCTATGATTTGATCTTTAGAATGATTAAGTTTTACATACCTTGGTGCCTTGGCAACACTTTCTGGAGCTTGATCCTCTTCATCTAAGATGTCTTCATGCTGCACCACTACTGAAACATCTGGTTTATCTGATTCATATCCACTTGATTCTAGAGACCTTTCCTTTCTTTCATCGACTTTGACATTTGCACTTCAATGATCTTATTTAGCCTCTTATTATAACACCGGTAGGCCTTGCTCTTGGTTGAGTAGCCAAGGAAGATTCCTTCATCACACCTAGCATCAAACTTACCTATATCTTCTTCTCTTTTGATATAACATTTGCTACCAAAAACTTTAAGATATTTCACAGTAGGAATATTACCATACCACAATTCATAAGGAGTCTTAGAACTATTACCTTTGACTTGGACTCTATTTAGGATATATACAGTAGTGTGAATTGCCTCTCTCCAATATACTTCCAGAAGATCAACTTCCTTCATCATGGTTCTAGCAGCTTCTTGAACTATTCTGTTCTTTCTTTCAACGACTCCATTTTGTTGTGGAGTTCTAGGTGCAGATAATTGTCTCTTTATCCCATGTTCTTCACAAAAGAAATTAAATTCATTTGAAGTGAATTCTTCTCCTCTATCAGAACTTAAACATTTGATCTTCAAATCCATCTCATTTTCAACCATTGCCTTAAATGCCTTGAACTTATCCAGAGCTTCTAATTTTTCTTTCAAAAAGGTAACCCAAGTCATTCTAGAATAATCATCAATAAGCAACATGAAATACCTGTCTCCTTGCAAACTTCTTACTCTGGTAGGTCCACACAAGTCTATATGCACTAGTTCCAATAATCCATCAACTGATTAGTCCTTGCTTTTGAAACTTGTTCTTGTTTGTTTCCCAAATTGACACTCCTTGCAAATAGAATTAGCAGGCTTCACAAGCTTGGGCAAATCTCTAATAGCCTGTGCAGTACTTATCTTCATAATGTTGTCAAAATTAATGTGACATAACCTTCTATGCCATAGCCAACTTTTGTCAGTCTGAGCCAACAAACAATAATTATCAGTTCCTTTCAAGTGATGGATATTACCTTTGGTCTTCTTACCAATTGCAATGATTGTTCCAGAGCTTTCTCTGATCTTGCATCCATTGTCCTTGAAGCTTAGGTCATAACCTTTGTCACACATCTGACCCACACTCAAAAGATTGTGCTTTAATCCTTTCACATACAAGACATCTTCAGTATTATGCTTGCCATCAAAAGAAATAGATCCTTTTCCACAAATCTTACCAGCTGTATCATCTCCAAATGTAACCAGTCCACCATCATATCTTTCCAAACTCACAAAACTACTTTTGTCACCAGTCATGTGGTGAGAGCAGCCACTATCAATAACCCATTCATCTTTGTCTTCAATAACCTAAGCAGCCAAAGCACTTTCCAGTGATTTTTCTTTCTTCACACAACTAGCAAGATTAGTAGACACATGCTCTTTAATAGCAATAAACAAACATTCATTTCCAGAAGTACTAGCATTATTTGGTTCACCATTATCTGATACTCCTTCATCATCATCAAGATCTTCAACATAATAACATTTCTTTTAGATCCTAGGCTTGTTCTCATATCTTTTCCTATTTCTTTCAATTCTTTCAAGACATCTGGAAGCAAAGTGGCCTACTTTACCGCAAGAAAAACATTTGAAAGGTAATTTACCTTTAAACTTACCAGATCCTCTTTGCAGTCTATCCACGAAGTTGGCTTCAATTTCATCAAACTCATCATCTGATTCTACATTGTACTTTTATGATCTAGAGGTTTTCCCCGAAGTACTGGATTTGAAGGCAATCTCTACTTTTGGTAGGGCATCCCCAAACTCTCTCATTTCAAAGGCAGTAAGCTTACCAAGCAATTGATCTCTGTCAATATCTTTTACTTGCATAAATTCTTCAATTGCATCTACCTTGTGACTATAGGTCTTTGGCAGTGATCTGAGAATTTTCATTACAACTTCCTTATCACCAAGCGTTTCCCCCATACCTTTTATTCTGGTGACAAGTTCATCAACTCTTTGCATAAAGGCTGTTATGTTTTCATCTTCATTCATCTTCAAACTTTCATATTTCACTTTCAGACTTTGCAACTTGGCCTCCTTCACAGAATCATCTCCCTCATACAGATTTTTCAGCTTTTCCCATACCTAATTTGTAGTTTCAAGATCCACCACTTTTGTCATTACTGAGTCATTCAATGAGCTTAATAGAGCATCTTTTGTTTTAACATCCACTTCATATTCTTTGATTTTGTCTTCGGTTGTCAAACCATTTTGAGGCAAAGTGTATTTTATTTCTGCAGCTTTCCATACTTTGTAACCAAGACAAAGAAGATGACTTTTCATTCGTGCCTTCTAAAGAGCATAGTTCGTCCCATCAAAATGCGACACTTCCTTCTTATAAGACATTTTGGATCTTCCTCAAGCTGTTAGATTTTCTTCAGAGGAACTTGGCTCTGATACCAATTATTGAAATGCACCAAACAACTGAGAGGGGGGGTGAATCAGTTGTCACAAAACTTAAACACTTCTTCACTTACACATTAATCACTTATCCACAATTGTTATGATTTAACAATGAATGCATGAAATCATAAACTTAAACACAGATGCAACATTACACACAAGAGACACCAGATTTTTACGTGGAAAACCCCAAGGTGGGGAAAAACCATGGAGAGGATTAGCTCTCAAAATATATTTCAATATTTGAAAAATAATGTTCAGGCTTGGTCACTCCATGGGCCCAGAACATACTGGCTCACTTCCATGAAGTACAACTAGGTCTAGCAGGCTCACTGCCTCAACCCAGAAAGATTACAATAAGGGATGTTAAACCCTGAGGGCTGTTAAACCCTACTGGCGGCTCACTACCAGGCTCATTGCCAAAATCACCATCTTCTTCATGTATGAGATTAGTACATTGAAGTACAATAGTTCCTCTACTCTGCTCTGCCTTATCTCATCGCCATTTTCCTTATCTTCCCATTTTCACACAAGGACACCTTTTCCACAACTCAATTACAAGTTTTTATACACTTCATCAACCTTGGAATGATCATCAAGGTCGCCATTACAATCATCAACCATTGGAGCAATCTCTAAGGTTGGCATTACAAACATTTACAAATTAGGTCCTGACCTATTACAACATTATGCAAAGGAAATGAAGTAAAGATGTATGCGGATCACGCGACACCTTAGCTGGGACTCAAACATGATCTTCCACACCACAACACGCTTCCACAATCTTCAAGGAATCTCTGCAATTACTGGAATTAACCAAGTCGGCTAAGACTGGTTACACGCTACATTATCTGGGAACAATCTTCAAACATGATCTCAATTCCTTAATGCGGACCAATTTCAAGATAGGAACATGATTAGTGGACATCCACAAGCATGTTATAAACATTAGGAGCAACCGCATGAACCTTAACCACTTTAGCCATAGGAATCTTCTCACTGGAACACATGAACTTTATTGTCTTCAACTGATATAAAAGAAAAATAGCTTACAGACCACCAAAACAAAAACCACTGCAATTGTAGGCACTTATCATCATCCGAGACTTCCCTCTAGAACCATAGAGTAAAATACTTTATTGTGGAGGAATGTGGAGCAAAAAACTTTCTCCTTGTCACCAGAGAATAATCAGAGAAAGCAGGTTTTACTCTGGTGAATGCAACTCTCTTAATTCTTCACACCAGAGGCTCAAACTTAGGATTTAGCATCTTCAGACATCCCTTTAAAGAACTTCCAATCTGCAAACCAAGATATTCAACCAGCGAGAAATACAGAGTAATCTACCAGATTGTTCTTCATCGTACAACTCACTGTCTATACTGCACTTCACTGTAACTCACTTGTTTCTTCTGGAAGGGCCAATTTTCTCAATATCCTCAACATACAAAGCTTCTAAACAAGTAATGGAATAGGACATAGTTGACACCAATGACAATAAAGATATGTTGACATCAATGACAACACCGATTAGGCACATACTTGCAACAAGTAACCCATTTGGTTCAAGGTTGAATCCCTCATATCTTGGATTCTGGGGGTTTTCCTCAAGGGCCTATTTTACCTACTTGTAAAACTCATCTCCCGTAGATTTGTATAACACTTGATTCCTAAAATTAGAATATATGGAGATCATTGAGGAGACATGCCTTCTCCTACTCAAAGCATCTGCCACTTGATTTTCTTTTCCTTATATATATTTAATCTCAAAATCATAATATGAGATAAATTCCAACCATCTTATTTGCCGAGCATTAAGATGGGGTTGAGTGAACAAATATTTGAGTCCTTGGTGATCTATTTTCATCTCAAAAGGTTTCCTGAGTAAGTAGTGTCTCCACATTTGAAGTGCATGAATAACTGTTGCCAATTCCAAATCATCTAGGGCATAGTTTTGTTCATAATTTATCTGTTTACATGATTCATACGTAATGACTTATCCATCCTAGACTAGTACACCACCTAAACCTTCCCTTGAGGCATCGGTAATGACTATAAATTGACCCTTTGGATCAGGTACTTTCAAAATTGGTGGTGAAGTCAATTTTTCCTTCAGTAGGTCAAAAGCCTCCTGGCACTTTTCTGACCACTCAAATCTGTTGCCTTTTCTCTACAAGGAAGTTATAGGATATGCAATTTTAGAAACATTTTTCACAAACTTCCTGTAATAACCAACAAGGCCCATGAAACTTCAGACCTCATGAACATTTCACGGTATAGGCCATTCCAAAATAGCCTTAATCTTAGCTGGGTCCACAGCTATTCCCTTAGCTGAGATTAAATGGCCCAAATACTATACTTCCTTTTGAAAGAACGTACACTTAGAGAGCTTGCCATACAATTTATTCTCTCTCAACCTCTGAAGAATAATTCTTAAATGCTGCAGATGCTCTTCCTCATTCTTAAAATAGATTAGAATATCATCAGGAAACACTAGGACAAACTTGTCTAGACAGTCCTTGAACACACTGTTCATAAGATTCATAAATGTCGCCAGTGCATTCGTTAACCCAAAAGGTTGGACAGTGAATTTATAATGCCCATACCTTGTTTTGAAGGCTGTCTTATGGATGTCCTCATCCTTCAACCTCAATTGGTGATACCCAGACCGAAGATCGATCTTTGAAAACATAGTTGCACCCCTCATTTGATCGATAAGATCATTGATACGAGGTAACGGGTACTCATTCTTAATGGTTGTTTTGTTGAACATGAGATAATCTATGCATAACCGAAAGGTACTATCTTTCTTTTTCACAAAAATGACTGGTGCTCCCTAAGGTAGCACACTGGGTCTAATCAACCCTCTATCTAACAATTCCTATAATTGAGCTTTTAGCTCCATTAGTTCTATGGTGGTCATTCTGTAGGGGGATTTAGAAATGGGTTCTAACCCTGGAATTATATCAATGGAGAAGTCAAAGGCTCTTTTAGGAGGTAATCCCAGTAGCTCATCTAGAAATACATCCTCAAAATCTCTAAGGAAAGGCTACCTGCCCATATCTGATCTTTCCTGACCTATGGACTCCTTCCCAACTTCATTGAGTTTCTGAGCTTCATAAAACATTAAGTCATCTTGGAAATAGGTTTCCTCAGTCTCATTTATTTTTTCCATTTTGATAGTGAAAAGACATCCTTTTCTTTGAGCTCTTTTCATTTGCAGGGCAAAAATTTGTCTCAATTTCACTTCCCTAAGTTTTCCTTGAAGAAAGACTTTGTTTCCTAAATCATTCAGACACTCTACTATTTTAGCATAACAATCCACTTTGGCTCTATGTTTCCATAACCAATTTATCCCTAGGATAACATAATACAAGCCTAGTGGGGCTACATAAAGATTACTTCCATAGAGAAGTTCGGAAGTTCAACCCTAGCCCCAAACAAGCATTGCTCTACCTGAGCCTTGGTTTGGTTTGCATATTCTACAAACCATGAGTTTGCCATGAATACAACCTTTCTAGGAATTTTGTTTACAATTTTAGGATAAACAAAACATTCGATAGCACCAGTGTCAATTAAAACTAAAATCAGAAGACCAGATAAAATACATGTTGTCTCAATGGGAGTTATTTGGTATTTGGCTTGCCTATTGTCTAAGGCTGCATGAATGCATTGCTGGATTGCCGCTTGTTGATAGGGTAGAGGGTTTCCTCTTGGTTGTGCTCCCTGTGTCTTGTTAGGACATTGGTTGGTGTAATAATCTCTGCCACATGTGAAGCACTCTCCCACTAGTCCTTGCCTCTCCTTAGGCTTTCTAGAATTGTCTCCATTCTTCTTGGAGTAGTTATTGCCCTTTTTCTCTCCCTTGGATTCAGTTTGATTATGCTTGGTCCTCTTATCATTTTTCTTAGTAAAATCCTATTTCTTCCCCTTTTTCTTAGAGGATTTCTAGGATTGGGACCAATTGTATCTCCTTCAATTCCTTTCTCTATAATCTGACATAGCTTTCAATTTCTATTCCTATTTGATGGCCTTTTCATAGACCTGGTCCATTGTGGTAGGATCATGAACATCAACCTCGCCCCCAATCTGGGTGTTCAATCCCATTATAAACTTCCAAATACAGAATCTCTCATCCTGTTGGTACTGCGGCACATATTTAAGCAAGCGGGTGAACTTTTCCCAATATTCATTCACAAACAAATCAACCTATTTCATATTCTGAAAGTCTATAAGCTTCTGGTCATAGAGCAGTTGTGGCAACCATCTTTGCCTAAAAAGTTCCATGAACTTGTCCCATGTAAGACTTGTCGACCTCAAGCCTAGTTCCATCTTTTTATTCATCTACCTTGTGGATGCTTCACCTGCCAGCTGGAATGCCCCCCATACTACTTTAGTGACCTCATTATAGTTCCTGATTTTGAAATACTTTTCCATTTCCTTAAGCCATACCTCCGCGGCATCTCCTCGTACTGATCCATCAAATTTATGAGGCATAGTTCCATAGCCATATGGCTCCTTCTATCCATTTCTTATCTAGCCTCAGAGTTATTTTCTCTGTGCTCACTTTGGGTGGCATCATTATGACGTGTCTTGTCATAACCCCATCATAGGCATCTTGCCTGGGTTTTTGCCAACCCCTAACTTCCTGTTCCAGAGTTCCTACTCTTGCTCTTGTAACTTGAAGTAAGGAAATGGTTCGATCAAGTTTAGTTTTAGAGTGCCCTGAAGGTTGCCCTTCATCCTGGCTATCTCCCATTTTGGTTCTAATCTGAACCTTTGCTGCAATCTACTTCTTCCTAAAGTTTGCAGATTAATCATAGATTAGTTTTTCCATGTCATTTAATTCATTCATAATACAAATCTATTCTCATTCATGTAATCTTTAACAAGAAAGGAAAGATTGTCAGAATTTTTGTAATTGCCCTGTAGTTTTCATTGGATTACATATAATCCACCAAAATTATAAAATTTTGTTTACACCTTTCTACTGCAAGTCATTTATAGTTTGGGATAACTTCCCATTTTCATTTTTCAACCTTGAGATTTATCATTTCAGTTTTAGGAGGTGAGGGTACACGCAGGTACTCCGTCACAATCTCCTTAGGTACATCATAATCCCTAGGATTATTTTCCACAACTGGTGCTTTAGGTGCAGAGGGTTCTGTTGATGCATCAATAGAGTTAGGGGCAGCCATCCTTTCTACTTTCCTTAACTCCTACTTGTTTCATTTCACGCTATCGACGAAGGTTACCTCATCAGTTAACCATGCTCCTACTAGGCAACTAGTCTGTTCAAGTCTTCTCATCCTTGAGGCTTGTTCCATCAAGACCTTAAGGTAATGTAGGCAATTTCCTATTACCTTCTTTCTTGGTGTTATTCTAATTCTTACCATTCTCGCATAGAACATCCAAACATTAGCATACTTAATGTTGGGTAAAAGTAATCATCAAGTAGTGAGCTCACAGGTCCATGTATTGAACCTGGTAGCTCTGATACCATATGTAACATCACATTCCATAATGCTAAAAATATAACATAATTGTTCATCTTAATCAAGTATTAGATTAAATCATGATTATCCAAATCAAAGTAAACAAAAATGAATCATTATCATTTTGATAACTAAGCATGTTATTCTAAATCAGAATATAACAAAACTTATAATTTTCATTATCTAATTACATATCATCAGTGAAAAACTTGCACTATACATGTTCAAGGCTATCCTCAAGACATCTAACATCAAATTATACATAATAACTGACTATTAAGTCATAAAATGAATTAACACTGTATCTAGAGCATATGACATATGTCTTCATAAGCCTTGGCTTGTCTCATGCTTGGGAAGGAGAGCATCATCCCGGTGCTTTTCTTCCAACCATAGACTGGCAGTCCCCAACACAACTTCCTACCTGGAAGCAGCCCTACCCTTCACAGAAGGGATAGATATAAGGAACTGTTAGGTTAGCCATCTGAGTATTTGGTGTTGTGTCCTTCATAATGCCTCTCGATCACACAACTATAGATGCACTCTAACTATGTATGACACTACTGGAGACATTATGTCATCTGGAGCACTGTGGACTGATAATGCATGCAAAGATGGATGCATTACTCTAGAAAAAGATTTACATACATAAATGTTACAGAATGAACATTGTCATTTGTCCACTACCTCGACTCGACTTATAAGTTTTCATGTCCTACAGTAACATAATTTGACCCTTCTCGATCTCTAGTAGTTAAGTTCATTTCGTCTTAGTCCATACCTTGGACATTCAAGTTTTGTCTTTATAACCCATCCTTAAGGTTCACGTTGCTTAAGAAACTAGGAACTAGTGACTCCACATCACTTTGTCCCATGTTAATTTTTAGAAAAAGGTTTAGTCATGCTCTTAACACTTATCCTAATAGGCTGGTTGTTTGCTTTGTTTACCTTATCTCATGGTTTACATTTAGGCCATATGGTCAATGAGTAGACTTGTAGTGCCTCATAAAGTCAATCCTCTTTAATAAGGTTCAATCTTAAGAGACCTCCTTGATGTCAAAATTTAAAAGGAAGAAACTTACCCATTCGAAACGAAGGCATTCATGCACTAATATGTAACATGATTTATGATGACCAAGTTCTATTCTTGTAAAAGAAAATCCAAAGAATAACTTTCCCTTAAGGAAAGATGGCTCAAACCCATAAGAGCCAAAAGATAATAATATGCTCATAATAATCTTCTCGATACCCATAGAATCTATTTAGTATCAAGTACAATACATTTACGATGGTTTTTCATTACATGCATTCAGTGATTTTCATCATTCACATCAAGTGATAAATATAATGTTATGAGCGTCAATTCAAGATAAGGTTTTCCTTCAAGACTGAAACAGTCTATATCATAATATGGATTGGTATTACATAATTATCATAAGTGGTTAACACAATTATGATTCAGCCTTTCTTGTAAGGCTCTAGTTGTTGATACACAAGATGATGCCTTCGGCTATCACATTCCTTAAAAGCATCACCTTATCAGGCTATTCATACAAAACATCTTCTAAGACTTTCACGGCTATCATGGTCAATAAAGACATAGTCGCCTATCGGCCATTCATATTAAACATCCTCCAAGCCTTCGCTACTTAACATAGTCATAAAGAAACATTATAGCAGCACTTTTAGGCTCGAAAGCCACCAATCATGAGTAAGTAACCCTACGTGGGTTTATCATAGTTATGAAATGATAACACCTTAAATTAAACACTGTCATATTAACAGTGATAGGGAATTATTGAAGTTAAAAATGGGTTCGAAACCCTGCCATACAACATATCGTAGGCTTCATGTATGCACATTCTTTTGTTGTGGCTCTAAGCTGACCGATGTTAAACTAAACACAGAGTATATTATCTATGGTCTTAGCAAGTTATCATAACAAGAATATACAGTATCAAACCATAAATATGAGATGGCTTCGTAGGCCATTGAATAACAATAACAATATATATATATAACATGGGTTGACACAGTCGTCACCCACTCAAAAGAAATTGAAGACTCATAACTAATGTAATCATTGAATTTAAAACGTTGAGCTACAACTCATACATGTATCTAGAGATTAGTCAATGGTAGTAGTCTAGGCACAATGTATGCACAGTCACAACTTGACTCCCTAAGTATTCATTGTAGCAATGATATCCTGCAAGATTACTTTCTCAACTTCCTCTCTCTATTTGAGAGTCACCTCTAGCAACATAACATAACATCCAATGCCTCGAATGAAAAGAAAACAAGACTCTTTACCAATCGGTATAATTGATTCTTTGCATGCATGCAAAGTCAAGAATAGTTTTGCACTAAGCACAAGGTTCGCCACCTTTCTATCTTTCGATAGGTTCGCATAGATTATGGCATGGATATAGCGCAGCCTCCACTCTCTCCTTCCCACCCTTCATGGATGGTGGCTAGCCAAGTACCCCTATCAACACATAAACATCTTTTGAATAAAACAATAACATAATTATTATACATGTTCAACCTCATGAAGGATTTGAACAAGTACAACTTATATGAATAAATATAACTTATATGGATATAAGTATACTTCCTTATAAAGGTTTAAGGATTATAAATGTCGAAGGTGCAATAATATCAATGCTGTAAGATAAGGACACATTTATACGATGTGACTACGGGGTCTAGCACTACTCCCCTGGAAAGCATCGTTCACCAAATGACATACATAAATAGACAAAATAGTCACAAAGCCTAAAGTGGTAAAATAAAATGAGACCGAAAGGTCCTCAAAAACTTTTCCAAACTCGACAAACAACTCAACAAGACATTCTTGCGGCCATCATCATGTCAACAAATTGACATTAAAGATGTCAAGTAAAGTCTAGTTGACCAGTCGAAAAGAGAGTAAATAAAAGACTAACTCAGGAGATATAACTCACCCTAAATGAAAATATTAAAAGGACAAAGTTTGATACTTAGATGGTTGTTTAACCCCTTTTTCCCGACATCTATTTGTTCCTCCCGGATGATACTCTCCTTCCATCTTTGAAGGATGATTACTTTCCTGATCAAACTCACCACCAGAAAATCATGATTTGTGTATCATCATATGACTAATAAATCATAATAATTAAATAATCATTTCAATCTTGAAATCTCATATCTAACTAGCATAAGTTAGTTTCCTCAAAAACAACAATTAAGCTAACATTTTCCACAACATCTAATCATTCAACTCTTAACTAATCTTCCTGATTACTGTACAAAAGTAAGATTAAACTAAATCACAAGTTGGGGATGTAACATATCTCCCCCATAAGAATCATCATCCCTGATGATTAATTGTCTTAAAAGTTAATGAACATAATAAGAAAATGTTTCAAGAGCATAATAAATAAGTTTTTTAGAAAATATGAGGAAATCTCGCAAAGAAATCATCATAGTTTTCCCAGGTGGCATTTTCCTCTACATATTAGTTCCACTAGACCTTGCGCTATGTTATCTCTTTGTTACATAAGCGTAGCTTACGTGTTTCGAGCACCTTGATGGGCTCGATCACCACCACTCCTAGGTCCTTCACCTGTAAAGTATTCCAATCAAGCATAGGAATTTGATTATCTGCAGTGTTAAACTTTTTCAAGTAAGAAACATGAAACACATTATGCATCATGGCAAGAGCTAGCAGTAGAGCAATTCTGTATGCTACTGGGTTGACTTCTTCAAGAACTTCGAATGAAATCACATATCTAGGTGCCAATTTGGACTGATGGAAGTTTGTCATTTATTTAAAAAAGGATTAGGTCTTATCATGTGAGAAGGTTGAACTCACAGGTTGATTGTTGCTCATGTCATAAGGTTTTTTAGATGATCATGCCATGATAGAATCAAGACTTGACTCATATGTTGTTATGCTTCATGTTGTGGTTGGTATGGTATGTGCTTTAAGTGAAGATGAGGTATTGTTGAAAGGTGATCAACGATGAGTTTTTGTTGAGTTTGGTTATCATGTCATGTCTGTTAGGATGGTGTCATGTCATTACAAGCAATAGATATCATCTTCATGGAGCAATGCAGATGTTGTTTATCTTGGTTCAGGAGTGTTCACATTTATGATGGTGTTCATATCAGAGTTGAGGAGTTTGTTGGCATGTGGTTTATCATTGATGTCCAAGGTACTATGTCTGCATTATTCAAACCTTCTACATTATGCATGACATTTGATGTTGAGAGCATTAGCATGGTTGTATATGATCTCAGTTAAGCAAGAGTTTGGTTGAGGATTCTATTTGCAATGTGAAATGGTCTCAAAAGACCTATTTTCAAAACCCTAAGTGGAAGGTATTTCAAACCCTAGGTTCCTTTCTCTCTTCCAAAATAAAAGATCCTATCTGATTTCCATCCTCTGCCATACAATCAAGGTTTGTATATCTCTAGTCAAAGGGCTATGTTAGAAATTATGGTTTGTTACCTAATGTCTAAAATCTTCAAATCCTAATATATCTCTAAAACCTTATACCCTAAATCATATGTCCTTAAGTCATAAACCTAACCGTCATAGAACTTTTTACTTTTTGTTATATTTTTAAAGTGACTTGTTGTCACAAGTCATTGCAACTTAGGTTACCTTTTAGAGGGTTTATGAACATAGCTTGATCGGCTCCCTCATCCTAGGAGACCGGCTCCATCTGGTGGATCATAAAGCATCAGGTTCCAAAAGAAATCCATGGTTCATATTCAATGTGATAAGGGTGCAAAAGAGTTGATCGATGGTCTACATTTAAAATGAATTCAAATTACAACAATTTGTCTTCCTTGGTTAAGTTTGATGGTTCATTTTGAGATGGCAGTTCAAATGCATTGCAAACAGTTTCCAAACTAATAAGAGAGGGCCAGGAAATTTAATAACTCAGCCTGTATAATGGATTTATTGATGAGACTTGGTCCATGTTATTATTGAGACATATGCCTACACACATATATGAATATTGGAGCAATTAGTGAAGGATGATAGGGGTTTTAAGTGATACAGGAACATTTACAGTCTGCAGACAGAGGTATAAGAGTATATGTTGAAGTATGTTCTTGTTTTTATTCTTCAATTGTTAGAATGATTTGAAGCCATTTTGCAAGATATTTGTAAGTAGTTTTTTGCAGAGAAGTTTGATAATTTTGCTATTGATACATCGGTGTAAATAAGGGAACTTTTTGATCAATTTTGTTATGTAACAAGAGGAGACCTAGTCAAGTCATACTTGTGTGTTTGATTCAGTTTGTAGAGGAGAGTAAAGAGATTTCCAGAGGTTTTTCTGACATGTCTTGCAAGGATCTTGTTCTGACTTATGTCATCATTGAGAAATGCTATAATGTTTATGTTTGAGGAAGTTGTACTTGAGAATGTTTTGATTGTGAAAATAAGGTGTAAGATTGTAAAGTGTAAAGCATTGTAATGAATTAGGGTAACCCCATGAATTGAGTTTTCTTTCTAATGTTATTGTTTTTGCTAGTGAGGCACACTATGTCAGTGAGGCACCTGATTGTTATTGAGACACTAATTTTCCAGTGAGGCACATTTTATCAGTGAGGTATTTGTATGTGCCAATGAGGCATTTTATGTAGCCAGTGAGGCATTTTTAGAGTGGTTTTTCATCCCTATGAGGGTTTTCCACTCATCAAATCAAGTGTTATGTTTCTTGTTTGTCTCCATGTGTTCATGTGCCCTAATGCTCTTATGATTGATTAAAGGTCTTGTTCATTCTACTAGTCATTATGCTTGTTTGAATCCTTGATGTATTTCTCATGTTTAAAAGGTGCAAAAAGTTGTTAAGTTTTCTAGACCACTAATTCACCCCCCCCCCCTCTCAGTGGTCCTGTACTCCAACATGGACATCTTTCCAAATTTAATGGAACTCTTCTGAGGTTTTTCCCTTAGGAGAACTTTCTCTCCCACTGTGAAATGCCTTTTGATGTTCTTAGCATCTACATAGCTCTTTTGTCTATCATTGGTTTCCACTAGCCTTCTCTTAATCAGATGTACTTGCTCTTCCATCTCTGACAACATTTCTGGACCAAGGCTAACCCTATCTTCTAGCTTGTACTAGCTTATAGGGGTTTGACACTTCCATCCATATAATGCCTCAAATGGAGCCATCTTAATAGTTGAGTGATAGGAATTATTATAGGCAAATTCCACTAGAGAAAGATAATCCTCCCACTTGTATTGTTGGTCCATGCAATACATCCTCAATAAATCCTCCAACACTTGGTTTACCCTCTCAGTTTGGCCATCCATTTCAGGATGATAAGCACAACTTATATTCAACTGGGTTCTAAGTGAAGAGAACAAGGTTTGCCAAAACCTTGATGTCATTTGTGCATCCTATCTGAGATAATCTTCTCAGGAATGCCATGTAGTCTAAAAATTTCTTGAACAAATTTTTGGGCTATGAAATGTGTCCCATCTGTCAAGTTCCCAAATATAAAATGAGTGGCTTTGGTGAGTCTATCCACCACAACCAAGATATCATTGTGCCTGTTCCTTGACATAGGAAGCCCTTGCACAAAGTCCATACTTATAATCTGCCATTTCCACTCAGGGATTTCGTGAGGGTATAATAATCCTGTCGGGTGATGGTGTTCTGCCTTCACCCTCTGGCATTCCATACACGTAGCTACAAAATTTGCAACAGCCCTCTTCATTCCTTTCCAGAAATATAGGGGTTTCACATCAACAAGTAACTTTGTTACTCCAGGATGTCCATAATATGGTGCAGAATGCACCTCCTTCCATACCATATTCCTTAACTCTAAAGAGTTAGGTACATACATCCTTCCTTTAAACCTTAGTAACCCATCTAGTTCAAAGTTGAATCCCTCATATCTCAGATTCTAGGGGTTTTCCTCAAGGGCCTGTTATACCTACTCGTAAAACTCATCTCCCTTAGATTTCTGTAACACCTGATTCCTAAAATCAGAATGTATGGAGATCATTGAGGAGATGTGTCTTCTCCTACTCAAAGCATCTGTCACTTGATTTTCTTTTCCTTGTATATATTTAATATTGAAATCATAATCTGAGATGAATTCCAACCATCTTCTTTGCTAAGCATTAAGATGGGGTTGAGTGAACAAATATTTGAGTCCTTGGTGATCTATTTTCAGCTCAAAAGGTTTCCCGAGTAAGTAGTGTCTCCACATTTGAAGTGCATGAATAACTACTACCAGTTCCAAATCATGTGGGGCATAGTTTTGTTCATAATTTTTTAGTTTACGCGATTCATACATGATGACTTGTCCATCCCTGACTAGTACACCACCTAAGCCTTCCCCTAAGGCATCGGTAATGACTATAAATTGACCCTCTGGATCAGGTACTTTCAAAATTGGTGTTGAAGTCAATTTTTCCTTTAGTAAGTCAAAAGCCTCCTGGCACTTTTCTAACCACTCAAATCTCTTACCTTTTCTCTGCAAGGAAGTTATAGGATATGCAATTTTGGAAATTTTTTGCACAAACTTCTTGTAATAACTAGCAAGAACCATGAAACTTTGGACCTCATGAACATTTTTTGGTATCGGCCATTATAAAATAGCCTTAATCTTAGTTGGGTCCATAGCTATTCCCTTAGCTGAGCTTATATGGCCCAAATATTGTACTTCCTTTTGAAAGAAAGTACACTTAGAGAGCTTGCCATACAATTTATGCTCTCTCAGCCTTGAAGAACAATTCTTAAATGTTTCAGATGCTCTTCCTTATTCTTAGAATAGATTAGAATATCATCAAGAAACACTAGGACAAACTTGTCCAGATAGTCCCTGAACACACTGTTCATAAGATTCATAAATGCCGTCGGTGCATTCGTTAACCCAAAAGGTAGGACAGTGAATTCATAATGCCCATACCTTGTTTTGAAGGCTATCTTATGGATATCCTCATCCTTCAACCTCAATTGGTGATACCCAGATCGAAGATCAATCTTTGAAAACATAGTTGCACCCCTCATTTGATCGAAAAGATCATCGATGTGAGATAACGAGTACTTATTCTTAATGGTTGCTTTGTTCAACATATGGTAATCTATGCATAACCACAAGGTACCATCTTTTTTTTTTTCACAAAAATGATCGGTGCTCCCCAAGGTGACACACTGGGTCTAATCAACCCTTTATCTAACAATTCTTGTAATTGAGATTTTAGCTCCATTAGTTCTATGGTGGTCATTCTGTAGGGGGCTTTAGAAATGGGTTCCGACCCTGGAATTATATCAATGGAGAAGTCAAAGGCTCTTTTAGGAGGTAATCCCAGTAGCTCATCTGGAAATACGTCCTCAAAATCTCTAAGGAAAGGATACCTATCCATATCTGATCTTTCCTAACCTATGGACTCCTTCTTTCCAACTTCATTGAGTTTTTAAGTATCATAAAACATTAAGCCATCTTGGAAATAGGTTTCCTTAGTCTTATTTAGTTTTTCCATTCTGACAGCAAAAAGTTCACATCCTTTTCTTTGAGCTCTTTTCATTTGCAAGGTAAAAATTTGTCTCAGTTTCACTTCCCTAAGTTTTTCTTGAAGAAAGACTTTGTTTCCTAAATCATCCAAACACTCTACTGTTTTAGCATAACAATCCACTTTGGCTCGATGTTTCCATAACCAATTTATCCCTAGGATAACATCATATGAGCCTAGTGGGGCTACATAAAGATTTACTTCCATGGAGAAGTTGGAAATTTCTACCCTAGCCCCAAATAGGCATTGCTCTACCTGAGCCTTGGTTTGGTTTGCATATTCTACAGACCGTGAGTTTGCCATGAATCCAACCTTTCTAGGAATTTTGTTTACAATTTTAGGAGAAATAAAACATTTGGTAGCACTAGTGTCAATTAAAACTGAAATCAGAAGACCAAATAAAATACCTATTGTCTCAATGGGAGTTATTTGGTATTCAGCTTGCCTGTTGTCCAAGGCTGCATGAATGCATTGCTAGAATGCCTCTTGTTGAGGGGTCATCCCACAATAATGGGTTACACTTTTTGGCCAAACATGACATAGAAATCAACATTTTGAACTAAATCTTCACTTTCTGACACCTATAGCCGCTAAACCATTAGGAATTTGAAGATGATGTGAACTAGTGATTTGTGAGATTTTGTTTATAGATTCTAAATATATATATTTTTAAAAAATTTGGAGTTAAATTGTAAAAAAATTTGCATCTCCTTTGATAACTAGTTTTTAATAGTAAACAACATTTTTTTAAAGTGATGTGTATTCTATAGCACATAACTTTTTTTCTACAAAGGATAAAATTTTGATTCTTTTGAATTTAGATTGGTAACACCAATATATAAGGCATGCATTTGGTTTTATAATGTTTGTTGAATAATTTTTTTTAATTAAGTTTTGAAGTCAAACCAATTATAATTTAGACATAGACGTATTCCGTAAAACATAACCTTTTCTATATGTATCGAAATTCAATTTTTCTTTTTTTGTTGAAATAAGGACATCAATACCTAGGGTATAGATATTTTTCAGAATTTTTTTCACTAAATTACTAATTTTCCATGTGTAGAACAAAGAACTTGATGTTCGGTGAAAAACCTACATTCACAAGAAATAAAAAATAAATATAATAATCAAATTAAATATATTTAAAATTATAATTTTTGGGAAGCTTATAATAAGGACTACATAATTACAAAACATAAATTTTAAATGAATTCATTTGATCCCCCAAAAGGTAAATCAAAAGTGGTATTTTATCAGCATTTTGATAGGTGTAGAGGAGACTCCATTATAGGTATGGTTTAAAACTAGCGGGGTTCTATCCAAGGGGGTTTGAATCTAAGGGGGTTTGATCACACCCTCTTCAATCAAAATCCTTTAAATTAAACATTTCAAGGCTTAAATCATTAGATTTTCTAAAAATATGTGATTTCAGCAAAAATTAGGATGTCCCAAAAAGTGTAACCCATTATTGTGGCAGCACCCTGAGAGGGTAGAGGGTTTCCTCTTGGTAGTTCTCCCCGTGTCTTGTTAGGACACTGGTTGACATTATAATCTCCACCACATGTGAAGCACCCTCCCACTAGTCTTTTCCTCTCCTGAGGTTTTCCAGAATTATCTCCATTCTTCTTGGAGTAGTTATTGTCCTTTTTCTCTCCCTTAGACTCAGTTTGCTTATGCTTGGTCCTCTTATCATTTTTCTCAGTAAAATCCTATTTCTTCCCCTTTTTCTTAGAGGATTGTGAGGATTGGGACCAATTGTATCTCTTTTGGTTCCTTTCTCTATTTTCTGACATGGCTTTCAGTTTCTATTCCTATTTGATGGCCTTTTCATAGACCTGGTCCATTGTGGTAGGACCATGAACATCAACCTCGCCCCTAATCTAGGTGTTCAATCCCATTATAAACTTCTAAATATGGAATCTCTCATCCTGTTGGTATTGCGACACATATTTAAGAAAGTGGGTGAATTTTTCCCAATATTCATTCACAGACAGATCAACCTATTTCAGATTCTAAAAGTCTATAAGCTTCTGGTCATAGAATAGTTGTGGCAACCATCTTTTCCTAAAAAGTTCCAAGAAATTGTCCCATATAAGGCTTGTAGACCTCAAGCCTAGTTCCATCTTTTTATTCATCCACCATGTGGATGCTTCACCTGCCAGCTGGAATGCCCCCCATACTGCTTTAGTGACCTCATTATAGTTTTTGATTTCAAAATACTTTTCCATTTCTGTAAGCCATGCCTCTGCGACATCTCTGCTCACAGATCCATCAAATTTAGGAGGCATAACCTTTTTCATGTCTCAGGATAGTTCCATAGCCATATGGCTCCTTCTATCCACTTCTTGTCTAGCCTCAGAGTTATTTTCTCCGTGCTCACTTTGGGTGGCATCATTATGACGTGTCTCGTCATAACCCCCATCATAGGCATCCTGCCTAGGTTCTTGCCGACCCCTAAATTCTTGTTCGAGAGTTCCTACTCTCACTCTTGTATCTTGAAGTAAGGCAATGATTTGATCAAGTTTACTTTTGGAGGGCCCTGAAGGTTGCCCTTCATCCTAGCTATCTCCCATTCTAGTTCTAATCTGAACCTTTGCTGCAATCTACTTCTTCCTGAAGTTTGCAGATTAATCGAGGATTAGTTTTTCTATGTCATTTAATTCATTCATAATAGAAATCCATTCTCATTCATGTAATCTTTAACAAGAAAGGAAAGATTGTCAAAAATTTTGCAATTGCATTGTAGTTTTCATTGGATTACATATAATCCACAAAAATTACAAAATTTTGTTTACACCTTGCTACTGCAAGTCATTTACAGTTTGGAATAACTTCCCATATTCATTTCTAGACCTTGAGATTTATCATTTTAGTTTTAGGAGGTGAGGGTACACATAGGTACTCCTTCACAATCTCCTTAGGTACATCATAATCCCTAGGATTATTTTCCACAGCTGGTGCTTTAGGTGCAGAGGGTTCTGTTGATGCATCAGTAGAGTTAGGGGCAGCCATCCTTTCTGCTTTCCTTAACTCCTGCTTGATGTGTTTCACGGCATCAACAAAGGTTTCCTCATCAGTTAACCATGCTCCTACTAGGTAGCCAGTCTGTTCAAGTATTCTCATCCATGAGGCTCATTCCCTCAAGACCTTAAGGTAAAGTAGGCAATTTCCTGTTACCTTCTTTCTTGGTGTTGTTCTAATTCTTACCATTCTCGAATAGAACATCCAAACATTAGCATACTTAATGTTGGGTAAAATTAATCATCAAGTAGTGAGCTCATAGGTCCATGTATTGAATCTGGTAGCTCTGATACCATATGTAACATCACATTCCATAATGCTAAAAAATTAACATAATTGTTCATCTTAATCAAGTATTAGATTAAACCATGATTATCCAAATTAGGGTAAACAAAAATGAATCATTATCATTTTGATAACTAAGTATGTTATTCTAAATCAGAATATAACAAAACTTACAATTTTCATTATCCAATTACATATCATTAGTGAATAACTTTCACTATACATGTACAAGGCTATGCTCAAGGCATCTGACATCAAATTATACATAATAACTGACTATCAAGTCATAAAATGAATTAACACTGTATTTGGAGCATATGACATCTATCTACGTAAGCCTCGGCTTGTCTCATGCTTGGGAAGGAGAGCATCATCCCGGTGCTTTTCCTCTAACCACAGACCAATGGTCCCCCACACAACTTCCTACCTAGAAGTGGCCCTACCCTTCATGGAAGGGATAGATATATGGAACCATTAGGTTAGCCATCTAAGTATCTGGTGTTGTGTCCTTCATAATGCCTCTCGGTCACACAACTATAGATCCACTCTAACTATGTATGACACTACTGGAGACATTATGCCATTTGGAGCACTATAGACCGATAATGTATGCAGAGACGGATCCATTACTTTGGCCAAAGATTTACATACATAAACGTTACACAATGAACGTTGTCATTTTTCCACCAACTCGACTCGACTTATAAGCTGTCATGTCCTACAATAACATAATTCGACCCTTCTCGGTCTCTAGTAGTTAAGTTCATTTCATCTTAGTCCTTACCTTGGACATTCAAGTTTTGTCTTTATAACCCATCCATAAGGTTCATGTTTCTTAAGCAACTAGGAACTAGTGACTCCACATCACTTTGTCCCACATTAATTTGTAGAAAAAGGTTTAGTCATGCTCTTAACACTTATCCTCATAGGCTGGTTGTTTGCTTTGTTTACCTTATCTCATGGTTTACATTTAGGCCATATGGTCAATGAGTAGACTTGTAGTGACTCATAAAGTTGATCCTCTTTAATAAGGTTCAATCTTAAGAGACCTCCTTGATGTCAAAATTTAAAAGGAAGAAACTTAGCCATTTGAAAAGAAGGCATTCATATTGCACTAATATGGAACATGATTTGTGATGACCAAGTTCTATTGTTCTAAAAGAACATCCAAAGAATAACTTTCCTTAAACGAAAGATGGGTCAAACCCCATAAGAGACAAAAGATAATAATATGCTCATAAGAATCTTCTTGATACCCATAGAATCTATTTAGTATCATGTACAATACATGCATGATGGTTTTTCATTACATGTAGTTGGTGGTTTTCATCATTCACATCAACTGATAAATAAAATGTTATGAGCATCAGTTCAAGATAAGGTTTTCCTTCAAGACTAAAATAGTCTATATCATAATATGGATTGGTATTACATAATTATCATAAGTGGTTAACACAATTATGATTCAACTTTTCTTTTAAGGTTCTGGTTGTTGATACATAGGTTGATGCCTTTGTCTATCACATTCCTTAAAAGCATCACCCTATCGAGCTATTCATACAAAACATCTTCTAAGCCTTTCACGGCTATCATGGTCAATAAAGACACAATCGCCTATCAGCCATTCATAGTAAACATCCTCCAAGTCTTCATGACTTAACACAGTCATAAAGAGACATTATAGCAGCACTTTTAGGCTCGAAAGCCACCAATCATGAGTTAATAACCCTACATGGGTTTATCATAGTTATGAAATGATAACACCTTAAATTAAACACTGTCATCTTAACAGTGACAGTGAATTACTAAAGTTAAAAATGGGTTTGAAACCCTACCATACGACATATCGTAGGCTTCATGTATGCACATTCTTTTGTTGCGGCTCTAAGCTGGTCGATGTTAAACTAAACACAGAGTATATTATCTGTGGTCTTAGCAATGGTGATAACAATTATCATAACAAGGATATACAATATCAAACCATAAGTATGAGATGGCTTCATAGGCCATTGAATAACTATATACACACACACACATATACACATATGTATATATATATATATATATATATATATATATATATATATTGGCCGATGTTAAACTTAACACAGAGTATATTATTTGTGGTCTTAGCAATGGTGATAATAGTTATCATAACAATGATATACATTATCAAACCATAAGTATGAGATGGCTTCACAGGCCATTGAATAACTATATATATATATATATGCATGTGTGTGTGTGTATATATATATATGTATGTGTATATATATATGTATGTATGTATGTATGTATACATACATATATATATGTATGTATATATATGTAAATATATTTATGTATGTATGTATACATATATACATATATACATATATACATATAGGTATGTATACATACATATATATATATGTATGTATACATACGTATATATATATATATGTATGTATACATACGTATATATATATATGTATGTATACATATGTATATATATATGTATGTATATGTATACATACATACATACATACATATATATGTTTATGTATACATACATACATACATATATATATATATGTATATGTATGTATACATACATATATATATATATGTATACATATGTATACATACATATACATATATATATGTATATATATATATATGTATACATATGTATACATACATATACATATATATATGTATATATATATATATATGTATACCATTGACTAAACTCTAGCTACAGGTATGAGCTGTAGCTCGACGTTTTAAACTCAATGATCACATTAGTTATGAGTCTTTGATTGCTTTTGAGTGGGTGTCGACTGTGTCAACCCACGTTATATACATATAACGTGGGTTGACACAGTCGACACCCACTCAAAAGCAATCAAAGACTCATAACTAATGTGATCATTGAGTTTAAAACGTCGAGCTACAGCTCATACCTGTAGCTAGAGTTTAGTCAATGGTAGCAGTCTAGGCACAATGTATACACAGTCACAACTTGACTTCCCAAGTATTCATTGTAGCAGTGATATCCTGCAAGATTACTTTCTCAACTTCCTCTCTCTATCCAAGAGTCACCTCCAGCAACATAACATAACATCCGATGCCTCGAATGAAAAGAAAACAAGACTCTTTACCAATTGGTATAACTGATTCTTTGCATGCATGCAAAGTTAAGAACAGTTTTGCACTAAGCACAAGGTTCACCACCTTTCTATCTTGTGATAGGTTGGTAGGGATTATGGCATGGATATAGGGCAGATGCCACTCTCTCCTTCCCACCCTTCATGGGTGGTGTCTGGCCAAGTGCCCCTATCAACACATAAACATCTTTTGAATAAAACAATAACATAATTATTATACATGTTCGGCCTCATGAAGGATTTGAACAAGTACAACTTATATGAATAAATATAACTTATATGGATATAAGTATACTTCCTTATAAAGGTTTAAGGATTATAAATGTTGAAGGTGCAATAATATCAATCTTGTAACATAAGGACGCATTCATATGATGTGACTACGGGGTCGAGCACTGCTCCCCTAGAAAGCATCATTCACCGAATGACATACATAAATAGATAAACTAGTCACAAAACCTAAAGTGGTAAAAGAACATGAGACCAAAAGGTCCTCGACAACTTTGCTGAACTTGACAAACAACTCAACAAGACATTCTTGCGACCATCATCATGTCGATAAATTGCCATTAAAGATGTCGAGTAAAGTCTAGTTGACCAGTTGAAAAGAGAGTAAATAAAAGACTAACTCGGGAGATATAACTCACCCTAAATGAAAAGATTCAAAGGACGAAGTTTGATACTCAGATGGTTGTTTAACCCCTTTTTCCTGACATCTATCTCTTCCTCCCGGATGATACTCTACTTCTATCTTCAAAGGATGATTACTTTCCTGATCAAAATCACTGCCATAAAATCATGATTAGTGTATCATCATATGATCAATAAATCATAATAATTAAATAATCATTTCAATCTTGAAATCTCATATCTAACTAGCATAAGTTAGTTTCCTCAAAAACAATGATTATTCTAACATTTTCCACAAAATCTAATCATTCAACTCTTAACTAATCATCCTGATTACCATACAAAAGTAAGATTAAACTAAATCAGAAGTTGGGGATGTAACATACATAATGTCTACAAAAATAGGCCTAGCATGTGTTGTCTTTGCCTCCAGAAGGTGCCTATCCTAAAGGAGGTGCTCTGTGCTCTGAAATAGCTACTCTAGTTCTTGACGGTCTGTTATAAGGAGCTCATCTCTTAGGCTACGAAACCCTGCCACTGCTCTGTGATCTTCGTGAATGTGTCCTGCTCTGACTCTGACTCTGAAAGCTCGGTGCCCTCTGAGCTGCAAGTACAACACTCTCATATAAAACCCTGTAATACTGGTCCTCCTAGCCTGCCTGATACAATGCATGTGCTAAGTCCATTGTGGGTCCACTAATAGTAGCCATGAAGTCAATGCTCCATTGTTCATCCTGCTATGCTCTAATGATGGCAAGATCACACTTTGCTATGAGGATTATTATCTGCCCCTATAAATCCTGCACCTGAGCCTGTAGTGCTTAGATCTATTCCTGGGTGTCATCCCCTCTATCCTCAACATCCTTCTCCTCTCCCAAAATCACCTCCCTAATAGGGATGTCTTATAAATCCTTCTCTCGGGCCCTCTCCTCGACATCCATCTCCTCATCCCCCCATCTATCCTCACCTCCTCCATAGCCACATCCTCCTCTACCTCCTCCACCCTAATCTCCTCCATCTCTGCCTCCATCTATCTAACTGTTGCATCCCCCTCCTCTCGAATAGGAGACAACACCCGACCCCTACCTCTGGCATCTCTCCCCTGCCCCCCATCTCCTCTCTCACCATCCCCTTATCCTCCTCGGCCATCTCCACCATCATCATCATCGCCACCATCACCACCCCAACCTCCATCTCTCCCTTGGCCTCTACCTCACAATCTACCTTATGACCCTCTCCCTAGTCTATCCACAGGTGCAGGTTCATCTGGATCCAAAAATGGTGTGGGCCTATGCTGCACCCACCAAGTTTCATACTCAGGCATAGTGCTTGCATCTGCAACATCTACTATTGCTCCCCACTGCACATGTTGTAATGCTACAATCTTCTACTCAGCCACCTGTACACTAATCACTGGCCCCCAGTTATGAACCTCTCGAGCTGACCAAGTGAACTCTGCAATCCTGACAGGAACATCCTGCCTCTCACCAAACTGCCTCAAGACCCGCTCTGGCAAATGTTGCTCAATTATGTGCTGAGTTTGAACTGTGTGACCAATCAAATACCTAGTTTGCCAACAATATAGCAAGTGATCTCCATCCTCACCCCAAGGTCTGCAAGTTCTATAGGGTCTCCAACTAAAAGCATCCAAGTGATCGATCCCATGTTGCTAGAAGCCAACATCGTCGATCCATGTTGTACAAATACCCCTCCATAGATATAAACATATGGCTGCTCCTCAACTAGATCCCTGTCCATAGGAGGCCTAAACACAAGAATGTGTTCCCATGCTCAAACTGTAAGAAGTGTCATCCCATAGCTAATGGACTGACCATCCATGTATGCCACCTCATGCAACTGAAAGTATAACATCGCCAGCAAGCATGGACCCCAAGCATACATGGTCATCCTCTCTATCATCCCCTCAAGCATCTCTCCCCATTTGATAGGAAATCCATGGCCTCGACGATCATGAATCATGATGCAAAGCAGGGCACCATAGGTCTTAATGTGAAAAAAGTTGCTAAGTATTAGTATTTTGGTCTAGTTGAGTCATTTTGCATATAATAAGGTCTTTCAAGACCTTATTATATGCAAAATGACTCAACTAGACCAAAATACTAATACTTAGCAACCTTTTTCACATTAAGACCTATGGTGCCCTGCACCATACTCCCCAGGAAAAATTGACTCAAGTCCCCTTGAGGATAGTGCTGCAACAATGGATTCAAGTTCAATCATGCCATTCTCTGACCTCCAAGTGATATCTCCATTAGGCAACCCCTTCCAATGAACCAAGTACTGGAAAAAAAACATTATCCCTTGTCTTTGACCTGTTCTTCGCTTGAAAATGTTGTTCTTCACTTGATGGATGATCTTTGATTCCTCCCTCATATGAGAATGTTGTCAAATCTACTTCATCTACAACCACATCTCCTTTTGCCTTGTAATGCACTGCCTTCTTCTTCACTCCCCTTGTGTGCTTGGACTTGTTCACATTTCTTTGCAACTTACCCTTAACCTCTTCACCCTTACTACTCACCTCTTCCACTTGTTGTTGTACCCCTATGTTTGCTGCTTGCTCAAGTTTATTAACCTATGGTGTGAAAGAATGACCAACATCCCCTTGTGAAAGCAATGAATGAAACACTTCTCCAACCATCATGGCAACATACTTTTTACACCAATCTTGGATCTCCACAACCAAGTCATTATTTATTTCTTCTATCATAATGTTTTCAGATTTAGGAGTGGTTGCAAGATTTATGTGCTTCTCTTCTTCTACCTTTATGAACTCCTTTATACCTACCATCATCACATTAGATCCCTTTGTTTGTCCTTTGTCGTCCTCTTTCAATGGTGTCAAGGTATAGAAGATTCCATCCTTTTCTATCTCATAAGTATTTCTCCTTCCATCATACATAGCATACCTATCAAAATGCCAAGGCCTCCCTAGCAACAAATGGAATACATCCATAGGTAATATATCACACAAAATTCTATTCTTATACCCTCCTATGTTAAACTCCACCCAACTTTGTTCATTCACCAAAACATATTGACCCTCATTCAACCAAGAAACTTTATGAGTAGCATGTGGTATCCTAGGCAACTTGAGTTTATCAACCATCTCAACTAAAACCATGTTATCTGTACTTCCTGAATCAATTACAACTTTACATACCTTACCCAAGCACTTACAAGTTTTCTTGAAGAGTGTCACTCTTTGTGGTGGCTCCTTGTCTACTGTTGCTTTGATGAGAGTTCTTATTACTATTAGTGATTCACTAACCTCTGGAGAAGCATGCTATGATGGAGAGTTTACACTCTCATTGTCCTCTTCTTGCACCAATTGAGTCCTTCTTCCTCCTCCATGTGAAGTAGAAGCTTGTCCTTCATTACATTGCCATGCTTGATGTCCAAACTTGTTGCATTGATAACACCTTTATGTGAACCCACTAGATCCTCTTCCTTGACCTCCAAATCTACCTCTAAAGCCTGATCTACCACCTCTAAATCCACCTCTTGAATCTGCAACTTGGTCTTGGACTTTGCTTGTATCCTCTTTGCTCTCATATGACTGCCTTGCCTTAAAAAATGACCCTCTTCCTCTTGAATTTCTGCGTCTGCCCCTGTTTTGCTTGTCTTGCCTTCTCTTTAGTTTGTCTTCAGCCTTAATTGCCAATTGAAAGCATTCCTCAACCGTCCTTGGGTTTATCAAACTTAACTCATCTTGGAGGTTAAATCTTAACCCATTCATGTATCTTGCCATTGTTTCTTCATCCTCTTCCATATGACCTGCTCTTATGTTCAACTTATAGAACTCCTCTGTATAAGTTCGCACATCCATCTCCTTTTGCTTGAAATTTTGAAGCCTCTTAAACAATTGAATAGTGTAATTAGCAGGTAGGAACTTACCTTTGAGTTTAGCCACCATCCTATCCTAAGATGTGATTCTAGACTTTCCTTTCTTTCTCCTTTCACTTTGTACATAATCCCACCAAAGCAAAGCGTGGCCCTTCAATTTTGTCTTGGCCAACTTCACCTTTTTATCTTCTGGCACATCTTCATAGTCAAAATAGTTATCCAATGCTCCTATCCAATCTAGGAGCTATTCACTATCCATCTTTCCTCCATACATAGGTAAATCCATTTTGATCTTGAGCTTATCTCCCTTGATTATTTTCAGGAGTTTTGCCATCCTCAAGTCATCATGATCCATCTCTTCCTCGGACCCTTGGGAACTTTCCTTTTCCCCTTCCTCTTCATGGTCACTCACATCACCTATGACCATACCTCTCTTCTGACTTGTTTCCAGGGCAGCAAGCCTCTCCCTCAACTCTCTCATCTCTTTCTCATCTCTAGCTTGTCTCTCCTTCAACTCAATCAATTCCCTAGCAATGGCATTCCCTTTTGGAGGCATTTTTGTTCTTCTTTCAACTTAATTTTTCTCTTCTTCAGATCATACCTATGCTCTGATACCAATTTGATGTAGAGCAGGGTGGAGGTTGTCTATACAATCATAACTTAACAGACTTTTCAATTTTGAACCCTATCTTGGTGGGTTTCTCACAAAACTCTTCAACTTCTCCTAGTAGTACTCCAAACAAGGTTTTCCAATCATAACTTTCAGAGAAGACTTCAAACATAGAACTTGATCACCATTCCAGATACCCTTTATGCTATTTGTCAACATATCCAGATTGTAGGTATAGGTGTTTTGTAACACAACGCTCAAAACTTGACTGTACCGTTCAACATTAGGCTAATTAGGATAACAAAAGGGATATTTTTTAACATAATTTGAATTAAACAACTCAAAACCATGAAATAAAAACTATTTTGGATACCCATTATCATTTTACACAACATACTTCAAATGCAAATGTGGGTGTTTTGTAACACAAGGGTCAAAATAGGACTGTTACGCTGCAATTTAGGCCTAATTAGGCTAGTTTGAATGGCTCACAACTAGGTTTTCACAACCCAGACCTCAAACCTTCATACCACTAGCCCAGATATGTCACAAATGGTCTGCCTAAACATTTCCCACCTCTTCAAACAATTTTCCAAGAGTTTTTCTACAAATCCTAACTCTTATGCATCTTTTATGCCCAAAACATGAGGTTTTCAGACTAGTTTGGAGAAAAATGGCTGGAAAATGCTCAAATCTTAATTAAAATCAATGGAATAAAATGCAAAAGAAAGTAGACTCAAACCTCAATCAACTCCAATTGGTCTTAGGTCATGTCACGACCGTACAGAACCATACAAGGTGCTAGAACAACAAATTAGCGTTTAGAAATGCAAAAACAAAATTGTTTTTATTGAATTTTCACCAAAGACAATTCCACCCCACCTTGGTTTCGACCCCCAAGGCTTCTTAAATCATATTCCAATGGTCCACAATTGACATTTTGAATTCCAAACGACCCACTACCTTCATTTAGAAAAGGTGGCTACTCAAATTCCATAATTTTGCAACTTTCACAATATTTACAAAAATGGACTCCAAAATGACTTAAGACACTTTAAAAACATAAGAAATGGTCTTCAAGACCTTATTATATGCAAAATGACTCAACTAGACCAAAATGCTAATACTTAGAAACTTTTTTCACATTAAGACGTATGGTGCCCTGCACCAAATCACCACGCCGCCAATCACAGTGCAAATCACTACAATCAACCTGTCGTATCTATCTGACAAGGTGTCCCATTGAATCTCATAATCCTCCACACTAGCTCCACAAGAATATCAGTCTCAAAGCACAGCCAAATGGCAGCCAATCCCCACTCTGGATCATATATAACACACTCCCCATGAATAGGAAGCCTCAAAATATGTCAAACATGCTCAAGTGTCATAGTGGCCTCTCCAGTCGACAAGTGAAAAGAACTATTCTCTGAGTCGCATCGCTCTACCAATGCTGTCAATAGTCCTCAGTTAGCCCTCACTATGGGCATGAATGTCACATGATATAACCCTAGAGCATGCAGTGTGTCTCGCTCCTCCCAGCTCAAATGGTTCCGCAACTTGTAGCAAGATGGTCGACTCTCTCGTGTATAAATCAGTGGAAACCTAACCTAAATTCACAAAACATCATGCCATGTCAGTCAAAGCTTATCAAATTCAGATTCAGTCTCAAATTCTATCAAAATTTGGAAAAAACCTTAGGTAGATTTTCTGACAGTCAGTTGTGTCACACTATCATTCAAGTGCATCGCACTTTGATGTTTGCATCACAGAAATTGACAGATGTGTCACATTTTTACAAATGAGTCGCATCATTCCACGCTTGCATCACAAAATGACAATTGCGTCACACAAACCCTTGATTGCGGTGCATTTTATAGTTACACGCAGTCTAATGCACTTGTGTCATAAAACTTCATGGATGCGTCGCAAGAAATCAATTGTGTCGCAGGATTTCAATTACGATTCGACACCTGCTTCGCTTGCAACAACAATTGTGGTGTAGAATCCTACACCGCATCTGTTTCTCTTCTTCGAGCCCTAAAATCTACCTAAATTTGACAAAATTACAAAATAGGGTTTGAGTACATAACGCAGCGCCTGAGCTTGCTAGTTGTCTGTAGGACCTAACCCGGTATCCTCGGTGATGCTCAATGGGAATCGATGCCATCTCTACAAACTCCTCCACGACAGACTCCTAGCTCAGAGCTCTACGACTTCCAAAATTTCTAAAGATATTGTATGCAAATGACATATTTTCACTCCCTAGGGCTTATTTATAAACCTTTTTGACCTAAGTGGGCCCCTTCTTTCCATATTTGGCCACGTAAACTCCCGTTTTCGCACACAAATCACCCCACAGGCCTAGTTTTTCATCACTAATGTAGTTTCACTTATCAAAATAAATTTTCAGTAAATTTCCCAATTTTTTTGGAATTTTTCAAAAATTTGTCAAATTTCCTGAGGGGGCATCATGTTGTCCCGCCTTATTTGAGGCACGCTAGGGCAAGTCCAGAGCATAATTTTTCAAATTATTCTTTGACACAACATCCAGATTGACATTGTATCAAAGAGGGGCAAAATGTAGACACTTAAAAATGTCCTAAGCCTGCGAACAACATTTTCATGCTAATCATCCCCTAATGTCGCATTCCTCTATTAATTAAATAATATTTAATTATTTAATTAATTCACTTCTCCTATTTTCTAATCTATAATTAAATAAATTTTATTTATTTAATTATTCATCTATTTTCCTCTATTTTCTTCTATAATTAAATAATTATTTTTAATTATTTAATTACTCATTATCTATTTCCTCCATCACCCAACTAATGTAAATAAATAAAATATTTATTTAAATTAGCCCTCACCTTTTAATTAAATAAATTATTTTTATTTAATTAGTTTCCCACTCATTCCTCATTCAAATTAATTAAATAAATTACAAATTTATTTAGTTAATGCATTCCACCCCATCCTTTATCTAAATAAAATAAATCCCACTTTTGTCTCCTTTTGAAGTGGAACCCTATTCAATCTCAACCATCCACATCACTCAATTCAACTTTCAATCCTCACCCTTCATTTGAATCCAAGTCTTCTATAAAAGCAACCCTCCACCTTCATTTCAACCGAACCACAATCAAAGTCTTCAAGATTTTGCTAGGTATCATTCTCATTGAGCTAATCATCTCCCTTGTATGTTGCAAATCTGAGAGCAATTTAGAGCAAAATGGAGAAGAGAAATGGAGGAGAGCTAATCTTAGCATAGAAATTTAGATATGGTTGTTGTTATCATTAGATTTCTATGTTTATTTTGTGCTCCATTGTTGGATTAGGGCCTTTTAGCTTGAATTTGATAGTTTGTGGTTGCTATTTTATGATTGAAGCTTGTTTCCTGATTTTCCCTGATCTACAAAATCAACTCAAACCCATTTATGAGAAGATAGATGGATAGTTAGTGAAATTAATATTAGGAAAGTAATGTAATGTTAGAATATCAAATGCATTTGAATTATGTTTTATTTATAAGAATGATTGTTTATGATGTCATTAACGTCCACGTGATTAAATAATGTGATGGACTAACTACCATTGTGTGACTGAGATCGATACAGGAACATTGTTTTCCCCCTCCAAGAAGAGGAGAGAGAGTATCACTGTGGAGAGGGTGCTAGATCATGTGAATACAATGATCCTTGTGCTATTTGGGAATACATATACACACTCACATTAGAAATTAAGTCAGTTTTGGAGTAAGTCTTATTCTTTATGTGGTTGGTCACCTCAGTAATATTTTAAACGTTGTGATCATTCCATACTTGATTTATATTGTTGTCATTATGTCGATGGCTTAATCTTCTACGTCGATAGTTAGTAAGGTAGTGTATACCTTTTAATGCCGAGGTGATGTGAGTAATCGACAATACAAGTCCAATTTTGTTGTTAAGGTCTAAGTCAACTTTGTAAGATTCCATCATTGATAATTGTGCTCATGAATAAACATAATTAAAGCATTCAAAAGAATGCATTAGTGACATCTATAAAGTAGGTGTACTATTGTTTATTTTAAATTATTATTTTAATCTTAGTTATGGTTAAAAATAACATCTAGTTTGAGAAAGAGTAAAGTCTATGGTAGATAGACTTCCATCGTATTTCTCCCTAGATGCTTGGAGGAGTGGGGAGGAGTATTAGCTCCATACTCCCCTTTTTCAGCATGTGAGGCCGCGGATGGCTGAGAGAATAGAGGGAAGATATTAATTATGTAGTTGCATAACCAATGGTAGTGGGGAGAGAAGATAAAATAGTATTCTCTCTTGCATATAGTAAGGTGAAAAAAGTAAAGAATCATGGTGGATCTCTGTATTGGAGAATCAAGAAGAAGGAAATGAAAGTTGAGTATTAGTTCTTCTTGTTTAGCATTACAGGTAATCTCACCATCCATAATATACTGCATAAATACTTTGATAACGCAAGCTTATATCATTGAGAAGCAAATAGATAAAGGTTTATAGATAAAACCTATTGTGTGTGCCATAAGAGGCCGAATGTTTTACATGTTATCACAGTATACTATATTAAGATTTACATTACTATTGATATACCTTCCATAGATACTTATGTCTGCATATTTATACTGTATATTGAATGTCAAACAAGATTTGTGTTATCTATGAATACCTCTTAGAAGTGGAGAGTATTGTATATAAAGATTATGATAAATATATGTAATCCTTTCCTGTGAGTAACAAACGAGTCTATGGTCTGTGACATAGTCATATGATTGTGATTGCCAAGCTAAATGGCTATTATGTATATATAAACCATTTAAGGTTATTCTCAAACAAACCTTGGAGAAAACATAAAGGTCAATTGTATGTATTGGCCGAACAATATTTACTAGCTATGCTTTGATTTAGTCGACCTGAGTAAGGCCGAATGCTAGTATGCTTCGTTGACCTGAGTAAGGTCAATATAAGTCATTCAATTTTGTCTTTTCCAATGATAAGAGTTCTTTAGTAAACTGTAGTAGACCGAGAGTTTTATTTCTTTTGTGTAAAACTAAAGTAACAACACTATGTTATCATAGTATCCTATTTAAGAGTTGTAGCTAACTGAAAAGGTAGGTATCATTACCTCGAATGTTATTAAAAGGTTAAAGCTAGATATTAGTCGATGTCTATGTTTAAAAGCACTTGATATTTTATTCTGTTAATATGCTAAAGAATTTAGTTTACTATAGATGTTATCCTTTTAGGTAACTAAGAGTTATCACAAACTATCTTTATTCTAGTTTTAAAAAGGATTATTATTTATCCAAATCTAGGCTAAGAATAGCCACAACATTGTCGTGTAATACACTCACTATGGCAATGAAAGGACAATTTTTTATAGTTATTCATTGAGAATGAGACTATATATTATTTGTAATTCTCTTTTGAATTACAAGAGAAAATGTATCCAATATGAAGGATTATGAAGTTATTGTTTTTATTTGACAAGTTAGAAGTCAAATATTTTCCTAGACTAAGACAGATAGAGTCTTTAATCGTCAAACCAATGACATAATGTTAGAATCTTGCATATCATTATGAAAGAATACTAAATTTACTGATGAGCACGGAAATGAGTTGACAAGCCATTGAGTAGATGATAGGTCACCATAGAACCGTGATTGCAAGGATGCAAAGAGGGGCTCAATGTATGCTTCTTAAGTCACCTAAGCTTGCACCTTATACTTGTCTAGTTGACTAATAGAAAAGGGCATATTTTATGTCTTTAAGAATAATATATAATATTATTTACTAAATTATAAGAAGGTTGTCTCCAAGTCAAGAAAAGAGTGAGTGAACATACGATTTTATTTATATGAAAATTTGGCCAAAGTAATGCAAAAGTCACTGCTTGCATTGTCAGTTCACTATGTACCAGATAGTTGAACAGCCAGAGTGGGTTATACATAGCTAGAGCTAGACTAGAGTTGTAAGCTCGATTGTTATTAGCTAGGACACTTCACTAGTTCCTAGATGGCACAAAGAATCGATTGATTCTCATTATCTACACCCTCATGAAGGGAAGGGCCACTTCCAAAAGGAAGGTGTGCAAGGGACCCACAAAGGGAAGGGCCACTTCTAGAATGAAGGTGTGTGGGGACCGTTGGTCTGTGGTTGGAGGAAAAGCACCAGGGTGATGCTCTCTCTCTCTCCTGTAGTTGATTGTTGAAGACTTGTGAACAAGAAACATTAGTTATTACATAAATGGAAATTGAAATATGTTGTAGTCACAAGGAAAGTGACCATTTGTATTTATATTTGACAAATATGTAAAATTTGTAAGTCACATGTGAAGCGACCATAAATTGAAATTATCTATTGAACTTTGGAAATTGCAAATATATTATAGTTGGATTTATGCTCTTAAAAAAAAGAGAAATGGGATTTTTTGTATTATTTGTATTTATTTATTTAATATTCCAATTGGGATGTTACACATGGTATCAAAACTATAGGGTTTAACACTTGGACCTAGGAGCTCAGTGTGAGGTTTCACAAGATTGGCAAGATATGCTAATGATAAAACATTTGTTTTTGTGCCAGAATGATAGGAAAGAGAAGGACAAGAAAGTGAGCTAAGAAAACAAAACCTAGTGATATGCCTAAGATCACTATTAAGAAAGGGCCATCTCCTGAACCAGAGATAAAATAAATAATGAGCTATGCAAAGGGAGCTTGGCTCACTGATTTTGAAACACTAGCTGATGCACTCAAACATATTTGCCTAGAAAGGAGGAGAGAGATCAAGGAGGCAAAAAGGTTGCTAACCCCTACTATTCTTAAGATTAGTAAACCATCTGCCCACCGTGACATGCCTTTTTGGTGTGGTTGGGATGCACCCATTATGGGAAAAGAGGTGTTGATTGAGTACTCACGGGTACATCCACCCACTAAGTTTGTGTTATTCAATTCTGACAGGGAGGAGGAACTCGAGGAAATTCCTCTGTCAGAAAGTGATAAACATGTAGACATTTCTTATACACAAACAATAGAAAAGTTTTGTATTTGAACAAGGATGTAAAAATCTAGAAAGTGAATAAACTAAATTTTTTGCTTTTAGAATAAGCAAATGTTTATGTGATGAATCTCTGAGTTTCTGTATTAATGAATTTGTAATTCTATGATAGTATATCAAAAAGTTCCATGTTTTGATAAATTTCTATGAAAATGTTAGGAGTGGATAAGTAATGTTATGGAACATTCTAGAAACTAACTAGGAGGGAACCTAGATGGCCCAGATCCTGAAAATAATCCTATGGAAAAATTAGATCAAATTTTGTCATTTTTAAATGAAACAAAAGAAAGATTGGAAACCCTGGAACATGAAGTTAGAGGGGGAGAAACCAATCAAGAACACCACTCTGAAGGAAGAGAAGAATTCAGTTTTCATGGTGAACCGAGAGTAAATAATCAAGACTCACTAATTCAAAATGAGGCAAAAACTCATCTTACTAGTGAGCTAACACGAGATATGAAGAAACTTATATCTCCTAAGTGTGATGGAATAGTGAGTGGAGATGTAGCCGAGGCTTGGATGACAGAGATGGAAAAATATTTTGAGATAAGAAATTATTTTGAGATCACCAATGCTGTATGGGGAGCATACCAGTTAGCAGGAGAAGCATCCACATGGTGGATGAACAAGAAAATATAATTAGGGTTGAGTTCCTTGAGTCTAACTTGGGATCAATTTGTGGTCATATTTAGGAAAAGGTGATTGCCCCAACTTTACTTTGACCAGAAATTAACAGATTTCCAAAATCTACGTCAAGGAGATATGACTGTCACTGTATACTGGGAAAAATTTACCAGGTTGTTGAAGTATGTGCCACAATATTAGAAGGGTGAGAGATTTAGAATAATAAAGTTTATTATGGGCTTGAATGCTTAGATTAGCAGAGAAGTGGACGTTCATGGACCCACAACCATGGATCAAGTCTTTGAGAAAGCCATTAAACAAGAGAAAAAGCTCAAAGCTATCTCAGCATATCAAGAAAAATCTCAAAATAAATTTAACTGGAGTCATCCTTCGACATCCTTCAAAAAGAGAAATCATGGTAAAAGTTCCAAATATAACAGAAAGGGATCCAAGGATGAAAATAGGGAATTTAATCCTAAAAAGAATGATGATAATTCTAACTGATCTTCAGGAAAGAGAGGTCCTCCTAGAGGGTGTTTTACATGTGGAGGTGATCACTATGCTAACCAGTGTCCCACAAAGAGACAAGGAAATTCATAACGTGGCAATCCTTTACCTTCATAGCAAACAACTTTTCAACAAAGGATTCATGCTGCTTTAGATAGTCGTCAGGCTCAGTATCAGGTTACTCCTATTGAAACCATAGGTACTCTTTTTGGAACCCTAATTTCTATTCTTATAGATAAATGAGCAACTTAAAGTTTTGTGAACCCTAGAATACTTGATAAGATGTCTAGGAAAGTTGGTTTCATGGCTAATTCATGGATAGTAGAGTTTGTGAACCAATCGAGAGCTCAGGTAGAGCAATATTTGTTTGAAACTAGATTAACCCTACCTACTTTTTCCATAGAGGTAAATCTATATGTAGCACCTCTATGGTCTTATGATGTCATTTTAGGGATGAAATGGCTATCGCAACATAGGGTGAAAGTAGTTTGTCTTTCTAAAACAGTAGAATGCCTAGATGATGATGGAAATGTTGTCCTTAGCCAAGGTTTTCAGTGAGAAATGAAAATCAGGCAAATTTCTGTGATGCAGTTGAAAAGAGAAAAATGGAAAGGTTTCCAAATATTTGTAGTTAAGCTAGATGAGGTAAAATAAAGGAAGGAGAAATCTAAGAAAAATTCTATGGAAGCATACCCTTATCTTCATGATTTTTGGGATGTATTTCCTGAAGACCTTCTAGGTCTACCCCTGAAAAGGGTTTTTAATTTTGCAATAGATATTATTCCTAGTTCTGAACCAGTGTCCAAAGCACCTTATCAGATGACTACTACTGATTTGATGGAGCTAAAGGCTCAACTCCAAGAACTGTTGTCAAAAGGACTGATTAGACCTAGTGTGTCACCTTGGCGAGTGCTAGTGAACTTTGTTAAGAAGAAAGATGACACTTTATGCCTTTGTATGTATTATAATATGCTTAACAAGAAATGATTAAGAACAAGTATCCTCTACCGCGCATAGATGATCTCTTTGACCAAATGCGAGATGCAACTGTATTTTCAAAGATTGACCTCAGGTCAGGTTATCGTTAGTTGAGACTAAAAGAAGACATTCACAAGACAACCTTTTGAACAAGGTATGGGCATTATGAGTTCATAGTCTTACCTTTTGGTTTGACCAATGCCTCAACAAAGTTCATGAATTTGATGAATAGTGTTTTTAGAGACTTTCTAGATAAATTTGTTTTGGTGTTTCTAGATGATATTCTAATTTATTCTCGCAATGAGGAGGAACACCTTCGACATTTGCAGATAGTTCTACAACGACTCAGGGAGAATAAACTTTATGGAAAGCTATACAAATGTACCTTCTTTCAAAAAGAGGTACAGTACTTGGGCCATATCATATCAACTAAAGGAATTGTTGTAGATCCTTTGAAGATAAAGGCTATTTTGGGATGGCCTACACCTAAAAATGTGCATGAAGTGCATAGTTTTATGGGATTAGCTAGGTATTATAAAAAGTTTGTTTTGAACTTCTCCAGAATTGCCCATCCCATCACTTCCTTGCAGAGGAAAGGAAAAAGATTTGAATGGTCTAACAAGTGCGAAGAAGCTTTCAATATTCTTAAAAGGAAATTGACTTCAGCACTAATTCTTAGAGTGCCAGACCTAAAGGGTCATTTTGTTGTTGTGACTGATGCTTCAAGAGAAGGCTTTGGTGGAGTGCTCATGCAAGAAGACCAAGTTGTGGCCTATGAGTCTAGGAAGTTGTGACCTTATGAATAGAATTATCCCCCCCATGATTTGGAATTAGCAGAAATTGTGCATGCTCTCCAAGTATGGAGGCATTATTTGTTGGGAAACCAATTTAAATTAAAATCTAACAATCAAGGTTTGAAGTATATCTTCACACAACCTAACCTTAATGCCTGACAAAGTATATCTTTGATTATGATTTTGAGATTAACTACATTAAGGGTAAAGAAAATTGAGTGGTTGATGCCTTGAGTCATAGAAGGCACATAACGATAATAGTATCAGTGCACTCTGATTTTAGAGCTCAAGTATTGAAGAATTTGACCAGAGACGAATATTTTGAGCAGATTCTGAAAGCTCTAACAGAAAATCCTTAAGATATGAGGAATGATGGATTTTATTTTGAACTTGATGGGTTATTTAGATTCAATAACCAAATTTATGTTCCAAATTAGTGAGATTTAAGAGGAACTATGTGGAAAGAAGTGTATTCTATGCCATATTCAGGTCATCCTGGAGTGACAAATTTGTTAGCTGGTGTGGAACCCTTATATTTTTTGAAGGGAATGAAGAATGATTTTGCAAGATTTGTGGTAGGATGTCTAGAGTGTCAGCGATTTAAGACTAAAGACTAGCACCTGACAAGACTTTTGTATCCTCATGATATTCTTGAATGGAAATGGCAGGTGATCAGTAAGGATTTTGTCCAGGGATTGCCTATGTCATAATATAAGCATGATGCTATTCTTGTAGTGGTGGATAAAATTTCTAAGGTAGATCATTTTATATAGGGTAATCTTATAGATGGAGCACCTATTTTAGCCAAGAAATTCATGCAAGAAGTTTTCAGATTGCATGGAATTCCAGGAAAGATAATATCAGATAGAGATGCTCGAATAACTTCAAGGTTTTGGAAAACCTTGTTCTCCACTTTGGGAACACAATTGAATATAAGCTCAACCTATCATCTAGAGATGGATGGTCAAACTAAGAGAGTTAATAAAATACTGGAGGATTTGTTGAGGATGTATTTCATGGATAAGTAGTATAAGTGGGAAGAGTATCTTCCACTAGTTGAATTTGCATATAATAACTCTTATCATTCTGTAATTAAGATGGCTCCCTTCGAAGCATTGTACGGTAGGAAGTGTTAAACTCCTATAAGATGGGATAAGCTAGAAGATGGGATTTTCCTTGAGCCAAAAATGCTTTCAAAGATGGAAGAGTAAGTAAAGCTAATCAGGGAAAGATTGGTAGAAGAAAATGATAGACAGAAAAGTTATGCTAATGCCAAGCAAACACCTCGACAATTTTCAGGAGATAAAGTTCTCTTAAGAGTCAAACCACATAAGATTCCAATTAAGTTTGGAGAGTCTTCCAAGCTAGCACCTAGATATGTTGGACCTTTCAAAGTCCTAGAAGTGGTTAATCTAGTTGCTTACATGATAGCTCTACCACCAGCTCTTGCAAGAATGCATGATGTTTTCTATGTGTCATATTTAAAGAAATATATATCAGGATCTAATCATATACTTGATTGGAATGCTCTCTAGGTATAGGACCCTAGGGGTGGTCACGATCAAGCCTCTCAAAGTGCTCGAGGTATGCAAGGTTCGCCTGCATAACAAAGAGGTTACTTAATGCAAGGTCCAGTGGGACTAGTATTCAGAGGCAAATGCTACCTGGGAGGATTACAATGATATTTATCAAAAGTTTCCACATATTGTTATATAAACATGATGTAAAAGAAAATATTTGTTATATTTATTTTGTTATGGACATAATCATTGAGGACGATGATCTCTAAGGGGGGTGATATGTCACACCCTGTTTTTAAACTAACATAATTATCATTTTATTTCAAGAAGACAGATGGAAAGTTAGTGAAATTAATATGTGGAAAGTAATGTAATGTTAGAATATAAAATGCATTTGAATTATGTTATTTTTATAAGAATGATTGTTTATGATTGTTGGTCTCTTACAATGATTTAACAACTGAGCTCTTAAAGCTATAACTTAGAGATTGGACATCTAACTTGAATAGCTGTCTTAATCACTATGGACATGCATTTTACTTGTCAACCCAGGGATGTGAACTTGAAATGGATCAGCACAATATGTGCACTAAGAACTTCCAAAGTAGCCACATTCATTCTATAGCTAAGAAAGACATAATGCTGAAAATAAACTACTAGGAAAGAAATAACAAGAATGCTAAACATCAACCAACAACTATTCTAAGATCAAGTACATAACAGAAAATAAAAGTCTGGGCAAACAAATAGGAAACTACTCTGTCTACTTTGGCTGTAGGAATAGACACAAAATAGAATTCTAGTGGCTGCAGGAACATTCAATGCAAGATTTAACTAAATGCTTAACAGAAAATATAACTAAACTAGAGGATGGAATTCTCACCAAGTGGGCCCCCTTGGATGAGTATTCCCTAAGACAAATGTAAACTCAAAAATGCAAACTTATAACTTCATTTTATTTATTGGAAAAGATGAGTACAACTGAACATCATAACTGTATTACCGAAAATTGGATAATGCAAATACAATCTTTGATTAATCAAGAACCCCTCAGAAGGAGCATCAGAGTCTTATTTATAGAAGGAAAACTACAAAACTAACTACCTAGCAAGGCGGTAAACTCCAACAGAATAGGAGGATGCCTCTTTATGGAAAACATAGAAAGTGGAAAGGAGGTTACACATGCGTGGAATCTGGTCAAGCAAGTTGCTTCAATGCAGATCTAGCATAACAGTAACTCCTAAATTTGCTCAACAAGTATTTAAGATTAGTTACAAGGCGGTTGTCTTCCCTCCATTTGACATTTGAACAATCACCATGTTTGACTTTTTATGGCAAGTAACCAACCAGCAAAATCTTCCTCTACTTTATGGATGCTGATTATATCTGGATAACAATATTAGTACACACAATAATTGCACATCCGTAACTACCTTGGAGTAACATTCATTAACCATATGTAAAATTAACATAGATAGTTCATATAGCATGTCTTTGTCATAAAAGAATATAAGAAATGACCTATGCTCAACATCTTATAGTTTTGAGGCAATGACATAAAAAGATTAGGATCAAAGTACCAAAGTCCAAGATAACTACAGCAAGTGGATAATAAATTTTAACAAAATTGAGTCATAAACTAGACTTGTCAATGATGTCATTAACATCCATGTGATTAAATAATGTGATGGACTAAATATCATTGTGTGACTGAGGTGGATGTAGGAACAATGTTTCCCCCCTCCAAGAATAGGAGAGAGAGTAACATCATGGAGAGGGTGCTAGATCGTGTGAATACAATGATCCTTGTACTATTTGGGAATACATACACACAATCATATTAGAAGTTAAGTCCATTTTGGATTAAGTCTTATTCTTTATGTGGTTGTTTGCCTCAGTAATATTTTAAACATTGTGATCATTCCATACTTGATTTATATTATTGTCATAATGTCGATGGCTTAATCTTCTACGTTGACAATTAGTAAGGTAGTGTATATCTTTGAATTCCGAGTCGATGTGAGTAATCGACCAGACAAGTCCAATTTTTTTGTTAAGGTCTAAGTCGACTTTGTAAGATTCCATCATTGATAATTGTGCTCATGAATAAGCATAATTAAAGCATTCGAAAGAATGCATTAGTGACATCTATAAGGTAGGTGTACTATTGTTTATTTTAAATTATTATTTTAAGCTTATTTTTGGATAAAAATAATGTCTAGTTTGAGAAAGAGTAAAATCTATGGTAGATCTAGACATCCATCGTATTTCTTCCTAGATGCTTGGAGGAGTGGGGAGGAGCAATAGCTCCATACTCCTCTTTTTCAGCATGTGAAGTAGCAAATGGCTAAGGAAATAGAGGGAAGATATTAATTATGCAATTGCATAACTGATGGTAGTGGGGAGAGAAGATAAAATAGTATTCTCTCTTGCATATAGTAAGGTGAAAAAAGTAAAGATGCGTGGTGGATCTCTGTATTGGAGAAGAAAGAAGAAGGAAAGGAAAGATGAGTATCAGTTCTACTTGTTTAGAATTACAGGTAAGCTCACCATCCATAATATATTGCATAAATACTTTGATAATGCAAGCTTATATCAATGAGAAGTAAATAGATAAAGGTTTATAGATAAAACCTATTGTGTGTGCCATAAGAGGCTGAATGTTTTGCATGTTATCACAGTAAACTATATTAAGATTTACATTACTATTGATATACCTTCAACAGAGACTTATGTCTGCATATTTATACTGTATATTGAATGTCAAACAAGATTTCTGTTATCTATGAATACCTCTTAGAAGTGGAGAGTATCATATATAAAGATTATGATAAATATATGTTATCCTTTGTTGCAAATAACAAACATGTCTACGGTCCGTGATAGTTGTATGACTATGATTGTCAAGCCAAATGGCTATTATGTATATATAAACCATTTAAGGTTATTCTCAAACAAACCCTGTAGAAAACATAAAGGCCGACTGTATGTATTGGCCAAACAATATTTACTAGCTATGCTTTGATTTAGTCGACCTGAGTAAAGCCGAATGCTAGTATGCTTAGTTGACCTGAGTAAGTTTGGTATAAGTTATTTGATTTTGTCTTTTCTAGTGATAAGAGTTCTTTAGTAAACTGTAGCAAACCAAGAGTCTTATTTCTTTTGTGTAAAACCAAAGTAGCAACACTATGTTATCATAGTATCCTATTTAAGAGTTGTAGCTAACTGAAAAGGTAAGTATCATTACCTCGAATGTTATTAAAAGATGAAAAATAGATATTAGTCGATGTCTATATTTAAAAGCACTTGATATTTTATTCTATTAATATGCTAAAGAATTTAGTTTGCTATAGATGTTATCCTTTTAGGTAACTAAGAGTTATCACAAACTATCTTTATCCTAGTTTTAAAAAGGATTATTATTTATCTAGATCTAGGCTAAGAATAGCCACAAGATTTTCATGTAATACACTCACTATGACAATGAAAGGTCAATTTTCTATAGTTATTCATTGAGAATGAGACTATTTATTATTTGGAATTCTCTTTTGAATTACAAGAGATAATATATCCAATATGAAGGATTATGAAGTTATTGTTTTTATTTGACAAGTTAGAAGTCGAATATTTTCCTAGACTAAGACAGATAGAGTCTTTAATCATCAAACCAATGACATAATATCAGAATCTTGCATATCATTATGAGCACATCAACAATATCTTAAATCACGGATGTGAGGTTGTAAATTTCCAATAAAGATTCTTTGTACATCAACGTCCATAATAGAATATTGAACTTATGAAAAGAGAGATTGATAATGACCCATAAAAACTATTACTTTCTCTTTTATTCCTTGTTTACAATGAACCAAGTCGGTCAAAGAGACTTAAGGTCCAATGTTAGCTTGAAAATGTTCAAGGAATTTGTTGATGAGTTGTAAAAAACAAGTGATTGAATTAGGAGGCAACGAGCAAAACCAATCCAAGGCTGAATCTTTGAGTGACCTAGAAAAGAGTTTTGCCAAAATTGCATCTTCAAAGAAGAAATCACTACACATAGCTGTAAAGACTACCACATGGTTGTTAGGGTCTCCCTTCCCATTATACTTCTCAAAGCGAGGGGTTTCAAACTTCTTGGGCAATTGAGCTCTTAGGATAGGATAAGATAAAGGGCTATGAATGTAATGCAATGTCATAGATGGTTTGGTGGGACTTTGATTTATGCTTGCTAATTTTTGTTGGATGGAGTTCATGTTTTACAAAAGTTGATTGATGACAGGATCAGACGTTGAACTAGGTTAAGATTGATATGATCGAATGGACGGGGCTAACCATAGGTTGTGACACTATATGATTGCCCTTTTGAAAGAATACTAAATTTACTAATGAGCATGGAAATGGGATTACAAGCCATTAAGTAGATGAAAGGTCATCATAGACCCATGAATGCAAGGATGCATCTTAGAGAAAAGGGTATATTTTATGTCTTTAAGACTGATATATAATATTATTTACTGAATTATAAGAATGGTGTCTCCAAGTCAAGAAAAGAGTGAGTAAACATATGACTTTATTTATATGAAACTTTGGCCAAAGTAATGCAAAATTCATTGCTTGCATTGTTGGTTCACTGTGTACCAGATAGTTGAACAATTAGAGTAGGTTATACATAGCTAGAGCTAGACTAGAGTTGTAAGCCTGATTGTTTTTATCTAGGACACTTCACTAGTTCTCAGATGGCACAAAGAATCAGTTGATTCTCATTATCTACACCCTTGCAAAGGGAAAGGCCAATTCCAAAAGGAAGGTGTGCAGGGGACTGTTGGTCTGTGGTTGGAGGAAAAGCACCAGGGTGATGCTCTCTCTCTCTCTCTATCTCTCTCTCCTACAGTTGACTGCCAAGAATTGTGAACAAGAAACATTACTTATTATGTAAATGGAAATTGAAACATTACTTGACAAATATGTAAAATTTGTAAGTCGCATGTGAAGTGACCATAAATTGAAATTATCTATTGAACTTTGGAAATTGCAAATATATTATAGTTGGATTTATGCTCTTAAAAAAAATAGAAATGGGATTTTTGTATTATTTATATTTATTTATTTAATATTGCTGTTGGGATGTTACATACACTTCATATTTAACAAACAAAAGCAAACTCACAATGCACACCATGTGCTTGGTGATGGTTAACTTATGTGACCATAAATGAGAATACAAATAAAACTGTCATTGTTTTATCCACAAAACCCTTTTATCATATTGTTAGAAAACCATAGAGAACAGTATATATAACAAAGGCACAAAAAATATGTTGAAGCACATCACACAACAAACACAAATAAGGAATACCCAAGATCCCACCATAATGTAACTAAAGATTCTCTAGACTGACATCTCTGAATCAGTTTCCTACAGGGAAGCGTTTCTTTTATTTTTTTAGTGTTCCCTATTTTTGGTTTGTTTTGTTGCCACCTATTTCTAAGGCATTAGTCCTATTTTTGGTGTGTTGTGGTGTTAGTGGGACGGGGTGGTCTTGTTACTTATAGGGGTATTTTGGCTTTGGAGGGGGAGACTTACAGAAGGAACTGGAGATGTTTTTTTACACATTTTTTTTGTATTAATTTTGTATTGCTAAACTGAAGAGATGGATAATATAAATAAATTGTTGAATTTTATTGGACTATTTTTCTATTTTTATTTTGGTTCTTTGCAATTTTGTTAGTGTTGACTTCTGGGGTAGAGGCCTTATCTACATTATTTTTTGGTATCAGAGCAATCCATGATGGCCCAGAGGGGAGTCTGCATGAACTAGGAAAGAAGAGGCATGAGGAATGTTGGTCCCTGAAGAAACATTGGTGAAGTGTTAAGAAGGTTAGAGGCCCTTGAGGGAAAATTACAATTGGATGAGTCAGAAGAAGAACAAGAGAACTTGGGAGGTATTGCTCATATATTAGACCCTAGGGAAAGGCTTATTGAAGCGTTGACAAAATAAAGTTCCAAAGTAAAGGTGGATATTTCATATTTTAATGGTGCGCTCAACCCTAATGCATTCCTAGATTGGATCCAAGAGTTGGAGAAGTACTTTGAGATGGAACACATAGACAAAGATGATCCAAAAAGAGTGAAGATTGTTGCTTCCAAGTTGAAGTCACATGCGGCCCTATGGTGGGAAAATGTGCAGAGTTCAAGAAAGAGACAAGGAAAAGAAAACATTCGACTTTGGCCTAAGATGTTGAAACATATGAGAGATTAATTCTTTCCCTAAGATCACCAACAAAAATTATTTAAATAATTTCATAATTTAAAACAAAGGGATCAATCAGTGCAGACTTATACAAAATAGTTTTTGAGGATTCAAATTTGAACGAACATACAAGAAAGTGAAGGGAAAGCAGTAGCTTGGTATGTGAATGGCCTAAAGTTCTAAGTCCAGGATGAGCTCGCATTGGTGAAAGTACCTATAGTGGATAAATCTTATAATTATGCTATAAGGGCAGAAGATAAATTGAACCGAAAAGGAAAATTGACAAGTAACTAAGGAAGGCGAAGTTCCTCTAAACCTTTTAAATATGAAGAACCAGAGGGCTATGTTAAGCCTAACTTCCGCAGTAGGGAGACTTTAGTGGTAGAGGATGAGGATGAACAATGTTTAGAGAAGGGAATCCTTTGAAGTGTTTTATCTGTAATGCGTCTCATAAAGCTATTAATTGCCCTCAAAACCTAAAAAGGGAAATGATGGCTCAAGATGAAGAACCTTTGATCAAAGAAGCTGAGGCCGAGTCAAGAGAAAACCTAATGCTGAGAAGAATCTTAATATCTGAAGACAAAGAAATCCTTAAATTTGACTGGAAGAGGAATAGTGTCGTCTGAATGAAATGCAAATGCAAGGACAAGGTGTGTAAAGTAATCATAGGTGGTGGATCTACTGACAATCTGGTGAGTATAGAAATGGTTGACAAATTACAACTTGCTTGCATTCCTAAATCTAATCTCTATAAGATTTCTTAGATGAAAAAGGATCATAGTGTGCACAAGGATAAATCTTGTCTTGTTGCATTCAAAATTGGTCCTTATGTAGATGAAGTTATCTATGATGTGGTACTAATGGATGTATGTCATCTATTGTTGGGTAGGCCTTGGTAACATGACAGAAAAGTAATCCATCATGACAAAGAGAATACTTATGAAGTTGAGCACGAAGGCAAGAAAACACTCTTGAAACTAGGAAAACAAAAGAAGAGTGGAAGTGTCAGCCTTGTCACTTGTATCCATGAGCTATAAAGAATTTTGCAAATAAAGCAAGGAAGAAGTTTGCTATTTACTATTCCCGAGAGAAGAAAATGAGCCTAGTAGGATCCAACCTCCACCATAGGTGCAAAAGTTGTTGAAAGAATATTCTGACATCACTCCATCAAAGTTGCCAACTAGTTTGCCTCCATTGAGAGGTATTACTCATCATATTGACTTGGTGCTAGGATCAAAGATACCCAATCAAGTGACGTACTAATTATTTCGGAAAGAAAATGAAGGGATGAGAAGGAAAATTTGTGAATTGTTAGAAAAGGGTTTCATAAGGGAAAGCATGAGCCCTTGTTCCATGTTAGCTTTACTCTCACCCAAAAAAGGAGGCAAATAGAGAATGTGTTGATTCTATAGCTATCAATAAGATCAGAGTAAAGTATCACTACCCTCTTCCTAGAATGGATAATATTCTAGATTGTTTGGCAGGTGCTAAAATTTTCTCCAAGGTGGATTTAAGAAGTGGATATCTTCAGATTTGAATCTGTGAAGGAGATGAATGGAAAATAACATTCAAAACTAGAGATGGTTTATATGAATGGTTGGTGATGCCTTTTGGAATGTTTAATGCCCCTGCTACTTTCATGCACACCATGAACCAAGTATTTAGACCCTACATTGGAAGATTTGTTATAATTTATTTTGATGATATTTGATTTTTAGCAAGAGCATGGAAGAACATTTGAAGCACCTACAACTTATGTTTGACACAATTAGAAGGGAAAGATTGTAAATCTTGAGAAAAAGTGAGTTTTGTAGAGACAAGTTAGTTTTCCTTGAAAATGTGATTTATCCAGAAGGAGTAAGCATGGATCCTAAAAATACTAAGGCTATACTTGAGTGGCATATCCGTCAAAACATTACAGAAATAAGAGGATTTCATGGATTAGTAAACTTATATAAAAAATTCATTAGAATGTGTGGGTCGACCCATACGTTGACATTTATCACAATGTTGAACATACCACTTGCAATCCTTGTGAATCGTGGGCCAATAATATCAAACAGTGAGAATCTTGTTAGCAATCCTTTAAGCTAGAAAATGTATGCCACATGGCTTAGTATGACATGCACGAAGTATGTCAAAGACATCATCTTTAGCTACACAATGTGGTGCAGGAGCACCTTGCTCATTAGATTCATTTAATTGGCAAATGCTCATCTAATTGGCAAATTTGTAAAATTGAACCTTCAAGTGTAAGAGAAGGAAGTTGAAAATGTAAAAGCTACTAAATTTGTTGTAAAAGTGCATAAAAATGCAAAGAAGATGCCATAAGAGGGAATACCAAAGGTCATGGTTTGTAGGAAACTGAAAAGTCATGTCTCATGCCTTTAAAAGGCCTTGTAACATCCAAGAAATTCGGAGGTGATTGAAGCATGAGAATGGAATGTGAAAAGGCATTGTTTTTTTTCTGTATTTTCTTCAGAAAATCACTGTATTCCTGCTGTGTACGGCCCTGTACGGACATGCATGGGTGTCTAATTGTTTGTAAGTGTTATATCCCTCAATCACCTTCCATTTGCTTTTTGTCCCATGCATTTTGGTTTCGTTTTGTGGAAGATATGAGTGTTTTAGTGACTGCAATTTCCAGAATTCGCCTATAACAGTCCTGTTGCAGCGTTTGGTACGGTTCTGTACGGATATATAAAGGGCTAATCCATATATGGTTGGAAAGAGGAATGTCTTACCTTTCAAATGCATCTAGTTTGAGGTCTTAACTCGATTCCTAGAGGAAGATATCACGTTTTTTCTAAAACTGCTCTGTTAACTAGGTTAACTAGGGTTTTGGTAGAAAAAATGTCATAAAAACTCATTCCACCGTGGGAATCCTCTAAAACCTAGTGGAATGGAAGTAGATGGAGTGATTGACATGTTGACCAAGGATCAAGACTGAAAAAGTTGTTTTGGTGTGTTTAAATTGATGCCCTAGGTGACTGTAGCAGCATTTTTCCTTGTTATTTTTGCATTTCGGTTATTGGTTAGGGCAAACTTTTCAAAACAACCTAAACCCATTCTGGAGTATGTTGTGGGGAGGCATAATGGGTATCTATTTCATGTCTAAGAGTTGCATTTGGATGTCTGTATAAAAAGATATTGGGACTGTTCTCTGTTTGTAGGGCTACTTGCCTTTCTTGAGGTTTGTGAAGGAACTACTAATTCGAAGTTCGATGCACCTTTGCCAATGGATGGGATGGCTTCTAATACATGTCTAAACACCATTTTCAAGAAGAATTCAAGAACTTTAACTGCTGTTCCCACTTTTCCATGAAGATCCTTGTTTTTGGGCTCATTGGTGTAGTTGAACTCTACTTAGTATGAAGTTGATCTTTTCCTCTGCATCACAATGACACATGACATTATCAATGCTAGTGTAAAATAGAAGTCCATTAATCCACGTGTACTGACCACTTAGTCCAACAAGTTTACTACGATCTCTAGGAGAGAAGTGCGAGAGAAACTTGCAAGTGACAAAGTAGTTAGAAATGTCAGTGAATCAAGGACTTTTGATTGAGATGGTGAAAAGGTGCTCATTTGGAAAGGCATCATCAACTGGAATAGGTTCATCCTCGCTTTACAACCTAGATAAGAAATCTGCAACAACATTCTCATGGCCAAGCTTATCAAGTATAGTAATGTCAAATTCTTGTAACAATAATAACCATCTAATGACTCTTCCAGTAACAACAGGTTTATTCATTAAAAATCAAATTACAGAATGATCAGTATGAATAAACACTTTATAACCAGTGATATAATGACAAAATTTGTTAACCGCATACACAACAGCCAAAGATTCTTTTTCATTTATCATATAATTTACCTCTGCACTAGTGAAGTTTTTACTTATTTATCAAATGGAATAGAAGAGTGTACCATCTTTCTATCCTAGCACAACTCCCATAGAAGTATCAGAGGCATCTATGTGAATGTGAAATGGTAGCTCGCAATTTGGTCCCTGTAATATTGGTGTAGAGACAAGTTTTTGTTTAATGGTGTCGAAAGCATATTGATAATCTGCAATCCAAGAAAACATATTATCATTTCCCAACAAGATAAAAAGTGGTGAGGCAAGCTTACTAAAATCTTGTATGAATCTTCTATAATACCCTGCATGTCCTAGTGATGCAAGAGCATCCTAGGTTGAATAGCAATCTTGCATCAACCAAAAACATTTGCTTTCTTTTCATTTTTTGCATTTTAGTTGCAGTTTGGTCATTTGTAGTTTTAGCATTTTCTACCGCATTTTACGGCATCTTCATTTCAGAGATCATGGAGCAAGACTTAGATTCTACACTATGCCAGCTACATCATATTAAGATTTCATGAGATTTGGATTCATCTGTGAAGAGTTATCGCTATCAGGAGATCGTTCATTTTCACAGAACAGAGCAAGCCGCATTCAGTTTGATCATACATAGTTTGCGGAGCATTTTCATGACTTGCAGAGCTAAATGGAACATCACATAAGGTAGTAAAGGAATGGATAGACCTTCATTGAGGACCGCATCAAGTTTCATTCATTTGCGGAGCATTACCATGAGTTGTAGGCCAACCTACATGTTTCATCTTGCATTGGGGTTTGAGACCTCTTGATGCCTACACGTAGCATTCCATGAGATGGAGGATGATATATAAATTTCTTAGATGCATTAGGAAAGTAGTTAAGGATATTCAGTGATATATGAGAAGAAAAATATTTTCTGAAGGCACTTCAATGCCATATCTTTCTTGTAAGTTATAATCTAGAAAGTAAGCTTGTAAGGCAAGATTGTAGCCTGCATGTAGTCGGCATATAAGAATTGTAATTATTTGAGATATTGAGTATATAAATCTTCCATTGCATTCTATTTCTTGTGTTGTTTTCGTTGTGTTTACTCTAGCAACAGGTTTGGATAGTCCATTCTTTGGACCCTCCATCCCTGATTACACCAAGTGGTATTAGAGTGAAGTTGTGAATCCTTTGGAAGTGAATAGATCACCAACCTGAGGTAGTCTACTTTTGTTTGTCAATCGAGCACCGATTCTAAGGCAGTTGCAACCTTTTAGTCAGATCACCGAATTGAGGCAGTTGCACCAGATCCTAGGAAGAGATGCCACCAAGGAGAATGCCTATTATGGCCAATGTTATTGGAAGAATGGAAGAAATGATAGAGATGATGAGAACAATGAAAGTTAGATTGAATGTTGTAGAAGAGGATAGAAGAAGAGGACTAAACCCTAGACATGAAGATGAAAGTGATGATAATGAATTTCAAGTTGCTGACCAAAATGAAGAAGCCCTAGAAGAAGAAGAATCAGATTAGGTAAAGATTTTGAAAGCTATTTCTAAGATTTGTAAGAGACCTAGAATTGAGATTGCAAACTATACCAGAAATTTGAATCTTGAGGAATTGATTGATTGGATAAATGACATGGAGGAATACTTTGAATATGAAGAAATAGAAGATCCAGAGAGGGTAAGATTTGTAAAAACTAAGTTGAAAGGACATGCTACTATTTGGTGGAAAGAAGTTCAATTAGATAGGAATAGGAGAGGAAAAGAGAAAATCATAAAATGGGATAGGATGGTGACAAAATTGAAGAATCAGTTCATATCCACTGACTATGAGTTGGAATTGTTGAAAAGATTGCAAAACCTAAGATAGAAGGAGAAATCTGTGAAGGAGTACACTGAAGAATTTCATAAGATGATCATAAGGACTAGACATATGAAGCAAGCAAGGAGAAAGTGGCATGGTACATAAATGGATTGAGAATGAACATTCAAGAAGAACTAAGTCTGGTGAGGATGACAATAGTAGAATAAGCATATCAATTTGCATTGAAAGTTGAAGACAATCTTAATAAGAGACATGAGCAAAGGCAGAGAGGTAGAACATATTTTGGAGGAGAAAGACCATATGCGGAGAAAAATAAGGAAAGTAGCCCATACTGGAAAGAAGACACAGAGACATCAATTCATACCAGAGATGATAGAAATTTCTACCGCAATAGCAGAGGAAATAAAAAATTTTACCGCAATGAAGGATATCAGAGAAATGAAAGAGGATTGGATAAAGGATCATTCAGAGGAACCTATTTCAAGTGTGGAGACGAAGGACATAGAGCATTTGAATGTCATTAGTGGAGTATAAGAAAAAGGATAGAAAATAGTGCAAGATCAGCTCATGTAGAGGAAGAACCAGTTGGATCACCTAGTTCAGTGGGAAATATAGAGAAAGGAGAGTCATTGGTCATGAGGAGAGATTTACTTCAAGCAGAGACAACTGAGGAACCATCACGAAGGAAAAGTTTGTTCTAGACAAGATGCAAATTAGGAGGTAAATGTTGTAAGGTTATCATTGATAGTGGTAGCACTAATAATTTGGTTTCAGAGGAGATGGTGATGAAGCTGAATATGGAGAGATTGAAACATCTGAAGCCCTACAAGATAGCATGGATTCAAGATGAACACAAGGTACTGGTGAGTGAGCAATGCTTGGTGAAATTTCATTTAGGATCTTATGTTGATGAGGTATTGTGTGATATTATGATGATGGATGTATGCCATATATTGTTGGGAAGACCATGGCACTATGATAGAAAGGAAATACATGATGGGAGGAAGAATACTTATACTATAACATCAATGGGAAGAAACATACCTTGATACCTTTGGAAGAAGAGCCTAAAAGTGAAGTATGTGGGAATGCTAGAATCTGTTTAGTGGATGGAAGGAAATTTTTAGATGAATTGAGACATGAGAATATGTGTTTTTCATTGATTCCAAAGAAGTGTGGAACCCAAAGTGCAAAAACCACTACCGCAAAGGAATAAGAACCATCACCGGAAGAGATAACTAAATCATTGACATAGTACCAAGATATTGTATCAAAGAATGTGCTTGAAGGATTTCCACCAATGTAGAGTATTAGTCATCATATGGATCTCATACCTAGATCTAGTTTGCCTAACAAAGAAACACATAGGATGACACCAGTAGAAAATGCGGAGCTAAGCAAACAAGTATAGTAGCTATTGAGATCAGAGAAAGTTTAAGTCCATGTGCAGTACCTATAGTACTAGCACCGAAGAAAGATGGAGAATGGAGGATGGGTACAGACTCTAGAGTAATCAATAAGATCACTATCAAGTATAGATTTCCATTGCCAAGAATGGATGACATCATGGATTGTTGGAGTGGAGCAAAATATTTTACAAAGATTGACCTAAAGAGTGGATACCATCAGATCAGGATTGGAGAAGGAGATGAGTGGAAGAGTACTGCATTCAAGACAAATGAAGGATTGTATGAGTGGTTAGTCATGCCTTTTGGACTAACTAATGCACCAAGTACTTTCATGGGATTGATGAATGAGGTTTTGAAGAGATTCTTGGGTAAGTTTGTTCTTGCCTACTTGGATGATATTCTGATTTCAAGTAGAACAAAAGAACATTTATAGCATATTAGACAAGTACTTCAGAGGTTGAGAGAAGAGAAATTGTTAATAAACATAAATAAATGTTGTTTCATGAAGGAAGAATTGGTATATTTGGAATTTGTGATTTCTTCGGAAGAATTGAAGATGGACCCTGAGAAAGTTAGAGCAATTGTTGAGTGGCCAACACCTGTGAACATTGGAGAGGTAACATCATTTCATGGATTAGCAAGTTTCTACTAGAAGTTCATCAGAAATTTTAGTACGGTATGCACACCAATGATAGAGACAATGAGAGGTGATAGGAAGGATTTTAAGTGGACCTGTGGAGCACATAAAATTTTTGAGTTGTTGAAGCAAAAGGTGACAGAGCAACCAGTGTTAGCATTACTGAATTTTGACAAAGTATTTCAAGTTGATTGTGATGCCAGTGGAAATGCAATAGGAGTAGTGTTAAGTCAAGAAGAGAGACTAGTAGCATATTTTAGTGAGAAGTTGAATGATGCCAGGAGAAGATATTTAGTTTATGATCAGGAGTTTTATGCCATAATTCAAGCTTTGAACAAGTGGAGACATTACTTGTTGCCAAAATAATTTGTGGTGTACACTAACCATCAAGCTTTGTAATATTTGAATAGTTAAGGAAAGTTGAATCAGAGACATATGAGATGGGTAGAGTTCATGCAAAGTTACACATTTGTATTGAAGCATCGAAGTGGAAAGTCAAACAAATTTGCATATGCATTGAGCAGAAGAAGGAACCTGTTGACAGAGATGTGGGTAGAAGTATTAGGTTTTGAAGAACTAAAGCATATGTATGAAGATGATCTTGATTTTGTAGAAGAATGGAAAGCATGTAAAGAACCTGTTATGACAGTTAGAAGTAAGTGGTTGGATTATTTCATTCAGGAGGATATGCTGTTCAAAGGAAATCAGTTGTGTATACCTAGGAGTTCAATGAGAGACAATTTGATCAAGAAGAAGCATAGTGGTGGATTAGCAGGATATTTTAGTATTGACAAGATAGTAGCTTTGGTGAATGAACATTATTTTTGGCCTCAGATAAATAAGGATGTAAGGAAAATTTATTCAGAGTTGTAGAGTATGTCAAGTTGCAAAAGGGAGTAGTCAGAATATGGGTTTGTACAAATCTTTGACAGTACCAGAGAGACTGTGGGAAGACATAAGCATGGATTTCATATTGGGTTTGCCAAGAACACAGAGGGGACATGATTCTATATTTGTATTAGTAGACAGATTTTCATAGATGGCTCATTTCATTCCTTCTAAGAAGACAAATGATGCAGTGCATGTTGCTGACCTATTTTTCAAGGAGATTGTGAGATTGCATAGATTACCAAAGAGTATAGTTTTTGACAGGGATACAAGATTCATTGGATATATTTGGAGGTCATTGTGTAAGAAGATGAAGACAAACCTAAAGTTTAGTTCAACATTTCACCCATAGTCAGATGGACAAATAGAAGTAGTAAATAGGAGTTTGGGTAACTTGTTGAGATGGTTAGTAGGAGATAAGGCAAGAAATTGGGACATAATTCTACCGCAAGAAGAATTTGCATACAATAACTTAGTGAGCAGAAGTATAGGGAAGACACCATTTGAAGTTGTGTTTGGAGTAAATCCTAGAGGAGTTACAGAGCTGAGAGACATCAGTATGGAGAACAAGAGAAGTGCAGAGGTTGAATAATTTGCAAGGTACATGGAAACAGTACACAATCAGGCTAGGAAGCATTTGAAGGAGATGAACAATAAATATAAAGAACAAGCAAATGAGAAGAGGAGACAAGGAATTTTCTGTTGGAGATGAAGTTATGGTATATCATAGAAAGGAAAGTTTTCAAGTGGGAACATACAACAAGATGAAGATGAGAAAGTTTGGAGCATGTAGGATTCTTAGGAAGTTTGATTCAGGAAATGCATATGAAGTAAAGTTACAAGAAACATTTGGCATATAACCTATATTCAACATTGAAAACCTATATCAATATCACGAGGGAGAATCAAGTGACAGTATTGAACTTGGATTGAAGGATCAATTACCACATCAAAAACCAGAGCAGATAGAGTAGATCTTGAATAGCAAAGTTGGATGCAACACTAGATGCAAGCAGTATAAAGAGTACCTAGTAAAGTGGAAAGGAAGATCGGAAGAAGACTCATCATGAATTTCTCAGGCTGAGGTAGACCACATTGGTTTTCCTCTAACCCCAACAAAGTGAGGGACTCACTTTTCAAACAACCCCAAATGTCTAATGCAGGAGCATCCCAGGTTGAAGAGCAATCTTGCATCAACTAGAAACATTTGCTTTCTTTTCATTTCTTGCATTTTAGTTGTAGTTCAGTCATTTGTAGTTTTAGCATTTTCTACCACATGTTTTTTTCCCTGACTGGATGTTCATTCCCAGATTTCCCTACAAGGTGACCAATCAGTGATCAATAGGATCTCTAGGCCAGGGGCCAACAATGTAGGAGATAGACTCTATTTTTATCTCCTCTTCTTCTTCAGGCTCTGCAAAACCTAGGGGGGTATTCCCTATTCAACACCCATGAGAATATGCTTGTGGGTTGGCTTGGGATGTTGATACAAAGCAGATAAATCCTCCTGTATGAAGACCAAAACTATGAGATAAGTGCAAAGGGGCTAGCTTTGGGCTTATGTTCAGTTGCGAATCAGAGGATCTTGGTCCTAAACTACTTCTACAGTCCTAATGGTTTGATTTGGAAGTTTGAGTTTGATTTTATGTGTTTGGATGCAAAACTAGGACTTGGTATGTAATCTCAATGCAGAGCTAGATTGGTGCCTATCTAGGGCTTGGAGTCAGTAGACATACACTTGTGAATGATCAGCATGAACATACTAAAACTAGATTTCAAGGGGGTGTTGTAGTATCTACCTTACAAATACCTCCCAAGACAGAGTGTTAAGTTATCTCTACTTATGGTATCCCTATTGCAGTATATCTTTCCCAACACTTAATCTGAAAACACATTAATCTACCCCTTGGGCAGAAGTTGAAAGATCAAGCATTCAATACAGGAATTCTATATTCTAGAATACTAGACACCCCTTAGATATCTAGATTCAAAAGAAGGACACATGCAATACTGGAGATAGAATTAACAAAACAGATGCAAATACAACATTACTCATATAAAATCAATCATGAAATTAGTAGATTCATGCATGAGACATTCAACAAGAGATACATAAACTCACAAGACCTCCTGTATAGAGCAACCAAAACCAGTTGTATCTTATTACAAAGCCAAAATGTCCAGTTTTCAACAACCTTAAATGAGTGACACAGTCTACCTTTTATAGCAAAACTATGTACTCAATGAATTAATTACAAGGTACATCAAAAATCCTGCCAGATACATAGTATCAGAAAAATGGCGCTCAAAATCAGTAAATGTTGCAGCAAGAAACAGAGGATAGAGTAGGTGAGATCAGGATCTGGGCTGCCGCCTGAAGATTTTTTGTCTAAATCGAGTTGCTAGCGTGTCCCTTCGACCCATACCTCTGTGCAACCTTGCCATTAATGTTTCAGCTACCTACAGCCTCTGGAAACGTAGCCACAGCAAACCTCTAGAGTTTTCCCGCTCAAAAATAGTTGCAAATGCTCAGGAGAAAACCCTCGCTGCAGGTTCAAAACGTGGCCATCGATCAAAAACCCAGTCGCGGACATCAACGGCCTCAAAAATAGTTGAAAAGTCGCCAGCCAACCAAATTGTGCCACGTAGACACTTCAAGTTTCAGTCGCTGACTTTTCCGCTCCACCATTTGCTTTTGAGAAGGGACATGTGGCGGCTTCCGCAGTGTCTCTGAAACATAAAGACCCTCCTTGAAGCTCATGCAGATGCTGACACTTGGCGCTTTCCATGCTACACTTGAGAAACATTTGAAACATTTTAGATTCTCGCGGATGCCGACACTTGGCAGGCTCTGCAGCACCTTAGAAACTTCAAGCATCTCGCCAGGGAAAGGGTCATAAGCAAAAGAAACTTTGGTACCACATCCAACACGTGGCACCCTCTGCGTTACCTGACCCTCATACTGTGGCCCACCGTTACTTCACCACACTTAATAAGAAACAAAATAGAAACTATCTTGGAAGCTGACACTTGTCAGCTTCCACAGCAACCTAAAGGGGTACGTGGCATCCTCCGCCCCTGCTTAGAAACTTTAAGGCCCCTTTTTGAAACTTATGCGGAAGCTGACACATGTCATCATCCATGGCACTTAAGACACTTCATTGGGACCCACCATCATCTTCACTTAGCATCAAAACAAAAAATGAAACATACACGGAAGCTGACACTTGTTAGCTTCCGCAGCAACCACAAGGGACACGTGGCACTGTCCGCGGCAGCTTAGAAACTTTAAGAAACTCAAGCGGACAGCGACACCTGGCAAGCTCCACGTTGCCTTGAGAAACATTATGGGTCTTTAGTTCTTTTTTTGTTTCTCTCAGGTGCCTCCACGTGGTGCCTTCTGCGGCACTTTGAAACATGTATTGAAACTGTGTTGAAACTTTGGCGGAAGCTGACACGTGGCGCCATCCGCACTCGAGTTGAAACATTAAGGAGCCGCTTCCGCTGCTGACACATGGTGCCCTCTGTAGCAAGTAACTTAGAAACAAAAGAGAACAACTTCTGCTACGTGGCATACTCCGCGTTAAAGTTATCATTCAAAAGCAAAAGCGCGGCTCCAAATTGGGTCTTGACACTTGGTGGATCCCGCGGCACAGGCACATTTTTGACCCTCACTGCCACACTTAGAAACATTTTAGAAGCTGGAAACTGTGGCCCGATATGCATCCAGAAATGCATCTAACTCAAATTTTAAAGGGCCGATAAGATCTCTCGACCCACCACTGCCATTTTAACCTGCACACAACTGATTTCTTACATTTTTGATAATTGCAGGGGCCAAAAGTGTTGGAATTTTTGGAATTTTTGGGAGGAGACCTGACTCAAAACCCCAAACATAAATTATTACTAACAGTGGCTCCGATTGGGGACGTGCAGGTGCAAGACTGCAGCGAGAACCTCAGATCTCTAGGATGTAGACCAGTCCCTTATCCATTGGGCACAAAGTCGAACACTGCACTAGCCTGCATCAAAAACACATTATTTTCAAATATTATTTTGGCGGCCCTGGGCAGCCAAAAAGGAAAAACCATAACTTTATCCTATCAAATGCCTAATTCCAAACTGAATAACCCCAACCACAGCTGAAAACATTAAAACAATCTACCCACAAGGTCATCTGCTCAATTAGATATTCCACCATTTTTGATAACTTGCCACTATCATCTTCACCTCTGTCATTCTGGATTTCAAAATTAGACATATAACCATACACATAATATTCTTCAACATTAGGCAACACATGTATGTTATATCCCTCAGACAGTACATCATACTGCTCTTGGCATCCTTCATCATTTATTTGGCTATTGCACACCATCAGGCACTCATCCAGCTGATCCATAAACTGAAAACACTCAGAATATATGAGACCCTCATCATCACTTATATCACTTATGGATAATGATAACAAAACCTAATCTGCACATCCATAATTGCACATGTCTGAACTAACTGATGATGAACATTCACTATTCACAGTTTGCAAATCAATATCATCATCTTCAAACAAAGGGTTAATCCTACACCAATGAAGGTCATGACTCACAACAATAAATGTATCCAGAGGCTCATCATAAAAGGGATTCACACTCACTGCAAAGGCCTCTGCTTCTTCTTCATGACAATCCAATTCTTCTTTATTATTATCAGATCCAGATTCATAAGAAGAACAAACCTGATCCATGCACTAGTCATGGATATCATTTCTATCATCTGATTGCCCCACATATAAAATTTATGTTGTTTCAATGCACTCTGAAGTTGAACAATCTGTATCATTTTCCAGCCCTCTAATGCTTCCTGATGAAATTGATATTGACTCTTGATCCACATGATCACAACTTTGCACAACTGGATCATTTAAACATGAAGGCTCTTTGATGAGGACTGGCATGTAAATATCACTTGAAAAATCATTGTTTTCAACTTCCTTTGTTGGGCAAAATAGGACATCCTCCTCTACAATAGAAACATCATCAACTTGGGATGATGCAAAAACTGGGACAACAGGGGTGTGAGCACTTTGACATTCATTGCCAACACATGAAATAAATCTTTCATTATCATTGGGGGCTGCAGGACAACAAATTTTTTTAGAAAAATAACCCTTTTGTATACCATACCTCCAATTGTTTTCAATATCAATTGCAAACTGATGTGCTTGATGCAATGTGGTGGGCTCCTTATCTCTTAATATATAACTCATTTTCTTATCAAATGCTCCCAAATAGACAACTAGGCACAATGCATCATTAGGTCTCATGCATTCTGGAATTCTATTCAATGCCTTCATAAATCTGAGGTTAAAAGCTGGGATCAACTCATCTTCTTCAATATGGATGTACATGAAGTCACTAATGACTGCATATTCAGAAATTCTTTCACCATATTGTACTAGAAATGCATATTTAAAACCATGCCAAGAGCTGACAGAGTGAGCTGGAAGGTAGGAAAACCAGTCCCTTGCATCTTCATCTAGAGATTGAACAAATAACCTCATAACCACATCTTCATGGTCAATCTCAAAATCATCAATAACATTTATGAACTGCTGCAAGTGTCTCTCAGCTAATTCATCCTTTGCACCACTAAATTTGGGCAAATACCTTCTGATTTTAGGTGGAAAAGCATTTGGGTAACCACAAATGCCATTGAAATTTATGGGCTTATATCTATCTATGTTGAAGCCTCTTTTATTACTTGGTTGGGACTAACTACTATACATTTTTGCACTTGACACCTCACAAGGGTGCATGGGCTGACAATACATCTCTTTATGTTTTTGCAACCCTCTTCTCTACTCAGATTTTCAATCACAATATGACCTTAGGCCTTTAAAATACAAAACTGCTATTTCAACCTGCCTAAAGTCCTCTATATGAGTCTTTTGAACAACATTGCATGCCCTTTTGAAATACAGAGTAGGTTCTAACAAAAGCATGCAAGCTCTGCTTTCACCAATGTTTCCCTTTTAACAAGTGCTATTTCACCAAATAGGGAACTTTTCAAAAACTTGTACAAATACTTGGATATATTGCAGCTGCTGATAGGTTCATTCAACAGAGTCGCCACCTCCTTGACAGAGGAATGAGCTTCAAACTAGCTGAAGCTAAAAATGCATTTGTTTCTTTCTGGGTCATCCACCAACAGAGCCACAGATAAAACTTTTTCTTTTGCTGCAACAAGGCACCTCCAAGTTTGATTCTTCACCAAGGATGACTAGATATTACTTTTGATCAATCACATTCCCCAGTAGAGTCGCCAAAATCTATTGGTTTTTTCCCTGACTGGATGTTCATTCCCAGATTTCCCTACAAGGTAGCCATCAGTAATCAATAGGAGCTCTGGGCCAGGGGCCAATAGTGTAGGAGATAGACTCTATTTTTATCTCCTCTTCTTCTTCAGGCTCTGCAAAACCTAGGGGGGTATTCCCTATTCAACACCCATGAGAATATGCTTGTGGGTTGGCTTGGGATGTTGATACAAAGTAGATAAATCCTCCTATATGAAGACCAAAACTGTGAGATAAGTGCAAAGGGGCTAGCTTTGGGCTTATGTTTAATTGCGAATAAGAGGATCTTGGTCCTAAACTACTTCTACAGTCCTAATGGTTTGATTTGGAAGTTTGAGTTTGATTTTATTTGTTTGGATGCAAAACTAAGACTTGGTATGTAATCTCAATGTAGAGCTAGATTGGTGCCTATCTGGGGCTTGGAGTCAGTAGACGTACACTTGTGAATGATCAGCATGAACATACATGTTGGTGCCTGAATTGACTGTCAGTTAATTTAGCAAATTTCATGCAGGCACCTTCCCAAAAAATCCAAAAAATTTCCTAAGTGTTGGCCCTCAGCATTTTTCAATAGCAGCATCATATTTTCTCCGAGGTGGTCAGCATCATCATGATTTTCTGTCGACCAGATTTGTCATCAGGATCATCTCATTTCAATATCGGGTGATGTTTGGATATCATCCCGATCCTGCAGTAGAGCTACAATGCACCCTGATGTTCTTTGAGTTAAAGGGGTCATCATCATCATCTGGTTTACAGTGCATCATGATATTTTGTTTGGGGGTTGATATTCTGAAATATCAGGTTATCTTACTAATATCACCCCGGCGCCTATATGGCAATGACGCCATCCGGATATGAGAGTTGCGCGGTATGCAGACGGGTGATGGTGACATCATCAAGACATGATGATGACATCATCAAGACATGATGATGACATCATCAGGATTTTTGAAGGCATCAGCGAGACCATGGGCATCGGCAAAGGAGTTTTGTGCTGGCTCGATGGTCTATCTCTGGCCGATGGAGTGGATTGTAAGGTAGGCATCGACGAGACAATTGAGATTGATGAGAGATTTGTGGGGTTGGCAGATGGCCTAAGTCTTAGCGATGGGCTTTTGGAGAAGGAGCGTGTGTCGAGCGTGGCAAAAGCGCTCGACACCTATCATGGTCGCGGCCATGCTTGTAAAGTGTTGAAGGAGCCTCCGCACCATGCATGTGGGATTATTCCCCTGTATAATTTGAACTTGCGGAGAAGTGCGTTTTGGCGGGAATTTCTCTTTTGAGCGCAGCGATGGTTTCCAGGTAGGCCGCGGGTGGTTGGGTCATAAATGGCGACAGTATAGGGGTATGGGCGATGGTACACATGATCAGGTTGCCCAATTTTTAGCATGAAGACTTCCAGATGGCGGCACAAGGCTCGAGGCTTCCCTTGTCTGTTGCAGTAATAACTTTTGAGTGCCATTCTTTCTGATGGATGTATTTGGCAGGATTTTTGGTCAACCATGTAATTATTGCTAGGGGTGCACTTTCTGGCCGATATAGGCAGACTGTGTTACCATTGTTTAGGTGGTTGAAGGCCTGAGGCATTTTTGTGTAAATAATGAAGAATAGGGCATGATCTTGGCTGTTTTATCCCATTCTGGAGTTTATGATTTGCAACATGAGTGTATTTTGCACATATTTTCAGTTTCAGTGTTAATGTTATATGAAAAATGCTTATTGCATGTGTCTATCTGCTTGTCTCCATTTGCTGCATGTTATTCTCTTTCTTTTGAATCTGGTTGCATGTCAGCAGGGATATCTGTAAGTAGAAGCAGTTAGATACCCATTCTTGGGTGATGTTTGTAAGGCAAGCATCAGTCCAACCCCCTGAAACTTGAGTGAAAGTTGTAAACCATCTGTTGTATATGTCTAGTTGACTCCTTGCCCAATGGATAGGCACCAGTCTGCTCCTGGATCAGTAGTTATGAGCCAAAACCCCTTGTCTTGCATCCCGGACATTATGTCTGCCTATTTCATCACTTCCACCTGTTAGTTGTAGGATTAGGAGTAGGAAAACCCCTGCATGCTCTCATACCTAACCAGACATTATGTCCAAGAATGTTGCCAACCTTGTGATCTATCGTGAAGATCTTGGTCCATACATGAGAGTATTCTGCCTGTTGTTGTCAAGTTAGATCTTTCTATCTTTGAGCTAGTCAAGGTTATATCTTGAGTTATAGGGACACCCCCCTTGGTGCGGCAGAACCAGAAGTGAAGGGGAGGAGCTCACGCAACCTCCTGTATTAGTTGGCTGAATCTGCATGTGCATAGGAACTGGCAAACCCTAATGCTGATTCAGAAGAAAAACCAACAATACTAAAACTAGATTTCAAGGGGGTGTTGTAGTATCTGCCTTACAGATACCTCCCAAGACAGAGTGTTAAGTTATCTCTACTTATGGTATCCCTATTGCAGTATATCTTTCCCAACACTTAATCTGAAAACACTTTAATCTACCCTTTGGGCAGAAGTTGAAAGATCAAGCATTCAATACAGGAATTCTATATTCTAGAATACCAAACACCACTTAGATATCTAGATTCAAAAGGACACATGCAATACTAGAGACAGAATTAACAAAACACATGCAAATACAACATTACTCATATAAAATCAATCATGAAATCAGTAGATTCATGCATGAGACATTCAACAAGTGATACATAAACTCACAAGACCTCCTGTACAGAGCAACCAAAACCAGTTGTATCTTATTACAGAGCCAAAATGTCCAGTTTTCAACAACCTTAAATGAGTGACACAGTCTACCTTTTATAGCAAAACTGTGTACTCAACGAATTAATTACAAGGTACATCAAAAATCCTGCTAGATACACAGTATCAGAAAAATGGCACTCAAAATCAGTAAATGTTGCAGCAAGAAACAGAGGACAGAGCAGGTGAGATCGGGATCTAGGCCACCGCCTGAAGATTTTTGTCTAAATCAAGTAGCTGGCGTGTCCCTTCGACCCATACCTCTGTGCAACCTCACCATTAATGTTTCAGCTACCTACAGCCTCTGGAAACGCAGCCGTAGCAAACCTCCAGAGTTTTCCCGCTCAAAAATAGTTGCAAATGCTCAGGAGAAAACCCTCGCTGCAGGTTCAAAACGTGGCCATCGATCAAAAACCCAATCGCGGACATCAACGGCCTCAAAAATAGTTGAAAAGTCGCCAGCCAACCAAATTGTGCCACATAGACACTTCAAGTTTCAATCGCTGACTTTTCCGCTCCACCATTTGCTTTTGAGAAAGGGACATGTTGCGGCTTCCACAGTGTCTCTAAAACATAAAGACCCTCCCTAAAGCTCATGTGGATGCCAACACTTGGCACTTTCCATGCTACACTTGAGAAACATTTGAAACATTTTAGATTCTCGTGGATGCCGACACTTGGCAGGCTCCGCAGCACCTTAGAAACTTCAAGCATCTCGCTAGGGAAAGGGTCATAAGCAAAAGAAACTTTGGTGCCGCATCCAACATGTGGCACCCTCCACGTTACCTGACCCTCATACTGTGGCCCACCATTACTTCGCCACACTTAATAAGAAACAAAATAGAAACTATCTTGGAAGCTGACACTTGTCGGCTTCCGCAGCAACCTCAAGGGGTACGTGGCATCCTCCGCCCTTGCTTAGAAACTTTAAGGCCCCTTTTTGAAACTTATGCGGAAGCTGACACATGTCATCATCCGCGGCACTTAAGACACTTCACTGGGACCCACCATCATCTTCACTTAGCATCGAAACAAAAAATGAAACATACGTGGAAGCTGACACTTGTTAGCTTCTGCAGCAACCACAAGGGACACGTGGCACTGTCCGCGGCAGCTTAGAAACTTTAAGAAACTCAAGCGGATAGCGACACCTGGCAAGCTCCGCGTTGCCTTGAGAAACATTACGGGTCTTTAGTTACTTTTTTTGTGTCTCTCAGGTTCCTCCACGTGGTGCCTTCCGCGGCACTTTGAAACATGTATTGAAACTGCGTTGAAACTTTGGCGGAAGCCGACACGTGGCGCCATCCGCGCTCGAGTTGAAACATTAAGGAGCCGCTTCCGCTGCTGACACGTGGTGCCCTCCACAGCAAGTAACTTAGAAACAAAAGAGAAACAGCTTCTGCTACGTGACATACTCCGCATTAAAGTTATCATTCAAAAGCAAAAGTGCGGCTCCAAATTGGGTCTTGACACTTGGTGGATCCCGCGGCACAGGCACATTTTTGACCCTCACTGCCACACTTAGAAACATTTTAGAAGCTGGAAACTATGGCCCGATATGCATCCAGAAATGCATCTAACTCAAATTTTAAAGGGCCGATAGGATCTCTCGACCCACCACTACCATTTTAACCTGCACACAACTGATTTCTTGCATTTTTTATAATTGCAGGGGCCAAAAGTGTTGGAATTTTTGGATTTTTTGGGAGGAGACCTGACTCAAAACCCCAAACATAAATTATTACTAACACCACATTTTACCGCATCTTCATTTTAGAGCTCGTAGAGAAGGACTTAGATTCTACACTATGTTAGCTACATCATATTAAGATTTCATGAGATTTCAATTCAGCTGTGGAGAGTTATCACTATCAGAAGATTGTCAGTTTTCACAGAATAGAGCAAGCAACATTTAGTTTGATCATAAAGAGTTTGTGGAGCATTTCTGTGACTTGTGGAGCTAAATGGTGTTGGCAAGAGACACTGTGTGGCTTCATGAGTGTTGTAATTGATGGCAACAAAGTCCATCCCACACATCCGCAGGACATGGTATGTCTATACCGGAAGTCAGATTGAAGACTATTTTGGTCCGGTGAGCAAGAACAGAGCATGCAGCAAGGTCCAACAATCAAGTCTGGATCTCTTAGAGGAAGTATCTTAGTAAAGTGCAGACTTGGGGAAGTCAAGAGGAGTACCTTGACTAATACATTCCAGAGATTGAGCCTCCGGTGATGAAAGAGTGAAAAGATATGAACACCTAAGTGTTGGGTTCCTGTTTGGCAGAGTAGACTGAGGAAGAACTGACCGGCAGAGCATCGGACCTTAATCCGGATGAGATATTGATGGTGATCAAGCTTCTTAAGGGATCATTCATGATTGGCTGACATGTCTGATGACTTCTATAAGTATCTCTTTGATACGCATCACTTGGTAAGCAAGGATTTAGCCGACAAACCAAAGTTTTGGAGAATATTGAGTATTCCAGATGCTGACTAGAAAGATGTTGAAATCCTTTGTACGGATATATATACCAGATGGATTATGATGTGAGGGTGTGTGTGTGTGTGTGATATGATAGTGTGCGAAGAAAGGTATAGATAGGTGTGGGAGTTATAATACAAGTCCGGTATGTAATAGAACAACAATACTAAAGGAGTGGAAGAATGAAATGCAGTAGATCAGTTCATTGAGCCTAACCGGAACTGAACCTCAACATATGTGGATGCCTCTGATCAGTTCAAACACTTGGTTACTTTCTTTATAACTTGTAGACAGTGAGTCTCTTGTAGGCAGTGAGCCTCTTGTGAGCAGTATGCTCGGGTAGTGAGCCCTAATTGGCAAGTGCCATTTTGTACCTCTTATTCTTCTAACAGATAATACAATCTTGGGTTAGTCACCCCGTGGTTTTTTCCCTTAACAGGGTTTTCCACGTCAAAAATATTGTGTTATGTGTATTGAGTTTATTTCTGCTTCCTTGGTTATGTATGCTTATATGTTTTGATATTGCACTAATTGTTAAAGAAGAAAAGAAAGTCAAATAATTAAGATAACTGATTCACCCCCCTCTCAATTATCAACAATTGGTATCAGAGCCAAGTTCCTTCTAACAGAGCCTAACAACTTGAGGAAGATCTGGTAATCTCAATGGATATGTATGGTATGAGGGAACAACTTCAGTCTGCCCTAGATGATCTTGATCAATCTCACTCTAAAGTCAATGACCTGAGGGAAAGACTCAAACAAGCTGATGATTTCATAAATGAACTCAAAGAAAAACTAAGTATCTCAATGAAGAAAAGAAAGGAACTTCTTCAACAATTAGCAAGTCAAAATGAAGCCAATGATACTAATGAAGATCTGAATGAGAAAACCAAGTTATGTGAGAAGTTATCAAAAGAGGTCATTATGGTAAGACATGAAAGAGAATTAGGAGTTATGAAATTCACCCAAGAAATTGAAGAGAAAAGAAAAAGTGAAGATAATCTAAAACAATCTCTCAAGGAGAAGTCAGAAGACTGCCACAAAATGGATAGAATAATCAGGCATCTAGAATCTGATCTTGAAGAAGCTAGAGACAATGAAGAATAACTTGAGAATTAGATAGACACTCTTAAAAGGGATCTTCAAACAACAAATGAATACAAAGAGAAATTCAAGATAAGCTCTACTCAACTTGAAGTTCTTGAAAGCCAAAAGAGGGTAGATGACAAGCAAGGCTTGGGGTGTGAGAAAGGGGAAAGCTCCGGATCCGGTTAGAAGAACTTTGGATCAGGAAATCCAAGGAACATGCCTAGAAGACCTCTGGTAAGGCAACCAAATGCTCAAAGATATCCATCCTTCAATGGATACTGCCACAATTGCAATAACTTTGGTCATAAAGCAAATCAGTGTAGAAGAAGAATGAATCAGACTAATTCATCCTTCTCCGGACAGTGTTTTAACTGCAAAAGGTATGGTCACAAATCTCAAGAATGTAGAAATATGCAAATGAGCAATTCACTCAATGGTAGATGCTTTGCATGCAATAGAATGGGACATATGGCTAATCAATGCAGATCAAGAGGATATCAGTCAAATCTACAAAGAAATGTTGTTTGCTACAATTGCAATAGATCCAGTCATATTGCCAAATTCTGCAGAAGTAAGAATCAGGATAAAAGGGGTCCGGTGCATCATAATCAAAATCAAGACAAAGGAAAAGGAAAAGTGAATGCGGATAAAATTCAAAGGGAGATGAAAAAGATTTGGGTAAAGAGAAGTACAGAAAATGTTGGGGATGGATCCACACCAGAATCTAGTGCTGATATTCCTTCAGAAAACTAAATAAGATGAGCTCTGGCTTAGGGGGAGTCAAAAAGGAAAACAAATTTCCCCAGCTAGTTAATTGGTGCTTGAAATTGGCACATGGAAAGTTGTGGATTAAAGGGTTCTCAGAGAAACATCTAAATAAGCCTTCGTAAAGATATGGAAGATCCGCAAGAAGTTTAGAAGAGGTTAATCTTCCAAGATTAATCCGGTTTAACAGTCATCCGGTAAGAAGCAGGATTTTCACAGTTAGATCCGATATGATTCAAATTGAGGAATCCTGATCTATGGATAGATGAAATGATTAGAGAAAGGAAGATAGTTTGTCAATAATCACTGAGAATAACTCTAAGTGCAGCTCAGTGATCCAGAAAAGATCTTTCTCAGAACAAGGAGAACAAGGCAATCGGAATGACTTAAGTTGCACATTTATTGCAATGTGGAATTAGGGTTTGTGCAGAAATATAAGGGTTCTCTTATTGAAAATTTGCTCATTTACATTCAAGAAGAAGAGAGAAGGAGATCTACAACAAAATTGTCTCAAACCTCTCAAAGATCAACTATAGAAGTCAATTCATCCAGCAATCCTATCCGGCTCAGATCGTGAACCCTAGAGGCGTAAAAAGGTATTTTCACTCTTAAATATCTCTCTCTGAATCTTTTGAAAGATGGCTACTCTGAATGTTGTCAAAATCATTGATAGGCCGCGCCCTAAATTCAAGAAGCACCCCTACAAATCTCTGGAAGTTGATCCCTTAGGTGCATTCTCTAGCATTCTGCATGGGGTTCTGCGTGTAGAAGATGTTAGGGTTTACATACATGCAAACATTGAAGATTTTGGGGAATCCAAGATGATGGATATCTACCACAAGGAACTGATAGATGAATCACTTGAACTTAAACCCTAATACAAGGTCATCTGAGATAAGCATTTCAGACATTGCATCCATTTCCCTTGTTTTCCAAAAGATGAGTGGGTCCGGTATGTTCTGAGCAGAGTGCATGACAACTTCATGTGGTTGATAAGGCCATTTAAGATCACAAAAGATGCTATTAGGGCAGTAACTGATTTGCACTCATCTGGAAGGTTACCTGTTCTCAAATCAGTCAAAAACCAAACTGTGAGGGAGGCTACCAGATCAAAATTTAACAAAAGAGCAATGACAATAGAAGATATCACTAATCCAGATATCAAGTTTGCCTCCATGATAATTGGTTACAAGATATATCACTCCAGCAGGGAAAATTTAGTACCTGAAACTACAATTTACACTGCTTATCAAATGCTAAGAGAAAATGCTGACTATGATCTTTGTGAGCTTCTCCTGAACCAACTATTAGAAAATTTGCACAAAATAAAGAAGGATAAAAAGAATTCATTTAAGTACGGTGGCTTGATACTTTGCCTATTCTTCTACTATATGAATGAGCTACTCGGAACTAGTGGCTGGATATGGCAAAATGACAGACCTATTGCCATACAAATCAGGGATTATATGTATGGGCTTGGTGATGCCAAGGCACAAAATATAGCACTGTGGGGTTACTTCAAAAACTTCCAAAGCATGATACAGGCCAGAGAGAGAATCCCCCAATCTCTAGTTGAAAAATACAAAGATACAGTGTGCTTCATGGTAGACACTGATCAATGCCTAATGGACGTAGTGGAACCGAGAATAGTGTGGATTATGCCAATGGGCTATGAGGTGGATGAGAAAATTCTGGAACTGCATGTCCAACATCTACTAAGTCAGCCTAAGGACCCTAAGGTAGAAAGGTTTGGAACCTTCCAAGAGCTGAGTGTAAAAGTTCATGTTGAACTAAGACAGCCTGAGATCAAGAGAAAAGTGAGAAGAGAAGTAGAGGAAGTTGCCAAAAGATTTGGCATTTCTAAAGAAGCAGTCGATGCGAATAGAGAGAAATTAGAAAGAGCTGAGAAGGAAAGACAAGAAGTAGAAAAATAAAGTAATCCAATGCAAGCCCCCTCCCGGACTAGATCCTCCAAAAGCTCTGCACCAGCCACCTCTAAGAGTCAAAAAGCATCAAAACCGGAAGTCAGGACATCCGAAAAGGGAGAGAAGAGAACTAAGACAAAGGCCACAAGGTCTTACACCAGTCAGAAGGATGATGAAGAGACAGAATCAGATGAGGAGATCAAGAAAATGAAAAAGAAGAAGAAAATATCCAGTGAATCCTCTACCGGTCAAGGCAAGGAAGACAAGGCAGAAGAATTTGTTGAAAAGCCTACTCTTTGCATTGATGATATCATCAAATCAATCACTGTGGATGGGAACCTAAAACCAATGACTAAATTTTATGATGAATATAATGAAGCTAATCAGAAGATTCTGTAAGATGCTACAGTCAGGTATCTTAATATTTATAACAAAGCATTCATTGAAATCATATCTCTGATTCCCAAAATCTTAGAGAAGGAACTCAAAATGAGAAAGAACAATGCCAAGGCAAAAGACCTAGAAATCCGGGAGCAGATTGCTATCTAACTCTATCCTTCCATTACCCCTCAACAAAAGAACATGATCTTCAAGGACTGCAAGGATGAGTTCCAAAGAAAAGCAAGAATGAACTAGCTTATGCTTGGAGAAACTGACAAGGTGGCAAAACAAACAGAAGATATCCTCTGGAATGCTTTTAAAAGATTCAATCTTCCTGTTATAGAGGACTTAGGTGATGAACCCTCTGCCATGGATGACGAAGGAGAATCTACTGTGAAAAATGGAGAAGAGCCAAAGGACATAGGTGAGGAAAGGACTCGGGACTTGGATTCCTCTGCTCTAGAAGAGGAAGTCCCGAAAGAAGTAAACATTTCTCTTCCGGATCCCCCTGTTGACTCTGAAACTAAAGGAGAAGAAAGAAAAGATGAGAAAATTGGTCAAGAAGAAGAAGTCAAGGGAAGAGAAAAAGATTAAACAGAGAGAGCCCCAGATGATAGCTCTGAGGCCATAGAAGGGAAGAAAACTCTGTCTCCGGCAAGAGACATTGCAGAAGCAGTCAAAGACTTCCTGACAAAAGAAATGATAGAATTAGATGAACCGGAGCTACTCCAAGGATGATTCAATTTTGATTCCCTCTCCTCAGTTCAGACAATGAAGATAGCATCCTTTGCCCAAGCAAAGGTAAAAGAAAAACTTCTGAAGTCTCACATGGAAGACTGTGAGTTGATAGAGATTACATCCAGTGTGTTGGAGAAGATCATGCCATCCTTCCAAAAGGATCTTTTGGCCTCTTCATCTGGTAATCTAAAATCTCTTGTTAATTCTATTAGCACACATTTTGATTCTTTGGAAAAAGCAGCAGAAGAGAAAGTCTGGAAAGAATTTTGGATAAGAGATTCTCTGAGATACAAGGACTTATAACAAATGATAGGAGAAATTTGGACATTGGGATAAAGAGCTTAGAAAATGCTCTTAAAGATAGCGGAGATATATATAAATTTTGTTTATCCTGGTCTAAAGTGACAATGGATATTGAGAAGAAAGTGAAAGAACAAGAGGGTAAACTATCAAGTTTATCTCAGAATTTTGATCCTCTCATCACATCCATAATAAACCAAAAATGTTAGACTATTGCCATTCTAAATGAACTAAAGAAACTTGAAAATGAAAAGAAGAATATAATAAGTAGGATGGGTGAACTTAGAGGGATAATTATCCCTAAGTTAGAGGCCATGCATGAGGCTCTAACTGATGCTCAGACCACAACCCGGACCAGTGATTCGATAGATCTAAAGAGGGAAGAAGCTTTTGCATTCCTATTGAGTGGTCACATCTCAATTTTGGACAGGATGAAGCAGAGTTGGGCAACAGAATTTGTCCAGTTGAAGACAATTTTTGTAGATATACTTCAGTATATGTAAGTATAACATGTATATATATTTATGCGGCCAAGTATAGATTGTAGGTGTGCGGAGCCTACCCTTTGCCATTGATGTCAAAGGGGGAGTGAGGAGTAGTGAAAAATGTGGAATCTAGCTAAGGGGGAGCTCCGGAAAAGTGTACATAAGAACAGAGCATCAGCCAAGGGGGAGTAAGCTATAACACTTAGTCATTTTTCACTAAGTGTTGCCATCAATGCCAAAGGGGGAGATTGTTGGCAAGAGACACTATGTGGCTTCATGAGTGTTGTCATTGATGGCAACAAAGTCCATCCCACACATCCGCAAGACATGGTATGTCTATACCGGAAGTCAGATTGAAGACTATTTTGGTCCAGTGAGCAAGAACAAAGCATGCAGCAAGGTCTGACAATCAGGTCCGGATCTCTCAGAGGAAGTATCTCAGTAAAGTGCAGACTTGGGGAAGTCAAGAGGAGTACCATGACTAATACATTCTAGAGATTGAGCCTCCAGTGATGAAAGAGTGAAAAGATATGAACACATAAGTGTTGGGTTCCTATTTGGCAGAGTAGACTGAGGAAGAACTGACCAGCAGAGCATCAGACCTTAATCCAGATGAGATATTGATGGTGATCAAGCTTCTTAAGGGATCATTCATGATTGGCTGACATTTCTAATGACTTCTATAAGTATCTCTTTGATACGCATCACTTGGTAAGCAAGGATTCAACTGACAGACCAGAGTTTTGGAAAATATTGAGTATTCTGGATGCCAACTAGAAAGATGTTGAAATCCTTTGTGCGGATATATATACCAGATGGATTACGATGTGAGGGTGTGTGTGTGTGATATGACAGTGTGCGAAGAAAGGCAGAGATAGGTGTGGGAGTTATAATACAAGTCCGGTATGTAACAGAACAACAACACTAAAGGAGTGGAAGAATGAAATGCAGTAGATCAGTTTATTGAGCCTAACCGGAACTAAACCTCAGCATATGTGGATGCCTCTAATCAGTTCAAACACTTGGTTACTTTCTTTATAACTTGTAGATAGTGAGTCTCTTGTAGGTAGCGAGCCTCTTGTGAGTAGTATGCTCGGGCAGTGAGCCCTAATTCGCAAGTGCCAGTTTGTACCTCTTATTCTTCTAATAGAGAATACAATATTGGGTTAGTCACCCCGTGGTTTTTTCCCTTAACAGGGTTTTCCATGTCAAAACTATTGTGTTATGTGTATTGAGTTTATTTCTGCTTCCTTGGTTATGTATGCTTATATGTTTTGATATTGCACTAATTGTTAAAGAAGAATAGAAAGTCAAATAATTAAGATAATTGATTCACCCCCCCTCTCAGTTATCAACAAATGGAACATCACATAAAGTATTAAAGGAATGGATAGACCTTCATTGAGGACTGCATCAAGTTTCATTCATTTGCGGAGCATTACCATGAGTTGTAGGCCGACCTACACGTTACCTACACATTTCATCTTGCATTGGGGTTTGATACCTCTTGATGCCGACACGAAGCATTCTATGAGCTGGAGGATGATATATATATATATATATATATATTTCTTAGATGCATTAAGAAATTAATTAAGGATAGTTAGTGATATCTGAGAAGAAAATTCATTTCCGGAGGCACTTCAATGCCATATCTTTCTTGTAAGTTATAATTCGGAAAGCAAGCCTGTAACTCCAGATTGTAGCCTACATGTAGCCGACATATAAGCATTGTAATTATCTAAGATATTGAGTATATAAATATTCTATTGCATTCTATTTCTTGTGTTGTTTCTGTTATGTTTACTCTAGTTGTAGGTTTGGATAGTCCATTCTTTGGACCCTCCATCCCTGACTACACCACCTAGGAAACTACACACATCTTTTTGACAAGTAGGTACAGGTACATATTGTATAATTTATATTTTCTTTGGATCAAACTCAATACCCTTGGAGGAAATGTAATGACCTAATACTATACCCTCAGTTATTAGAATGTGGCATTTTTCATGACTGAGGGAAAGATTAGTATCTTCACATTTCTAAAGAACTTTTTCAAAGTTATTTTTAGCTTCCTCATATGTATTACCATACATAGTGAAGTCATCCATCTATGCCTCAACACATTCATGAACTAAATCAGAAAAAATACTTAAAACAACTCTTTGAAATGTTGTTGGGGTGTTACAAAAACCAAATCTTAAAACATTATAAGCAAATGTCTCCCAAGGATAGGTAAACGTGGTTTTGTCTTGATCTTTGAGTGCTATCTGAATCTGATTGTATCTGCTGAAACCATCCAAAAAGGAAAAGAAATTTTTACCTACAAGAGTATCAAGCACTTGATCAATAAATGGAAATGGAAAATGATATTTCTTAGTAGCTTTATTTGGAGCCCTATAGTCAACACAAATACGACATTTACCATTCTTCTTAGGAACTACAACCAATGGTGAAACCCATTGATTGTCTGAAATCAAGTAAATGAAACCTACATTAAGTAAATTCTATAGCTCTTCTTTAACAATCTCATGTAAGATGGGGTTCAATCTATGTTGTGGTTGTCTCACTGGACGACTGCCTTCTTCCATGTAATTATGTTGAGTGCAAGTTGCAGGATGTATACCACGCATATCTTGATAGACCTATGTAAATGCGGCTTTAGGAGTTCTTAACATAGAAATCACATCATTTATCTATGTACATAGTTATTGTGGATTGATATTAATGTTTTTCCTGGCAAGACTTCCATTGCCTATGACTTAGCAAGTGTAGGTAAATCTATAGTTGCTAATTGTGAAGTGGATGGCATAAATGGATTAATCATTGATTGTCTATTTGGAATGGAAGTTTCATTAAATAAGAATGGACTATATAGGCAATCGTGTGGCAACAAATGATGCAATGTCATAAAATGTTGTATGGATTGCAAATCACCAATTAAAGGAAAATTTCCAAAAGGCCAATTATCATCTATACAAGAATGAAAAAGTAACCTTTCTAATACATCACTTGAAGAATACCTATTTTGGAAGAAATTACCAATTATGGCATCTTCTAAAGGTTCTTGTAGACTAAGACTTTGGTCAATGGTTAAAACCGGAAATGGTTCTTCAATGTCACTATCAACCCAAAATGGATCATCTATTTATAATAAAGGTTGTGCTAGTGGATACAATGTCAATTGTTTCTTTTGATCACAATTAGAAATAACCATATTACCTGAACGACAGTTGATGAAGACATTTGCATCTGCCAACCAAGGTCTTCCCAAGATCAAATGGTATCCCCCCAACTTTATTTTAGGCTGCAAAACCATAAAGTCAATTGGGCACTCCCATGAATCAGCAGAAATAATGACATCTTCTATTATACCTTTAGGTTTTACTAAAGAACAATCATCCATTTGAAGAACTATGGGTGTAGGCCTTAGTCCTTGAAGACATAACTTTTCTTTAGTTTCACTAGTCATAACATTTATAGCAACACCCAAATCGATAAGTGTATTTGTAATAGAAATTTGACCAATATATATTTGTATCATTGGACTTCCTAGATCATAATATTTAGTAATTGAAATAATTCCTAGCATAAGATCTATAATTTGTCCAATGACTTGGACAATCTTTGGATCGTGTTTCTTTTTCTATTTTCATGTACACAATTCCTGAACTATTTTGGTATAGACAGGAATACCAAAAATTGTCTTCAACAAAGGAATTTTGACACATACATTTCATAATTCATTAATAAGATCAATTTCTAAATTAGAAATTTCCTTTTGAATAGGTTGCAAATGAAATCGATCTAGATATGGAGGTGGTGTTAGTTGTGCCAGATTTTTATGATTATTGGGTTGAGTCTTCCAATTCCTCTTATGGTTGATCAAGTTCAGTAATTACATGAGGCTTAGGTCCTTGAAGAGTTTTTCTTGACCTAATTTGAAGTTTGTTGATATGTAGTGTGTTGACAGGATAAGTTGGAAATCCAATCACCTCATTATTATAAACTGGTTGAGCCACCTTATTATTTGGATTGGGTGTTGGTTGTGTGGGCATAGGTGTGGCCCTTGGTGGTGGCTGGGATGGATTGGATGGTGGATTATTGGATGTAGATGGTATAGGTGGTAGAAGTTGATGTTGTGGTTGCTGATATGGAGTAACAGTAGGTGGTATAGGATATGATGTATATCATGGATAAAGGGGTTGTGCTACCCTCCATGGTTGTTGCCATGGTTGTGGAGAGGATTGATGCTGCGAGTATTGATTTGGCCATGGAGGATAGGATGGGGGTTGTTGCCAACCTCTCTACCACCCAGGTGAGGTGTGATACTGAAAAGGAATAGGCTAACCACTTGGTTATCCCTAGAATTATAGGGTGCATTATAGTCATTGATCATGCTCGGTGGCATAGCCCTTGGCTGCCATGGTCTCCTTTGAGTCATATAATAGACAGGTTCTCCAAGACATTCCACTTCTACCATATCTATAGGTAATGGTCAAAAGAAAGTGTTTTTACTAACATCTTCTAAGGATGAAATTTGTGTCCTGTTATAAGGGCATTCTTCACTAGTATGTTTCTTGTGATAGGTGGGACAAAAGATGGCTAGGGCTTTTTCGGCTTTTTCTTGTTTTTTACATGTATACAAAGTATTTATTTGTTTACTCATGATTTAAAAGATCATTTTTTATGTCATCAAGTAGTGTACCTAACTCGTGTTTGGTAATACCTTATGTGCCACCTTGAGAGACTTGTCTTCCAAAGTAGCCTCTAAGAGATTGATGGGATCTCGAGTAATTCCTACAAATTTCACAAATCTCATCAAAGGACAATTTAGAAATATCTCCTGCACCTATAAGATTCAAAGTATCAATGCAATCATCATGAATTGCTCTTAAGAAAAGCATTTTAATAGTTTCAAGTAATAAACCTATTTGTCATGATCTTTGAAGACTAAACAAGAATCGTTCAAGAAAATCCTTGAGTGTTTCATCTTCTCGTTGCGAAATCCTGAAGATCTCATCCCAAACTTCTTTTGTTTTACAATAATCCTGATACTTATTGAGATATGGTGAGCATTTAAAAATTTACACTATTGTATTTGCACAGTAATAAACACAAACCATACTATTATTGTATTCTAAATGATCTTACAATACAATGCAGATGGCTTATAAAGCCTTTTTATTTTCCCGTACTAACTTCCTAACTTCCCAAAACTAATTTATTACTAACATTTATTTATATCTAACTATAAACTAACTATTGTTGAAGGCACGAGACAACTGAGGTGGGGTGAATCAGTTGTATCAAAAACTTTAAATCCTCTTAATCAAAATCACATTCACATTCACTTATTTTAACCTCTTGATCTATTATGAAGATTAAACATGAAATGTAGAATCAAAACTTAAACACATCAACACCATAAACACATGAACACCAGATTTTTACTTGGAAAACCCTGAAAGGGAAAAACCATGGTGAGTGTTAGCTCACAATATAATGTAGTAACAATACTGAACTACAAAAGAGGCTCACTTCCTTAGGGCTCACTGCCCAAGAGGACTCACTATCCAAAATGCTCACTGCAAAAGGGTGGCTCACTACCAAGAGGTGGCTCACTGCCAAGAGGTGGCTCACTACCAGGATGGGTAGCTAACTGCCATGAACTGATATAATAGCATCTACAACATGCCTGAGTTTAGTTCCATTGAAGCGCAACACATATCACCTTCATTTCCTTTACAACACACACACACACACACTTTATCTTCACATCTTCGTACTCACTCACATCACTCATAGATTCATTACATATATTTATTCCAATCATCAACCGTAGAACATTCATCAAGGTCAGCAATACAATTTACAACCATTGAAACAGTCTCCAAGGTCGGCAAACATACATAATTCAAATTAGGTCTAAACCTAAACAAACTTGCGGAGAAAATGAATGAAGGAAGAACACTTCACGACATAGCTCAAACCCAAATACTTCTTCACATGCTTCATCATGCTTCTATAATCCATGAAACACATCTGCAAACTGTGTTAGCACCAAAGTCAGCCAAATTGGTGCAAACATCAAGAATACTTTAACACACGCTTCCAAGAGCTTCATTATAGTTTGCAGATCAAGCACACACCTTCAATACATTCTGGAGACATCCACAAACAACATAGAATCACTTGGGAGCTGACAAATCCAACTGCAACATATCTCACTTGAAGACAACAAATATCACTTGAAGACAGATCATAGACTGTTCACAACAAACACTGTCGAACTCTGCTAATCAATAACTTACTTTTTAAAGCACCAAATCACAAATCCTTTAGAATGAAGATAGATAAGGACATTATAAACATAAGTCTAGAACCACAAGACCAAAAACCAAACTGTAGAGGAATGCAGAGCAAAATAATTTCTCCCTGTCACATTGCAAGTGCTACCAGGCACAGTCTTCAAACTGGTGAATAGAACTTTTGTTGCACAACGATTCGAACCACCAAATTTTGGATTTAGCATCTTCAAACACTTCTATAAAACATATCCAAATCTCATACTCTGGTCTTCAATACAAAGGAAATATGGAGTAAAAACTCAGACAATGTCCTTAACATAACAGCTTAATCAATCAACAAACAACAATATCAAAAGACACAGTTGACACTAATGACAACACAAACATGTTGACATCAATGACAACACCGATTAGCACATACTTGCAACAATCTCCCCCTTTGTCATTGATGGAAACATATAATGTGAAAAATTGAACAACTTGTTCCACCATTAAGATACAACTCTGCATCAGAACTCCCCCTTTCTCTTTACACATCTGCTTTCTTTTTCTCTAAGTTTTTCACATGAACTCTCTCCCCCTTTGATATCAATGGAAAAGGGTATCACATCTTTTTCAAACTCTCTCTCCCTAAATAAGATACTACACATACTTGCACTGATCTTAATTTCTCTGAACCATCATGTACCAACTCTTACTCCCCCTGACTGCAACATTCTTCAATGCCTTTACCTGCTCCCCTTAGGAGTACACACCAATCAGTATCAACTCTTACTCTTATTTTAGAGGACCTTAGGACCTTCACAAACTAACACTTCAGGAGTAACTTATCTTGTCTTCTGACTTGATTTTGCACAAATTAGGGTTTGACATCCAACCAGAGCTTTTCTTCTTCTTTGGGAACATAACATCTCATCTTTTATCATTCTTCATGATAGCTTATGAAAAAAATACATATTATGATAATCAATGACAACACATATAGCCAATAATTTTCTTAGATCAACACTCATATGTCTGTAGCATTTCTTTTGTAGGCTCCTCCTATCATCAGTCACTGCTACCAGCTCACCTTTAGAGATAGTCATCATTAGTCTAGATAAAACAATGTCTTCTTCAATCTACCATTCAAGAAAGCATTCTTCACATCCATTGGATATACTTTAAAAAGCTTTATGTGTTGCAAATTCTGATAGCCTTAATTCTTGCCACTGGAGCATAAGTCACCTTTCAACTTGTGAATAGCCTTTGCATATAGGTCTAGCTTTATTTATCACTTCTCCATTTTTTGAAAACCCACTTTGTTCCAAGCACATTCTTATCAGGAGACCTAGGGGCAGGTTCCCAACTCTGATTCTTCTCCATCTGCATTAGTTCTGTTGATAACTGAGAGGGGGGGTGAATCAGTTATCTTAATTATTTCATCTTTTTGAACTTTCCTGATAATTAATGTAGTATTAATTCAAATAAGCAAACATAACCATGAAATGGAAATACACATGACACAATATTTTTGACGTGGAAACCCTGATAAGGGAGAAAACCACAGGGTGATTAACCCAAGATTGTATTCTCTGTTAGAAGAATAGAAATACAAAATGGCACTTGCCAATTAGGGCTTACTACCGAGCACACTGCTCACTAGAGGCTCACTACCTACAAGTTGTAAGAAGAATAACAAGATCCTTGAACTGAAGAGAAGCATCCACATATGCTGAGGTTCAGTTCCAGTTAGGCTCAATACACTGATCTGTTGCACTTCATCCCTCCTCTTCTGTTGTGCTGATGTCCTTTCACATACCAGATCTTCCTTACTGCTTTCACTCTGCCCTTCTGCTTTTCTTTTCACTAGACACACACCGCACTCCCTTCTCATCGAAATCCATTTGGTATATATATCCACACAAGGGATTTCATCCTCTTTCTAGTCAGCATCTGGAATAGTCAGTATTTCCCAAACATTGGTCTGTCGGCTGAATCCTTGCTTACCAAGTGATGTGGATCAAAGAGATACTTAGAGAAGTCATCTAACAAGTTGACCAATCTTGAAAGATACCTCAAGAATCTTGTTCACTATCAACATCTCATCCGAATAGTGTTTGATGCTCTTCCAGACAGTTCTTCCTCTGTCTGTTCTACCAAACAGGACCCCAATACTTGAATCCTCATATTTCTTCACTCTTCCATCACCGGAGGCTCAATTCTTGGATTCTATCAGTCAAAGTACCCCTCTTGACTTTCCCAAGTCCGCACTTTCCAAAGATACATCCTCTGAGAGATCCGGACTTGACTGTCGGATCTGCCATATGCTCTATTCTTGCTTACCGGACCACAACACTTTTCAATCTGACTTCCGGTATAGGCACACCATGTCCTGTGGATGTGTGGGATGAACTTTGTTGCCATCAATGACAACAATCATGAAGCTCCAATGTGTCTCTTGCCAACAATCTCCCCCTTGGTATTGATGACAACACTTAGTGAAAAATGACTAAGTGTTATACTGTACTCCCCCTTGGTTGATGCTCTCTTCTAATGTACATTTTTCCGGAGCTCCCCCCTAGCTAGATTCCATATTTTTTTACTGTTTCTCACTCCCCCTTTGACATCAATGGCAAAGGGTAGGTCCACACACCAAAATTCCAAAAATTCAACTATACTTAGCCGCATAAGTATATAAACAGGTTATACTTGTTGGATTCAGGATAGACAACTAAGAGGGGGGATGAATCAGTTGTCCCAAAACTTGCTTACAATTTAAACACTTAAATCCACTTGTTATTTAATAGCATATCAATTGGTTACTCATGAAAGCATAAAGCATAAACACCAAAGTAGATACACATCAACACATGAGACACCAAGATTTTGACGTGGAAAACCCGGTCAAAGGAAAAACCACGGGGTGATTAACCCAAGGATTATTCTCTGTTAGAAGAATAAGAAAAATAGATGGCACATGCCAATTAGGGCTCACTGCTCGAGCACACTGCTCACAAGAGGCACACTGCCTACAAGAGACACACTGTCTACAAAATAACAAGTATCACAAACTTGAACTAGAGATTGACATCTTTACCATGTCTGGATCAGTTCCATTTAAGCCCAAAAACTCCTGCTTTGGCTTTCGCTCTTCTTCTTCGCTATTCCACACTCATCCGCACACTCATCTTTGGAATGACTTCACAATCCTTTATTTATACAAGGCATCGACTTAGGAACAATCATCTAAGTCAGCAAACACTTTTAGATCATCCGGAAGACGTGTAATACATCCGGTTAGCTAGTCTCAGGAAGAACACCAACATCCGGTGGTTAATCATCAAATCAAACTCTAACTTCAATGCGGACCACCAACATGAACTAGACATGATCCAAAGATCACCACAACCTTTCTTGAGTCACCAAGAACATCCGCACTTCATCAGCTTACTGGAATTCTTCTCTCCTTCATCCAAAACTTCAAGAACACAGTCTGTCATCACTATCACAAAGGAATAGGCACTTCCGGACGTCCAAACCATGAACAAATCTATTTGACACTTCTTAAGGACTTCCTAAACATTCCCTCCAATCCGCAGAATGGGATGATGCAATTTCAGAGCTCACAGGACCAATTTGTGACAATCAGTCACCACTGAACATCTGCCAAAACCGGTTCTACTAGAGTAGTCATAACTTCTTTAGATCATTATGCAAACCTCTGAAAACTTGACTGAATCATCTCAAGACTCATATATGCAAACCCTTTAAACTGCATCCTCTGATCTTCATCTTATCTTAGACTTTTACCTTAATGTCATCACTGTTCTTCACTGTTCCTGATTGAGACTAATTTCCTCAATATCCTCAGCACACAGCTCATCCAATCCTTCTCATTTATGCAATATGAGTATGTTGACATCAATGACAACACTGGTTATCCTCATACTTGCAACAATCTCCCCCTTTGTCATTGATGGCAACATATGATGTGAAAAACCATCAAGACAAGAACTTCTCCTTTCTGTCATAGCTCCCCCTATCAGCAACAACTCTTCACATGTCTTCTCTTTCTTTACTGCTCCCCCTTTGATCATCAACCACTTGTTTTTCACATGTCTTCTCTCCCCCTTTGACATCAATGGAAAAGGGCTCATACTTGCAATTTTAACACATCAGAATCATACCAGCTGCTCCCCCTGAGTAGCAGCTCCCCATCACCAATACAGATCACAAGATATGATTGTGATATCCACCGGACTAATGCACATCAGTGCATCCTAGTTCATCACTAGAGGGGCAATAACCCCTAACTTCTCCCGAAGATACTCAAAAGATTCCTTGGGAAGAGGTTTAGTAAAGATATCTCAATCTGATCTTTTGAGGGCACAAATTCCAATCTGACTTCATCCTTGTTCACTTGCTCTCTCAAAAAGTGAAACTTGATAGATATATTCTTAGTCTTAGAATGCAACACCGGATTCTTAGAAATATTTATTGCACTTGAATTATCACAGAAAATTGTGATAGGCTCCTCATACTCTACTTTAATATCTCTTAGCATTTGCTTCATCCATAAAACTTGAGTGCAACTACTTGCTACTGCAATGTATTCTGCTTCAGTTGTAGACAGAGATATTGCTTCTTATTTCTTTCTTAGCCAAGAAACCAATCTCTTTCCCAAAAAAAAAGGCTCCACCACTGGTACTCTTCCGGTCATCCACATCTCCTACCCAATCTGCATCTGTATATGCATGAAGAGAGAAATCATGATCTCTAGGATACCACAAACCATACTCAGCTGTCCCTCTTAGATATCTAAAAATTCTCATGATTGCATGACATGAGATTCTCTGGGATTAGCCTGGAATCTAGCAACAAGACCAACAGCCTACATTATATCTAGTCTAGTTTGAGTGAGATACAACAATCCTCCAATCATTGATCTATAATTTGTCTGGTCTACTTTAGGAGAGTCATCATCTTTACTCAGCTTACATCCAGTTGCCATGGGAGTGTTCATTGGCTTTGAACCTTCCATCCCAAATTTTCTCAACAATTCTTTCACATATTTGGTCTGAGAAATAAAGATTCCTTTCTTTGATTGAGAAATTTGCAGACCCAAGAAGAAATTCATTTCACCAAGCATTGACATCTCAAACTCACTTTTCATTTTATTTGCAAAGGTTTTACACATACTGTCTCTTCCTCCAAAGATGATATCATCAACAAATACTTCAACAATCAAGATGTTTTCATGGTCAATTTTGAAATATAAGTTACTTTCAGCAGTACCTTTGTTAAAACCAATCTTCAAAAGATGTTTGTCCAATATTTCATACCATGCTCTTGGGACTTACTTTAGTCCATACAATGCCTTCTTTAATTTGCAGACCATATCATTATCCTCAGATAATTAAAATCCATCCGGTTGTTCAATGTACACTTCTTCTTCTAAGTCACCATTTAGGAAGGCAGGTTTGACATCCATTTGATACACCTTGAAATCCTTGAAGGTAGCAAATGCAAGAAATAATCTGACTGCTTCAATTCTTGCCACCAGAGCAAAGGTTTCTTCAAAATCAATTCCTTCTATTTGAGAGTAGCCTTTGCAGACCAACCTGGCTTTATTTCTGATTACTTCACCAACTTCATTTAGTTTGTTCTGGAAGACCCATTTGGTTCCAATCACATTCTTGTTTCTAGGTCTGGGAACAAGATCCCAAGTGTGATTTTTCTCAATTTGCATCAACTCTTCCTCCATTTCTTTGGTCCAGTTTTCATCATTGCAGGCTTCATTTATTGTCTTAGGATCAATCTTTGAAATCAGATAATATTCATCTGAATCTTGAGCAATTTTCCTTCTAGTTTGCACACCTTTGCTTTTGTCACCTATGATCTGATCTTTAGAGTGGTCCAGTCTTACATACCTTGGAACTTTGGGAGTTTCTTGCACATCTGCTTCTTGATCAGGCTCATGCAGACCTATCTCTTCTTCCTGATTTACTAGATCAGTCTGAATCTGACTTTCAAAAGAGGATTGAGCTCCTTGAACCAGAGCACCATTCTGATCATCTTCATCATATTCATAAAACCTTGAGGGTTTCTCAATTCCTTCATCAACCTTCACATTTGTACTTTCTATCATCTTTCTCAGTCTCTTATTGTAACACCAGTATGCTTTGCTTTGAGTGGAGTAACCCAAGAAAATTCCTTCATCACTTCTAGCATCAAACTTTCCTAGATCTTCATCTCTTTTAATGTAACATTTGCTACCAAATACTCTAAAATATTTCACAGTAGGGGTGATGCCAAACCAAAGTTCATAAGGAGTCTTACCGGTATTGCTTCTAATTTGAACTCGATTGAGAGTATAGACTACAGTGCTGACAGCTTCTCTCCAAAACATCTGGGGAACATTTGCTTCCATCATCATTGTCCTGGATGCTTCTTGGATGGTCTGGTTCTTTCTCTCTACTACTCCATTCTGTTGTGGAGTCCTAGGAGCAAACAACTGTCTTTTTATACCATGCTTCTCACAAAAATCTATGAATTCACCGAATGTGAATTCACCACCTCTATCAGACCTCAGACATTTCAGTTTTAATCCGGTTTGATTCTCTACCATAGCCTTGAAGATTTTGAACTTCTCAAAAGCTTCTAATTTCTCTTTCAAAAAGGTAACCCACATCATCCGGGAATGGTCATCAATCAGTAACATTAAATATCTATCACCTTGCATACTCTTGATTCTTGTCGGACCACATAGATCAGTATGAACTAATTCCAATAATTTGATAGAGGACTGATCCTTGCTTTTGAATGAGACTCTACTCTGTTTACCTAGCTGACATTCTTTGCACAAACTATTTGTGGGTTTTACCAATTTTGGAAGATCTCTTACAACCTGAGTATTGCTTATCTTGATGATGTTATCAAAATTTACATGACACATCCTTCTATGCCATAACCAACTCTGATCAACTTGAACAAATAGACAACTTTCATTAGTACCAACTAGATGAAAGATATTACCTTTTGTTTGAGTACCGGATGCAATCTCAGTTCTGGAGCTTTCAAAGATCCTGCATTTTCCATTCTTGAACCAGAGATCATAACCTTTGTCCACCAACTATCCAACACTGAGAAGATTGTGCTTCAATCCTTCAACATATAGTACATTACCGATTTTGTTCTTTCCATCAAAAGAAATAGTTCCCCTACCTCTGATTCTACCAGCAGAATTATCACCAAACTTTACTATTCCTCCTTCATACCTTTCCAAATCTAAGAACTTGTTCTTGTCACCTGTCATATGGTGAGAGCATCCACTGTCAATAACCCAATCATCCTTTTCTTCAACTTGGGCAGCCAAAGCTCTTTCTACAACCTTATGATTGACAGATTCAGAGGACATTGAATCTTCTTCCTTGATGGCAATAAACACCCATTCATTTCTGGATTTGTTTCCTATCTCTGATTCATCATCTGTTACTCCTTTATTATCATCTTCTTCATGAACATAATAACAATTCTTTTGGAACCTTTGTCTATTAGAATTTGACCTTTTAAATCTTTCTGGACATCTTGAGGCAAAATGACCAATCTTATTGGAGTTGAAGCAGTTAAAGGGTAATTTTCCTTCATACTTACCGGATCCTCTTGGCAGTCTCTTTGCAATGAGGGCTTCAAGTTGAGCTGTTTCTGCTTCTTCCACTTCCATGTCTTTTCTTGCTTGATCATACCATGATAGTTTCCTTGAAGAGTTTTCTCCCAGATCAAATCTTTGTTTACCTTTCACAGAGGTACTGGCTTTTAATGCAGATTCAGTCTTGGGGGGATCATCTCCAAACTCGGTCATTTCAAATGCAGCCAGTTTGCCAGCCAATTGGTCTCTTGTGACAATTGTATGGGCTCTGAATTCATCAATGGCAGCAACCTTGATTTTGTAGGCAGCAGGAAGGGATCTGAGAATCTTGCCAACAATCTCATTTTCATCCAAGACTCCACCAGCATTTTCGATTCCACAAACTAGCTCATTTACTCTTGGCATGAAAGTGGTAATATTTTCATCATCTCTCATCTTCAGTCTTTCAAATTTCCCTTTTAGACTCTGTAACCTTGCACATTTAACATACTGATCTCCTTCATGCAAAAGTTCCAATTTAATCCAGATCTCATAGGCTGTTGGTAGGTCAATAACATTTGAGAGCTCTGAGTCAGTTAATGCGCTTAGAAGAGCCTCTCTAGTCTGCAGATTGTTTTTAGCATCTGTGATTTCATTTAGGGTTGTCAGACCACCCTGTGGAGGTACATATGTGACCATGGACCAGTACGCCATTCCCATACACTATAGGTGACATTTCATGCGACCTTTCCAAAGAGCAAAGTTGGTTCCATCAAACTTCGGGCTATCCTTCTTGTATGACGACATCCTGGATCTCCTCAAGCGGTTAAGATCCCTTTAGAGGAACTTGGCTCTGATACCAATTGTTGGATTTAGGACAGACAATTGAGAGGGGGGGTGAATCAGTTGTCCCAAAACTTGCTTACAATTCAAACACTTAAATCCACTTGTTATTTAATAGCATATCAATTAGTTACTCATGAAAGCATAAAGCATAAACACCAAAGCAGATACACATCAACACATGAGACACCAAGATTTTGACGTGGAAAACCCGGTCAAGGGAAAAACCACAGGGTGATTAACCCAAGGATTATTCTCTATTAGAAGAATAAGAAAAATAGATGGCACATGCCAATTAGGGCTCACTGCCTAAGCACATTGCTCACAAGAGGCACACTGCCTACAAGAGACATACTGTCTACAAAATAACAAGTATCACAAACTTGAACTGGAGATTGACATCTTTACCATGCCTGGATCAGTTCCATTTAAGCCCAAAAACTCCTACTCTGCCTTTCGCTCTTCTTCTTCGCTATTCCACACTCATCCGCACACTCATCTTTGGAATGACTTCACAATCCTTTATTTATACAAGGCATCGACTTAGGAACAATCATCTAAGTCAGCAAACACTTTTAGATCATCTGGAAGATGTGTAATACATCCGGTTAGCTAGTCTCAGGAAGAACACCAACATCCGGTGGTTAATCATCAAATCAAACTCTAACTTCAATGCAGACCGCCAACATGAACTAGACATGATCCACAGATCATCACAACCTTTTTTGAGTCACCAAAAACATCCGCACTTCATCAGCTTACTGGAATTCTTCTCTCCTTCATCTGAAACTTCAAGAACATAGTCTGTCATCACTATCACAAAGGAATAGGTGCTTCCGGACCTCCAAACCATGAACAAATCTATTTGACACTTCTTAAGGACTTCCTAAACATTCCCTCCAATCCACAAAATGGGATGATGCAATTCCGGAGCTCACCGGACCAATCTGTGACACTCTGTCACCACTGAACATCTGCCAGAACCGGTTCTACTAGAGCAGTCATAACTTCTTTAGATCATTATGCAGACCTCTAAAAACTTGATTAAATCATCTCAAGACTCATATATGCAAACCCTTTAAACCGCATCCTCTGATCTTCATCTTATCTTGGACTTTTAGCTTAATGTCATCACTGTTCTTCACTGTTCCTGATTGAGACTAATTTCCTCAATATCCTCAGCCAATAGCTCATCCAATCCTTCTCATTTATGCAATATGAGTATGTTGACATCAATGAAAACACTGGTTATCCTCATACTTGCAACAATACTTACATATACTTTAGTATGTCTGCAAAAGTTGTCTTCAACTGTACAACTTCTGTTGCCCAACTCTGCTTCATCCTGTCCAAAATTGAGATGTGACCACTCAACAGGAATGCAAAAGCTTTTGCCCTCTTGAGATCTGTCGGATCACTGGTCCAGGCTATGCTTTGAGCATCTTTTAGGGCCTCATGCATGGCCTCTAATTTGGGGATAATCATCCCTCTAAGCTCACCCATCTTGTTTATTATGTTCTTCCTCTCCTTTTCAAGTTTCTTAATGTCATTCATGACTACAATATTTTGACATTCTTGGTTTACTATGGATACAGTGAGAGGATCAAAATTCTAAGAGAGGCTTGACAGTTTATCCTCTTGTTCCTTTACTTTCTTCTCAATATCCTTGGTCACTTTAGGCCAGGATAAACAAAATTTATAGATATCTCTGCCATCTTTAAGAGCATTTTCCAAGCTCTTTATTCCAATCTCCATAGTTCTCCTATCATTCGTTATTAGACCCTGCACTTCAGAGAATCTCTTATCCAAAAACTCTTTCCGGACCTTCTCCTCAGCTAATTTCTCTAGAGATTCAAAATGTGTACTAACACTGCTTACTAGAGATTTGAGATTACCGGATGAAGAGGCTGAGGGATCTTTCTGAAAAGATGGCATGATCTTTCCCAATACACCGGATGCAGTTTCTATGAGCTCACAGTCTTCCATGTGAGACTTCAGCATTTTTTCTTTTGCGTTAGCTTGAGTGAAGGAAGCTAGTTTCATGGTTTGGACCGGAGAGAGGGAATCATAATTGAATGGACCTTGAAGCAATTCCAGTTCATCAAATTCCATCATTTCTTTAGTCAAGAACTTTTTGACTGCTTCTATTGTGTCTCTTGCCGGAGACAAAATTTTCTCCCCTTCTGCAGCCTTACCACTGATGTCTTCTTTCTCTTTTGCTTCTTGACTGATCTTCTCTTGTACTCTTTCTTTTTCTTTGAAAACGGAGTCTGTAGAGGAAACCAGAGGAGAGATATTTGCTTGATCTTGGACCGCCTCTTCCGGAGCAGAGGAATCTAAGTCCTTGCCTTTTTCTTCATCTATCTCCTTTACCTCTTCTGCCACTGTCTCAGTAGATTCTTCTTCAACATTTGTAGCTGAGGGTTCATCTCCTAAGTCTTCTACAATGCGAACGTTGAATATTTTGTAAGCATTCTGGAGAATCTCTTCTGTCTCTTTACCTATTTTGTCAGTTTCACCGAGCATAAGCTGATTCATTCTAGCTTTGCTCCGAAACTCATCCTTGCAATCTTTGAAGATCATATTCATTTGCTTCTGAGTGATTGAAGGGAAGAGCTGAATGGCTATCTGTTCCTAGATCTCCAGATCCTTTGCCCTAGCATTATTCTTTCTTATCTCTAATTCCTTCTCTAGGCTTTTGGGAATGAGAGATATGATTTCAATAAAAGCCTTATTATATATGTTCAAATACTTAACTGTGGCTTCCTCCAGAATCTTTATATCTGCATCATTGTATGCATCATAGAATTCTGTTATTGGTTACAGGTTCCCATACATAGTGACTGCTTTAACTACATCATCTAAGGACAGGGTGGGCCTTTCAACAAATTCTTCTGCCATCTCTTCCTTGTCTTCACTGGTAGAGGATTCACCAGATACTTTCTTCTTTTTCTTCATCTTCTTGATCTCTTCATCAGATTTTGTCTCTTCTTCATCTTTCTGACTGATGTAAGACCTTGTGGCCTTTGTCTTAGTTCTTTTCTCTACTTTACCGGATGACTTTGCTTCCGGTTTTGATGTCTTTGAGCTCTTGTCAGTGGTAGGAGCAGACCTCTTAGAGGATCTTGTCTGGGTGGGGGCTTCTACCGGACCACTTTCCTTTTCAGCACCTTCCTTCTCTTTCTCTGCTCTTTCCCTCTTCTCCCTGTTAGCATCAAGTGCCTCTTTTGATGTGCCAAATCTTTTGGCAACATTCTCTACTTCTTTTCTCACTTTTCTCTTTATCTCCAGTTGTCTTAACTCCACATGGATCTTCACACTTAATTCTTCAAAGGTTCCAAACCTTTCTGCTTTGGGATCCTTGGGCTGACTTAGCATGTGCTAAACATGCAGTTCCACAATTTTCTCATCCACTTCATACCCCATAGGCATGATCCATACTGTTCTTGGTTCCACTGCCTCCATTAGGCACTGATCAGTTTCTACCATAAAGCATATTGTATCTTTATATTTTTCAACTACAGATTGGGGGATTCTCTCTCTTGCTTGCATCATGTTCTAAAAATTCTTGAAATATCCCCAGAGAGCTGTATTCTGTGCCTTGGCATCACCAAGCCCATGTATATAATCTCTGATCTGAATGGCTATTGGTCTCTCATTCTGCCATACCCAGCCACTGGATCTGGGTAGCTCATTCATGTAATAGAAGAAAAGACAGATTATCAAACCGTCGTATTTGAAAGAGTTCTTCTTATCCTTCTTTATCTTCTGTAGGTTCTCCAAGAGTTGGTTCAGAAGGAGCTCACAAAGATCATAGTCTACATTCTTCCTCAGCATTTCATAAGCAGTATATATATAGCAGTTCTAGAAACTAAATTCTCCCTGCTGGAGTGATATATCTTATATCCAATTATCATTGATGCAAACTTGATATCTGGATCTATGATATCCTCAATAGTCTTAGCTCTTTTATCAAACTTTGATCCGGTAGCCTCACTGACAATTTGGTTTTTGATAGATTTGAGCGTAGGAATTTCACCGGTTGAGTGTAACCCAGTTACAGCCCTAATGACATCCTTAGTGATCTTAAACGGCCTGTTTAACCACATGAAGTTGTCATGCATTCTACTCAAGATATACCGAACCCATTCATCTTCCAGAAAACAGGGGAAATGAATGCACTGTGCAAAATGTTTGTCCCAGACAGCTCTATACTGAGTTTTGAGTTCAAATGAGTCATCTATTATATGCTTGTGATAGATGTCAACCTGCTTAGATTCCCCAAATTCTTCAATATTCACATGAATATATGCCCTAATATCTTCTACATGCAGAACTCCATGCGGAATACTTTAAAAGGCACCTAGGGGATCAACTTCTAGGGATTTATATGGATGTTTCTTGAACTTAGGGCGTGGGCTCTCAGTGATCTTTACAACATTCAGTGTATCCATCTTCAAAAGGACCTACAGAGAAATATTTAATAACAGAAAGTACCTTTTGCGCGTCTAGGGTTCGTGAAGAGATCCGGATTGATTCGCTGGATGAATCAACTTCTGTAGATGGGCTTCAGGAGATTTGTTGCAGAGCTCTTTTTTGCTTCTTCTTGAATGCAAAATGAACAAATGTTTGATAGGAAAACCCTTATATTATTCTGCAAACCCTAATACCAAGTTGCAATAAATGCTCAACTTAAGTCATTCTGATTTTCCTTGTTTTCCTTATTTGAATGACTTGATGAACTAGATCAATCTTTTGTTCTAGACATCTTGCAGATCTTCCATATTTTAACCACAATTTATTTAGATGTTTCTCCTACGAACCCTTTGATCCGCAACTCTCCTTGTGCCAGTTCCAGTACCAATTAACTGGCTGGGGGAAAAAAAATTTCTTTGTGTCTCCCCCTGAGCCAGAGCTCACTTTTTAATTTTTGGAAGGAATATCAACACCAGATTCTGGTGCGGATCCATCCCCTACATTTTCTGTACTTCTCTTCACCCAAATCTTGTTCATCTCACTTTTAACTTCATCCGTATTCACTTTTCCTTTTCTCTTGTCTTGATTCTGATTATGATGTACCGGACCTCTTTTGTCCTTATTCTTGCTTCTACAGAATTTGGCAATATGACTAGATCTATTGCAATTGTGGTAAACAACATTTCTTTACATATTTGATTGATGTCCTCTTGATCTACATTGATTAGCCATATGACCCATTCTATTGCATGCAAAGCATCTACCATTGAATGAATTGTTCATTTTCATATTTCTGCATTCATGAGATTTGTGACCATACCTTTTCCAATTGAAACATTGTATGGAGAAGGATATATTAGTCTAATTCATTCTCTTTCTGCACTGATTAGCTTTATGGCCAAAGTTATTGTGGTTGTGGCAGTATCCATTGAAGGATGGATATCTTTGAGCATTAGACTGCCTTACCGGAGGTCTTCTAGGCCTGTTCCTTGGATTTTCTGATCCAAAATTCTTCTGACCGGATCCGGAGCTTTCATCTTTCTCATATCCCAAGCCACACTTGTCATCTACCCTCTTTTGGCTTTTAAGAAGAACTTCAAGTTGAGCAGAACTTATCTTGAATTTCTCTTTGTATTCATTTGTTGTTTGAAGATCCCTTTTAAGAGAGACAATTTGATCCTCAAGCTTTTCTTCATTATCTTTAGCATCTTTAAGATCAGATTCAAGATGTCTGATTATTCTATCCATCTTGTGGCAGTCCTCTGATTTCTCCTTGAGAGATTGTCTTAGATCATCTTCGGTTTTTCTTTTTTCTTCAATTTCTTGGGTACACTTCATAACTCCTGATTCCATTTCATGTCTTACCATAATGACCTCTTTTGATAACTTTTCACATAACTTGGTTTTCTCCTTTAGATCTCCATTTGTATCATTTGTTTCACCTTGACTTGCTAGTTGCTAAAGTAGCTCCTTTCTCTTTTTCATAGAGAGACTCAGTTTCTCTTTTAGTTCATTATGAAATCATCAACCTGTTTGAGTCTTTCCTTCAATTCATTGACTTCAGAATTTGACTGCTCAAGATCATCAAGGGCAGACTGAAGTTGCTCCCTCATACCATACACATCCATCTTAATTCCCAGATCTTCCTCAAGATGTTAGGCTCTGTTTGGAGGAACTTAGCTTTGATACCAATTGTTGATAACTGAGAGGTGGGGTGAATCAGTTATCTTAATTATTTCAGCTTTCTGAACTTTCTTGATAATTAATGTAGTATTAATTCAAATAAGCAAACATAACCATGAAATGGAAATACACATGACACAATATTTTTGACGTGGAAACCCTGTTAAGGGAGAAAACCACGGGGTGATTAACCCAAGATTGTATTCTCTATTAGAAGATTAGAAATACAAAATGGCACTTGCCAATTAGGGCTTACTACCCGAGCACACTGCTCACTAGAGGCTCACTGCCTACAAGTTGTAAGAAGAATAACAAGATCCTTGAACTGAAGAGAAGCATCCACATATGCTGAGGTTCAGTTCCGGTTAGGCTCAATACATTGATCTATTGCACTTCATCCCTCCTCTTCTTTTGTGCTGCTGTCCTTTCACATACCGGATCTTCCTTACTACTTTCACTCTGCCCTTCTGCTTTTCTTTTCACTAGACACACACCGCACTCCCTTCTCATCGAAATCCATTTGGTATATATATCCGCACAAGGGATTTCATCCTCTTTCTAGTCAGCATCTGTAATAGTCAGTATTTCCCAAACATTGGTCTGTCGGCTGAATCCTTGCTTACCAAGTGATGCGGATCAAAGAGATACTTAGAGAAGTCATCTAACAAGTCGGCCAATCTTGAAAGATACCTCAAGAATCTTGTTCACTATCAACATCTCATCCAGAATAGTGTCTGATGCTCTTCCGGTCAGTTCTTCCTTTGTCTGTTCTACCAAACAAGACCCCAATACTTGAGTCCTCATATCTCTTCACTCTTCCATCATCGGAGGCTCAATTCCTGGATTCTATCAGTCAAAGTACTCCTCTTGACTTTCCCAAGTCTGCACTTTCCAAAGATACATCCTCTGAGAGATCCAGACCTGACTGCCAGATCTGCCATATGCTCTGTTCTTTCTTACTGGACCACAACACTCTTCAATCTGACTTCTGGTATAGGCACACCATGTCCTGTAGATGTGTGGGATGAACTTTGTTGCCATCAATGACAACAATCATGAAGCTCCAATGTGTCTCTTGCCAACAAGTTCTTCTCCCATTGCCTTGATCCAAAACTCATGTTTACATGCTTTAGTAACTATATTTGGTTCAACATTTGAAATTAAATAGAGATTTACCTATTCATCTACAATTCTTATTCTTTGTCTATGCACCTTTGCTCTTATCACCAATGATATGGTCTTCAGTGTGATGCTTTTGCACAAACCCTAGGTGTCTTAGGAATCCTTTCTAGAGCTTCTTCAACTTGCACTTTCTTCATCTTTTTATTCTTCACTTCTTGAAAACTCATCTGAATCATATCCATTTGCCTCTGAGTTCATCAAATATTTCCAATTATCATGAAAACTGCTCTGTACTGAAACAATTATGTTCTATCAACCCAAACTTTTGTTACTCATTACTCTCAAGCCAATTATCAAAATCAAACAAACTTCTAGATGTAGATGTAACCAATGATCAATAACCATATGCCAGAACTGTAGAGCCATATCTTCAACATCAGACCAATGCAGACCCAATTACTGGAACAATATATAACTTGATTTTACCAGATAGATACTTAGCTGAAATTCATAACCTGTCTTCTTTCCTGATCAAATCTTCTTGCATAGCAGACTTCTTAAACTGCACAAATCTTCCTTTATCCTTTACAAACACAGTCTCTATCCTAACTTAAACCTTTGTTTCTAATCCTTAACCTTGTCTCTTCGTGCTGAGGCATCAGCACCAATCCTTTGGCAAGGGAGAAAAGATTTCCAATAAGACTCCCCCTAAGCCAAAGCTCTAATCTCAGTTTTCGAAGGGAACATCTACACTAGATACTAGTACAAGATCCTCTATTACCTTCTTCTTCACCCAAATCTCATTCATCTCCTTCTTGGTCTCTGTCGGATCAACTTTTTGTATTGGTTTGTTCTTCCCTACCAGATTATCCTTCTTCATGCTTCTATTTCTGCAATACTTAGAGGTATGTCCAGATTCATTGCAACTGTAGCACACAACATTTCTTTGGCTAGTATTTCTTCCATTCATTCTAAATCTGCATTGGTTAGACTTATGTCCAAATCTATTGCATGTAAAACAGTTACCATTGAATGATTTAGCATTCCTTCCATTGTTATAGCCATTTCTTATCTAACTTCTGCATTCACTAGCTCTATTACCAAACCTCTTGCATGTAAAGCAATTACCTCTAAAAGTTTGAGCATTCCTTCCATTGATATAACTATTCCTTATCTAACTTCTGCATTCATTAGCCTTATGACCTACTTTATTGCAAGTGAAGCATTGACCATAAAATGATGGAACATTTTGATTCACTATGCTCCTACATTGAGTAGCCTTATGACCAAACTTATTGCATGAATTGCAATAACCATTGAAAGATGGGTACCTTTGAGCATTTGGTTGCCTGACCGATGGTTTTCTAGGTCTATTCCTTTGATTCCAGATCTTCTTGCCTTTGTCCTTCTTGATCTCATCATTCTTTTCTTGACCTATTTTAGAACTTTTACCTTTCTCAAATCCCAAGCCTTCTTTGTCATCAGAGTTCTTCTGGCTAGCAAGCATCTCATCAAGTTTTCTAGAACTTATCTTGAACTTTTCTTCATAACTCCTTTTGTTCTCCAAATCTGACTTCAGGTTCCCAACTTCCTTTTCAATCTTAGCACATTCTTCTGATTTTCCTTTCACCAATTGATTTAGATCTTCTTCTGCTTTTGCCTTATCTTCAATTTACACTTTCAAATCATCCAAGATTTCATTTGCTGATCTCAATTGTTCACTAACTTGCTTACATTTTTCTTTGAACCTCTTGACTTGTTCCCTTAATTTTCTGATGCACTCATCTATTTCCTTGACATTTTCCTTCAGATTCTTGTTTTCAATTTCAGTCCTTTCAATATCTTCAAGATCAGCTTTGAGTTCTTCACTATTGACAAACATGCATTAATCTTCTGAAGATCCATCATGGAGAGAAACATTCTTCTTGTGTGCCATCCCAGATCTATCTTAAGATGTTAGGCTTTCTTCCAAGGAACCTCGCTCTGATACCAATTGTTGAAGGCACAAGACAATTGAGAGGGGGGTTGAATCAGTTGTATCAAAAACTTTAAATCCTCTTAATCAAAATCACATTCATATTCACTTATTTTAACCTCTTGATCTGTTATGAAGATTAAACATGAAATGAAGACTCAAAACTTAAACACATGAACACCATAAACACATGAACACCATATTTTTACGTGGAAAACCCTAAAAGGGAAAAACCATGGTGAGTGTTAGCTCACAATATAATGTAGTAACAATACCGAATTACAAAAGAGGCTCACTACCTTAGGGCTCACTACCCAAGAGGACTCACTGTCCAAAATGCTCACTGCAAAAAGGCTCACTGCCAAAGGGTGGCTCACTGCCAAGAGGTGGCTCACTGCCAGGATGGGTGGCTCACTACAATGAACTGATATAATAGCATCTACAACATGCCTAGGTTCAGTTCCATTGAAGCGGAACACATGTCACCTTCGCTGCCTTTACAACACACACACTTTATCTTCGCATCTTTGCACTCACTCACATCACTCACCGATTCATTACATGTATTTATACCAATCATCAACCTTGGAACATTCATCAAGGTCGGCAATACAATTTACAACCATTGGAACAGTCTCCAAGGTCGGAAAACATACATAATTCAAATTAGGTCTGAACCTAAACAAACTTGTGAAGCAAATGAATGAAGGAAGAACACTTCACAACTTAGATTAAACCCAAATGCTTCTTCACATGCTTCATCATGCTTCTATAATCTACAAAACACATCCGCAAAGAGTGTTAGCACCAAAGTCGACCAAATTGGTGCAAACATCAAAAATACTTAGACACACACTTCCAAGAGCTTCATTATAGCTTGCGGATCAAGCACCTGCCTTCAATACATTTTGGAGACATCCACGAACAACATGGAATCACCTGGGAGCTGACAAATCCAACCACAATAGATCTCACTTGAAGACAACAAATATCACTTGAAGACAAATCACAGACTGCTCATAACAAACACTGCTGAACTATGCTAATCAATAACTTACTTTTTGGAGCACCAAATCACAAATCCTTTGGAATGAAGATAGCTAAGGACCTTATAAACATAAGTCTAGAACCGCAAGACCAAAAACCAAACTGTAGAGGAATGCGGAGCAAAATAATTTCTCCCTGTCACACTGCAAGTGCTTCCAAGCACAGTCTTCAAACTGGTGAATAGAACTTTTGCTGCACAACGATCTGGACCACCAAATTCTAGATTTTGCATCTTCAAACACTTCTCTAAAACATATCCAAATCTCATACTCCAATCTTCAACACAGAGGAAATGTGGAGTAAAAACTTAGATAGTGTCCTTAACATGACAACTCAATTAGTCAACAAACAACAATATCAAAAGACACGGTTGACACCAATGACAACACAAACATGTTGACATCAATGACAACACCAGTTAGCACATACTTGCAACAAATATTACATATGTAAACCTTATTATTATTCTAACACCCCCCCTTAAGGTTTACATGTAATAAAACCAACATTCCCCCCTGTTATTACATTATCTCAAACAAAGGATGGAACACTACAAGGACTAAACACAACAACCCTTCTGGAGACTTTGATGAAGCACCTTCACCAATTCTCCTCACTCACCCAAGAAACACCAAACTAACTCCATCAATAGATCTCCTGACTGTAGAACCTACAAAATACTTGTGAATCGAGACTCAGTCAACTATTCACAATACAAACTCCAACTAACTTCAGATCGAGACTAACTCTAAAATCCATAGTAACACCTTCATTTATGGATTGAGACCAACTCCAAAATCCACAATCAAGTACTATCATGCACTATCAAGAACTGCCAAGCTCTATCAAGCACTGCCAAGCCCCCCCACTCCATGAAGGGACACAAATTAATACTGATGCTTCTCATGAAATGAGTCACCCATGAGTGAGAAGCTAACTCGAGATGACAAAAAACCTCCATCCTCCAGTGCCTCTTGCCTCCAATTGAACCTGTTTAATTCTTAGTAAAGATACTCCTCCTCATTGTCATTTTGAGGTGAGTCTTGATCATGGATTGCAAAATCACATCTTTCTTTTTTAGTTTCAGAAGTAGTCAAAGAATTATCTATTTTTAACTTGCCACTAATAAGATCTCTAGCACGTTGTAGGTAATTCAGTAGAATGTGTCCTCTTTGATTACAATAGTAGCATTTGAAAGTTTTATTCTTCTTTGTTGAATTTCTATTCTTCTTTACCAAAAAGGTATTTTCTTCTGCACTTGTGTGATTTTTAGTGATCCTATGCTCTTCATCAATTAAGGAAGAAATTACCATTTCTAAGCTTGGATTGATTTTATTCAAAGTGAATACAATGTTATCAAAACTTGGAGGCATACTATTCAGTAATATTGTTTTAGCATCATCATTGTCAATTGTAGCTTTTACACCAAGTTGTTTAAGAAGTGAGTGAAATGTACTAATATGTTGTACAATACTTTCACCCTCTTTGATCTTTAGCCCAAATTTTTTTTTTTGAGTGTCATTTTGGTGCTTGAAGTTTGAGAGCCAAATAAAGAATTAAGACCATCTCATATTTCTTATGAAGTTTTTGAAAGATCAATATGATGCAAATATGTATCAGACAACCCAAGACCAATCAATGTTGTGGCTTTACGAACTTTGGATATCCATTTCACTGCTTCATCAATATCTTGTGGTTTTTTTATAATTCCACTCACAATATCCCACAAACCTTTTTCTATTAAAATAGGTTGTACCTTGACTTGCCATGTATGAAATTCATGACCCTCAAATTTAGGAAGAGCATATGATTTCTCCATTTATCACTTCTATTATCAAAAGTCATAAAATCTTCTATCTCCAATAAAAACCTTTATTTTAACTCTCCATTAAACCTTATATCTGCAAAGCATTCATTTATTTTAACAATGTGATTACACCCTTATTTCTCTAAATTCCCTTATTTCTCCCAATTCCTTATATAATCAAAAGTAAAAAATTTAAATACTTATATCTCCCTAAAACAAACTATTTACCAACCAAATAAATGCATCAATTGATAATGCTTACAATACTTTTGATTAAAATTCAGGGTTTATTACTCAAACCTCTTTCTACAAGCTTTCTTTTACCACTAAAAATGGATCTCCTTCTTGAGCTCTCTCAACTGCCAATGAAAACGAAGCAAAATTTTGTATGCTGATTCCCATACCTCATATCTTATTCATGGGTGATGTTGTTTCCTGTTAAATGAAGAATAATCTTCCATTTGATACGCAGTGAAGAGGTGTTTTAAGCATCATCTCATACATAATTGTCACTGGGAGGCCCATTAGACAACTACCTACACACCATCCATTTTCCAGACAATCTACTCTCGGTTCAAAGCTCTCATTTGAATGGTGAAGGATGGAATAAATATGCAAGTTTCTAATTGTTCCTATAATATCTCCAGTCATCACTAAAATCAACCCACTTTCTTCCTTGTCTGTGTCTACAATCTCCATTTGTTGGCCCTCCTATGGTAGAGTCTAGTGGGCAAATCTGATTGGTTGTCAATGCCCTCTATCTTAATTCATATCCTTTCTTTGCTAAAAGCTATGGCTCAAATGAATTCAGCTTATAAACCTTTCTAAATTAATTAGAAATACCAAAAAAATGACAATCGACCTTCAAACGATGAGCAACATCCTTCACAATCGTCCTTCAAACAGTGGGTAACATCCTTCACAACACATTCTCCACATGCTCGTAGAAGTCATTATTGCTCTGATACCATATTGAGATATGGTGAGCATTTAAAATTTTACACCATTGTATTTTCACAATAATAAATACAAACCATAATATTATTGTATTCTAAATGATCTTACAATACAATGCAAATGGCTTATAAAGCCTTTTTATTTTCCCGTACTAACTTCCTACAAGAAATAACTTCCTAACTTCCCAAAACTAATTTATTACTAACATTTATTTATATCTAACTATAAACTAACTATTACATATGTAAACCTTATTATTATTCTAACAATACTTTGTCAAAAATTATTCCTTCATGTTGTCCCACCTATGAATTGTATTTCGTCCTAGTCCCATGAACCATCGTAATGCAACATCCTTCAATGTAGCTAGAAATAACTTAAGTTTTTGTGCATCACTTTGATAATCATAACTACAACAGAACACATCAAATTCAATAAAAACATGTCAAGATCTTCAACAGAAAGACCTCTAATAATTGGTAAGGCCGAATGAGGTATATTCTTCATAGGTGCCTCTTCATCAGGACTCATAATGGGAAAATCAAAAGTTATTGGTTCATTATTAACTAGAGCTCATTCATTATTACCCAAAATTCATTCAGCTTCAGGATTATGTTCATCACCCATATTTTCTAATGACCAAGGTACCAAATGAATAAGGAACGATGAAGAATGTGGTAGATATTGCCTTGGTACTTCCTTTCTACCACTTCTCAATGCGTATGAAGCTTTAAATTGTTCAACAAAATCAGGAGCAACTAAAATAAGAGGTCTTCTTAATGATGATGATGATGATGATGATGATGATGACTCAGTTTTATCTAAATTTTCTGATGTCGGAAGGATATTTGAGGATGAGCCAAAATCTACTTCAGTTTAATCACTTGGAATTTCTAGAGGTATAGTGGTTGACTCAATGACACATTTCTCTAAATCAAGTTTAACTTGCTTCTTTTTCACTTGTTTTTCATTAGTTGTGGATTAATCACACTTGTAGGGTTCTTTTGTTTTGATGAACTACTCACAACTATTGATAGTAAGGAATACTAAGAGGGGGGTGAATCAGTATTCCAAAAAACCACCTCTTATCTAGTTCATTAATCCAATTTCCAAAATTAATAATATGAAAGTAGAATAAGCATAGGAACAACAACCATAAAGACATAACACATGAACACCAATATTTTTACATGGAAAACCCAAAAAGGGAAAAACCATGGTGAGTGTTAGCTCACAATATATTATGATAGCACAATACCGGATTACAAGAAGGCTCACTGCCTTAGGGCTCACTACCCAAAGAAATGCTCATTGCAAGAAAGGCTCATTTCCTAGAGAAAGTAAGAAGAAGGAGAAATAGCTCACTGCCAAGTTGAACTGCTCAGATTGCATCTACACATGCATGGTTACAGCTCCAATGAAGCACATAAATATTGTCTCAAAACTCTTCATCTCTGACTGCTCTGCTTTTACATAGGAACAAAATCTCTCTTCTTCTGCTCTTATCACTTCCACAAAATCACCTTCTTTCACATGTCACACATACATATATTTGAATTCGTATCTCATCAATCAAACACCAAGTTCGATCCCATATATATATATACACACACACAACACTTGAAAACTTCAAGTTAGGTCGGCCTGCTAGGATGAAACGTGTAGTTATACAATGTGTAGCTTGTTGGCATAAAGCATTTACCAAAATACTTTGTGGACCAAAACAATACTTGAAATACATTCTTCTATGTCAGCTCATACTATAGGATCACTTAGGATATGATCCCAATCACTAGATTCTTCTACACACAGATCTTGTCACTGTCAAACATTGTCAAAGCATGTAGCGATACTTTAATCCTCATAACTATCTTACCGGTGGAATTCAAACTCTGTAACTTTGGATTTAGAGACTTTTGACATGTGTTTACAACACCTCAAAACCGTAGAAAGAAATATCTATTACCAGAGAAATGTGGATCAAATCAAACTGACATTTTGTCCTATTTAAGAATGTTCTCTGCTAAGCTGGACTTATGCTTTTTGAAACTATACTTCTGGAGATGATCAGAAGATGAAACTTTGGATTTGGGATCATCTAAGGATTAGTAACATCTTACCAGAACCACAAGACAAGATTTTCAACTGCGGACCAATGCAAACCATAACAATGTAGTTCTGCAATCCTCTCTATATTCTGCCAACACTTAGCCAAAATGTTTAAGTCTTCTTTCCATACTAGAATTCTTTGTACACTTGACTTCATGAGAATTAATATAACCTCACAACCCTTCTAAATCCTTGATGCTTGTTGCCAAATCCATTTGGTCTGCCGGAGTGAAGTTTCTTTGCCTTGTTGCCATCAATGATAACACTTAATTATTCAACAAAGCAGTGTCTCTTGCCAACAATCTCCCCCTTTGGCATTGAGGGCAACATTCAGTGAAAAATGCTTGTGTTGCTCCCCCTTATTTTGTACACTCTATGTTTCTATTCTCCTTTAGATGTATGCTTATTTTTCATTGGTTTTCCTCTCCCCCTTTGACATCAATGGCAAAGGTGTGTGTTCAAGCAAAACTGTGTCAAAAATTCTTCAAAACTGTCATATTCTGCCGCATAGATACAGGTACACATTTTCATCTCAATTTATGGTTGAAGGTAGAATATCATTATAGATAGTCTTTATTAGATCTATCTCTCCATTTCATCTATTCCTTGCACTTTCCAAATATGGATGTGGTCATTTATCAAAAAAACTAGCTTTTCTGCCTTCTGCATAACTGAGGGTATATCAATTAATGCTAGTGATTTCAAGGCTTCTTCTGCCAGATTTGTTGATAACTGAGAGGGGGGGTGAATCAGTTATCCTAATTATTTCTTCTTTTGAACCTTCTTATCAATCAAAGCAGTATTGAATCAAACAAACAAACATTATCATGAAATGAGAAACACATGACACAGTATTTTGACGTGGAAACCCGGTTGAGGGAGAAAACCACGGGGTGATTAACCCAAAGATTATTCTCTGTTAGAAGAATAAGGAATTACAAAATGGCACTTGCCAATTAGGGCTCACTGCCCGAGCACACTGCTCACAAAGAGGCCCACTGCCTACAAGGAGACACACTGTCTACAAAGTGATAAGAATCACAGTCTTGAACTGGAGAATGACATCTTTACCATGTCCGGATCAGTTCCATTAAGCCCAGAAACATCTGCTCTGCCTTCTGCACTTCTCTTCGCTTCTCCACCTTTATCCGCACAAGTCCCTCCTCAAAATGAACTCACAAACCTTTATTTATACAAGACATCGACTTAGGAACAATCATCTAAGTCGGCAATCAACCATAAGAATATCCGCAAGATGAATAACACATCCGGTCGGCCACCATAAGAACATTCGCAGGATGAACAACTCATCCGGTCGGCTAAACAGAGTAAAAACTTCATCCGGAAGAATATCTTCAATTCTGGGCTCTACTGTCAATGCAGACCAACAACACAACCTCAACATGATCCAAGAACCTTCACAAGCCTGCCTGAATGACCAGGTACGTCCGCATTTCCTTTACTTACTGAAATCTCTTATCCTCCTTATCCGGAACTTCAAGAACACTGTCTATCGCCACTGTCATAGTGCAAGAGGTACTTCCGGACCTCCAAATCATACACAACTTGAGATGGCACATCACAAGGACATCCCAAAGACTCCTTCCAATCCGCAGATTAGGATTATACAGTTTCGGACCTCACCGGACCTTTTTGTGATCCTCTGTCACCTGTGAATACTTGTCGGAACCGATTCTACACCGACAGCCACAACTCCTTCAGATCTTCATGCGGACCTCAGAAATCTTAACTGAAGCATCTCAAGACTCATATCTACAAACCCTTTAATCCGCATCCTCTGGTTTGCATCCTATACAGTACATTTGCCTTCTTCTCATCACTGTTCTTTACTGTTCTGACTGAGGCTAATTTTCTCAATATCCTCAGCACACTGCTCATTGAATCCTTCTTGTCAAAACAATATGAGTATGTTGACATCAATGACAACACTGGTTTACCTCATACTTGCAACAAGATTAGTCATGGAATCAATTTTTGGACTTATCAGCCCCCTTAGCTGGCACAATCTATCTTTGACTTCTTCCCTTTTCTTCATAAGAGTGCTCAAATCATTGTGAATATTTGCAACCTGTGTTTCTTTGGTATTTATTGGCTCAACTGTTGGATTATATGTCTTGGAGATATTAAGCAATTTGAGTTCCAAGTCCTTGATTTTATCTTCTAATTCCTTTGTAACTTTTGGCCAAGATAAGAAAAATTTGTATATTTTACAGGCTTCTTCAATGGCACTTTGTATGCCTTTTATTCCATTTTCTAACAGAGTTTTATCTTTTGCTATCATAGTCTTTAACTCAACCAATCTCTTCTCATCAAACTCTTTTCTGACTTTTGCTTCTATAGATTTTTCAAAACATTCAAAATGTGTACTTACATAGTTTAATAGACCCTTGAGTTGATCAGTGGAGGATAATGTGGCATCCTTTTGAAATGTCAGCATCATCTTTTCCAAAATGTTGGATGCATTATTGATTAATTTACTGTCTTGGATATGTGATTTAAGCATTTCTTCCTATTCTTTGGCTTGAACAATTGATCCTAGCTTGAATTTCTGCACAAGTGACATTGAGGCCAAATTAATTGGTCCTTGAAGAAGTTCAGACTCATCCAGATCTTGTTGACTCTCAGAATCAACTGAGACAGGTGCAGTGTCTCTTGCTCTACTAGATACTTCTTCTTGACTTTGTTCTGTAGGATCCATGTCTATGTTCTCTTGCTGATCAATGTTTTTCTCAAGTGAAGGACTCCTTATCTATTCTTTGTTCTTTTCAACATCAGCATGTTGCTCAGGAGGAAGATCAGTTTTAGATTTGCCTTGATTTGTCATATCCAATGTATCAATGTTAGGATCTTGATCATTCTTATCCGGTCCTTGATCTTGGATTATCTCCAATATAGATGTATCTCCATCATTTTCTCCTTTATTGTCATAAATGGTAGGGAGATTAAATTCCTTCAATGTGTTTAGAAATATTTCTTCAGATTCCTTTACCACCTTTTCAATATCTCCTCCCATAAGAGAGTTTATTCTTCTTTTTGTCCTAAATTTTTAATGAAGTGCTTTGGAGATTTTCACCTTTTCTTCCAGAGTGATTTTCAGACATAGTTTTATTAATGAGTGTTCTCTAAGCTCAACATCCTTTGCCATAGCTGCTTGCTTTCTTGCACTCATTATACTTTCCAGGCTATGTGGAAGATTAGTAATTATTTCAATTAAGGCCTTGTTGTAGATGTTTAGGTATTCTACAATAGTAGACTCAATGATCCTCTTATCCGGATCATTATACTCTTCATACAATTGTGCAATGGGTTTCAGATTACCATCAACTGTTATGGCTTTCAATACATCCTCTAAAGATATAGTAGCTTCTTCAGTATGAGGCACATCTTGCTTCTGCCTTTTCTCAGGTTTACCCTTACTGGAGGATTCCTTCTTGCTGGTTCCAAAGGCTTTGATAGTTTCAAATTTCCTTTTCTTTACTTCTTCATCTGACTCTGTTTCTTCTTCATCAACTGCAATGCTTACATGTATTCTTTTTGCCTTGGTTTTCTTTTTTTTTTGTGACTGGTGGCAGAAGTCTCCACACTTGCAGATGATGTGGGATCAGAGGGTATGGATGTAGCTTCTGTAGAGGTAGATCCTCTGGTTCTTCTTCTTGATGCCTTTCGTTTGTTTGGTTTACCCTTGGGTTCTTCCGGAGCTTTAACTAGTTCACTTTTTCTCTTTTCTTTTGCTTCCTTATCAACTTGTACTTTTTCCCTTGCCTTTTCCACTTGTTCTTTTGTGAAGCCTTGTCTCAGGGGAAAATCCACCACTACTCTCTGCATTTTCTTAGAGATTTTTGGTTTTCTTACCTCAACATTGATTTTAGCATGCAATTCCTCATTTTCATCATTGGGATCTCTAGGTTTACTTAACATATGTTGGGCATAATTTTCCAATATTCCTCCATCTACCTCATATCCCATAGGCATAACCCAAACCGTTCTGGGCTCAACGGCCTCCATCAAGCATTGATCTTTTGGAACAATAAAACAGATAGTATCCTTGTATTTTTCAACAACTGCTCTAGGGATTCTTTCCCTGGATTGCATTGACTTCTAGAAGTTTTTGAAATAGCCCCATAGGGCTGAATTTTGAGCATCAATATTACCTATGCTACTCAACTGGTTTCTAATCTGAATTGCAATTGGTTTGTCTCCAGACCACAAACAATTCTTTATGCCAGGTAACTCTTGTATGAAATAGAAGAATAAACATATGATCAATGTACCAAATTTGAAGGGATATTTTCTCTCTTTTGTCTTCCTTGGGTTCTCTATCACTTTTTGTTGGAGCAATTCATAGATATCATAGTTTGCATTCTCCTTGATCATCTAAAAGGCAGTGTATATGGTTGTGCCTGAAACAGAATTTTCCCAGTTGGTGAAATAGACTTTGTAGCCCAGTACCATGCATGCAAATCTTACAGTATGGTCTTCAATATCATTAATTGTTAAGGTCCTCTTATCAAAATTTGCTTTGGTGACCGCCATTATTGTATCATTCTTTACTACTTTCAACAATGGTACTGATCCGGTGGAGCTTAATCTAGTTACTACCCTTATAGCATCTTTTGTAATCTTAAAAGGTCTCTCAAGCCACATGAATTCATCATGAACCCTGCTCAATAAATATCGGACCCATTCATCCTCTGCAAAAGTTGGGAATTCCACGTACCGAATGAATTTCTTTTCTTCCAATGCTTTATATTCTCCCTTCAGATCGAGATTCTCATTACTCAAGTGTTTCAAGTATAGATCAGAAAACCTGCTATCACCAAATTCCTCTAGGGAAACATGAATATATGCCCTAACATCCTCTGCATGCATAACTCTATGTGGAACATTTGAAAATGCACCCATTTGATCGACTTCAATTGATTTGAATGGGTGTTTCTTGAATTTTGGTCTGGGTCGCTCAATGATATCCACTACTTGTGGTGTTGCCATTTCTACGAATAATTGAGCAAATTTGAGAAAGGGTTTCAAACAAAAAATACTTCTTTGACCAGATTAGGGTTGAACTCGATCTTGCCTTGAAATTCTTTGGAAAACATTGTAGTCATTTTTGAATCTTGCTTTGGTTTGTCTTGGACACTTTAGAGCTTAGAATGCAAAATGATTTTTCCTTCGGATACAACTCCTTTTAACCTTCGCATGCCAAAACCTAAGTGTCATTAATGTCATCTTTCAAAAAGCTGTCAAACACTTTTTTGACAACCACAGACACTCTAGATTACTCTGCAAATCTTTACAATTGATCCTTTTCTTCCGAAACTTCCTTAAAAAAATCTTTCATATGATTCTCTTCATCATATCTTCATGCTAGATTCTAGCACTATCTAACTAGCTGGGGGGTTTAAATTTTCAATGCAACTCCCCCTGAGCCAGATTACCCAATTTACTTCCCGGAGGAAGTATCTACACAAAAATATGGTGCAAATCCATTCTTGGTATTGTCAACATCTTTCTTAATCCAAACCTTGTTCATTTCCTTCATTATTTCAACCGAATCAACCTTTTCCTTTCCCTTAGCATTCCTCTGCTCTGTTTTTCTTTCTTCAGCATATTAGTTTCTTTTCACATCCTTGCTTCTACAAAATCTTGCAACATATCCAAACTTGTTACAATTGTAGCATACAATGTTTCCCTGTCCTTGGTTCCTTCTTCTGAATGAATTCAACCTTGATTTGCATTGATTAGCCATGTGTCCAAATCTATTGCATGCAAAACACTTTCCATTGAATGATTGAGAATTCCTTGCATTGTAAGAACCATTCCTAACTAGACTTTTGCATTCATTTGATCTATGACCAATTTTCTTGTAATTGAAACATTGACTAGAAAATGATGGAACATTCTAATTTATTCTTCTCCTACATTGAGTAGCTTTATGACCAAACTTATTGCAATTAAAATAGTGGCCATTGAAAGATGGATACCTTTGAGCATTTGGCTTCCTGATTGGAGATCTTCTGGGTCTTCTTCTTTGATTTCTCAACTGGTTCCCTTTATTTTGTTTCAACATAGGGTTTGCTTGGTCTAAATTTGAACTTTCTCCTTTCTCAAATGCCAAACCTTGCTTATCATATGGATGTTTCTGACTATCAAGCAACTCAAGCTTTGTAGAGCTTATTTTGATTTTTTTTATAGCTATTAGCTGCTTCTAGATCAAATTTTAGAAGTAGCACTTCTTTGCCCAATTTGTCACATTCCTCTGACATATCCTTAACCACTTGATTCAGATGCCTTTCAATCTCTTCTTTCTTTTCAACTTCCAATGTCAAACTATTTAGGATTTCATATGCTTCATCTAATTGATCATTTAGCTCCTTGCTTTTCTCCTTAAACTTCCTGACTTGCTGTCTTAGCTTTAAGATGCATTCATCAGCTTCTTGAACATTAGCTTTTAGATCCCTGATTTCTGCCTCAGAATTTTCAAGATCAATAAGAGCTGCTTCTAGTTCTTTGTTGCTTTCATAATTTCCAAATCTTCTTGTTGTCATGATTATACTACCCTAGATCTTCCTTAATCTATTAAGCCTCTTCCAAGGAACCTTGTTGTGATACCAATTATTGATAGTAAGGAATACTGAGAAGAGGGGTGAATCGGTACTCCACAAAACTACTTCTTAACTAGTTCATTAATCCAATTTCCAAAATTAATAATATGAAAGCAGAATAAGCATAGGAACATCAACCATAAAGACATAACACATGAACACCAGGATTTTTACATGGAAAACCCAAAAAGGGAAATCCCATGATGAGTTTTAGCTCACAATATATTATTATAGCACAATACCAGATTACAAGAAGGCTCACTGCCTTAGGGCTCACCGCCCAAAGAAATGTTCACTGCAAGGAAGGCTCACTGCTTAGAGAAAGAAAGAAAGAGGAATGGCTCACTAGTAAGTTGAACTACTTAGATTGCATCTACACATGCATGGTTACAGCTCCAATGAAGCATAGAAATATTGTCTCAAAACTCTTCATCTCTGACTACTCTGCTTTTACATAGCAACAAAATCTCTCTTCTTTTGCTCTTATCACTTCCACAAAATCACCTTCTTTTGCATGCCACACATACATATATTCGCATTCACATCTCATCAATCAAACACCAAGTTCGACCCCATATATATATATATATATATATATATATATCCGCAACACTTAAAAACTTCAAGTTAGGTTAGCCTGTTAGGATGAAACGTGTAGTTATACAATGTGTAGCTTGTCGGCATAAAGAATTTACCAAAAAACTTTGTGGACCAAAATAATACTTGAAATACATTCTTCTATGTCAGCTCATATAGTAGGATCACTTAGGATATGATCCAAAGCACTAGATTCTTCTGCACATAGATCCTGTTACTATCAAAGCATGTAGCGATACTTCAGTCCTCATAACTATCTTACCGGTGGACTTCAAACTCTGTAATTTTGGATTTAGAGACTTCTGACATGTGTTTACAACACCTCAAAACCACAGAAAGAAATATCTATTACCAGAGAAATGCAGATCAAATCAAACTGACATTTTGTCCTATTTAAGAATGTTCTCTGCTAAGTCAGACTTGTGCTCTTTGAAACTATACTTCCGGAGATGATCAGAAGATGAAACTTTGGATTTGGTATCATCTAAGGATTAGTAACATCTTACCAGAACTGCAAGACAAGATCTTCAACTGCCGACCAATACGGACCGTAACACTGTAGTTCTGCAGTCCTCTCTGTATTCTGCCAACACTTAGCCAAAATGCCTAAGTCTTCTTTCCAGACCAGAATTCTTTGTACACTTGACTTCATGGGGATTACTATAACCTCACAACCCTTCTAAATCCTTGATGCTTGTTGCCAAATCCATTTGGTCTGCTGGAGTGAATTTTCTTTGCCTTGTTTCCATCAATGACAACACTTAATTATTCAACAAAGCAGTGTCTCTTGCCAACAACAATAGGTTGTTTTACAAATCTACCTTTATCATCTCTAGCTCGACTCATGCATCTATATGATCTAAACAATGCATACCAAGTTTAATTTCCTAGGCAAGGTTGACAATTGCACGGACTTTCATCTTGATGCACTAGTCCTAACTCAACTTACTAGACTAACATGCCTTTAACGCCTTTCCTCGGCAACGACAACAAAATGTTGGGACAAACCTGAAAGGTTTGACTTTAGGATTATGACTACAATTTTGATCTATAAATTTAGTTTTTACCTATGTCAGTCCGGGGTGTAAGACTTGTGAAAGGTATCACAGCTATATGCTTAAGGGCTGAAAATAGCAAGACGAGCAAGAATGAAATGCACCTAAAACTCACAGGAATTGCCTAGATAACAATTTGGTTTAGTTCTCCTATTCTCTCTTTGCGACAGGAACTTCTATAGGAACAACATCTATCTGCAACAATAAAAACAACAATAGTTTATGATAATTCCAAAATATAGGTTCACAGTTTGAATCATTTTAATCAATGAATCACAACATGACAAAATATTAATAAATGATTTAACAAATAATCTCACAATTCATAATCAGATTGTAAACAGTAAATAACAACACAGAAACAATCACACTTAATCTATAATCAGAATAAAAATACCATGCAGAATCAAACACACATTACTATAATTACAGTAACTTTAAGTCATCAGACGTCCCAAGAAGTGGGCCTTGCCTCCTTAGTCCATCGGGTGATGAAACGAGAGTACTTGTTACACTTGGTTGTTTATGCAAAATGTTATTCGAATTATAAAAGATAATATAGAGTCTATATCATTGTTGATATTACATAACATATATATAGATGGAGCTTATAACAACCAATGTCCAAAACAAGATAGGGTCATTTATTTTGGCCTATGGCCATCAAACTAGAAAATATGATTAACATAAAACATTGGCCTCTAGCCACGGATCTAAAACAATCTTTGATAACAACAAAATAAATTTAGATAACATGGATTGGCAACATATGATCTTTAGTATTCAATTCCTCATACTTTGGAAAATGCATCTCCACCACAGGCTCTTCTCCCTAAGTAGTTCTTGTCATTGATCACTGAGGTAAATTAGTTTCCTCACAGTTTTTGGCATTTCATGGTAGTTTTTATTCCTTCAAATTTATTAAATATTTCCTATTTTCCTTAGGCAATTAGTGATAGAAGGTATAGGAAAGGTAATGAAAAATGGATATGGAGATGGCTTAGGAATAATAAAATAAAACATATTTCCCTCTCATCATATTCCCCCCAACTGAAAGGTTTGCATATCCTCATGCAAAGGGAACAAACTAGGATGTGAAGCCAATTTTTGCATTGTACTGGTGATTTCCTTATACCAATGTAGCCTTAGCACTTCCATTTGTTGTTCATGTTGTCAAACAAGTATGTGGAGCTCCTTGTATGTTGCCAATTGATCAAGTTCTGTGTGTATTTGGTTAATATTCTTCCTGCTACTGGTTGATTGTGGTTGCGTCCTAGAGATGAGTTTGTAGTACCTTATTCTCTTCCTTTAGCTAACTAACCAAATCCCTTAAGGCCCATATCTCTTCTCGTTGTTTGAGAAGAGTTTCCTAGTCTTCCTGGTTAGGTGAAGTGGTTATATGTAGGGATTCAACATCACATTGTCCATCCTCTGCATTCTCAATTGACTCATTCAACTTTTGTTCTTTAATTGCCTCATCTATTTGTTATTGATTTTACTTATCTTTACTTATTTTAGGAGAGGGACATGTATCTTTTTGTGCAATGACATCTAATTTCTCATGCATAGCAACATTTCCCTGCCCAGGAACATCCACTGACCACTAAAGGTTCCTTGATCAGGAACAGTTCCAGGTACACCACCAGATGTAAAAAGACTATCAAAATTTTCATGGTCAAGGTTGTCCATGTTTGTATTAAAAGCAGAGGACTCATTTTGTCTCTCTCATTCCTTCATTTTCTACATATTTTGTCTTTTTTGTTCCCTACTCATTTTGTTTTTTTCTTCAGGAGGGACATTGCTAGAACTTCTATGTCATAATTATATCCTTCATGTTCTGGATCGGCTATGGTACTGGCTACATTTGTAAGATTTTTCAATTTGTCCTCAGAACCCATTTCTCTTTTCCATTTTTTCTGAATATTTTTGTCCTGACTCAAGGGGGGTCATTTCCCCAGTAATTATGGGTCTAGTCTCAGAATTTTCATGTGCAATTTGATCAATTATAACATTTGGGCTTTCTTCATGTCAGTTCTCAGCTACAGGGGCTTCCACTTTTGGTTGTGTAGTGGCAGAAGGGTCAGGAATATTACTAGGGCTTTTAGGGATTTCAGAGACCTCAGTACTAGAACTAGAATCTTCCTTCTTTTGGATAAAGGTGTCCCAATGAAGAGGAGGGGAAGATGATTTCAACTCATTTATAACAATTAATCTGATTAAACCATGATGGGCTACAGAATTTTCTCATCCACGTTGAAACTCCTTACACATTCATTGCAAAGAATGAAGCAGAAAATATGGAATATTGACCAGTCACCCTTTCCGCAAATGTAACATTAATCTGAAGTGATGAGCGAAAATGTAGACATACCTTCCCTCAAAGGTAACGTATTGAATGAGGAACTTAACAACATTGTTCCAGGGTGAAGGAAGAGAAGCTCACTTAGTTCCTTGCCCCTACACCATCCCAATGGATTCCCCTCTCTGCAAGAATTGTTGATGGACATGTTGGAGGTCCACAACCTTACTGAAGCTAGTGGTAAAGTAATATTCTCTAGTTTGCGAGAACCCTATGACTGCTGCAATAGTTTGAACAATCACTGGAAATGATAGACCCCGTAGAGACACTTGATTCTTATGAAACCCCATTGCAAACTCTCGAGCAATATCATCATCAAAACCACACAATTTCTTGCAATAGATGTGCCACTGTTCTTGTTTAAAAATCTTATAAAACTCCTTGTTAGCTTTTAACTCCTTCACAGAAGTAGGTTCTCGGAAGGATGATTTCATCCCATGATTGTAGTAGGAAGTTACTAAGCTGACTGAAGTAGGGAGAAGAATGCGGCTATGGCGGTAAAAAGTAATAAAACAGTGGTTGCATGGAACATAGACCGTAAAAGTAAAGTTATAGGGATGTTATTACGGATAGAGGAAGTGGTAAGGTTTAATTATTGTGAAATAATTTTTGGTATGGTTTATGACATGTGTTAGAACACATCCCTCTAGCTAGGTCATGATCCCATCCCAGGGCATGTACCCTAATTACCATGGAAAATAAAAAACATTTAATAAAGTTAAAGGAAAATAAAAACAAACCATATACCAATCACTGCAAGACACGGTGACACGGAAGTGACCATCGAGAGGAGTCGTATGCTGAGCTGGTGAAGAGGAAGTGGAACTAGAGCACCAGAAAGATGATGAACCATCATACATATTTAGACAATTGCTGAAGATTAGGTGGCACGAGCGAAGAGGATGGAAATGAGGGGATGGGAACATAGCTCAACATGGAATAGAAAAAATGTGATAGCCAGTGGGCAAGCCAGTCATGAAATAGGAAATCCAGCTGGAGATCACCATGGTGGAAGTGACGTCAGAAGATAGGTGACCAATTATGGTGGAAGATGTGCTCAGAATGTGATGAACGACCCACAAGGAATAGCCAATAGAGTTCCACCAAGTAACTGCATAGTCAGAGATAACTGTGGTCACCACAAAGGCTGATGTCACCCATGGTGATGAGGAAACAACAATAGTGAGCACAAACCGCAATAGCGTCAGGAAAAGAAGTGACAAGAATGTTCCTAGATAGAAGAGACAGGAAGGTTCATGTCACAGGACTGTGCTGAAATTGTTTTTTTAATCGATAACAGACTGTTGGTTTCCCAATTTTCAATCTGGTATCACTTAGAGGCACTGAGAAATCAATTTTCACCTCTAAGTAGTTTATTTGGTTATAACCTTCTGAAAACTTGGTTTTCAGATGATAACCATCCAATAACGCCTAAAGGTTTTCATTGTTGGAATTTTATTGCTTTCTTTTTTTCTTAGCACCTAAAAGATACTTGAAGAGGCGACAAGAATTCTATCAAGAACATGGAGTTCCTTCTTCAAACTAGAAATGAAGTTGTCTTTTGTGATAGGTTACTTATACAACTTGAGATGATGGCCATTAACAACAAGAGCTATGCGATCAAAGTCCACAGTGTGCAGTTTGACGGCACCATTATCATAGAAAACCTCGATCTCATAAGGTCTTATCCACCGAGTATGGAATTTACCTTTGAAATCTTGAAACCTGGAGTCATACCAAAGTGCCTAGTCTCCTGCTGAAATGATTGCCTACGGATGAAACGATCATGCCAAAGAGCACGTTTTCGTTGAACTACTTCTATATGGAAGAGAGCTTGTTGATGCAATTCATCTAGAGAGTGGAGTTGCTCAATGCAGGCCTTTTGGGCATCAGTAAGATTGAGTCCCAACTCCAAAGTAGTACGCAAAGTTTTAATTTCAAACTCAATAGGTAATACTACCTTCTTACCATAGACAAGTTCATAAGGTGTAAGACCAGTGGTAGTCTTCCACATTGTCCAGTAAACCCATACTTCTTCGGGAAGCCAAGCTACCTAATATTTTTGATGAAGCGCTACTATCTTGGTAAGGATGTTTTCAAGTTCTCTATTGGTGACCTTGACCTGAACGTTAGCTTTTGGATGATACAGAGAAGACTTGCGATGTCAGATCTCATATTCACAAACTAGAGTAGAAATTAACTCAGATCTGAAATGTCATCCTTGGTCTGTTACAATATCTTTGGGTATGCCAAACCTTGTGAGTATCTCGATGTACATAAAATTAGCTACTTTGGTATCCCTTGCATGTTTAAGTGCTATGACTTCAACCCGTTTAGTGACATAATCTCTGAAAACCAAGATGTATTCTTTGTTTCTGGATGGAGGATTGATTGGCCGCACAAAATCTAAATCCCATATTTTGAAGGGTTCAATAGACAACTGGGGTTGCAAGGAATTTCATCAGAATGCGTGGGTCGGCCCATACGTTGACATTTGTCGCAATGCTAAACATACCACTTGCAATCCTTGTGAATCGTGGGCCAATAATATCCAGTAATGAGAATCTTGTTAGTGGTCCTTTGAGCTGTAAAATGTCTACCACATGGCTCAATATGACATGCACAAAGTATGTCGAAGACATCATCTTCAGCTACACAATGACATGATGACATTATCAATGCCAGTGTGAAATAGAAGTCCATTAATCTATGTGTACTAACCACTTAGTCCAACAAGTTTCTTGTGATCTCTAGAAGAGAAGTGCAGGAGAAACTTGCAAGTGACCAAGTAGCTAGCAACGTTAGAGAACCAAGGACTTTTGACTAAGATGGTAAAAAGGTACTCATCTGGAAAGGCATCATCAACTGGAATAGGTTCATCCTCACTTTGCAACCTAGATAAGAAATATGTAGCAACATTCTCATGACCAGGCTTATCAAGTATAGTAATGTCAAATTCCTGTAACAATAATAACCATCTGATGACTCTTCTAGTAACAACAGGTTTATTGTAGAATGATTGATATGAATAAACACTTTATAACTAGTGATATAATGACAAAATTTATTAACTGCATTTACGACAACCAAAAATTCTTTTTCAATTATCGTATAATTTACCTCTGCACCAGTGAAGTTTTTATTTATATAATAAATGGAATAGAAGAGTGTACCATCTTTCTATCCTAGTACAACTCCCATGGAAGTCTCAGAGGCATCTGTGTGAATGTGAAATGGTAGAGCCTCTCCCAATTTGGTCCCTATAATACTGGTGTAGAAACAAGTTTATGTTTAATAGTGTCGAAAGCATATTTACAATATGCATTCCAAGAAAAATTATTATCTTTTCCCAATAGGACAAAAAGTGGTGAGGCAAGTTTACTGAAATCTTGGATGAATCTTCTATAATACCCTGCATGTCCTAGGAAATTATGCACATCTTTTTGACAAGTAGGTATAGGTAAATCTTGTATAATTTGTATTTTCTTCGAATCAACCTCAATACCTTTGGAGGAAAGGTAACATGACCAAATACTATACCCTCAATCATCAAAAAGTGGCATTTTTCATGACTAAGGGAAAGATTAGTATCTTCACATCCTTGAAGAACTTTTTCAAGGTTATTTTTAGCTTCCTCATATGTATTTCTATACACAGTGAAGTCATCCATATATACCTCAACACATTCATGAACTAAATCAGCAAAAATACTTAAAACAACTCTTTGAAATGTTGTTGGGGTGTTACATAAACCAGATGGTAAAACATTGTAAGCAAACGTCCCCGAAGGATAGGTAAATGTGGTTTTGTCTTGATCTTCGAGTGCTATCTAAATCTGATTGTATCCATTGAAACCATCCAAAAAGGAAAAGAACTTTTTACCTGCAAGAGTATTAAGCACTTGATCAATAAATGGCAATGGAAAATGATCTTTCGTAGTATCTTTATTTAGAGCCCTATAGTCAACACAAATATGCCATTTAACATTCTTCTTAGGAACTACGACTGATGGTGAAACCCATTGACTACCTAAAATTGGGTAAATGAAACCTACATTAAGTAACTTTTATAGCTCTTCTTTAACAATCTCACATAAGATGGGGTTCAATCTACATTGTGGTTGTCTCACTGGACGACTGCCTTCTTCCATATAAATATGGTGAGTGCAAGTGGCAGGATGTATACCACACATATCTTGATACTCCCATGCAAATGCAGCTTTATGAGTTCTTAACATAGAAATCAAATCATTTATCTGTGTTGTGGTTAATTGCGGGTTGATATTAAGTGTTTTTCTTGGAAAGACTTCCATTGCTTATGACTTAGCAGGTGTAGGTAAATCTATAGCTGTTAATTGTGAAGTGGATGACATAAATGGATTAATCATTGATTGTCTATTTGGAATGGATGTTTCATTAAATAAGAATGGACTATATAGGCAATCATGTGGCAACAAATGATGTAGTGTCATAAAATGTTGTATGGATTGCGAATCACCGATTAAAGAAAAATTTCCAAAAGGGCAAATTATCATCTGTACAAGAATGAAAAAGTAACCTTTCTAATACATCACTTGAAGAATACCTGTTTTGGAATAAATTAGCAATTATGACATCTTTTAAAGTTTCTTGTAGACTAAGACTTTGGTCAATGGTTAAAACTGGAAATGGTTCTTCAATGTCACTATCAACCCAGAATGGATCATCTATTTCTAATAAAGGTTGTGATGGTGGATACAATGTCAATTGTTTCTTTTGCTCACCATTGGAAATAACCATATTACCTGAATGACAGTTGATGAAGGCATATGTAGTTTCCAACCAAGGTCTTTCCAAGATCAGAGGGTATCCCCCTAGCTTTATTTTAGGCTGCAAAACCATAAAGTTTGTTGGGTACTCCCATGAATCAACAAAAATAATGACATCTTCTATTATACCTTTAGGTTTTACTAAATAATGATCAACCATCTGAAGAACTGTGGGTGTAGGCCTCAGTCCTTGAAGGAATAACTTTTCTTTAGTTTCACTAGTCATAACATTTATAGCAGCACCCAAATCGATAAGCGTATTTGGAATAGAAATTTGACCAATATGTACCTATATCATTGGACTTCCTCAATCATAATACTTAGGAATTGAAATATTACCTTGCATAAGATCAACAATTTGTCCAATGACTTGGACAGCCTTTGGATCTTGTTTCTTTTTCTATTTTTCATGTACACAATTCTCAAACTATTTTGGTATAGATAGGAATATCCTTAATTGCCTGCAACAAAGGAATTTTGACACGTACATTTCGTAATTCATTAACAAGATCAAATTCTGAATTAGAAATTTCATTTTGAACAGGTTGCGAATGAAATCGATCTGGATATGGAAGTGGTGTTGGTTGTGCTAGATTTTTATCATTATTGGGTTGAGTTTCTTCCAATTCCTCTTGTGATTCATCAAGTTCAATAATTACAAGAGGCTTAAGTCCTTGAAGAGTTTTTCCTGACCTAAGTTGAAGTTTGTTGATATCTAGTGTGTTGATAGGATAAGTTGGAAACCCAGTCACCTCATTATTATAAACTGGTTGAGCCACCTTATTATTTGGATAAGGTGTTGGTTGTGTGGGCATAGATGTAGCCCTTGGTGGTGGCTAGGATGGATTGGATGGTGGATTATTGGATGTAGATAGTATAGGTGGTAGAAGTTGATGATGTGTCTGTTGATATGGAATAACGGTAAGTGGTATAGGATATGATGGATATTGTGGATAAAGGGGTTGTGTTGTCCTCCATGGTTGTTGCCATGGTTGTGGAGAGGGTTGATGTTGCAAGTATTGATTTGACCATAGAGGATAGGATGGAGGTTGTTTCCAACCTCCATATCATTGAGGTGAGGTATGATATTGAAAAGGAGCAGGTTGACCACTTGGTTGTCCTATAGAATTATAGGGTGCATTATAGTCATTGATCATGCTTGGTTGCATATCCCTTGGATGCCATGGTCTCCTTTGAGCCATATAATAGATAGGTTCTTCAGGATATTCCACTTCTGCCATATCTATAGGTAATGGTTGCAAGGAAGTGTTTTTACTAACATCTTCTAAGGATGAAATTTTTTTCCTATTATAAGCGCATTCTTCACTAGTATGTTTCTTGCGACAGGTGGGACAAAAGATGGCTAAAGATTTTTTGGCTTCTTGTTTTTTACATGTATACAAAGTATCTATTTGTTTACCCATATGATTTAAAAGAATAGTTTTTAATTCATCAAGTAGCATACCTAACTCGCATTTGGGAATACCTGATGTGCCACCTTGAGAGACTTGTCTTCTAGAGTAGCCTCTTACAGATCGATGGGATCTCGAGTAATTCTTGCAAATTTCACAAATCTCATGAAAGGAAAATTATATATATCTCCTGCACCTATAAGATTCAAAGTATCAATGCAATCATCATGAATTCCTCTTAAGAAAAGCATTTTAATAGTTTCAGGTAATAAGCCTATTTTTCATGATCTTTGCAAACTGAACAAGAATCATTTAATAAAATCCTCAAGTGTTTCATCTTCTCATTACGGCATCCTAAAGATATCATCCTAAACTTCTTTTGTTTTACAATAATCTTGATACTTTTTCAAAAATTGTTCCTTCATGTTGTCCCACGTGTGAATTGTATGTTGTCCTAGTCCTATGAACCACCGTAATGCAACATCCTTCAATGTAGCTGGAAATAACTTAAGTTTTGGTGCATCACTTTGATAATCATAACTATGACACAACACATCAAATTCAAATAAAAACATGTCAGGATCTTCAACAGAAAGACCTCTAAAAATTGGTAAGGCTGAATGAGCTATATTCTTCATAGGTGCCTCTTCATCAGGACTCACAATGGGAAACTCAAAATTTATTGGTTCATTATTAACTAGAACTCATTCATTGTTACCCAAAATTCGTTCAACTTGAGGATTATATTCATCGCCCATGTTTTCTAATGACCACGGTGCCCAATGAACAAGGAACAATGAAGAATGTGGTAGATATTGCCTTGGTACTTCTTTTCTACCACTTCTCAATGTGTATGAATCTTTAAATTATTCAGCAAAATCAAGAGCAATCAGACTAAGAGGTCTTCTTAATGATGATGATGATGCCTCAAGTTTATCTAAATTTTCTTATGTCGGAAGGATATTTGAGAATGGGCTAAAATCTACTTCAGTTTGTTCACTTGGAATTTCTAGAGGTATAGTGGTTGACTCAATGACACATTTCTCTAAATCAGGTTCAGCTTGGTTCTTTTTCACTGGTTGTGGCTTAATCACACATGTAGTGTTCTATTGTTTTGATGAACTACTCACAATAAGTTTTACAAATCTACCTTTATCATCTCTAGCTTGACTAATGCATCTATATGATCTAAACAATGCAAACCAAGGGTAATTGCCTAGGCAAGGTCTACAATTGTGTGGACTTTCACCTTAACGCACTGGTCCTAACTCAACTTACTAGACTAATAGGACTTTAACGCCTTTCCCTGGAAATGACACCAAAATGTTGGGACAAAGCTGAGAGGTCTGACTTTAGGATTATAACTACAATTTTGATCTATAAATTCAATTTGTATCTATGTCAATCCAGGGCATAAAACTTGTGGAAGGTGTCGCAGCTATATGCTTAAGGGTTGAAAATAACAAGATGAGCAAGAAAGAAATGTACCTAAAACTCTCAGGAATTGCCTAGATAACAATCTAGTTTAGTTCTCCTATTCTATCTTTGCGACAAGAACTGCTACAAGAACAACAACAGTCTACAACAGTAACAACAACAGTAGTTTATGATAATTCTAAAATATAGGTTCACAGTTTGAATTGTTTTAATCAATGAATCACAACATGATAGAATATCAATAAATGATTTAACCGAATAATTTCACAATTCTTAATCAGATTGTAAACAATAAATAACAACACAGAAACAATCACACTTAATCTATATCATAATAAAAAATACCATGCAGAATCAAACACACATTACTGTAATTACAGAAACTTTAAAAGTAATCGGACGTCCCAAGAAGTGGGCCCTGCCTCCTTAGTCTGTTAGGTGATGAAACAAGAGTACTTGTTACACTAGGTTGTTTATGTAAAACACTATTCAAATTATCAAAGATAATACAAAGTATATACCATTGTTGATATTACATAACATATATATAGACGGAGCTTATAACAACCAATGTCCAAAACAAGATAGATTCATTTGTTTTGGCTACGACCATCAAACTAGAAAATACCATTAACATAAAGCATTGGCCTCTAGCCACAGATCTAAAACAGTCTTTGATAACAACAAAATAAATTTAGATAATTTGGATTGGCAACATATGATCTTCGGTCTTCAACTCCTCATACTTTGGCAAACACATCTCTACCACAGGCTCTTCTCCCTAATTAGTTCATGTCATTGATCACCAAAGTAAATTAGTTTCCTCATGGTTTTTGGCATTTCATGGTAGTTTTTATTCCTTCAAATTTATTAAATGGTTCCTATTTTCCTAAGGCAATTATTGATAGAAGGTATAGGAAAGGTAATGAAAAATGGATATGGAGATGGCTTAGGAATAATAAAATAAAACATATTTCCCTCTCATCACTTAGCAAGACATATCCAAGAAGTGCAACAACAAGTGAGGCATCAACTGCAACTAACCAATGAGTAATATAAAAAGAAGGTTGATTTGCATCAGAGAGAGAAAGTGTATGAGGAAGGTGATCAAGTTATGGTATATTTGCTTAAGGAAAGATTTCCCCAAGATATGTACAACAAGCTCAAACTGAAGAAAGTGGGGCCATGCACAATACTTAAGAAGATTAATGAAAATGCCTAATTAATTGATTTGCCTGAAGGTCTTGATATCAGTCTTGTATTCAATGTAGTGGACCTTTACCCCTACCATTCTGGTAGTGAACAAGTTTATGATGACAATGTGCAGAGAGATTGGATTAATCATTTACCCCAGAAGAAGAGGGAATAAATTGAGAAGATAGTGAACACTAAGGTTGTTTCTACAAGATCCAAAAATTATAAAATGTATTTGGTTAAATGGGTTGGTTTACCTGACTTCAACAACACCTGGGTCACTGAAGTAGAACTCTTGAAGTTCTCCAATACAGATTCTTCTGAACCTAGAGTTTCAGAATCTTTCAAAGATGGGAAAGATAATGTAACCGAAGATTCTCTAGACTGACATCTCTGAGTCAGTTTCCTGTAAGGAAGCATTTCTTTTATTTTTTAGTGTTCCCCATTTTTGGTTTGTTTTGTTGCTGCCTATTTTTGAGGCATCAATCCTATTTTTGGTTTGTTGTGGTGTTAGTGGGAGGTGGTGGTCTTGTTACTTATAGGGGTTTTTTGGCTTTGGAGGGGGAGACTTACAAAAGTAACTGAAGATGTTTTTTTACATAGTTTTTTGTATTAATTTTGTATTGTTGAACTGAAGAGATGGATAATATAAATAAATTGTTGAATTATGTTGGACAAATTTTTTGTTTTTCTTTTGGTTCTTTGCAATTCTGCTAGTGTCGAATTGCAGGGCAGAGACCTTATCTAAATCACACCACCTTAGTGAATTCAAAGATATTAGGTCATCATTTTTTAAGCTTCACTAATTATAGCTCTTTTAAGTATTTAGAATTTGCAACAGGAAAAATGACAACTAATATTATAATAGCAATAACTATAACTCTTTTAAGTATTTAGAATTTGTAATGGAAAAATGACAATGGATATCATCATAACAACAATTATAGCTCTTTTAAGTATTCATATTCTACAATGGAAAAAAGTACAGCTAATATCAGCATAATAGTAATTATAGCTCTTTTAAATATTTAAAACTTGTAACTAGAAGATGACAACTGGTATCATCATAACAGTAATTATAACTCTTTCAAGTATTTTGAATTTATAATAGAAGAAATGACAAGTGATATCAATTATAATTCTTTTAAATATTTAGAATTTATAACAGGAAAATTTGACAACTCATATCAACATAAAATAACAATTTAATTACAAGACAAGTTATATCATACCATTCCCATATTTGTGTTATGATATATTAATCATAAATATGAGACCACAATTCACCATTTGAGAATCATTCACAAAATTGAATATATGCAATTAGAATACAATGTGTCACTTAGTTATATTTACATGCAATGTAATGAAGAGAATGTAACCCAAAAATTAAAAAGGGTATTTACTAGTCTACAAAAAGTAAATAATAATACAAAGTACTCACAAATACTCTCAACACAATATATTTTTCAAACAACCACATGCATATCACATGGTTGAATAAACCCAAAAAAATAGATTCGAGGAGAGATGGTGCGATGTTCTTTGGTAGAAGATGAAGGGTGACTTCAGTTGTTTCATGGAATGCCATGATCATAGCACATGCACAAAATGTAATTACCAAATGCAAAGCCAAACTCCACAAATATTATTGACACCTAGCAATTGCAATTGGAAAATGTAAATCCAAACTCCACAAATTTTATCAATGCCCTACCTGCCTGTAGCAAAATGCAAGTTCTAGAATAGGGTATGGACTTCTATCAAAGCGTAAAGAAAGTAGGATTCCTGTCAGATTTTGAATAGCATGCCTCAAACAAATTAACAAAAACAATAATCCCCGAGAGCACTTTCTTAACTTTGCACAACACAATTTGTTTCCAGTTTGGAGTTGTGATGTGGGTGAGACCTGCTACATCTATACTATCCTTATCAACCATTGCACTTGGTATACTCATAAATCTGAGATCAATTGCATACACCACGTATTCCATAGGCAAAAGAACAAGAAAATTCTTCACTTCATATTCAAATAAATTATATACCCTACACCAGCTAACCAAAAAAATGGTAAAGACAACAAACAAACACACTAAATCCAAACAGGGACCTCACAAGCAATGCCATGATGACAGTACAAATACAAAATATATTTAACAAAACAACAATGCAAATATAGATTAAACCAACATAAACAAACAAGAACAAGGCACATTCAAGCCCATGATATTGTTTAAAAATTACCAGTTCAAACTCGCACTATGCTGACACAAACCAATGGGTCTAATGGGACCTACATACAAAAATGTCAATGCCATTCCCACAAAGTCTTTTTCAACCACTCTCCCTAGCATTAAAACCCATTCACAAGATAACCCTCAACTCACAATTGCTCTGATACCATGTAAGATTTGGTTGTGAAGCCAACCAAGAATACAAATGAGTGAAAGGAAAGCACAAGAACAAAAAATTAATATGAACTATACCCAAATCAATAAGAATTCAAAAATGTTACTCCAAATTCAAATAAGCCTATGCTTATATAGGGAAAGGCAATGCATGATAGGTGGAAGGTAACTAAAGGTAGACATCCATGATAAATGGATCTAACTAAAGCTAGAAATGCATGATAGGAGATAAGTAGATGAACTAGTTTTAGAACACCCAAAATACTGAGAGGGGGGTGAATCAGTATTCTATTAAACCTTTTACTTATTAAATCATTAATCCATTTGCCACATTTTATAACAAGAAAGCAAGTTAAGCACAAAAGAAGCAACCATAAAGCATCACACATAAACACTAGGAATTTTAGGTGGAAAACCCTAAACAGGGAAAAGCACAGTGAGTGTTAGCTCACAATAATTACGTAATAACAATACCGAATTACAAGAAGGCTCACTGCCTTAAGAAAGAAAGAAGGAAGAAGGGTTGGCTCACTGCCAGGTTGAACTACTCAGATTGCATCTACACATGCATGGTTATAGTTCCAATGAAGCTTAGAAGACTAACTCAAAACTCTTCATCTTAGTTTCTCTGCTATACTTCTCTGTTCTTACATGAGAACAAGATCTCTCTTCTTCTGCTCTTATCACTTGCACTATACTTCACACACTATGCACACATTCACATTCGCATCACTTCACTCAAATACCAAATTTGATCCCATATATATACCTGCAACACTTAGAATCTTCATATTAGGTTGGCCTAATAAGGTGTAGCATGTAGTCATGCCTTAAGTAACTTGTCGGCCAAATTCATTCACCAAAGTTCACAACGAACCCAAACAACACTTGAATTACATTCACATATGTTGGCCTTAACTATTTCACCACTTAGGGTTAAGTTCTAAACAATAGAACTTACCGCATACAAATTAAACTTATCATGTCGGCCTCAAACACAGACTGCCATTGGTTCAGTTCATCTGTCAGACTGTATCTTTTGTTGCGGACCACAAGATGCTTTCAAAATCATATCACAGACTCTTCACACATCCCCAAGCTCACCTTTAGAACAGCAAGGCATGATATCATCTTGCGGCAAAATGTGGACCATCAAAACTCAGACCCTGTCATAGTCAAACTCTATCAAGCCATGTAGCGATACTTAGCAGCTTATAACTATCTTTCCAGTGGACTTTAGAACCTGTAACTCTGGATTTAGACACTTCATACAAGTGTTTACAACACCTCAAAACTGCATAACAAAATATGCAACACTGGAGGAATGCAAACCAAATCAACTAAGTGTGCTGCTCTGAATAGCACTGTATTCTGCTCTGTCAGACTTAGGCTCTTTGAAGATGTACTTCCGAAACTAATCAAAGTCTAAAATCTTGGATGTAATATCATTTGAGGATTGTAAACAACATACTAGAACCACATGATCTGATCTTCAACTGCGGACCAATGCCAGCCATTACACTGTCTCTTTGTCACTATCTCTTGTATATTGCCAACACTTAGCCAAAATGACTAAGTATTCTTCACTGGACCAAAACTCTCTTTCAATCTTGTTCCTTTTCTTGTTGCCATCAATGACAACACTATCATGCCCAGCCAAGTTTGTCAGCACTAGCATGATAGAAGGAATGTAACTCAACTGAGACTAGATAAGTGTCAATCAAGTGCATAAGACATGGGCACATGACTAATTGAGACAACTACCTAGTGTTGTGTAGTCTCACAACACGCCCCATTTTGCCCTAGAAAAAAAGGACCCACCCCTTTTTTTTGCTAGTCCTTTTGTTGTTTTCTTTGGCAGTATAGGTAAAATTTGAATTTGTAAAGGGTGAATTTCAAGTTGCAAAGTGTCCCCTACAAAGTTCATGAATGGATAGAGGATGAAGTTTTAGCCAGGGTTGCCTTTTGAATTTTTTGAAAATTTGCTAAAATTTGCAAGTTATTTCCAACTAGATATCTGGTCAACTAGACATGATGTTCCAAATCCACATCCCCATCCACATCCAGTTAGAAATTCTAGGTAAGGTCATAGATGGATAGAGGATGAAATTTCATCCTAGGTTGCCTTTTGAAGTTTTTGAAAATTCACTAAAATTTGCAAGATATTTCCAACTGGATATTTGGTCAACTTGACATGATGTTCCACATCCACATCCAGATCCTAATGGAAGATCCATGTTATGTACTTATCTCATGTAAGAGCACGGATGGATAGAGGATGAAATTTTAGCTAGGGTGGCCTTTTGGATTTTTTGAAAATTTGCTAAAATTTGCAAGTTATTTCCAACTAGATATTTGGTCAACTGGACATTTCTGTCAATTGGATATCATGTTCCAAATCCACATCCACATCTAGTTGGAAATTCACTAAAATAGTGAAATCTCTCTCATTTCTCAATGAAATTCAAAAATTCAAAATGATCTGGAAATCCTGCAATGCAAGTAACAAAACCTAGAAACCATTTGTAGAAATTTGACATTTTTGGTCAACTAGAAATTTGGTCAACTAGACATTTCAGACATGACATTTTCCAACTGGATATCCCATCTAACTAGATATCCTATTCAACTAGACATCCAGATCCACTTCTAGATCCACATCCACATTCGGTTGGAAATCCAACTGGACATTTCGGTCAACTGGACATTTTGGTCAACAAGACATTTCAAACAAGACATTTCCAATAAGACCGGACATTTGGTCTACCAGACATTTTAGTCAACTGGATATCTTGTCCCAACCACACATTCTACATCCAACTGGATATTCACTAGAACAATGATATCTCCCTTGTTTCACAACAATATTTAAAAATTCAAAATGATCTGGAAAGATTGAGACAAGGGGAACAAAACCCAGAAGTTGTTTGTTGAAATTCACAAAAAATGAAGATGTTGTTCATAAACATTAAAAACGTGAATAATGTAAAGTACTGAGTTTTCACAAGCATACAAAATTGAATCAAACTAACTTAACTACATGTAACTCCACATATAACATCAAGTGAGTAAAGTAACAATATCATCATGAAGAAGAGATAACAGTAATTTCTAAAATCAAAGCAAGATTCCATTCATAAGTTTAATATCAAATCTAGTTTTATTACATCATTCTGAAGTCAATTACAGAGTTTTTCCAAATCAATAATATTACAAGTTTCAATAATGGCATAACACCTTACAAATCATTTGAGTTACATGTAGAAGTATAATTGTCATCAAATGTCAAATAAATCTAAATATCCATCCTCGATCGCCATCGACCATTTGGCCATCTACTGAATCAAAGGACAAGAACATGGTTCGAGCACTTTTTCTGCCCAACCAGGAAGCTTGCACTTCCCCGGTATCCTTTAGACTGAAGGATGCCTGACCCTGCTCGAGGGGCCTAGCAACCTATAAACAAGTGCAGGGTGGAATCCGGTGTGTGCCTATCAATCTACATGCATTTCTATCATGAATGCAACATCTCATCAATAGGATATGGCAGGGAAAAATATAAATATAATCACTAGGCAATCAAACCATTTACTACAATGGTACATATGTCTACTTCAACATGACAGTCGCTTTGGCCAAAGCATTAACTGATAAAACAGTGTGTAGGTTTTGAAAAAGAAAACCTACTTCCCTGTTATTCCATACTTGACACCCGTCCCGGAAGGCAATCTTTCAAGCATAAATTTAAAGAAACACTAACCATCCTCATTCAAATAACATTATAAGAAGAAAACACACAACTCTTTTATGCGATAATATAAAAGCAAACTATATGTGTTTTCCTATTATATTGCTATGATACATGCGATTTTTAAGGAATTTAACTAGTTTCTTTGTTACAAGGAAAGACATCTTTCTATTCCGGAGTTTAGTAAATATGAAAAAAAACTATACCCTTACTTTTGATCATATTACCCTAATCTTAGTGCATTTTAATTCTACTCACATATCTATTCTTCTATCTAAGTATATGTATAGTTGTTTCTCACAAGATAAAAAAACAATTCTAATTAGGTTTTTATACTCCTTTATCATGTTGGGAATTAAGGTGTCTCAACCTTGGTAATTCCTTGTATTAATTAATTGTATTTATTTATTTATTGCCTATTAATGTATTTTGGAAGCAAGTCCTATTTTGTCATCTTGTGGGAGTTGGCACGGTGATGGGTCATCTTATGTGGAATGTGACCACATGTAATTTCATCCTCACATGTGGAGATAGGCGTCCCACTTAGTGGTAGAGGTTTTCTGCCATGTGTCGACATCTTGACTAGTGTGTAAGTGAATCTTGACCGAAATGGTTATGACAGATTCCTATGACAGAATCTATGACGCATAAGAGTCATAAATGGAATGTTCTATGACAGGTGAAGACATGTGTCACAAGGCATCTTGAAAGAAGGCATCTTTGGGCGCCCCGAGGAGAGTTATGACATGTTGTAAGAGAATATGCTAGTTTTAGTTAGTGTATGACAGATTCTCTTACAATTGTAAGTACTGTCAGTATGACGGATTCTATAATGGTCGTAAGATGCGTAAGAGCATCTGTCATTGCCCAACTTCAGAATAGGCGACCATTTTGGGATGGGGTGTTATGACAAGTGTCAAGACCATGCTGCAGTGTTGGACAAGTGTCCCTAGGTGTGGGTTTTAGGCCATGAGGCCAAGTTGGACGCCCATCTCAAGAAAGGTTCATTTTTTCCTTGTAAACTTCTATTTAAGCAGGTGCTTTGAGAGGAGATGTATTATGTGATTGACAGGTACTATTATGCTGCCGGTTTGTCTCCATATACAAGTGTCGAAGACTCCTGTAAAGACTTGCATTGTAAGTGTGTTGTAAACCTTGTTGTTTAAATAATACATTGTGCAGCTTTTGGAGTGTGGGGTTTTTCACCCATAAGGGTTTTCCCCACATTATATCTTGTCTCTCTCTCTTTTGTCTTACATTCTTGTGTTGTGTATTGCTGCAATATCTCCATTGTTGTGTTTAACATTCTGTAACTGTAAAGATTAAAATGAATTTGTACTCTTCTCTCCTCATTAGATTAGTGTAGGAAGCGATTTCCGTACACCTAGCTTCCTTTCAGTTGGTATCAGAGCCTGGCTAGTTTTGGTTCTAGTTGCTGGGTAGGGGTTTTTTGAGCTAATCTTAGGTTGAGTGGGACTCTATGCAGAGTATTTTGTATCTTGTTGCAAGAAGGAGATGGCAGGCACATCTGAAAGAGTAGAGGTGGAGAAGTTTAATGGCACAAATTTTGAGTTGTGGAAACTCAAGATGGAAGATTTACTTGTTGATCGTGACCTATGGGAAACCGTTGATGGCACAAAACCTATGACAATGTCACAAGCTGATTGGGATCTTAAAGATCAGAAGGCTAAGGGTCTCATAAGACTCTATTTAGCTAACTCTGTCCTATTGAATGTCCATGAGGAGAAGACCATGAAAGAACTTTGGAAGAAGCTGGGAGATGTTTATCAGGCCAAGTCCTTGGTGAACAAGCTTTTTCTGAAAAAGAAGTTGTTTGCTCTGAAGATGGAAGATGGAGGATCTGTTGCAGACCATATGAATCCTTTTAACATGATTGTTGCATAGTTGACATCCGTGGGTGTGAAAATGGAGGAGGAGGATCGATGTATGACCCTACTTTGTTCTTTGCTGGATTCGTGGGATCATCTTGTCATGGCCATCGAAAGAACTACAACTACCTTCAAGATGGATGAGGTAGTGTCTTCGCTATTTTCTAAAGAAATGCGGAGAAAGACAACTAAGTTGGCCAAAGAGGCTCTTGTGGTTCGTGGAAGACCCAAGGAGAAAGGGAAGAAGAAGGACAAGAAAGGTGAAAAGGGTAGATCCAAATCTCCTAGAAAGTCCAAGGCTCTCTGTTGGAACTGTGGAAAAACTAGGCATTTCCAAATGGAATGCAAAGAGGAAAAGAAAAATAAGAAGAAGAATGTCCCAGACTCAGATTCTAACAAGTCATAAGATGATGGTGATGCCTTCATCATAGCCCTGGCCACCCATGCATCTAATGATGTGTGGTTGATTGATTCTAGTGCATCTTTCCACATGACCTCGCATCGAAACTGGTTCACGAAGTATGAAGAGTGTACCTGGGTGACGATTCTCATCTGAAGATGGTTGGTTGTGGAAAGGTCTCAATTCGATTCCCTGATGGATGAGTGAAGGGGATCACTGGGGTTATGCACATCCCAGGCTTAGCACGGAACCTTCTTTCTATAAGTAAGTTGAATGATGCAGATGTGCAGGTTGTCTTTTCGAAGGACAGATGCAAGATGACTAGAGGATCTATGGTGCTTACGAAGGGTACTCGGGGAGGTACTTTGTTTTAGCTGGAGGCATGTACTTCACAGTGCAATAGTTCTTCTGACTCAAAGAAAAGAGCTACAATCACTTCATCCCCACCATTGGAACTGGCAATGAAGAAATATGTTGTATCAAATTCTGATGGTAGTGCATTTTGGGTACCCAAGGGTGCTCATGCTTCGGAAGTTAAGCTTCCTACTGAAAAGACAATGTTATGGCATAAGAGATTCAACCACATTGGTGAGAAGGGTCTTAGAACCCTGAAAAATAAAAACCTCATTGAGGGGTTAAATGATTGTAATCTCGAGTTTGACTTTTGCAAACATTATATATATGGAAAGAAAAATCATGTTTAGTTTTACTCTAGTTCTCACAAGTCTTCTAGTGTGTTAGACCTTATTCATTCTGATGTGTTTGGTCCTATTAGTGTTCCTTCGATTTCCAAATCTATATATTTTGTATCTTTCATAGATGATTACAGTAGAAGGACATGGATTTATTTTCTTAGAAGCAAATCTGAAGTCTTTAGTTAGTTCAAAGAGCTTAAAGCTTTTGTTGAGAATCAAACTAGTAAAAAGATTAAGTGTTTGAGGACTAAAAATGATGGTGAGTTTTGTTCAGCAAAGTTTGATAAGTTCTGTAAAGAGCAAGGGATTAAAAGACATAAGACAAGTCCATACACCCCGCAACAAAATGGAGTTGTAGAGAGGATGAACAGGACACTGATGGAGAAGGCTAGGAGTACGCTTAGTGGGGCAAGCCTCGAACAAAAGTTTTGGGCTGAAGTTGTAGCCATTGCTTGCTACCTAGTAAATAGGTCTCCTACATCATCTTTTGTTGGTAAGACACCTATGGAGGTGTGGTCTAGTAAGAAGTCTTCAGTTAGACATCTTCATATTTTTGGTTGTGAGGCATATGCACATGTGCCTAGGGAGAAAAGGTCAAAATTGGAGAACAAGGCTGTTAAATGTATTTTCATTGGCTATGGTGTTGGTGTGAAAGGATACAAGCTTTGGGATCCTATGGCTGAAAAAGTGTTGTATAGCAGAAGTATTATCTTTAGAGAGCTAACACCTTCTTCCATTGTTTTACAGCCAGAACAGACAGAAAAGAAAGAGGATGTGGTTCAGTTTCCTTCTACCCCTGAGAAGACTGAACCGACATACCCTGTGAGACCTGATGATGAAGAGAGCTATAGCAGCTCTGAAATCTTAGAAGAAGAAGTAGAACCTCAAACTCAGCCATTGAGGAGGTCTACAAGAACAAGGAAGCAACCTGATAGGTTTGGTTATTCATTTCTTGATTCTAGTTGTGCTTTTGCCTTGCTTACTAACATTGATGAGCCTAGAACTATGACAAAGGCTATGGGCATGAAAGATGCAGGTTCCTAGAAGGAGGCCATGGAAGATGAAATGGCTTCTTTGGAGAAGAATAAAACATGGGACTTGGTGCCTATTTCTTGAAGGATAGAAACCTGTTGGATGTAAATGGGTGTTCAAGAAGAAATTTGGTGCAGATGGCAGTGTTGAAACATACAAGGCTAGATTGGTTGCGAAGGGGTACTCACAAGTGGAGGGAATTGATTATGGTGAAATTTTCTCTCCCATTGCAAAGCTGACATCCATTTGGTTCTTGTTATCTCTTGCAGCTGCTTATGACTTAGAGGTGGAGCAGATGGATGTGAAGTCAACTTTCCTTCATGGTGATTTGGAGGAAGAGATTTACATGTCACAGCCAAAGCATTACATAGAGAAAGGTAAAGAAAATTTAGTTTGCAAGTTGAAAAAGTCTTTGTATGGTTTGAAGCAATCTCCTAGGATGTGGTATATGAAATTTGATGCCTTTGTGTTGTCGATTAGATTTCTGAGATCAAAATCAGATCATTGTGTGTATTACAAATTTGACAATGATTGCATTCTCATTATTGCATTGTATGTTGACGATATGTTGTTAATTGGGAATGGTAAGAATATGATTTCTGATTTGAAGTCTCAGTTGTCAGCATAGTTTGGGATGAAAAATCTAGGGGTAGCCAGGTACATTCTGGGAATGGAAATCAGAAGAGACAAAGCTAACAGAAAACTTTGGTTAAGCCAGAGTAAGTATGTGAAGACCGTGTTGGATAGGTTTAGCATGGCAGATTGTAGACCATTGTGTGTTCTTGTTTCATTGGGAACAAAGTTGTCTATTAATGATTTTCCAAAATCTCCTAGTGAGGTGGAGGACATGAGCAGATTACATTATGCTAGTGTTGTTGGCAGTTTGATGTATGCCATAGTCTGCACAAGACTAGACATTGCCCAAGTAGTGGGATTCCTTAGTTGATTTATGGCTAATCCTGGACGGGTACATTGGGATGCAGTAAAGTGAGTGTTCAGATATTTGAGGGGCACTTCTGAGTATTCCATATGCTATCATGGTAATCCTACAGGACCTCTACATTCTATTTGTATTCATGGATTCATGGATTCTGATTGGGTGGGTGACATTGACAGTAGTAGATCCACCAGTGCTTACGTGTTTACTATGTTTGGTGGTGCAATTAGTTGGATGAGTAAGCGGCAACCTGTGGTCACTTTGTCCACGATAGAAGCTTAGTATATGGCAGCAACTCATGCTTGTAAGGAAGCCATTTGGCTTAAGAGATTGTGTTCAAATATTGGTGTTGATGCAGGATAGATTACGATTTGTTGTGATAGTTAGAGTGTGATTTGCCTAGCAAAGAATCTAACTTTCCATGCCAGAACAAAGCATATTGATGTACAGTTTCACTTCGTGTGAGACATGGTAGAGGATGGGAAGGTGAATTTGGAGAAGGTAGACACTTCGAAGAATGTTGCAGATGCATTGATGAAACCAGTGGGCATAGACAAGTTCAGATGGTGTTCGGAGTCTATGGGCCTCTCGGCCTATGGCAGTTAAATCCTGTCATTTCCATTGGCTCTTACAAGGTTTTTGACAAGTGGGAGAATGTTGGGAATTAAAGTGTCGCAACCTTGGTAATTCCTTGTATTAATTAATTGTATTTATTTATTTATTGCCTATTAATGTATTTTGGATGCAAGTCATGTTTCATCATCTTGTGGGAGTTGGCACGGTGATGTGTCATCCTACGTGGAAGGTGACCACATGTAATTTTGTCCTCACATGAAGAGATAGGCATCCCACTTAGTGGCAGAGGTTTTATGCCATGTGTCGACATCTTGACTAGTGTGTTGCAAGTATGGGCCTAACTGGTGTTGTCATTGATGTCAACATACTCATGTTGCATTAATGATAAGGATTGGATGAGCTGTGAGCTGAGGATATTGAGAAAATTAGTCTCAATCAGGAACAGTGAAGAACAATGATGACAGTAAGGCAAAAGTCCAAGATAGGATGAGGATCAGAGGATCTGGATTAAAGGGTTTGTAGATATGTGTCTTAAGGTGGTCCAGTAGAGATTTCAGAGGTCCGCATGAAGATCTGAAGAAGGTGTGGTGGCTCAAGTAAAATTGGTTCTGGTAGATGTTCAGAGGTGACAGAGTGATACAGTTAGGTCCGGTGTGATCCGAAAATGCATTATCCTATTCTGTGGATTTGAGGGAGTATTCAGGAAGTCTATATGAAGTGTCAACTTGAATTATTCATGGTTTGAAGGTCCGCAAGCATCTATTCTTTTGTGACAGTGGTGACAAACTGTGTTCTTGAGGTTCCGGATGAAGAAGAGAAGAATTTTAGTAAGCAGATGAAGTGTAGATGTTATTGGTGAGTCAGGCAATCTTGTGAAGGTCGTTGGATCGTGTCCAGCCCGTATTGGTGGTCCACATTGGAGTTGGAGCTCGCAATTGAAGAATAACCTCTGGATGATGATGTTCTTCTTGAGACTGGCCGACCGGATGAGTTACACATCTTGCGGATGTTCTTATGGATGTGTGCCGACTTAGATGATCATTCCTAAGTTGATGTTTTGTATAAGTAAGGGGTTGCGAAGTCATTTCAAAGTTGTACGTGTGTAGATGAGTGAGTGGTAGCAAGGAGTAGAGCAAAAAGCAGAGCAGAAGTATTGGGCTTAAATGGAATTGACTCAAGCATGGTGAAGATGCTAACTTCCAATTCAAGTATGTGATACTTATTCTTTTGTAGACAATGTGTCTCTTGTAGGCAGTGAGCCTCTTGTGAGCAGTGTGCTCGGGCAGTGAGCCCTAATTGGCATGTGTCATTTTGTTCTATCTATTCTTCTAACAAAGAATACAATCTTGGGTTAATCACCCCGTGGTTTTTTCCCTTAACTAGGTTTTCCACGTCAAAATCTTGGTGTCTTATGTGTTGATATGTTTCTACTTTTGATTTAAATGCATTATGTTTCATGATCGATATACTGCTAATCACTAAGAGGATTTAAGTGTGTAATTGGAGAGAAGTTTTTGCACAACTGATTCACCCCCCCTCTCAGTTGTGTGCCCTAAATCTAACAATTGTTATCAGAGCCAAATTCCTCTAAAAGGAAGCTTAACCGCTTGAGGAGATCCAGGATGTCGTCTTATAAGAAGGATAGTCTAAAGTTTGATGGAACCAATTTTAATCTTTGGAAAGGTCACATGAAATGTCACCTACAATGTATGGGAATGGCGTACTGGACCATGGCTACAACATAGTACACACCTCCACAGGGTGGTCCGAAAGCTGCAAATGAAATTACAGATGCTGAAAACAATCTGCGAACCATAGAAGCTCTTCTAAGTGCATTATCTGATTCAGAGCTCTCAAATGTTGTTGACCTACCAACTGCTTTTGAGATTTGAAAAAAATTGGAACTTTTGCATGGAGGAGACAAGTATGTTAAATTTGCAAGGCTACAGAGTCTAAAAGGGAAATTTGAAAATCTAAAGATGAGAGATGATGAAAATATCACTACTTTTATGCCAAGGGTAAATGAGATTATTTGTGGAATTAGAAATGCTGGTGGAGTCTTAGATGAAGATGAGATTGTTGAGATCCCTTCCTGCCTCTTATAAAATCAAGGTTGCTGCCATTGACGAATTCAGAGCTCATACAACTGTCACTAGAGATCAATTGGCTGGCAAATTGGTTGCTTTTGAAATGACCAAGTTTGGAGATGAACCCCCTAAGATTGAATCTACATTCAAAGCTAGTGCCTCTGTAAAGGGTAAACAAAGGTTTGATCCGGGAGAGAACTCATCAAGGAAACTGCCATGGTATGAAAAAGCAAGAAAAGACCTGGAAGAAGAAGAAGTAGAAACTGCTCAAATTGAAGCCCTTATTGCAAAGAGACTGCCAAGAGGATCCGGTAAGTATGAAGGAAAATTGTATTTTAAGTGTTTTAACTACAATAAGATTGGTCATTTTGCCTCAAAGTGTCCAGAAAGATTTTCAAGGGCAAATCCTAACAGATCAAGGTTCCAAAAGAATTGCTACTATGTTCATGAAGAAGATGATAGTGAAGGAGTAACAGAGATGAATCAGAGATAGGAAACAAATACGGAAGTGATTGGGTGTTTATTGCCATCAAGGAAGAAGAACCAATATCCTCTGAATCTGTCAATCATAAAGTTGTAGAAAGAGCTCTGGCTGCTCAAATTAAAGAAAAGGATGACTGGGTCATTAACAGTGGTTGCTCTCACCATATGATAGGTGACAAAAATAAGTTCATAGATTTGGAAAGGTATGAAGGAGGAGTGGTAAAGTTTGGTGATAATTCTGCTGGTAGAATCAGAGGAAGAGGAACTATTTCTTTTGATGGAAGGAACAAAACCGGTAATGTACTATATGTTGAAGGTTTGAAGCACAATCTTCTTAGTGTTGGACAGTTGGTGGACAAAGGCTATGATCTCCGGTTCAAGAATGGAAAATGCAAGATCTTTGAAAGTTCTGGAACAGAGATTGCATCTGGTACCCAAACTAAAGGTAATATCTTCCACTTGGTTGGCACTGGTAAAATTTGCTTATTTTCTCAAGTTGATCAGAGTTGGTTATGGCATAGGAGAATGTGTCATGTGAATTTTGATAATATCATCAAGATAAGCAATACTCAAGCTGTAAGAGATCTTCCAAAATTGGTGAAACCTACAAATAGCTTGTGTAAAGAATGTTAGTTGGCCAAGTTGAGCAGAGTCACATTCAAGAGTAAGGAATTGTCTTCTACCGGTTTATTGGACTTAGTTCATACTGATCTTTGTGGTCCAGCATGAACCAGGAGTGTGCAAGGTGACAGATACTTCATGTTACTAATTGATGACTATTCCCGGATGATGTGGGTAACCTTTCTGAAAGAGAAATCAGAAGCTCTTGAGAAATTCAAAATATTCAAGGCTATGGTAGAGAATGAAACCAGATTAAAACTGAAATGCCTGAGGTCTAATAGAGGTCGGGAATTCACATCAGGTGAGTTCTTAGAGTTCTGTCAGAAACATGGAATAAAGAGACAATTATCTGCTCCTAGGACTCCACAGCAGAATGGAGTAGTGGAAAGAAAGAACCGGACCATCCAGGAAGCTTCGAGGACCATGATGATGGAAGCAAATGTTCCTCAGATCTATTGGAAAGAAGCCGTCAGCACTGCAGTCTATACTCTCAATCGAGTTCAAATCAGAAGTAATATCGGTAAGACTCCTTATGAACTTTAGTTTGGCATCACTCCTACTGTGAGGTATTTCAGAGTTTTTGGTAGCAAATGTTACATTAAAAGAGATGAAGATCTAGGAAAGTTTGATGCTAGAAGTGATGAAGGAATATTCTTGGGTTACTCTACTCAAAGCAAAGCATACCGGTGTTATAACAAGAGATTGAGAAAAATAATAGAAAGTAGAAATGTGAAGGTTGATGAGGGAATTGAGAAACCCTCAAGGTTTTATGAATATGATGAAGATGATCAGAATGGTGTTCTGATTCAAGGAGTCCAAACCTCTTCTGAAAGTCAGGTTCAAACTGATCTGGTAAATCAGGAAGAAGAGGTAAGTCTGAATGAGCCTGATCAAGAAGCAGAAATGCAAGAAACTCCCAAAGTTCCAAGGTATGTAAGACTGAACCACTCTGAAGATCAGATCATAGGTGACAAAAGCAAAGGTGTGCAAACTAGAAGGAGAATTGCTCAAAATTCATATGAGTATTGTTTGATCTCAAAAATTGAACCTAAGACAATAAATGAAGCTTGTAATGATGAAAACTGGACCAAAGCAATGGAGGAAGAGTTGATGCAAATTGAGAAAAATCACACTTGGGACTTGTTCCCAGACCTAGAAACAAAAATGTGATTGGAACCAAATGGGTCTTCTGGAAAAAACTAAATGAAGTTGGTGAAGTAATCAGAAATAAACCCAGATTGGTCTGCAAGGGCTATTCTCAAATAGAAGGAGTTGATTTTGAAGAAACTTTTGCTCCAGTGGCAAGAATTGAAGTAGTTAGATTATTTCTTGCATTTGTTGCCTTCAAAGATTTCAAAGTATATCAGATGGATGTCAAGTCTGCCTTCCTAAATGGTGACTTGGAAGAAGAAGTGTACATTGAGCAACCGGATGGATTTCAATTGTCTGATCATGGTAATATGGTCTGCAAGTTGAAGAAAGCACTGTATGGACTGAAGCAAGCCCCAAGAGCCTGGTATGAAAGATTCGATAAACATCTTTTGAAGATTCGTTTCAACAAAGGTACTATTGACAGTAATTTGTATTTCAAAATTGATCATGAAAACATCTTGATTATTGAAGTGTTTGTTGATGATATCATTTTTGGAGGAAGAGACAGTATGTGTAAAACTTTTGCAAATCAAATGAAAAGTGAGTTTGAGATGTCCATGCTTGGGGAAATGAATTTCTTCTTGGGTCTACAAATCACTCAAACAAAGAAAGGAATCTTCATTTCTCAAACCAAATATGTGAAAGAATTGTTGAAGAAATTTGGGATGGAAGACTCAAAACCAATGAACACTCCCATGGCAACCGGATGTAAATTGAGCAAAGATGATGATTCTCCTAAGGTTGATCAAATAAAGTATAGGTCAATGATTGGAGGGCTATTGTATCTCACTCAAACCAAACCAGACATAATGCAGGTTGTTGGTCTTGTTGCTAGATTTTAGGCTGATCCTAGAGAATCTCATGTCATGGCAATCAAGAGGATTTTTAGATATCTAAAAGGGACAGTTGAGTATGGTCTATGGTATCCTAGAGATCATGATTTCTCTCTTCATGCATATACAGATGCTGATTAGGCAGGAGATGTGGATGACCGGAAGAGTACTAGTGGTGGAGCATTCTTTTTGGGGAAGAGATTGGTTTCTTGTCTAAGCAAGAAACAAGAGGCAATATCTCTGTCTACAACTGAAGTAGAATATATTGCAGCAGGAGGTAGTTGCACTCAAGTTTTGTGGATGAAGCAGATGCTAAGAGATATCAAAGTAGAGTATGAGGAACCTATCACAATCTTCTGTGATAATTCAAGTGCAATAAATATATCTAAGAATTCGGTGTTGCACTCAAAGACCAAACACATATCCATCGACTTTCACTTTTTGAGAGAACCAGTGAACAATAATGAAGTCAGATTGGAGTTTGTGCCTTCCAAGGATTAGATTGCAGACATCTTTACTAAACCTCTACCTAAGGACTCTTTTGAGTTTCTCAGGGAGAAGTTAGGGGTTATTTCCCCTCCGGTGTTGAACTAAGGTGCACTATTGTGCATCAATCCGGTGGATATCATAGTCACATCTAGTGATCCGGATTGATGTTGGGGAGCTGCTACTCAGGGGGAGCAGCAGGTATGATTCTAAAGTGGTAGAAATGTAAGTATGTGCCCTTTGCCATTGATGTCAAAGGGGGAGAGAAGACATGTGAAAAACAAGTGGTTGCTGATCAAAGGGGGAGCAGTAAAGGGAGAGAAGACATGTGAATGATTGTTGCTGATAGGGGGAGCTGTGACAGTGAGGAGAAGTTCTTGTCTTGATGGTTAAAACAATTTTTCACATCATATGTTGCCATCAATGACAAAGGGGGAGATTGTTGCAAGTACGGGCCTAACTGGTGTTGTCATTGATGTCAACATACTCCTATTGCATTAATGATAAGGATTGGATGAGCTGTGAGCTGAGGATATTGAGAAAATTAGTCTCAATCAGGAACAGTGAAGAACAGTGATGACAGTAAGGCAAAAGTCCAAGATACGATGAGGATCAGAGGATACAGATTAAAGGGTTTGTAGATATGTGTCTTAAGGTGGTCCAGTAGAGATTTCAGAGGTCCACATGAAGATCTGAAGAAGGTGTGGCAGCTCAAGTAAAACCAGTTCTGGCAGATGTTCAGAGGTGATAGAGTGATACAGTTAGGTCCGGTGTGATCCAGAAATGCATTATCCTATTCTACAGATTTTAGGGAGTATTCAGGAAGTCTATATGAAGTGTCAACTCAAATTATTCATGGTTTGAAGGTTCACAAGCATCTATTCTTTTGTGATAGTGGTGACAGACTGTGTTCTTGAGGTTCCGGATGAAGAAGAGAAGAATTTTAGTAAGCAGATGAAGTGCGAATGTTATTGGTGAGTCAGGCAATCTTGTGAAGGTTGTTGGATTGTCTCCAGCCCGTATTAGTGGTCCGCATTGGAGTTGGAGCCCACAATTGAAGAATAACCTCTGGATGATGATGTTCTTCCTAAGACTGGCTGACCGGATGAGTTACATGTCTTACAGATGTTCTTATGGATGTTTGTCGACTTAGATGATCATTCCTAAGTTGATGTCTTGTATAAGTAAGGGGTTGCGAAGTCATTTCAAAGTTGTCTATGTGTAGATGAGTGAGTGGTAGCAAGGAGTAGAGAGAAATGCAGAGCAGAAGTATTGGGCTTAAATGGAACTGACTCAAGCATGGTGAAAATGCTAACTTCCAGTTCAAGTATGTGATACTTATTCTTTTGTAGATAGTGTGTCTCTTGTAGGCAGTGAGCCTCTTGTGAGCAATGTGCTCGGGCAGTGAGCCCTAATTGGCATGTGCCATTTTGTTCTATCTATTCTTCTAATAGAGAATACAATCTTGGGTTAATCACCTCGTGGTTTTTTCCCTTAGCTGGGTTTTCCACGTAAAAATCTTGGTGTCTTATGTGTTGATATGTTTCTACTTTTGATTTAAATGCATTATGTTTCATGATCGATAAACTGCTAATCACTAAGAGGATTTAAGTGTGTAATTGGAGAGAAGTTTTTGCACAACTGATTCACCCCCCCTCTCAGTTGTGTGCCCTAAATCTAACATAGTGTGTAAGTGAATCTTGACCGAAACAGTTATGACAGAATCTATGATGCGTAAGATTCGTAAATGGAATGTTCTATGACAGGTGAAGACACGTGTCACAAGGCATCTTTGGGCACCCCAAGGAGAGTTATGACATGTAAGAGAATATACTATTTTTAGTCAGTGTATGACAAATTCTCTTACAACTGTAAGTTATGTCAGTATGACGGATTCTATGACGGTCGTAAGATGCGTAAGAGAATCTGGCATTGCCCAACTTGGGAATAGGTGACCATTTTGGTATGGGGTGTTATGACAAGTGTCAAGACCATGCTGTAGTGTTGGACAAGTGTCCCTAGGCATGGGTCTTGGGCCATGAGGCCAAGTTGGACGCCCATCTCAAGAAAGGTTCATTTTTGCCTTGTAAACTTCTATTTAAGCAGGTGCTTTGAGAGGAGATGTATTATGTGATTGAGAGGTATTGTTATGCTGCCAGTTTGTCTCCAGATACGAGTGTTGAAGACTCTTGTAAAGACTTGCATTGCAAGTGAGTTGTAAACCTTGTTGTTTAGATAATACATTGTGTAGGTTTTGGAGTGTGGGGTTTTTCACCCGTAAGGGTTTTCCCCATGTTATATCTTGTCTCTCTCTTATGTCTTACATTCTTGTGTTGTGTATTGCTGCAATATCTCTATTGTTGTGTTTAACATTCTGTAACTGTAAAGATTAAAAATAATTTGCACTCTTCTCTCCTCATTAGATTAGTGTAGGAAGCGATTTCCGCACACCTAGCTTCCTTTCATATCCAGGGAATAGATTTGATACTTAGACTTCTACGGTTGCATTCTCATTTTATCCCTATTTTTATATGATTTAAATGAATAAAGTATAAACCATTCAATTAAACACCTGATACAACTCATTCACAAAAAAATGATCATAAGATTCTTTTGAGCTAAATGTGATGGCAATAAAGGTATGCAGACTCCCTCTTGGAATCAATGCATTCGCCCAAAATATGAAAGGCATTCTTGGAATCACAGACTCCTAAACTCCTGGTACAGTCTTGATTACAAAATATATTATGAAGATTCTGAATGGAAAAGATACATGGAAATATCCTTTAGAGACACAAGATCTTTACAGCTGCAGCTATTAGAAGCCATGAAGGAAAGAAAACAATGGATAAAAGACATTATAGGGACTGAAAAGATAGTCACGGCCAGTGAAAGAGTCAACGTTTACCAAACAAGGGCACCGATTGGACCAAGAGGTGACAAAAAGGCAGCATAAGATATCGCAGTTTTAAAAGGAAAAGAAAAAGATTTAGACAGTCGTCCGATCTAGGCATAAAGACAATCAAATTCTAAGAACTTAATAAAAAAATCTTATATACTCTTAGAGCGATCTAAACAATTTTCTTTAGTGCATGGTTTTCACAATTTAAGATCACATCACAGAGATTCAAGTTTTCTCTTTCGTAGCGTGATTTTTTAAAAACAAATGCACCTAAAGTGAGACAATTTAACCTTGTAAAATAGAAAGATCTCGACAAGTTTCTAGTTGTGTAACCTTCAAATGCAAAAACTAGGACAATTTCAAGTTGTTTAGACTAATTTCAGATAGGATGCTCAAATACACAAGGCGTAATAAATAGAAGAGGTTGATCTAAAACAAAATAAGTGTCTGGTTCAAGCAATAATGAACTGTAAGCAAAGAAATAGGCTGATGCATCTCAAATGAGCCAATCAACACATAAAATAGGCCGCTGTAGAGGATAACTAGGTCGAAAGAGAGAGAGAGAGCTACGACATTTAGAAAAAGCATTTAGTGGAAGTTTTGTGCCTTTGAAAAAAATGTAGCCACCGAAGTTTATACATGCCAGATCAACAGATTGAAAATCAAATAAAAAAAATAAGACAACTGAACATATTGGAGCCTATGAATGCCAGAGATTTACCAGTATCAAAGCAAAAATATAAACCAGAAAAATACCGGATCTAGAATGGATTTAGCTGACTGTGAATGTTGTGCCTTCCTTTCTCTGTCGCCTGGTTTCTTGTGGATATGTCCCTCTTCCTCCCAAAACTTTTCTTTTTATTAACTTTTTAAAACCTAATTTTGCCCCTCCAATTTTCCATGCAACGCTTTCTTTTTTTCATGCAATTACAATAAAAATTGTCTCTCACCATGCATGCCACCCCCAATTATTTACTCTGCCTATTTTTTTACAAATCGCATGCTTCATAAAGAAATCATCCACTATAAAAGAAGATATATATATATATATATATATATATATATATATATATATATATATATATATATATATATATATAGATATATATATATATATATATATGTCAATTAATAAAGTAAGACAATAATTTATTTATGGATTTTTTTATCACATGGAGATGTTTTATCCACTCATATTTTGACTAAATAAGGTTTATTTATAATAAGGCGAATTTCTATAATGTTATTTGTTAAGGTGGAAGTTTATAGAAATGTAATAACATAACCAAACACTTTAATTTTTCAAAGAACTTAATAATTTTATTTGGATCCAATTACAAAGGTAAGCAATGAAATAAGTCATTTAATATAGATAATAATAAAATAGATATCTTATTTTTCTCCTTGAGTGGATGTATTTGATACTATATAACCATTTGGATTAAATTACAACTAACTTATTCTTCTATGACAAATAGGTATTGAAATAGGCATAGAGGCAAAAACACTATGAAGACAAAATCAAACAAGGAGAATTCGACAAACATCCTTCGAATCAATATGCAATGCAAACTACATGAGTGTGTGTGAGAGAACCACAAATAAAACCCGGCACATGTTGCCAAATGCTAGGACCCCTCTACCTGAGCCATATTCTTGTCCTTCAACAAGACCTGTAGACATTCCCACTGATCGCACTGTCAATAGGTTAGTCCCAATATAGCCGAAGTGACTGAAACATGAATCCATAATATATCCATAGTGATTATTCTAATTTAAGTTCAATGATTTCAATTGCAATTAACCAATTAGGTAACTCTGAAAGTCTGAGACGTGACATCCTTCCCCAGTTAGAAGAGACATTGTCTTGATGTCTTATTACATCAACAAAACAATAACGTATTAAAATAATAAAGTATCATCATCTAAGTATCAAGTATCTCTAATATGCATGTAATAAAAACATCTATGCTAATTTCTCAATTACGGAAAAGATCTATTAATGTCTGTAGCATCCTCCCAAGTGGCACTGTCCATTGAATACTAGTCCCACTGGACCTTATACTGCACTATGTCTCTATTTATATGCAACTTAATGTTGCACTTCTCCAAGACTCGAATGGGCTCCACTAGCACCACTCCTAGATCTTGTACCTGTAGAGCACGCCAATCAAGAATATGCAATACATCAGGATGATAAGGTTTGAGCAATGACACATGAAAAACATTATGGATCTTGGTGAGAGTTGGTGGTAGAGCAAGTCTATATGCAACTAGATTGATCACTTCAAGGACATCAAAAGGTCCTACGAATCTTGGAGCTAGTTTTAATGCCTTGCCAAACGAAATCAAACTCTTATGTGGCTTGACCTTTAAAAACACTTTGTCACCCACTGAGAATTACCTAAAAGTCTTGTTCTTATCTGCATAACTTTTCTATCTATCCGAGGCTTATTTCAATTTCTCCTTTATTAACCTCATTTGATTTTCCATTTGTTTTAACATGTCAGGTCCAACTACTATTCGATCTTCAATCATGTCCCAACTGATTGGAGTTCTACACCTGTGCCCATAAAGAGCCTCAAATGGTGCCATACCTAAGGATGCATGGTAGGAATTATCATATGCAAACTCTACCAATGGTAGATATTCCTCCCATTTGTACTGTTGATCCATACAGTACATCCTTAGAAGATCCTCCACTACCTAGTTGACTCTCTCTATTTGACCATCTGTCTCAAGGTGATAAGTTGTACTAAAGTTCAACTGAGTCCCCAAAGCTACATTAAGCATGGTCCAAAACCTAGAGGCCATGCGAGTGTCACAATCTAAGATGATCGTCTCTAGCACTCCATGTAGTTGAAAGATCTCTTGGACAAACTTCTTTGCTAAAGTTAGTGACCCATCTGAGAGACTTCTGGGAATGAAATGAGCCACTTTAGTCAGTTTGTCCACTACCACTAAGATAAAATCATGCATGTTCTTTGACATGGGCAATCCCTAAATAAAGTCCATGCTAATCACCTGCCATTTGTACTTAGGTACACTGTGTGGATAAATTAGTCCTATAGGATGGACATGTTCTACCTTGACGCGTTGACACTCTAAACATCAAGAGACAAACTCTGTCATGTCCTTTTTAAGCTTAGGCCAAAAGTACAATGGTCTCAATCCTTCCATTGTCTTGGTCACGCCTGGGTGTCCAGAATATGGCGCACTGTGGATATCTTCGAGAACCAATTTCCTCAACTCAGCTGAATATGGAATATACATTCTCCCCTGATATCTCAAAAGCTCATCTGATTCTATCACATACCCATCAAATTGATGATCTGTGGGGTCTACTTCTAATGCTTGTTTAACCCGTTCATAGTGTTCATCCCCCTGCAAGTTTTGGATTACCTTCTATCTCATATTAGTTTTAGTAGTTACCATAGCAGCCAGATGTCTCTTGCTAAGAGCATCTACTACCCTATTCTCTTTTCCCTTTATATACTTGATTCCAAAATCATATTCGCTAAGGAATTCTAGCCACCTTCTCTGTCGTACATTGAGATTAGGTTGGGTGAAGATATACTTGAGCCCCAGATGATCTGTCTTAAGCTCAAATGGCTTACCTCAAAGATAGTGCCTCCACATTTGGAGTGCGTGAACAATGGCAGACAATTCAAGATCATGAGGTGCATAGTTTAATTCATGTTGTTTCAGTTTCCTTGATTCATATGCCACCACTTTCTCGTTATGCATCAACACTCCTCCCACACCTTCACCAAAAGCATCTGTAATCACTATGAAATGACCATTAGGAATAGGTATGGTCAAAATAGGTGCTGTCATGAGTTTCTCCTTCAAAAGATGGAAAACTTGTTCACATTTATATGTCCAATTGAACTTCTTACCCTTCTTCTATAACAAGGTTATGGGTTCTGCAATTGTTGAGAATCCCTCTACAAATTTTCTGTAGTATCCTACTAGCCCCATAAAGCTTCTAACCTCAGTTATAATCTATGGTGCGGGCCATTCCTTTATTGCCTTGATCTTCTCAGGATCTACCGCTATCCCATCTGCTGAGATTATGTGGCCAAGATAGTGCACTTTACTCTGATAGAACATGCACTTAGATAACTTGCCAAAAAAATTTCTCTCTTAAACATTGCAAGACTAATCTTAAGTGTCTTTCATGCTCCTCCACTTTGAATAAATCAGAATATCATCTAGGAAGACCAACACAAATTCATCTAGACAATCCCTGAACACACTATTCATCAAGTTCATAAAAGTTGCCGGTACATTAGTTAACCTGAATGGTATTACTGTGAACTCGTAGTGACCATATCATGTTCTAAATGCTATTTTTGAGATATCCTCATCCTTAATCCGTAACTAATGGTAACCGGATCTAAGGTCTATTTTGGAGAATACCTTTGCACCTTTCATCTGGTCGAACAACTCATCGATCCTTGGGAATGGATATTTGTTCTTAATGGTTGCTTTTTTGATCATTTTCTAATCAATGCACAACCTCAATGTTCCATCCTTCTTCTTTACAAAGATTACTTGTGCTCCCCAAGGTGACACACTAGGTCTGATAAACCCTTGTTTTAACAATTTTTCTAACTGTGCCTTAAGTTCATATAGTTCTGTTGTTGTCATTCGGTAAGGTGCTTTAGACTGTGGTTCTGTTCCTGGTATTAGATCTATAGAGAAATCAAATTCTCTTTTAGGTGGTAGTTCTGTCAATTCACTAGGGAAGACATCTTTGAACTCTCTAAGAATAGGATATTTGTCCAAAGATGGTTCCTGATTATCTAGATCTCTTATCTTCACTGCATAGATGGAACAACCCTTCCTTTTATCCTTTTTCAATTGCATAGTTGATATCTGTCTTTGCTTAAGGGGTGTCTTGATCCACGAATCTCTACCCAATTCCCAAAGTCATCAAGGCATTTCACTACTTTATCTTCACAATATACTATGGACTTATGTTCAGATATCCAATTGATTCCAAGAATCATGTCATAAGACTCTAGAGGTGCAACATAGAGATTGACTTGTGTTTGGAAAGTAGGAAGATCTAATTCACTGCATACTAGACATGAATCTACTCTTTTCTCTGCATTGTTACCATATTGCACCATCCAAGAACTTTCCATGTGTCCAAGTTTTATAGATAACTTAGCTACAATCTTAGGATCAACAAAACATTTCATAGCTCTTGTATCAATTAAAATAGAAACTGGGAGGCCAAAGAGCTTACCGGACATCTGAATAGGTGTAGCTTGGAAATCTGCTTGTCGATGATGTATAGTTGCATGAATCTGGTGTTGAGGAGCTCCCTATCGATTTCCATCTCTCTGATTTTCTATTCGACGGGGACATGCACTAGCATAGTGCTCTCCTCCACAAGTGTAACATCCATCTATGGGTCCTCTATGTCTAGTTGACATGTCCCTTTTGTTATTGTTACCACTGTTTCCATAGTTACCTCTCTTATTATTATTTCCACCTTGGTTCCCATTGTTCTTTTCCTGATAGTTATTGCCTCTTTTAAGATTCCTTATCTAGCGCTTACTGTTTCCTTGGTTGCGACTGTCATTCTGAAACCTTTTATTCCCACTCTTCACACATCGACTCTTACTGTAGTTTGAAATCTGTTGTAGTTTCTGCTCCTGTTTAGTAGCTTTTTCAAACACTTCATCCATGGTCAATGGATTATGAATATCCACATCTGACCCAATATGTGACCTTAACCCCAAAATAAACTTACAAATCCTGAACCTTTCGTTAAGCTAATACTGTGGAACATACTTCAACAAGTGAGAGAATTTCTCCCAATATTACATCACTGTCATACCTCCCTGAGTGAGGTTTTGGAATTCTATCATTTTCTTGTCAAAATAGAGTTTTGGCAACCACCTCTTCCTAAAGAGTTTAAGGAAGCAGTCCCATGTGACTTCTCCTAGTAACAGTTTCTTTTTAGCCTTCTCGTTATCCCACCAAGTCGTAGCTTCCCTAGTAAGTTGGTAGGATCCTCGTATAGCTTTAGTTTCATTAGACAATTCATGAAGATCAAAATATTTTTCCATATCAATAATCCATGCTTCTGCTCCATCACCTATAGTCTTACCATCAAATTTAGGAGGGGTAACCTTTTTGAGATCCTTTCCTAATTCCTCAACAATTTTGTTTCGGTTGTTCCCATTCACTTCACCCTCAGGACCTCCAACTTCTTCTCTTCGTTCCTTAGCCTAGTTTCCCCTTATTCCTCTGATTTCCTATTCCATAGTGTTCATTTGAGTTCCTTGTTGAGTCAAGAGAGCTAGGATTTGAGTCAGTTGGTTACTCTATCCATCATTGTTATTATTGTTTGCCTCATTTCTATTTCCCTCATTATTCTCGGCATTATTTCCTGCATTAGCTCCTTCATTAGTGCCAGCATTATTCCTAGCATTGGCTTCTTCATTGTTTCCTGTGTCTGGGTTACTGCCAGATCCTAGGGTTGCTCCCCTACGTCCAGAATTCCTAGTATTCATGATGAACTATCTGCAAAGAGCTTACAACTTTAGTGTAACAGTCCAAAAAGGCCTAGTGTAGAACCATCACTCTGATACCAAATGTAAAGTACTGAGTTTTCACAAGCATACAAAACTAAATCAAACTAACTTAACTGCATGTAACTCCACATATAACATCAAGTGAGTAAAGTAACAATATCATCATGAAGAAGAGATAACAGTAATTTCTAAAATCAAAGTAAGATTCCATTCATAAGTTTAATATCAAATCTAGTTTTATTACATCGTTCTGAAGTCAATTACAAAGTTTTTCCAAATCAATAATATTACAAGTTTCAATAATGGTATAACGCCTTACAAATCATTTGAGTTACATGTAGAAGTATAATTGTCATCAAATGTCAAATAAATCCAAATATCCATCCTCGACCACCATCAACCATTTGGCCATCTACTGAATTGAAGGACAAGAACATGGTTCAGGCGCTTTTACCGCCCAACCACAAAGCTTGCACTTCCTCGGTATCCTTCAGACTAAAGGATGCCTAACCCTGCTCGAGGGGCCCAGCAACCTATAAACAAGTGCAGGGTGGAATCTGGTGTGTACCTATCAATCTAAATGCATTTCTATCATGAATGCAACATCTCATCAATAGGATATGGCAGGGAAAAATATAAATTAATCACTAGGCAATCATACCATTTACTACAATGGTACATATGTCTATTTCAACATCAAAGTTGCTTTGGCCAAAGCATTAACTGATAAAACAGTGTGTAGGTTTTGAAAAAGAAAACCTACTTCCCTATTATTCCATACTCGACACCCGTCCCGGAAGGCAATCTTTCAAGCATAAATTTAAAGAAACACTAACCATTCTCATTCAAATAATATTATAAGACAAAAACACACAACTCTTTTATGCGATAATATAAAATCAAACTATATGTGTTTTCCTATTCCATTGCTATGATACATGCGATTTTTAAGGAATTTAACTAGTTTCTTTGTTACAAGGAAAGACATCTTTCTATTCCAGAGTTTAGTATATATAAAAAAAAAACTATACCCTTGCTTTTGATCATATTACCCTAATCTTAGTGCATTTTAATTCTACTCACATATCTATTCTTCTATCTAAGTATATGTATAGTTGTTTCTCACAAGATTAAAAAAAACAATTCCAATCAGGTTTTTATACTCCTTTATCTAGGGAATAGATTTGATACTTAGACTTCTATGGTTGCATTCTCATTTTATCCCTATTTTTATATGATTTAAATGAATAAAGTATAAACCATTCAATTAAACACCTAATACAACTCATTCACAAAAAATGATCATAAGATTCTTTTGAGCTAAATGTGTTGGCAATAAAGGTATGTAGACTCCCTCTTGGAATCAATGCATTCACCCAAAATATGAAAGGCATTCTTGGAATCACAGACTCCTAAACTCTGGGTACAGTCCTAATTACAAAATATATTATGAAGATTCTGAATGGAAAAGATGCATGGAAATATCCTTTAGAGACACAAGATCTTTATAGCTACAGCTACTGGAAGCCATGAAGGAAAGAAACAATGGATAAAAGACGTTACAGGGATTGAAAAGATAGTCGCGACCAGTGAAAGAGTCAACGTTTACCAAATAGGGGCACTGATCAGACCAAGAGGCGACAAAAAGGTAGCATAAGATATCAAAGTTTTAAAAGCAAAAGAGAAAGATTTAGACAGTCATTCGATCTAGGCATAAAGACAATCAGATTCTAAGAACTTAAATAAAAAAAATCTTATATACTCTCAGAGCGATCTAAACAATTTTCTTTAGTGCATGGTTTTCACAATTTAAGATCACATCACAGAGATTCGAGTTTTCTCCTTCATAGCGTGATTTTTTAAAAACAAATGCACCTAAAGTGAGACAATTTAACCTTGTAAAACAAAAAGATCTTGACAAGTTTCCAGTTGGGTAACCTTCAAATGCAAAAACTAGGACGATTTCAAGTCGTTTAGACTAAGTTCAGATAGGACGCTCAAATACACAAGGCACGATAAATAGAAGAGGCTGATCTAAAACAAAATAAGTGTCTGGTTCAAGCAATAATGAACTGTAAGCAAAGAAACAGGTTGATGCATCTCAAACGATCCGATCAACACATAAAATAGGCCGTTGCAGAGGATAACTAGGTCGAAAGAGAGAGAGCTACAGTGTTTAGAAAAAGAATTTAATGGAAGTTTTGTGCCTTCGAAAAAAATGTAGCCACTGAAGTTTATACATGCGAGATCAATAGATTGAAAATCAAATAAAAGAAATAAGCCAACCGAACATATTGGAGCCTATGAACGCCAGAGACTTACCAGTATCAAAGCAAAAATATAAACCAGAAAAATATCAGATCTAGAATGGATTTAGCTGACTGTGAATGTTGCACCTTCCTTTCTCCGTCGCCTGGTTTCTTGTGCGTCTATCCCTCTTCCTCCCAAAACTTTTCTTTTTATTAACTTTTTAAAACCTAATTTCACCCCTCTAATTTTCCATGCAACACTTTCCTTTTTCATGCAATTACAATAAAAATTGCCTCTCACCATGCATGCCACCCCCAATTATTTACTCTATCTATTTTTTTATAGATCGCATGCTTCATAAAGAAATCATCCACTATAAAAGAAGAAATATATATATATATATATAAAGTAAGACAATAATTTATTTATTGATTTTTTATCACATGGAGATGTTTTATCCACTCATGTTTTGACTAAATAAGGTTTATTTATAATAAGGCAAGTTTCTACAATGTTATTTGTTAAGGTGGAAGTTTATAGAAATGTAAGAATATAACCAAACACTTTACTTTTTCAAAGAACTTAATAATTTTATTTGGATCCAATTACAAAGGTAAGCAATGAAATAAGTCATTTAATATAGATAATAATAAAATAGATATCTTTTTTTTCTCCTCGAGTGGATGTATTTGATACTATATAACCATTTGGATTAAATTACAACTAACTTATTCTTCTATGACAAATAGGTATCAAAACAGCCATAGAGGCAAAAACATGATGAAGACAAAATCAAACAAGGAGAATTCGACAAACATCCTTCGAATCAATATGCAATGCAAACTATGTGAGTGTGTGAGAGAGAACCCCAAATAAAACCCAGCACGTGTTGCCAAATAGATAGGACCCCTCTACCTGAGTGATATTCTTCTCCTTCGACAAGACCTACAGATATTCCCACTCATCGCACCGTCAATAGGTTAGTCCCAATATAGCCGTAGCGACTGAAATATGAATCCATAATATATCCATAGTGATTATTCTAATTTAAGTTCAATGATTTCAATTGCAATTAACCAATTAGGTAACTCTGAAAGTCTGAGACGTGACAAATAAACATTAATTTTGCGGGAATTTGGCCCCCAACCAAACATATTTTTTTAATTTGGAGTTCCCGTGAATGTTTAAAACATGAATAAAGTATTTTATTGCAAGAAACATTAATATTTTTATGGAATTCAAATCAGATGCTGCAAATTATATCTTTACTGATTTATTTTTGCAAAGATATTGATATTTGATGAATTTAATTATTTTTTGTGGCAGGAAATTGAAATTGCAGCCAACTTAAAATTGAACTTTCCAGAAGAGGGAATATGTTGGAGATCTTCCAAATTCCAACTATTACCAACTATCAAGATGCTGATGTCACCCATGTGCTGCTCTCAAATTGCCACTATTGATTGCTATTGGTGTAGAGCTTTTGTCTATAAAAGAGCATAAAATGGTCATTTTAAAGAATGGGAAACTAATGACTTAGAGTAGGTTTGAAGAGCAGAGTTGTGATTCTTGCCTGTTTCATTGTTTCTTCTCACCAATGGACACTGCTTGTTGCCTTGTAAGAACAGACAGTAGATTTGAGGCCAACTAATGGTCATTCCTCATAAGAAATCATAAGTGACTGCAAATTTGTAATTGTCTTGAAAGATCAAACTATTGCATCCCATGAGAGTGAATTTGGCAACCTTTCATGCCTTTGTAAATTCCCTTTGAAGATTGCATCCCTTGTATGTAATTATGGAGCATCCTAGTGAAATACAAGTGGATTTTTGCTTCAATTTGTTGTGTTGGGAGGGTATTCCTGTAGGATCACTGAAAATATAGCTTTCTTAGGCCCTTTTCTTTCCTCCCCTGTCTTTTTTCATTTCTTTACTCATGAAATCCACAAAATCATAAAAATATAAAATTCATAAAATGTGCAAAAATCTTTGAATAATTTCTGAAAATACTTGTGAAAATTGTGAAATTCAAGAAGATCTTAAAGTAATTTCAGTATGATTTGAACAAGATTGATAGATTCAACACAATTCATTAGAATTATCCTTTCCTGCATTTAAATTCATAGTCTTTGAATAATTTCTAGAAATACTTGTGAATCTGGTGAATCTAAGAATATCTTTAAAGTAATTTCTAGAAGATTTACACAAGAACATCAAATTTGAGATAATTACAGAGAATTATCATTGCATGTGCTAAATTTAGTATAATCAAATCATATTCTAACCAGTTGATGGAAGATCTTGCAGAAAACTAACAATATTTGCAGGAATTTAAAGATCAGTTCTAATTTTGGTGAAAATTTATTCAACTTGTAAGAAGCAGATCCAAGCACGTAAGTGCCTGAAGTGAAAACAACAAAGCACAATGAACCCTGAGTGAAGGCCAAGCGGTCAAGACCTGACAACCGGAGACTTGGGATTTCAAATTCTTAGTGAATTTGAAGTCTTTCAAGAAAGATAGGTGTTCTATTGTGTGAATTTCTATATGTGGCTGATGTGACTAAAACACACATCAAAAAAAATGGCGCTAGAAGGAGGGCCTGCACATGCTAGAGCTGTAGTGAGCATTCAAGTTATTATTCTAAGATATGTTAGATCTCCTTAAATTTAAAAATTTAAAAATTTAATTTTTTTTTTTTTAAATCTCACCATTAATGGATCTACATGAAGTTCCTAGCATTAAGATTCCTCCATTTTTCAAAGGATTGTCTCAAAAATCATATTAGGAAGAAAATTTTCAAGTTACCTTTTTTTCAAGAAATTTTAAATGAACAAATTTATCCTTAGAATTTATCTAACTTTGCTTTATCAAGAAAATGCAGGATACATGATTCTACAGAGCATGGTGAAATGAATTGCTTAACTTTCCTTACAAAGTTGGATTTGGATTTAAAAGAAATAATTTCTTTCTTAGAAGTGTGTAGGACTAAAATTTGTCAAGAAAATGAAAGAATTTTAGAGCAGCAAGAAGATACAACACAAGAAGTCATGAGTTATCCAAAAACTGCAATAGTTGGACCAGGTCTGGAAGACAAGGATGGTGAAATTCAACTGCAATTACCTTATTTTAGACTGTGTCATGGTAAAAGTGAGAGTTCTCAACTTCTTTGTCAAAGTTCAAATATAAATAAAGCAAATTGCAAGTATGAATCTTTTGAAGACTGTAGAAAAGAAATTACACCTTATTTTCAATCATCAAATAACAAGAAAAAAGAAATTAATGAGAAGGAAAAGAAATATTAAAATAATCTTGATACATTTAATAAGTGTATTGAATCCTTGAAATCAAAAAATGCTTGTCAAGTAAATGTTTCTAGATCTGATTTTAATAGTAAATTTGTTGCAAAAAAATTTCAATTATTGGATGAAAATAATCATGTAAAGAAGTGTAAACAAGTGTTGAAGGAATTCAAATGTATAGCCATTGAAGAAGATTTTATAACAACAATCAAAGGAGTCATAGAAAATAGAATAAATACTAAGTTATCATTTGATTCCTTTAAATTAAATGATTAATTCCAAGATTGTTGTAGGATAATGTAACCAGACACTTTATCAGATAACAGGGGTGAATTATTTGAAGAACAATCTATGAAAATAGAAGATATAGAAGGTTTTGTTGTTGTTGTGCATTATTAAATATCAATCCAATGTCATTTTGAAAATGAAACGGGGAAGTGTTCATATTTATCAAATGTTGTTTCATCTTTACAGTCAAATGAGTTAAAAATGATAGATCTATGTATTGCAGAAGATGTTCAACTAGAAAATTACATGTTTTCATACGAAGATGAGTCAGCCATGATGTTGGAGAGTTGTGTTTTATTTTGAAGATGAAAATGTAAAATCATTAAATGGAGGACTAGCTGACAACAAACATACATGTCCAATAGAACAAGAAATGAACCAAGTTGTATCTTCCCTTTTCCCAATAAATGATGTTGATTATTATTTTAATTACGGAAATTCATGGAAAGAACATGTAAATGGATCAGCCATGAACATAATGAACTTCCTCAGTTGTTGATCGTTAAGGATTATTATGCTAAATATGATAAATTTAGAATAGAAGAATATTTTTCAGAATACAAAGATGAATTTGCTAGGATCAGGACCATAACTAATGCCCTACTACTATTACATATTCTAAAAAAATAGGTAAATATAAGTGTTTTCTTGTGTTACCCTAGGTTTCATTTACCTTGTAGTGTCTTGTACATAGTGTGGTAGGTAGTTGTTGCCTTTGTTCCTTTTCTTTTCCTTTCTGGTTTTGTGTTTGTCTTCCTGTCTTGCTTTGTTTGCTTCCGTTCCCTTTTGTTTTGTGTGTGTTGTGGTCTTCATTTTGCTTAGATGCCTAATGGAGCAAACTGCAACCTTAGAAAATAGTGGAACTTCTTGAATTTAAGAAATGACTAAAAATTTCTACATAGGTTGTAACATTTATGAATGTAGTTTGTCTGATTTGTCATTGAAAATAGTATTCACCAACAATAATATGAAACATTCAAGGAATCATATAAATACACACACTTAAAACTCTTTGAATTGGTTTGAGGGGTAGTAGATGTTTACATTAAGTGAAAAATATAAAGGTTTGCCTTTGCTACCACTATAATTCCCAACCTAATAGTAGGTTTCATTACCTTACAATCAATGAGCTCAAAAGATATATCTTACAATATATATATATATATATATATATATATATATATATATATATATATATATATATATATATATATATATATATATATATATATATATATATATATATATATATATATATATATATTGAAAATCAAAAGGAAAGAGATTCATTCTCTAGGTCATCCAAATAACTCTATCGGGGATATGGACGCCTAACTGGCAGTAGAGAAATATTTGGGAGGAATTATAGCGATAACCTTGTCGGAGCTATGGATGCTTGACTAGCAGTAAGGGTCTATCCAAGATTGGCTTAAAAGGTTAAACCAAACTATGTAGCTTAATGCAAATGACTCCTACTTTCTTGTTTTTCCAAAGAAGGGAATAAATCAATTGCACACACTTAAATTCCTCTAGAAAATTCATTTACTTTGTTGAATACATTTTTCGTTGGCATATCAACATTCTTGCATTTTAATAAAAGTTGAAGATACTATGGTTAATTTTTTATTTATTCCCTAAATTGTTTGAAATTTGGTTGTTTTATTTGGTTGCAAGTTGTTGTGTAGTCTCACAACACGCCCCATTTTGCCCTAGCAAAATAAGGACCCACCCCCTTTTTGTTTTTGTTGCTTCCTTTGGTGGTACAAATAAAATGTGAAGTTGCAAAGGGTGGATTTCAAGTTGCAAAGTGTCCCCTACAAGGTCATGAATGGATAGAGGATGAAATTTTAGCCAGGGTTGCCTTTTGAATTTTTTGAAAATTCGCTAAAATTTGCAAGTTATTTCCAACTAGATATCTAATCAACTAGACATGATGTTCCATATCTACATCCCCAACCACATCCCGATCCACATCTAGTTGGAAATCCTAGGTAAGGTCATAGATGGATAGAGGATGAAATTTCAGCCTAGGTTGCCTTTTGAATTTTTTGAAAATTCGCTAAAATTTGCAAGATATTTCCAATTGGATATCTAGTAAACTGGACATGATGTTCTACATCCACATCCAGATCCAAATGAAAGTTCCATGTAATGTACTTATCTCACGTAAGACCACAGATGGGTAGAGGATGAAATTTTAGCTAGGGTTGCCTTTTGAATTTTTTGAAAATTCGCTAAAATTTACAAGTTATTTCCAATTGGATATCTGGTCAACTAGACATTTCAGTCAACTGGATATCATGTTCCACATCTACATCCACATCCAGTTGGAAATTCACTAAAATAGAGATATCTCTCTCATTTCTCAATGAAATTCAAAAATTCAAAATGATCTGGAAATCTTGCAATGTGAGGAACAAAACCCAGAAACCATTTGTAGAAATTTGACATTTTTGGTCAATTAGACATTTCTGAAATGACATTTTCCAACTAGATATCCTGTCCAACTAGATATCATGTCCAACTAGATATCCTATCCAACTATACATCCAAATCCACTTCCACATCCACATTCGGTTGGAAATCCAACTGGACATTTTGGTCAACAAGACATTTTGACATTTCCAACATGACTGGACATTTGGTCAACCAGACATTTTAGTCAACTGGATATCCTGTTCCAACTACACAGTCTACATCTAATTGGATATTCACTAAAACAATGATATCTCCCTCGTTTCATGACAATATTCAAAAATTCAAAATGATCTGGAAATCTTGAGACGAGGGGAGCAAAACCCAGAAGCCATTTGTTGAAATTTGCAAAAAATGAAGGTGTTGTTCATAAACATTAAAAACGTGAATAAACATTAATTTTGTAGGAATTTGGCCCCCAGCCAAACATATTTTTTTAATTTTGAGTTCCCATGAATGTTTAAAACGTGAATAAAGTATTTTATTATAGGAAACATTAATATTTTTTGTGGAATTTAAATCAAATGCTGCAAATTATATCTTTATTGATTTATTTTTGCAAAGATATTGATATTTGATGAATTTAATTGTTTTTTGTGGCAGGAAATTGAAATTGCAGCCAACTTAAAATTGAACTTTCTATAAGAGGGAATATCCTGGGGATCTTCCAAATGCCAACTATTACCAACTGTCAAGATGCTAATGTCACCCATGTGCTGCTCTCAAATTGCCACCATTGATTGTGATTGGTGCAGAGCTTTTATCTATAAAAGAGCATAAAATGGTCATTTTAAAGAATGGGAAATTGATGACTTAGAGTAGGCTTGAAGAGCAGAGTTGTGATTCTTTCTTGTTTCATTGTTTCTTCTCACCAGTGGAGACTGGTTGTTCCCTTGTAAGAACAGATAGTAGATTTGAGGCCAACTGATGGTCATTCCTCATAAGAAATCATAAGTGACTGCAAATTTACAATTGTCTTGAAAGATCAAATTGCTACATCCCATGGGAGTGAATTTGGCAACCTTTCATGCCTTTGTAAATTCCCTTTGAAGATTACATCCCTTGTATGTAATTGTGGAGCATCTTAGTGAAATAAAAGTGGATTTTTCTTCAATTTATTGTGCTGGCAGGGTATTCCTATAGGATCACTGAAAATATAGCTTTCTTAGGCCCTTTTCTTTCCTTCACTCTCTTTTTCCATTTCTTTACTCATAAAATCCACAAAATCATAAAAATATAAAATTCATAAAATGTGCAAAAAGCTTTGATTAATTTTTGAAAATACTTGTGGAAATTTTGAAATTCAAGAAGATCTTAAAGTAATTTCAGTTTGATTTGAACCAAGATTGGTAGATTCAACACAATTCATTAGAATTATCCTTTCTTGCATTTAAATTCATAAAATATTTGAATAATTTCTAGAAATAATTGTGAATCTGGTGAATCTAAGTATATCTTTAAAGTAATTGCTAGAAGATTTACATAGGAACATCAAATTTGAGAGAATTACAGAGAATTATCATTCCCTATGCTAAATTTAGCATATTCTAACCAGTTGATGGAAGATCTTACAGAAAACTGACAATACTTGCAGGAATTTAAAGATCAGTTCTAATTTTGGTGAAAATTTGTTCAACTTGTAAGAAGCAAATCCAAGCACGTAAGTCCCTGAAGTGAAATCAACAAAGCACAATGAACCCTGAGTGAAGGCCAAGCAGTCAAGACCTGACAACTAGAGACTTGGGATTTCAAATTCTTTGTGAATTTGAAGTCTTTCAAGAAAGATAGGTGTTCTATTGTGTGAATTTCTATCTGTGGTTGATGTGACTAGAACACACATCAACACCTAGGTGAGCTTATCCTAACTAGGTGCATAAAATGCAATATAGTAATATACTAAATGTAAGTAAATAAAATGCACCAATACTACACTTAAGAAGAACCTTTACACACACATATATCCTTTTTATTAAAAAAAGGTTCATCTTCAAGGTTCTTTTAGATAGATAAGAGGTTTTGAATCAAAAAATTCATTGTGGGATTAAACACATAGATAGGATTAGAGTCATATCTTCACAATCCTAACACTATATCTAGATCCTTTGAGAAAGTACTTAAATAGGAGTGTATACTTCAAGACTTGTCCAACTTTTGAAGGATTAGTGCACAGGGTTTCCAACCCATTAAACCTATTTTCACCCCTAATGTCAAAAAGTTCCCTAGGTTTAATGGGAACAAGAATCATGGAAATAAGAAATGAAACATTGGTGGATATAATTTTGGTCCAATTCAAAATAGAGGTGGCAACCAAACTCCTACAGTTCAACATAACATAGGTAATTAGGGATCCATGAATTAGAATACTGCAATATCTTGTTTCATGTGTGGAGGAAATTGCTTTGCTAACTAGTGTCCATGTAGGAATGAGAGTCCAAGTAAAGAAACAATAATAAATACAACTAAGGTCAACAACTAATACACATAATCAATAGTAGCAATGACAATAATTTTATTGCATTCATGTAGTGATGAACAATCAATAGGTGGAACATCAGGATGCACCTGTAGAATTTTTAGGTATGTTGTTTCGTCAACCTATTTATTTTTCTATAGATACTAATTCAACAGAATGTTCTATATCACCTTCTACAATGAAAATAGTAAATAAGTTGGGTAGTTATATGAAACATACTCAGGAAGTCACATGTGGAAACAATTATACCCATCTGATGGAATTGGAAACGTGCATGTTTGAAGCTAAAGTTGACTTGACTTATTTCTTAGTGCATGTTAACTTGTATGAGGCACCCCTAGGATCTTATTGTTGAACACCCAGAATATTGAGAGGGGGGTGTTGCAAGTATGAGTAGTAAGTGTTGTCATTGATGTCAACACCTAAGGTCAACATCTAAGGAAATTATTTGAATGATTTTGAGCAAGTGTCTGAGAAGAATAGTACAGTGTTTTGCTCTGCATATCTTGTAGATTGAATATCTTTGTCTATGGTTTGGAAGTTATGTTAAGGGATTTCTGTAGTTGCTATGTTTCAAGTTTGAGCCTCCGGTATGAAGATTTGAGTGAGTTATGTTCACCAGAGTAAAAACTATTTTTATGAGTATTTAATGGTGACAGGGAGAATTTATTTTGTTCCACATTTAAGTTTTATAGTCTGTGGTTCTAAGATTAAGTCTAGGATGATGTTATGTGCCTTTATTTGAAATGGTTCATGATTTGGTGCTCAGCAATCGATCTTTCCTTTATAACAGTGGCTGACAGTAATGTTTAAGTGCTCTGGTTTGAAGAATCTTTTGGATAGATTGTTTGGGGGTTGTGCGGAAGATCTTGGTGATTGTAACATGCTTGTGGATGTCTCTAGATCATGTTCCTACTTTTTGATTGGTCCGCAAAATGTAATTTGGATCGTGCATAAAGCGTGTTCCTAAAGGTCTTAATGTTAACACAAATTTTGGCCGACTCGGTTGTTTTCATTACTTGTGGTTATGCCTTGGAGTTTGTGATAGCGTGTAGTTGTATGGAAGATTTCAATTGAGTCCCAGCTAAGGTGTGGTGTGGTCCGCATTCATTTCTTCTCCTTCACAAATCTGTTTAGGTCTAGACCTATTATAATGTATGTGTGTATGCCAACCTTGGAGATTGTTCCAATGGTTGATGATTGTAATGTCGACCTTGATGTACATTCCAAGGTTGATGAATTGTATAAATACATGTAATGAATTCATGAATAATTGATGATGATGTGAAGATGCAAAGATAAGTGTGAAGTGAAAAAGTAGAGCAGAGCAGAGGAGATTTATTGTGCTTAAATGGAACTAAACCTTGGCATAGTGTAGATGCTATTATCTCAGTTCACCAACTTCTAGTAGTGAGCCCATTCTCTTAGCAGTGAGCCGCTTCTTTTGCAGTGAGCCCTAAGGCAGTGAGCCTTGTTGTAAATTTTGATATATCATTTATATTGTGAGTTAATCCTCACCGTGGTTTTTCCCTCATTGGATTTTCCACGTAAAAAATCTAGTATCTCATGTCTTGAATGTGTGAATGTGTTTAAGTTTCTAATTTCATGCTTTTATGGTTAAATCATAATAACAATGATTAAGTAGTTGATGTGTTGATGTTTGAAAGAAGTTAAGTTTTGGTTACAACTGATTCGCCCCCCCTCTCAGTTGTCTTGTGCATTTCATCAATTGGTATTAGAGTGAGGGTTCCTTGGAAGAAATCCTAATAGCTTGAGGTAGATCCGAGATGGTGCACAAGAAGGAGTCTTTGCAGTTTGATGGAACGGACTATGCTCTATGGAAGGTACGAATGAAAAGTCATCTCATTTCTCTTAGTTATAGTGTTTAGAAAATGGAAAAAACCAAGTATACTCTTCCTCCAAATGGTCCATCATCTAAAGATGAAGTCAAACAATATGAGTTAAATGGAAAAGCTAGAGATGCTCTATTAAATGCCTTATCTAACACTAAGTTAGTGAAAGTTATGGATCTGGAGACTACTCATGAGATCTCGGTTAAGTTGAAAAATTTATATGAAGGAGATGATTTTGTAAAGAGTGCCAAATTACAAAACCTGAAGGTGAGGTATAAAGCCCTAAAGATGAGTGAAGATGAGAACATAACAATCTACATGCAAAAAGTTGATGAAATTGTCAATGGAATCAAAGGTTTGGAGGAACTATTAATGAGGATGAGGTTGTGCTGAAGATTCTTAGGTCATTGCCTAAATCCTACAGTCACAAGGTGTCTACAATTGAAGAACTTATGAGTGTGAACAAGATTACAAAGGATCGGTTGCTTAGAAAGTTCACTACATTTGAGATGAGAGAGTTCGGTGATGCTCTGCCAAAGACTGAGACTGCTTTCAAAGCCAGTACTTCAGAGAAGACCTCAAGATCTGAGAAGCATGTTGTGGAACCAGATGATGACCTTGATGAAATTGAAGCCAACTTTGTGGATAGAATGTAAAGAGGTATCGGTAAGTTCAAAGGTAAATTACCATTCAAATTATTTTCTTGTGGTAAGATTGACCACTATGCCTCCAATTGTCTAGAGAGAATTGAGAGAGGTAAGAATAAATTTGAAAGTAGACCTAGAATCATAAATAAATGCTATTATGTTAGACTTTGATGATGATGGTGTAACAGATGATGAGTCTAATGATACTAGTGCAAATGAATGTTTGTTTATTGCTATTAAGGAAGAACCTGTGTCTACTAATCCTGCTAGCTATGTGAAGGAAGAAAAACTAGTGGAAGAGAGTGCTTTGTCTATCTACCAGGTTGAGAAGGATAAGTATGAATGGATTATTGACAGTGGATGTTCACATCACATGACCAGTGATAAAAGTAAGTTTATAAGTTTAGAAAAGTATGATGGAGGACTAGTTAGGTTTGGAGATGATGTAGCTGGTAAGATTTGTGGAAGAGGACCTATTTCTTTTGATGAAAAGCATAATACAAATGATGTCCTATATGTGAAGGGTTTGAAGCATAATCTTTTAAGTGTTGGTCAGATGTGTGACAAAGGGTATGATATAAGATTCAAGGATAATGGATGTAAGATCATGGAAAGATCTGGAACAGTGATTGCTACTGGTAAGAAGACTAGACGTAATGTTTATCATTTGAAAGGAACTAATGATTGTTGTATGTTGGCTTAGACAGATGAGAGTTGGCTATGGCATATAAGGATGTGTCATATCAATTCTGACAACTTGGTGAAGATAAGTTCAGTACAAGCTGTGAGAGATTTGCCCAGGCTTGTGAAGCCTGCTAATACTATTTGCAAGGAATGTCAATTGGGGAAATAGGTCTACAAGGACAAGTTTCAAAAGTAAAGAACATTTTTTTGTTGGTAGCGTCAACATACGCTTTCCTATATTAAGCATCTACCTTATTCGTTCTTTGGTAGCGTCAACATACGCTTTTTCTTCTTTAGTTAAATCGTTATAAGTTAAAGGAAATTTTTCTTCACTATCTTCAGGATCTTCAATATCTTCAGTATCTTCTAGAGAAATCTCTTTTTTCTTAGAAAATTTATCTTTGCTATCTAGTGCTAATGTAGATAACTCTTTCATTATCTCTAGTAAATAGAAATAAATTCTTTGAGTATGTTCAGTATACGACAAGATCTTATTCTGACAATCTTTTTCATTATTTTGACACTCTTTTTCATTATTCTTGTGATGGAGGTAGAGATCCTCTATTTCGTGAAATAACTCCATACTATTTTGACTATAGAGTGTATCATCATCCATGTCATGATCTTTGATATTATCACATTGATAGCGATCTTGTTTTTTAATGTATTCTACTATACTATCAGAACCAAAACGATATCTTGATCCTTCCAGGAAACCACAATGATTTTGAAACCAATATTTAAATTCTTTGGAGACTAGATGTTTTTGCATCAAACAGATCGCCATATGTTTTCGGTGCCATAAAAAGTAATCTGCCTCTAGATCATATCCTGGATAAAAAGGAAATCTTCTTTTTATTTTTTTTATTTGTCTTTTTTCTTCCGGAAAACAAAGTTCCATTTTCACTAAGTTTACTGCCACTACTTTCAAGAACTTATCTTGTGAAAGTAATTGATTTTTTAAGTTTACTAACTGTTTATTTAAATTATAAAGTATATTCAAAGCTAGGGCTTCTTCAATATTAAGCGCGATTTTTTGTACTTCTAGATCCATTATTTTCATTTTAGACCCGTAATTCTTCCCATCTCTATATTCCAGATAAGAAGGCAACAAAAGAGACATTTGCTGCTCTTGCAATGCTTTCTTAAAAATCAAAAACCTTTTTATTTCATCTTGCATTCTGTTACATATTGCAAGAAGTATAAATTGAACTGTTTTCAAACCTGTACCAATAATGTCTTGCAGTATCTTAATAGTTTCTTTCGAATCTAAATTCAAATATTTTATGATTTTATTTTCTAGTACAACTCTAAGGATAGTAACAAGAGTATTGCTGTATGCTACTAATGTTTTCAATGTTTCAGCATCAGAATCTTGAAAAAATTCAAAGTAAAAATATTTGTGATAAAGGACTTTGTACATTAAAATTGAGACCTTTCAAACCATTGTGATGTCAAACGTCGTATGTTTTTTATCTAAAAGATCTATAGTAGAGAAATTGTGTTGCGTTGTTTAAATGTGGTCCTACAAGAACAAGAAGTTTGCAAGGAGACAAGTACTTTATGTTGCTTATTGATGATTATTCTAGAATGACTTGGGTTACTTTTCTAAAAGATAAATCAGAAGCCCTAGACAAGTTCAAATCTTTCAAGGTGATGGTTGAGAATGAGCTAGAATTGAAGATCAAATGCTTAAGGCCTGAATAGACGAGGTGAGTTTACATCAAATGAATTCAATATTTTCTGTGAAGAACATGGGATAAAGAGATAGTTGTCTACTCCTAGGACTCCTGAGCGGAATGGAGTTGTTGAAAGAAAGAACAGGACAGTTCAAGAGGTTGCTAGGTCAAAGATGATGGAGGATAACCTACCGGAAGTGTATTGGAGAGAAGCTACACACACTGATGTCTACATTCAAAACAGAGTTCAAGTCAAAGGTAATGGTACTAAAACTCTTTATGAATTGTGGTATGGAAGAATTCCAACAGTTAAATATTTCAAAGTTTTTGGAAACAAATGTTACATCAGAAGAGATGAAGTGATGTAGGAGAATCCCTAGTTCAAGAGCAATCTTGCATCAACCAAAAACATTTGCATTTCAGTTCTTTCATTTTCCAGTTCAGTTCAGTCAGTAGCAGTTTTCAGCTTGTGGTCCAGTTTTGGCATTTCACATCTTGTGGATCTAGACTTAGGATATACATTCATTCATCTACATCATATCAAGAATTCAGAGCATTTGGATCAGTTACTGGAAAGATATCGCTATCAGAAGATTGACTATTTTCTCATAGCAGAGCATTCTAACAGTTCATGATAATCAGCGGAAGGAGAAAGCTTGCGGATCATTCCTTGACTTGCGGATATCAATGACACATCATTCAATGTCCTTTGGTTCATGGCCAACCTTCCCCAAGGGTCTGCATGTTGTTCCATTCATTTGAGGAAGTGTTCTATGCATTTAGGTTGGACCTATCTGTGAACACATTACAACTCTTCATTAGAGTTTGTGACCTTCCTTAGCCAATGTGGAGGAATCTATTGGTCTAAAAATGATATATATTGATGTAATAAATCCTTAGGAAAGTAGCTATTCACATAAGCAAGATATGATAGTTTAGATTTGTGCGAAGGAACTTCAAAGCTTTATCTTGTGCATGTATGTACTCAGGGCTTTGAGCCCAGTTGTAAGCCCGCATGATGCCGGCCAGATTGTATTTGAATTCTTTGATATACTAAATGACTGAATCTACATTTGTTCCATTTCTTTGAGTTGTTTCCATTGTGTTTACTCTTGTTGCACGATTCAGACAATTCATTATGTGAACCCTCCTACCGTGACTACACCATGAAGAGTTAGGCAAGTTTGATGCTAGGTGTGATGAAGGAATTTTCCTTGGATACTCCACTAAGAGTAAGGCCTACCGATGCTACAACAAGAGATTGAGAAAGATCATTGAGAGTGCTAATGTGAAATTTTATGAAGATAGAGAAAGAATATCAGATCTGAGTGGGTATGAATCAAATGAACCTACTGCTACAGCAAATAAAGCAAAAGTTGAACAAGATAACAGTCAAGTTGAAGAAGAAAAGGCTCCGAAAAGTGCTATTAAAACTCCCAGGTATGTAAGGATTAATCATTCTTAGGGTCAGATTATTGGTGATAAAAGCAAAGGAGTATTGACAAGGAAAAGAGCTGCAAAAGAATAGGCGAATTATTGTTTACTTTAAAAGATTGAACCTAAAACTACAAGTGAAGCCTGCAAAGATGAAAGTTGGGTAAAAGCTATGGAAGAAGAGCTATTGTAGATAGAGAAGAATCAAACTTGGGAATTGGTTTCTAGACCTGCAGATAAGAATGTGATTGGAACTAAATGGGTTTTCAGAAACAAGTTGAATGAAAATGGAGAGGTAGTAAGAAACAAAGCAAGACTGGTATGCAAAGGATATTCTCAGGTTGAAGGCATAGATTTTGAGGAGACTTATGCTCTTGTGGCAAGGATTGAGGCAATAAGAATGTTTTTGGCATTTGCAGTACACAAAGATTTAAAAGTGTACCAGATGGATGTAAAGTCTGCATTCTTGAATGGAGAGTTGGAAGAAGAAGTTTACATTGAACAACCGGAAGGATTTCAGTCATCAGACCAAGGTGACATGGTGTGCAAATTGAAGAAAGCCTTATATGGACTAAAGCAAGCTCCTAGAGCCTAGTATGCAAGATTGGACAAGTATTTGATGCAATTAGGGTTTAGTAAAGGTACTGCAGACAATAATCTCTAGTTCAAAATTAATGATGATCAAATTCTGATTGTTGTAGTCTTTGTTGATGATATTATCTTTGAAGGAAATGAAGGTATGTGTAAGAGATTTGCAGAGGAAATGCAAAAGGAGTTTGAAATGCTTATGTTTGGTGAAATGAATTTCTTTTTAGGACTGCAGATTACTCAACCAGAAAAAGGAATTTTCATTTCTCAGTCCAAGTATGTGAAAGAGTTGTTGAAAAAGTTTGGAACGGAGGATTCTAAGCTAGTATGTACTCCTATGGTAACTGGTTGCAAGCTGAGAAAGAATGATGAATCACCTAAGACTGATTAGAAAAATATAGGTCTATGATTGGAGGACTACTTTATCTAACCCATACAAGACCAGATATAATGCATGCAGTTTGTGTTGTGGCAATATTTCAAGAAGATCCTAGAGAGTCACATGTGATAGCAGTTAAGAGGATCATGAGGTATTTAAAAGGCACTTCATACTATGGATTGTGGTATCTGAAAGATACTAATTTCACTCTTAGTGCTTATACAGATGCATATTGGGCTGAAGATGCTAATGATAGAAAAAATACAAGTGGAGGTGCTTTCCCCTTGGGTAACAAATTGGTTTCATGGTTAAGCAAGAAGCAAGAATTAGTTTCTTTGTCTACTGCAGAAGCAGAATATATTGTTGCAGCATGTTGTACTCAAGTGCTATGGATGAAGCAAATATTGAAGGATATAAGAGTTGTGTATGAAGAACCAATTTCAATCTTTTGTGACAATACAAGTGCTATAAACATTTCAAAGAATCCAATGATGCACTCAAGAACAAAGCATATATCAATAAGATATCACTTTCTAAGAGAAAAGGTAACAGAGAATGAAGTAAAGATGGAATATGTGTCTACTAAGGATTAGATTGCAGATATTTTTACAAAGCCTCTACCTAAGGATACTTTTGAGTATCTCAGGGAAAAGTTAGGGATTATTACCCCTCCTGCTCTAAACTAAGATGCATGGGAAGTACATTAGTCCAGTGGTGCCCAAAGTCTTATTCTTTGATTTGGATTGATGTTTTGAAGGCTACCTCTCAGGGGGAGTAGGTAGATGGTGTTGATATGAATTCCTAATAAAGAGTAGTAAGTGTTGCAGTGTTGCTAACAGGAGGAGTAGTGTAGTATTAATAAGATCTGAATTAAGCCTTGATAACTAAAGAGAGAAAAGATTTGGCACCCTTTGTCATTGATGTCAAAGGGGGAGAGAAGTTCATGTGAAAAACTTAAGGAGAAAGTTGCAGTCAGAGAAAGCATAAAGTAAGCGGGAACAAAGAAGCAAAGCAAGTTTGTTTATCTTGATGGTTTTTCACATCATGTGTTGTCATCAATGACAAAGAGAAAGATTGTTGCAAGTATGAGCTGTAAGTGTTGTCATTGATGTCAACACCTAAGGTCAACATCTAAGGAAATTATTTGAATGAGTTTGATCAAGTGTTTGAGAAGAACAATACAGTGTTTTTCTCCGCATATCCTGTAGATTGAATATCTTTGTCTATAGTTTGGAAGTTATGTTAAGGGATGTCTGTAGTTGCTATGTTTCAAGTTTGAGCCTTTGGTGTGAAGATTTGAGTGATTTCTGTTCACCAGAGTAAAAATTATTTTTCTAAGTATTTAATGGTGACAGGGAGAATGTATTCTGCTCCGCATTTCTCCACATTTAAGTTTTATAGTCTATGGTTTTGAGATTAAGTCTGGGATGATGTTATGTGCCTTCAGATGAAATGGTTCATGATTTGGTGCTCCACAAGTGATCTTTCCTTTATAACAGTGGCTGACAGTAATGTTTAAGTGCTCTGGTTTGAAGAATCTTCTGGATAGAGTGTTTAGGGGTTGTGCGGAAGTTCTTGGTGATTGTAACATGCTTGTGGATGTCTATAGATCATGTTCCTATTTTTTGATTGGTCCATAAAATGTAATTCAGATCATGCATGAAGCATGTTCCTAAAGGTCTTAATGTTAACACCAGTTTTGGCCGACTCAGTTGTTTTCATTGCTTGTGGTTATGCATTGGAGTTTTTGATAGCGTGTTTTGGCATGGAAGATTGCAATTGAGTCCCAGCTAAGGCATGGTGTGGTCCACATTCATTTCTTCTCCTTCACAAATTTGTTTAGGTCCAGACCTATTCTAATGTATGTGTGTATGCCGACCTTGAAGCTTGTTCCAATGGTTGATGCTTGTAATGTCGACCTTGATGTACATTCCAAGGTTGATGAATTGTATAAATACATGTAATGAAGTCATGAATAACTGATGATGATACGAAGATAAGTGCGAAGTGAAAAAGTAGAGCAGAGAAGAGGAGATTTATTACACTTAAATGGAACTGAACCTTGGCATAGTGTAGATGTTACTATCTTAGTTCACCAACTTCTGGCAATGAACCCCTTCTCTTGGAAGTGAGCTGCTTCTTTTGCAGTGAGAATTCTGGGCAGTGAGCCCTAAGGCAGTGATCCTTGTTGTAAATTTTTATATATCATTTATATTGTGAGTTAATCCTCACCGTGGTTTTTCCCTCATTGGGTTTTCCACGTAAAAAATCTAATGTCTCATGTATTGAATGTGTGAATGTGTTTAAGTTTTTGATTTCATGCTTTCATGGTTAAATCATAATAATAGTGATTAAGTGGTTGATGTGTTGATGTTTGAAAGAAGTTAAGTTTTGGTTATAACTGATTCACCCCCCCTCTTAGTTTTTTTGTGCATTTCATCAAGGGATGAATCAGTATTCTATTAAACCATTCACTTATTAAACCTTTAATCCATTTTCCACATTCAATAATAGTAAAGAAAATTAAGCATAGAAAACACAACCATAAACCATAACACATGAACACCAGGATTTTTATGTGGAAAACCCAAAAAGGGAAAAACCACGGTGAGTGTTAGCTCACAATATATTATGTAGTAACAATACTAAATTACAAGGAGGCTCACTGCCTGAGGGATCACTGCCCGGGGCTCACTGCCCTAAGGACTCACTATCCAAAAAGATACTCACTATCCAAAAAGATACTACCAAGAGAAAAGAAAGAGAAAGAAGGGTGGCTCACTGCTAAAATGAACTACTAAAATTACATCTACAAATGCATGGATATAGTTCCAATGTAGCTCAGAAAACTGTCTCAAAACTCTTCATCCTTGACTGCTCTGTTACACTAATATGCTCTTACACAAAAATAAGATCTCTCTTCTTATCCACTTATCTCCCTTACAAAATCACAAAACTTCACATTTCGCACACACACATATTCATATTCATACACTTTTCTTTCAAACATCAAAATGGATCTCACATATATATCCGCAACACTTGCTATCTTCAAATTAGGTCGGCCTATAAAGATGAAGCGTGTAGTTATGCTTATGTAGCGTGTGGGCCTAGTCCTTTCACCAAAACAATTTGCAAACCAATTCAACACTTGAAACATATTCATACATGTTGGCTTCAACTATAGAACCACTTAGGATATGATTCCAATCAATAGATCTTACCGCACATAGATCAAAGTATCAGAACACAACTTTTAGTGTGGACCACAAAACTTGCTCAAAATCATAGCTAAGACTCTTTAGGCATCCCCAAGCTTGCCTTCAAAACCACATAGCATAATATTATCATGCGGTGAAATGCAGACCATCATAAGTTGCACTGTGTCACTGTCAAACACTGTCTAAGCAAGTAGCGGTACTCAAAAGCTTATAACTACCTTACCAGTGGACTTCAACCTCTGTAATTTTGGATTTAGAGACTTCAAACATGTGTTTACAACAACTCAAAACCTCATAAACAAATATCTATTACCATAGGAATGTCGACCAAAAAAACGTAGGTGTTCTGCATTGATTACTATTGTTCTTTGCTATGCCGAACTTAAGCTTCTTGAAAGTACACTTCTGGAGATGATCAAAAGATGAGACTTTGGATTTAGGATCATCTAAGAATTAGAAACATCTTACTAGATCTACAAGACCAGATCTTCAACTATGGACCAATGCTGATCATAATACTATCTCACTGTGGTCATCTCTGTACTCTGCCAACACTTAGCCAAAATCCTTAGGTCTTCTTTACCAAACTGAAAATCCCTATTACCAACCTTGTTGAATCCTTATTTCTTTCTTGTTGCCATCAATGACAACACCATCAAACATCATGCTCAGCCAAACTTCATCAAGCCAACAGTGTCTTCATCAAATGATGTTTGCCAAGTTGCCGACAATCTCCCCCTTTGGCATTGATGGAAACACATGATCTGAAAAGACATCACATTGTTCCCCTTACTTTTTACACATTGCTCCCCCTAACTGCATGCATCTCTCCTTTGTTTTTCAATTATTTTTCTTTTTATGTTTTTCACATGCTTCACTCTCCCCCTTTGACATCAATGGCAAAGGTGTATGATACAGAAATATGTACAAGTGATAGATTTATATGTACACCAAAACTCCAAAATTGTTTGTACTATCTGCATATATACATGTGAAGTCAAATGCCTTACTAGCTTGTAGGGAGAATATCTTTGTAGATCATCTTCAGTTGAATTGCATCTTCATCCCACCTAACCTTGGCATGACTCAAAACTTGTATGTGACCATTGATTTGGGACACCAACTCTTCTGTCTTCTTCAAAGTAGCAGGGGCCTCAATGATTTGCCTTGTTTGATCTATTGCTGCTACAAGCCTTGTCATGGATGCAATCTTAAAACTTACTGTCTCCCAGAGCTGACTCATCCTATGTTTTATGACCTCCTTTTGGGTCTGTAGCTTATTTATGTCAGAATGGATCGTTTCAACTTCTACCCTTTGATTTCCAATAGCATCTTTTATAGGATCATAGGTCCTGGAAATCTTAATCAACTGGGCTTCCCATCTATCTATCTTTTCTTTTAACTCTTTAGTTATCTCAGGCAATGTTAGACAAAATTGATAAATCCCATTAGCTTCTTTGATGGTCGTTTGTAGATATTTTATACTCTTATCTAACAAAATTTTGTCTTTGGAGTATTTATCATTAAGTTCCACTAACCTCTTGTTGTCAGTCTCAGCCCTTACCTTCTTTTCAACTGCTTGTTCAAGGGACTCAAAATGAGAATTGACTGACTTTATAAGATTCTTCATTTGTACTACAAGAGTCAAGGAGGTGTCTTTCATTACACTGGGCATGATCTTCTCAAAGATTGCCATAGCTTCTCCCATAAGCTCATTGTCCTCCATGTGAGATTTCAAGATCTCTTCTTGGGTTGTTGCTTGAAAAATTGACCCAAGCTTTAGTTTCTGCAATGGATACATTGTAGTCAGGTTTATTGGTCCTTGTAATAACTCAGGTGCAACAAAATCTGATTTTCTTTCTATTTTTCCAAAAACTCTCTTAGAGAGTCAATTGAATCTTCTCCAGCAGTGTCTCTTTTGCCTTCATCATGAGACACTTGAGCATCATGTCTCTCCGGAGGATCTTATTGAGTAGGTTCTTGTTCATTTCCCTCTATTTTTGAAGCTGAGTTATCAACCATCTGTTCATTTACCTCATTCCTTTGATCATCTTGTCCTTCAGAGGCTCTATCCTCAGATGTCACTTTTATTTTCTTAGGGTTCTTTTCCTCTGTAGATTCTTTCATTTCTTCATCATTCCCAGATTTCACTGGAGGAGTAATTGCACTTTGATCCATACTTTGTTCAACATTTACATCTGGAACTGCATTAGAATTGTTAGCATCAACATTTTGTTCTTCTTTATCTATATCTGCCATGGTTGGGACGTGAAGTTCATGAAGTACACTCAGAGTTTTCTCCTCAGTCTCCTTCACCAATTTCTCAATATCTCCAGACATTAGAGTATTGATTCTCCTCTTGGTTCTAAATTCTTAATTGAGCTTTTGAGTGACCTTAACTTTGTCTTCACCAGTGAGACTTGGACAGAGTTTCATCAGAACATATTCCTTCAACTCAGTATCTTTAGCCATAGCGCCTTCTTTTCTTGTAGTTAAGATGTTGGCTAGACTATCTAGTAAATCATCTACAACTTCAATTAATGCTTTATTGAACATGTCTAAAAATCTTATCACAACTTCTTCAATTCTTACCTTATCAGCATCTGAGCTTTCATCATACATGTCAACAATTGGCTACAAGTTCCCATGCTTAGCCATTGCATTAAGTGTGGCTTCCAAAGTCATTGTAGTCTCATCTTTCTTAGTTTTAGTTTTCTTGTTCTTCTTCTTGCCTTTGTCTTTTCCAGAGGGCTTCACTTCTTTGCTTGCAGTGGCTTCATCTATTTTTGCCCTCTTTTCCTTTATCCCTTCATCAGTTTCTATTTCTTCTTCTTCTTCTTCACCACCACCAAGGCTCACATATATTCTATTGGTGGCCTTTGTTTTCTTTATTTTATCCTTTTTCTCTACAAGCTTCTTTTCAAGCAATTATTTCTCAACACCAGCAGTGGGAAGGGGTCTGGAGCTCCTAGAGGTAGCTGCAGTAGAAGAGGAGGTTCTTGTTCTTCTTATTGTGCTAGGAGCAGGCTTCTCTTGCTCAATCTTCACTCCATGCCTTGTTGGAACCTCTTCTTGTTCAATTTTCTCTTCCAGAGCCTTTGCTGCTTGAGCCTCTACTCTGGCTTGATTTATTTGTTCCTTGGTGAACCCTTTTCTCATAGCATAATCTTCCACAAATTTCCTTACTCTTCTCTGAGACTGGTCAAGTTTGTTCCAAATGAACTTTGAGAGATTTTTCTTCATAAGTCGCAAACCTTTCCTCTTTACGGCCTTTGGGCTTGCTCAATATTAGATTTGCCAAACCAGTCAAAATATCCTCTGTAACTTCATATCCCATTGCTGGGACCCATACTATTCTTGGCTTCACTGCCTCCATGAGGTATTGATCTTGGGTTACCATAAAAATAATGTCATATTTATACTTCTCAACTACCTTTTTAGGGATTCTAACCCTAGCCTACATTTTTCTCTAGAATATTTTGAAGTATCCCCACAAGGCTGTACTTTGAGCACTTTCATTTCCAATACTTTGTAAGTGATTCCTGATTTGTACTACTACAAGATAATGATTGAACCAAACAATATTACTCATACCTGGCAACTCCCTCAAGAAGTAGAACAACAAACAAATGATAAGAGTACCATACTTGAATGGGTACTTGGTGTCCTTGGTTTTCCTCAGATTCTCCATCAACTATTTCTAAAGCAACTCGCACAAGTCATAATCAATATTCTTCTTCACCATCTCATATGCAGTGTAGATGGTTGTGGCCGAAACAGAGTTCTCCCTATTGGAGAAATACACCTTGTATCCAATAACCTTTGAGGCAAATTTCACTACCAGATACTCTATATCATTGACAGTTAATGCTCTCTTGTCAAACTTAGAACTAGTTAATTTCATCACAGTGTCATTCTTCACTGATTTAAGCACTGAAATTGTTTCAGAGGAACACAAGCCTATAACTGCCTCAATAGCATCCTTGGTTATCATATGAGGTGCATCCAGCCAAAACAATTCATCATGGATTCTACTTAGAGCATATCTAACCAAGCATCTTCAGAGAAAACAGCAAAATCTATCCATGTGTCCAATTTCTTCTCATGCAGAGCACTAAATTCTTCCTTCAATTCAAATTTATCACCAGACAACTCATTCAAATAAAGTTGCCCTAATTTTAAATGATCATACTCTTCCATATTAGCATGGATGTAAACCCTAATATTTTCATTATGCATTACACCATAGGGCACTTCAGAAAATGCACCATCAGGGTCTATTTCTAGGGATTTAAACGGATGCTTCTTAAACTTAGGTCAGGGCCTATCAGTTATCTCAACAACTTGTGGGGTAGACATTTTCATAGCTCAACAAAACTTTGCAAGAGTGATAACTATAAATACCTTGTTCTTTGCTTCTAGTTAGGGTTTGTTTACTCCAAACGCTTGATTTTGCCTTTGCTTTGCCACTTAGATCTCCTTGGACACTTGAAAACTAGAATGCAAAGTGAATTTCCTTTGAATGATATTGCTTATAAGCCCTTTTCATTAAAACCTAGTCGCCATAAATGTTTGTCTCCAAAAAGTTGTCAACACTTCCTCTGTTACTCACAACACAAATTGCTCTGTAATCTTCCGCATTAGACTCTTTTCTGCTGGAATTTTCTTCAAAAGATCTGATATACTATTCTACGACTCATATCTTCGTGTTGGCTGTCAGCACCACTTTTCTGGCTAGGGGAACAAGATTTTCACTAAAGCTCCCCCTAAGCCATAACTCCCAATTTACTTCCCGGGGGAAGTTTCTACACCAGAGTCTAGCACAGACTCATTCTTGGCTTCAATTACATTCTTCTTAACCCACATCTTGTTCATCTCCTTCTTGATTTCTGTTGCATCAACCTTTTGCATTGGCTTCTTCCTTTCTACCAGATTATCCTTCTTCATGTTCTTACTTCTGCAGAACCTAGCAAAATGTCATGGCCTATTGCAATTGTAGCACACAACATTCCTCTTATTGTTGTTCCTTTCATTCATTCTGGATCTGCATTGGTTAGCCTTATGTCCATATCTATTGCATGTAAAGCAGTTACCATTGAAAGATTGAGCATTCCTTCCATTGTTACATCCATTCCTTATCTGACTTCTACATTCACTAGCTCTATGACCAACTCTCTTACATGTAAAGCAATTACCTCTGAAAGATTGATCATTCCTTCCATTGTTATGACCATTCCTTATCTAGTTCCTACATTCACTAGCTTTATGACTAACTTTATTGCAAGTAAAGCACTAACCGAAGAAAGATGGAACATTTTGATTCATTCTATTCCTACATTGAGTAGCCTTATGACCGAACTTATTGCATGAATTAGAATAACCATTGAAAGATGGGTACCTTTGTGCATTTGGTTTCCTGACCAGTGGTTTTCTAGGTCCATTCCTTTGATTTTGGATCTGCTTGCGTTTTTCCTTCTTGTTCTCAGCATCCATTGCTTGACCTATTTTAGAACTTTCACCTTTTTCAAATCCCAATCCTTCTTTGTCATCAGGGTTCTTCTAGCTAGCAAGCATCTCATCAAGTTTTGTAGAACTTATCTTGAACTTTTCTTCATAGCTCTTTGCCTTCTCCAAATCTGGCTTCAAGTTCACAACTTCTTTTTCAAGCTTTACACATTCTTCTTATTTGTCTTTCACCAACTGATTTAGGTCTTCTTCTTCTTTTGCCTTATCTTCAATTTACATTTTCAAATCATCCAAGATTTCATTTTCTGATCTCAATTATTCACTAACCTCCTTATTCTTTTCTTTGAACTTCTTGACTTGCTCCCTCAACTTCCTGATGCACTCATCTACTTCCTTGACATTTTCTTTTAGATCCCTGTTTTCTTCTTCAGTCCTTTTAAGGTCTTCAAGAGAAACTTTGAGTTCTTCTTCATTGACATACATGCACCCTTCTTCTGTAATTCCAGTTGCATAAATTTCTTCAGGAGGAGTAGGATATCTTTTAGTTTCCATGTGTTCAATCTCCAAGATCTTCCTCAAGTTGTTAGACTTCTTCCAAGGAACCTGGCTCTGATACAAATTATTGAACACCCAGAATACTGAGAGGGGGGGTGAATCAGTATTCTATTAAACCATTCACTTATAAAACCATTAATCCATTTGCCACATTCAATAACAGTAAAGCAAATTAAGCATAGAAAGCACAACCATAAACCATAACACATGAACACCAGGCTTTTTACATGGAAAACCCAAAAAGGGAAAAACCACGGTGAGTGTTAGCTCACAATATATTATGTAGTAACAATACCAAATTACAAGGAGGCTCATTGTCTGAGGGCTCACTGCCCTAAGGACTCACTATCTAGAAAGATGCTCACTGCCAAGAGAAAAGAAAGAGAAAGAAAGGTGGATGACTGCCAAAATGAACTGCTAAAATTGCATCTGTAAATGCATGGATACAGATCTAATGTAGCTTAGAAAAATGTCTCAAAACTCTTCATCCTTTACTACTTTGTTACACTAATATGCTCTTACATGAAAATAAGATCTCTCTTCTTTATATATATATATATATATATCAGCAACACTTGAAATCTTCAAATTAGGTTGGCCTACAAAGATGAAGTGTGTAGTTATGCCTTGTGTAGCTTGTCAGCCTAATCCTTTCACCAAAATACTTTGCGAACCAATTAAACACTTGAAACATATTCATACATGTCAGATTCAACTATAGAACCACTTAGGATATGATTCCAATCAATAGATCTTACTGCACACATATCAAAGTATCAGGTCAACCTCATACACAGACTATCACAGGTTGATTCTAACTATCATAACACAAATTTTGGTGCGGACCACAAAACTTACTCAAAATCATAGCTAAGACTCTTTAGGCATCCCCAAGCTTGCCTTCAAAACCACGTAGTATAATATAATCATGTGGTGAAATGCGGACCTTCAGAAGTTGCATTGTGTCATTGTCAAACACTATCTAAGCAAGTAGCAATACTCAGAAGCTTATAACTACCTTACCAGTGGACTTCAAGCTCTACAATTTTGGATTTAGAGACTTTAGACATGTGTTTACAACACCTCAAAACCTCAGAAAGAATTATCTATTACCAGAGGAATGCAGACCAAAACAAGTAGGTGTTCTGCACTGATTACTGTTGTTCTTTGCTATGTCGAACTTAAACTTCTTGAAAGTACACTTCCGGAGATGATCAAAAGATGAAACTTTGGATTTAGGATCATCTAAGAATTAGAAATATCTTAGTAGATCTGCAAGACTAGATCTTCAACTGTTGACCAATGTTGATCATAATACTGTCTCACTGTGGTCATCTCTGTACTCTGCCAACACTTAGCCAAAATCGATAGGTCTTCTTTACCGGACCAAAAATCCATGTTACCAACCTTGTTGAATCCTTGTTTCTTTCTTGTTTCCATCAATGACAACACCATCAAACATCATGCTCATCCAAACTTCATCATGCCAGCGTTGTCTTCATCAAATGATGGTTGCCAAGTTGCCAACACTTATTACATAATCTTAGGAACCAACTAGTTGTATGAGCACAAAGATAATGTAGATTTTTATACCAAGTCAATCTAATCTGCTGATGAATTTGGAAAGGTAGTCAAGTTGTATGGAGTGCCAAGACCATTAAGCCTTAGATTGTTAAGTGTCATGCAGTTGAAAAGGTTGAAGAGAAAAGGATGTTAGATTCTCATGGTGAAGACTAATGAGGTTGATGATAAGAAAGGATCCATAATTGAAGGTTATACCTATTTTCTTTATTTTTTAGTATGGATTTCTAGATGAGTTCTACTTGGACTTCCACCTAAGAGGAATTTTGACTTTACCATTGAAGTACTTTTTGGTATAGAGCCTATTTCTAAATATCCTTATTGTATGTCCACATCAAAGGTCTTTGACTTGAAGACTCAATTGCAATAAATGTTGGAGAAAGGTTTAATTAGATCTAGAGTATTAATTTGGGGTGTTTTGGTCATATTTGTAAAGATTAAGGATGGTGCATTATGTGTATAGACTACAAAAAACTCGATAAGGAAACAATCAAGAACATATACCCTCTACCTAGGATTGAAGATTTTTTTAACCAAATGAGTGGAGCTATGGTATTTTTATATATCATTCTTTATTTAAGATACCGTCAACTTAGGATTAAGAAAAAGGATATCCATAAAGCAAATTTCCTAACTTAGTAGAGGCATTAATAGTTTACCATTGTACCCTTTGGGTTAACCAATTCTCGTACCATATTTATGAACTTGATGCATAGTGTACCCCATGAATTCTTAGATTATTTTGTGATTCTATTTATTTATGACATTTTAATATATTCTAAGAATGAGGAGGAACATGCAAAGCATTTGTAGTTAGTATTGTAGAGGCTTAGAGAGCATAAGCTATATGGTAAGTTGTTGAAATGCAAATTCTATTATAAGGAAATATATTACTAGGGTCACATTATCTCTACAGCGGGGATTTCTATCAATCCATCTAAGATCTCAGATATAACCGAGTGGCCAACACCTACAAACATTTTATTAATGCATAATTTCATGAGTCTATAAGGGTTCTATCACAGATATGTAGCAATATTTTCTTGAATAACTCATCCTATAACATCCTTGCAAAGGAAAGGTAAGTGGTTTGAGTGGAGTGAGAACTTGTTTTAGTATGCCTTTGAGCTCTTATAGTTGAAGTTGACAATGAAACCTATTTTAAGATACCTAACCCAAATGGTCATTTTTTGGTTATAACAACTACTCCTTTAGAAGGTTTTAGGGGTGTGCTTATGCAAGATGATAGTGTAATTGCATATGAATCTCATAATTTTAAGTCTTATGGGTTGAATTATGCACTATGTGAACTATAACTTGTAATAATAAATCACGTATTATAAAATGGAATTATTATATACTTGGAAAACTATTTGAGTTAAAGATAGATCACTTATCTTCATGCAAGCCCATCTTAGTATTAAGATGAGGATATGGTTGGAGTTTCTAAGATTTGATGACTTTGAGATAGAGTATATAAAGAGAAAATAAAATTAGGTGGTTGATGCTTTAAGCAAGAGGTGATACATTGTAGGATTGTCTACTTCTAACTACCTTTCGACATTAGGTGATTGCTAGGTTATTTGAAAATCCCTAGATTATCTAAATATTCCAAAATCTCTAAAGGATAACAAGAAACTCTTAAAATGTGAAGTATATAAGTTAGAAAGTGATGGTTGTTGCAAATATGTGCCTAATCAGTGTTGTCATTGATGTCAACATATCCTTGTTGCCATTTGTGTCAACTGTACTCCATTTTGTTATTTGTTTAGAAGAATGGAATGTTGAGGATATTGAGAAAATTAATGAAGCTCAATGTATGCGGACCATATGGTTGTGTAGAGGATTGTCTGAAGTAGCTCCAGTCAAGATTTGAGAGGTCCACATGACGATTTGAAGAAGCTATGGCCATCTGAGTAGAACTGGGTTTTGCTATGTTCAGAAGAGATAAAGTGACAGTGAACTGGTCTGGATTGCTTTGCATTGAAATATTATGATTTTTGGATCTAGAGGCATGTTTGGGAAGTCAGTGTGTATCATTAACTCAAGTGGTTAGTGGTTTGGAGGTCCGCAAGCAATCTTTCTTATGTGACAGTCATGGCAGACAGTGTTCTTGAGGTTCTGGATGAAGATGCAAGTGATTCTGATGATTTGGAGGAGTGTGGATGGTTTTGTTGAATTCAATGTGCTTGTGGAGGTCTCTAGATCATGTGACTACTATGTTGGAGGTCTGCATTGAAGTTTGAGCTCGTTGGTGAAGATTTCCTTCTTGATGTTGCTGTTCTTTCCAGTCTTGGCAGACCAGATGATTCAAGAGAGTTGCAGATGATCTAAGAGCAATTCGATGGAGTGTGGTGTGTTGATCAAGGAATATTTGAGTCCTAGTTATGTTTGGCTGATAGCTTAGTGATTTGCATTAAGTCAAATGCTTGTAGTGCTAACCTTGATGTTTATTCCAAGGTTGATGAAGCATATAAAGGCATGTAGTTGAGTTGTTGAAAATCATCCTTGTGCAAAATTATCAAATCTCAAGAAAGGATCAGAGGTAGAGCAGAGAAGAAGAGCAGAGGAGAAAGAACCGTAAAGGATGAAGTGATAGTGAAGAAGTATTTGGGAGAAGAGTAGAAGTTTTATGAGCACTCAATGAGACTGAACCAGGCATGAAGAAGATGCTATTTCTCAGTTAATTCCTTTTGTATTAAACTAAATTATGTAGGTAGTGAGCCTCCTTTTGAGAAGTGAGCTCTGGGCAGTGTGCCCAAAGGTAAGTGCCTTCCCCTTTTTAAGTACTTTTAATAGGGTAGGAATCTTGTGGGTTAATCCCCACCGTGGTTTTTCCCTTAACCAGGTTTCCACATCAAAAATCTTGGTGTCAAGTGTATTAATTGTGTTTCTGCTCATATGTTATTATTTCATGCTTTTATGTTTGCATCATTAATCTATTTGTAAGTTGTGAAAGAAGGTTAAAATGAAGAAAAGGTTAATATTGTGGGACAACTGATTCACCCCCCCTCTCAGTTGTCTGTCCTAATTCCAACAATTGGTATCAGAGCCAAATCCTCTGAAAGAAGCTTGACCGCTTGAGAAGATCCAAGATGTCAACTTATAAGAAGGAAAGCCTGAGATTTGATGGAACAAATTACTCCCTTTGGAAGGTGCATGCAGTGTCATTTGGAATGTATAGGTGATGCATTTTGGTTGATAACTAAGAAAGAGTATAAAATTTTGAAGAATGGTCCTACAACACTAGATGAACTCAGGGAAGTTGAATGCAATATTCAAGCTCAAGAAGCATTATTGAGTGCCCTGACTGATAGAGAATTGGCAAATGTCCTGAAATTGAAAATTGCCCATGAAATCTAGAAAAAAGTTGGAAAATCTATATGAAGGTGACAAATATGTCAAATGTGCCAAGCTACAGTGCCTGAAGGGTAAATATGAAAGGTTGGTAATGAGTGAAGATGAAAACATTACTTCCTACATGCAGAAAGTGAATGAACTTGTGACCGGTATCAAAAATGCTGGTGGAGTATTGGAAGAATCAGAGATTGTTACCAAAGTGCTCATATCCTTACCTGCAGCATACAAGCATAAAGTTGTTGCCATTGAAGAGATCAAGACAATGACAACTATTACAAGGGATCAGCTAGTTGGTAATCTCTCAGCATTTGAAATGAGTGAGTTTGGTGATTCTCTTCCTAAGTCTAAATCTACATTTAAGGCCAGTGTATATGGAAAACAAAGATATGATCCAGGTGAAAGCTCTTCAGGAAGATCAAACAGATTTCCTAAGGCAAGGAAGGATCTTGAAGATGATGAATTTAAGTCTGTAGAACTTGAAGCTCTTATTGCCAAAAGAATGCTAAGAGGATTCAGTAAGTATGAAGGAAAGTTGTCATTCAAATGTTTTGCTTGTAATAAGATTGGTCATTTTGCCTCAAGATGTCCAAAGAGGGTTTCAAGGCCAAACTATATAAAGGTTAAAAGAAATGCTACTATGTCCAAGAAGATGGAGAAGAAGGAGTCACAGATGATGAATCTGATCATGGAGGTTCCACTGAAGGTGATTGTGTGTTCATTGCTATCAAAGAAGAAGATCCAGTGTCTACTGAATCTGCTAGCTGTGCAAATGTGGAAAGTGCCTTGGCTATTCAGGTTGTTGAAAAGGATGAATGGGTGATTGATAGTGGATGTTCTCATCATATGACTGGTGACAAAAGCAAGTTTGTAAGCTTTGAAAAATATGAAGGTGGAATTGTGAAATTTGGAGACAACTCAGCTGGTAGAATCTATGGCAGAGGATCCATCTCTTTTGATGGTAAGAATAACACCAATGATGTTTTGTATGTGGAAGGACTAAACCATAATCTTCTCAGTTTTGGACAGTTGGTTGACAAGGGTTATGATCTCCAATTCAAGGATGGAAAGTGCAGAATCTTGGAAAGCTCTAGAACTGAAATTGCATCTGGTACTCAAACTAGAAGTAACATCTTTCATTTAAGTAGTTCTGGCAAAAGTTGTTTGATTGCTCAGATAGATCAAAGTTGGTTATGGCATAGGAGAGTGTGTCATGTGAATTTTGATAATATTGTCAAGATAAGTTCTACTCAGGCTGTGAGAGATCTTCCAAAACTTGTGAAACCTGATAGCATGTGTAGAGAATGTCAATTGGGTAAACAAAACAAAACTTCATTCAAAAGTAAAGAACAATTTTCAAGTGGACAGTTGGAACTTGTGCATACTAATCTATGTGGTCCTGCTAGAATTAGGAGTGTGCAAGGAGACAAATATTTTATGTTTTTGATTGAGGATTACTCCCAGATGATGTGGGTAACTTTCTTAAAAGAAAAATCAGAAGCTCTTGACAAATTCAAGGTGTTCAAGGTTATGGTGGAGAACGAGATTGGTGTAAAAATAAAGTGTCTAAGATCCAACAGAGGTGGAGAGTTTACCTCCGGTGATTTTGATTCATTCTGTGAAAAGCATGGAATTAAAAGACAATTATCTGCTCCTAGGACTCCTCAGCAGAATGGAGTTGTGGAAAGAAAGAACTAGACCATTCAAGAAGCTGCTAGGATCATGATGATGGAAGCAAATGTTCCACAAGTCTATTGGAGAGAGGCTGTGAGTACTATTGTCTACACTCTTAACCGGGTGCAAATCAAAGGAAATTCTGGTAAGACACATTATGAAGAATGGTTTGGTCATCCTCCTACTGTGAGATATTTTAGAGTGTTTGGTAGTAAATGCTATATCAAAAGAGATGAGGATCTAGGCAAGTTTGATACAAGAAGTGATGAAGGAATATTTTTGGGTTACTCTACTCAAAGCAAGGCATACTGGTGCTTTAACAAGAGATTGAAAAAGATTGTTGAAAGTGCAAATGTCAGAGTTGATGAAAGCAAAGAAGGACATTCCAGGTCTTGCGGATATGAATCAGATGATCAGGATGAAAGTCAAAGTCAAGGAAGGCAAGTTCAAACCTAGACCCAGACCCAGATTGATCCAGAAAATCTAGTAACTCAAGAGGATAATGTAGAAGTTGAGGAACAAGTTCAAGAAATAGAAGTTCATGCAAATCCCAAAACTCCTAGGTATGTAAGGATGAATCATCCTAAAGATCAAATCATAGGAGATAGAAATAAAGGTGTTCGAACTAGGAGAAGAATTGCTAAAGATCAAGAAGAGATTTGTTTGATTTCAAAGATTCAACCAAAATCAGTAAGTGAAGCATGCAATGATGAAAACTGGATAAAAACAATGGAAGAAGAAGTAATGCAAATTGAAAAGAATCACACTTGGGATCTTGTTTCTAGACCAGAGGACAAAAATGTGATTGGAACTAAATGGGTCTTCCAGAATAAACTAAATGAAGATGGTAAAGTTGTAAGAAACAAAGAAAGGTTGGTATGCAAAGGATATTCTCAAGTGGAAGGAATTGATTTTGAAGAAACTTTTGCTTTGGTAGCAAGAATAGAAGCAATCAGAATATTTCTTGCATTTGCTACTTTTAAAGATTTCAAGGTATACCAGATGGATGTCAAGTCAATATTCCTAAATGGAGAGCTAGAAGAAGAAGTCTACATTGAGCAACCGGAAGGATTCCAGTTGTCTGATCAAGAAGATATGGTCTACAGATTGATAAAAGCTTTATATGGACTTAAACAAGCCCCAAGAGCCTAGTATGCAAGATTGGATAAGTATCTACTAAAGATAGGATTTAGCAAAGGCACTGCTAACAATAATCTTTATTTCAAGATTGATCATGAGCACATATTAATAGTTGAGGTATCTGTTGATGATATCGTTTTTGATGGAAATGGAAGCATGTGTAAGAAATTTATTGATCAGATGCAAAGTGAATTTAAAATGTCCATGTTTGGTGAGATGAATTTCTTCTTAGGTCTGCAAATCACTCAGTTGGATAAAGGTATCTTCATATCTCAGTCTAAATATGTGAGAGAATTGTTGAAAAAGTTTGGAATGGAGGACTCAAAACCAGTAAGTACTCCTATGGTAACTGGATGCAAGTTGAGTAAAGATGATAATTCACCTAAGGCAAATCAGAAAAGGTATAGATCAATGATTGGGGGACTGCTCTATCTGACTCAAACCAAACCTGATATCATGAATGCAGTTGGACTTGTTGCTAGATTTCAAGCTAATCCTAGAGAATCCCATGCAGTAGCAGTCAAAAGAATTTTTAGATATCTTAAAGGGACACTTGACTATGGCTTGTGGTATCCAAAGGATAATGACTTCACTCTTCATGCATATACTGATGTTGATTGGGTAGGAGATGTGGATGAAAGGAAAAGTACTAGTGGTGGTACATTCTTCTTGGGAAGAAGATTGGTTTCTTGGTTGAGCAAAAAGCAAGAGGCAATATCTATGTCTACTACAGAGGTAAAGTACATAGCAGCAGCAAGTAATTGCACTCAAGTTTTGTGGATGAAGCAAATGCTGAAGGATATCAAAGTGGTTTTTGAGGAACCCATTACAATCTTTTGTGATAATTCAAGTGCAATAAACATCTCCAAGAATCTGGTGTTGCATTCAAAAACAAAACACATATCCATCAAGTTTCATTTCTTGAGAGAAAAAGTAAGTGAGAATGAAGTCAAAATGGAGTTTGTTTCGTCAAAGGATCAGAATGTAGATCTATTCACCAAGCCTCTACCTAAGGATACTTTTGAGTATCTCAGAGAGAAGTTAGGGGTTATTACCCCTCTTGCTCAGAACTAAGATGCACTAGGGTGCATTAGTCTGGTGGAATGCACAAATCATATCCTATGATCCAGATTGATGTTAAGGAGATACTACTCAGGAGGAGTAGTCAGCATGCAAATTTTGGAGATCAGTCTGAAACAAAAAGGGGGAGAAAAGATTGCAAATATGTACCCTTTGCCATTGATGTCAAAGGGGGAGAGAAGTCATGTGAAAAACTAGTTGTTGATGAAAGGGGGAGCAGTGAAGAAAGTAGTTACAAAAGTGATAAGAGAAAGGGGGAGAAGTTCTTGCCTTGATGGTTGAATCAATTTTTCACATCATATGTTGCCATCAATGACAAAGGGGGAGATTGTTGCAAATATGTGCCTAATCGGTGTTGTCATTGATGTCAACATATCCTTGTTGCCATTGGTGTCAACTGTACTCCATTTTGTTGTCTGTTTAGAAGATTGGAATGCTGAAGATATTGAGAAAATTAATGAAGCTCAATGTATGTGGACCATATGGTTGTGTAGAGGATTGTCTGATGTATCTCCAGTCAAGATTTGAGAGGTCCGCATGACGATTTGAAGAAGCTATGGCCATCTGAGTAGAACCGAGTTTTGCTATGTTCAGAAGAGATAGAGTGACAGTAAACCGGTCCAGATTTCTCTGCATTGAAATATTATGATCTGTGGATCTAGAGGCATGTTTGGGAAGTTAGTGTGTATCATCAACTCAAGTGGTTAGTGGTTTGGAAGTCCACAAGCAATCTTTCTTATGTGACAGTCATGGTAGACAGTGTTCTTGAGGTTCCAGATGAAGATGCAAGTGATTCTGATGATTTGGAGGAGTGCAGATGGTTTTGTTGAATTTAATGTGCTTGTGGAGGTCTCTGGATCATGTGACTACTATGTTGGAGGTCCACATTAAAGTTTGAGCTCATTGGTGAAGATTTCCTTCTTGGTGTTGTTGTCCTTCCCAGTCTTGGCTGATTGGATGATTCAAGAGTGTTGCAGATGATCTAAGAGCAATTCAATGGAGTGTGGTGTGTTGATCAAGGAAGATTTGAGTCCCAGTTATGTTTGGCCAACAACTTAGTGATCCACATTAAGTCAAATGCTTGTACTTCTGACCTTGATGTTTATTCCAAGGTTGATGAAGCATATAAAGGCATGTAGTTGAGTTGTTGAAAATCATCCTTGTGCGAAATAATCAAATCTCAAGAAAGGATCACAGGCAGAGAAGAGAAGAAGAGGAGCAGAGGAGCAAGAATGGTAAAGGATGAAGTGATAGTGAAGAAGTATTTGGGAGAAGAGAAAAAGTTTTATGAGCACTTAATGAGACTGAACCAGGCATGAAGAAGATGTTATTTTTCAGTTAATTCCTTTTGTATTAAACTAAATTCTATAGGTAGTGAGCCTCCTTTTGAGCAGTGAGCTCTAGGCAGTACGCCCAAAGGCAAGTGCCTTCCCCTTTTTAAGTACTTTTAATAGGGTACGAATCTTGTGGGTTAACCCCCACTGTGGTTTTTCCCTTAACCGGGTTTCCATGTCAAAAATCTCGGTGTCAAGTGTGTTAATTGTGTTTCTGCTCATGTGTTATTATTTCATGCTTTAATGTTTGCATCATTAACCTGTTTGTAAGTTGTGAAAGAAGATTAAAACAAAGAAAAGGTTAATATTGTGGGACAACTAATTCACCCCCCCCTCTCAGTTGTCTGTCCTAATTCCAACAATGGTTTGATTCACTATTAAGGCAAGATGTAAGTTCTAGTTTAAGGTGACTTTCGAGATAGAGTGTTGCAAGAATCTCATAGTATGCTCTATTAAAGACATTTAGGAGTTAGTAAGATGTTAGTTGATCTTATATAATTGTATTTTTGGCTAGGAATAAAAAAGGGTTTAGTAAATTTTGTTGTGAGATGCTTAGAGTGTCAGTGAGTCAAGGTTGAGCATGTCCATCCAATTGGTTTACTATATCCTCATGAGACACCTAAGTACAAATGGTAGATAATTAGTAGGGGATGTATTCAAGGTCTACCATTAACAACCTATAAGAATGACATCATTATAATGGTAGTTGATATGTTGATGAAGGTAGCACATTTTATATCTGGGAATTTAAAGGATGATTCACCCACCCTAGTCGAAGTTGTAAAGGAGATTTAAAGGTTGCATGGTATTACTAGAAATATTATATTTCATAGAAATACTGGGATGACACCACATTTTTTGATAAGTCTTCAAGTGACCTTTGGAATGACTTTAAATTTTAGCATTGCCTAACATCTAGAAACAAATGGTCAAATATAAAGGGTAAACTAGGTTGTGTTGATAAAGGCCAAAATTCTAGGAATATTTCTATTGGATAAAAAAAATCTTTGAATTAAACCACATAAGAGTTTAATTAAATGTTAGAAAGCAATGAAGCTTGCTCCATGCTTCATATGATTGCTTGAAATATTGAATAAGATGAACCCATTAGAATATAGACTAGCCTTACCACCAACATTGAGTAAAATTCTAGAATGTCTTCCATGTATCTCTTCTCAAGCATTATATTGTTGATTTAACTCATGTTATTAACTAGGATACATTGAAAGTGCATGAAGTAGGAATAATCTCCACAGAACTTATCATACGTACTTGGGCATCAATAAGTATAGCTACTTAACCATGTCATTAATCAATACAAGGTTTAGTGGGACCAATACTCTCAAGATAGAGCCACCTAGGGAGACCTAAATGGAATGCAAAAATATTTTCCTAATTTATTTTGAAAAACATTATAGGTTTAGAATGAATATTTTGTAAGGGGGGAAGGATGTAATTCTCAATTTTTAGACTATTTAAAATAATTAACATTATGGCTTGAAATAATTTTGCATTGACTTAGAAATTTTTAAGTTCTATTCAACATTTATTGTGAATTTATTATTGCATCTATGTCCTTTGTGACAGCACAAGTGAGTTGATATTGATGTTTTGATATTCATTTTATGATGTTTATATGTTGCATATAATATTGCTTATAAATATATATCATGTTAACTAATATATATTCCTACTCTTTATGTTTTTGTGAGATTTGTCCATGGAAAGATGTGTCTTATACACATGCCCATTTTGCCTTAGCAAAATAGGGATCCCCTCTTTTGAATTTTCTTCCCTTGGTCTTGTGCTTGTTTTAGGTCAGGTTGACACCTTGTGCATTATCTTTATTAGTGGAATGTTTGGGATGGTTTTTAAAGGCGTGCTTTAAGGTTGAGTCCATGAGGAATTCTTTTGGAATGGAGTTTTATATGAGTAAATGGTGGAAATCTTACATTTTGAATCTTTGAGTTTGCAGATTTCCTTGGGACATCAATAACTTTACAAAAGTCCCTAAAAGTCTTTCTTCCTCGCTCAACCCACTTTCCCACAAGATTCCTTTGGTTAGTTCAAAAGTAAAAAGTCCCTCTTTATGGGACTATGTGGTTCTTGTGGATATCTTCCATCCATCCAAAGTCTGCAAATCCCTCCAAACCCCAAAATAACACATTGTGGAAAATCTTTAGGTTTGTGGGGATCTGCTTGAATTCTTCCATTCTTCCATTTTCCACAAGTCCATCTAACTTCTGCAACTTCACCTAAACCTAAGGGACATTTATGGATCACTCATGTGAATGGGGTCTTTATAAAACTTATTAATTTTCTTCCATTGTAACCTTTGCAAATGAGAATTTAGAGCTCCCAAGTTCCATTGTACTCCTAACCAACAAATTTCATGCAAATCATGTTTGCCTCATAGCCTTGCATTGATTGTTTGAGCATTCATCCTGTACAAGTTTAGATTCCTTTTTCATGTTCACTTCCTTCAAGCATCTAAACTTCTAGGGTACAATTTACTTGTCTTTTACCTTTGTCTACGGTTCTCTTAACTAGGTAGATTGATTATCTTCATTATGGTTTCTCTCTAGTTTATAGGTGGGTCTTTATTGTATGGATTTTAAATAGTATCATGCTCAATCTAGGTCATTCAAGTCCTAGTTTTTATCATGTTTCATCCCATGTAACTAGAGCTTTGGTGATCTCTATTTAGATTCTCTTTATTTTGTAAACCCTAATTTTAATGTTGATCTTCCCTATTTTGTTGTGGAGTCTTTTGTTGAATGCACAAGACAACTGAGAGGGGGGTGAATAGTTATATCAAAAACTTTAAACCCTTACAAATATAATCACATCCACATTAGTTCACTTAAACCCTAATTCTGTTATGAAGATTAAACATGAAAAATAGATAATAGAAACTTAATCACATCAACACCATGCACAAGAGAACACCAAATTTTTACATGGAAAACCCTAAAAGGGAAAAACCACGGTGAGGATTAGCTCACAATATATAGTAGTATCAATACCGAATTACAAAGAGGCTCACTGCCAAAGGGCTCATTGCCTAAGGACTCGCTATCCAAAGAAATTCTCACTGCAATAGGCTCACTGCCAATAGGGCTTACTGACATGAACTAATATAATAGCATCTACCACATGCCTAAGTTCAGTTCCAATGAAGCACAATACATATCACCTTTGTAGCCTCACAACACAAACATCCTCATATTCACATTTTTGCACTTACACATGAATCATTTACACTTATTTATATCAATCATCAACCTTGAAACATTCACCAAGGTCGGCAAAACACTCTACAACTTTTGAAACAATCTTCAAGGTTGGGAAACATACATAATTCAAATCGGCAAAAGCTACACTAAACTCCACTTCAATCACCTAGATTATTTAGCGCCAGAACCATCCCTCACTAGACATGTTCGGTGGTGGTTAAAAACCCCACTACCCATTGATAGGTAAAACCTCCGTCGGGAGCATTACATGAGTTTTGCACTAAGATTATCCTTCACGAGAGTTTGCGTGGATAATGACTCTGACCGGACATATCCGGTGATTGATAGAATCTCTGCCATCCTGTGTAGAGCAAAATCCCCATTGAAAGTATAAGTAGTGCATTGTGCTCAATTTTGTATCAACCGGAGTTTGCGCTAAAAGTCAACCTTACTAGACATATCTTGTGAAGACCTAAATTCACACAAATCCTGAGAAGGCTCAAATCTTCACTGATCCAGTGACAACCCAAATGCCCGCTAACTCCACTGATGGAATGTCAAGACATTTTTCAAGGGGATTGAAGGTATTTGATCAATGAATTTGATGAATTACATGATATTAATTAATGTTTACATGTTTAATCTAAATTTCATGATGCCATTCATTTAGCTTAGCATTTATTGCACATATCCAATGAGGGCATAAAAGCCCGTTGATCTATTTTTTCTCTTCTTATAGCTTATGATTTCATATGATAAATGTTAAAGGGATGGAATACAATGAGAATCTTTTGTTTTCTTGAGTTGATTTTAAAGGATTTAGACTCAGATTATAGATCTTTCAATGTAATTTGATTAAGTGTTATCTTTGGTCTAGACTACTAACTTAGGATACAAACTAAAAGCACATAGTTGTCTAAAACCTAGGTCTAGACCCTTAGGAAAGTGAAACTACAAAGGTTACTCATTAGGTTCTTGTCCTATAGATTAGATGTCTTCCTGAGCTATCAACATGAAATATGAGTTCAAGGGTATTCCCCCAGTAACCAAAATCACTTCAACATGGAAGAACATTGGAGACGCAGACCTATGGCATATTGATATTGAAGATTTCAGACTAAGGATCTTGGATCCTAACCTAACACCTAAAGAGAAGAAGATTACAGATAATGGGATTGCTCAGGTAGCTACCTTCCCAACCTTAGTTCAATGCCCTAAGTTGTTGTGGAATGTGCAAATAATTATGCTCAGTTGGCTAGGATAGTTCATACACAAGGAGGTCAAGTACTAGCAGATCTCAGGTCTTTGTCCATAGCAAAAACCTTTGGCATTCCTCCATTTCCTGTCCTCACTATGATGGATAAGGAAGAAGTTGAAAAGATGTATAAGCAGGAGCCAAAAACCTACAGGAGGAAGATAAATGATGGTTGGAAGAAAAATAAGAGGGCAACTATGTCAGAGCTTCCTCAGGTCCTATATAGGAGTGAATTCAAAGAGGAGATAGGCAACCTGGTAACTCTTTTGAGCAGAATCATGGGGCTACCGTCAGCCTCTACATTTGAAGGTTGGATGTTCCCATATATAGAGGAAATCCTACATGGGGACAAGAAGATACATTGGGCCCAAATTATAAGCAATAACATGCATGAGGCCTTTGTTGCCTTCCATATTGATGAGACTTTTAGGTGGACCTCCTATATTGTATATGCTTTGGCTAGAACTATTGTATACCCTGGCCTATCAAGACTAGGGGAGGTTGGTAATGGGGAAGATCAATACAAGGTGTATGAGTGTTACACTCAATTGGAAATTTCACAATCACTGGTGCACCACAAAAGGTTAAATGATGCATTCACTATGCACATTACCCGGATATTGCATAATGATATGGCTAGGAGACTGTCTCCTGATGCAGCTAATGTTGTACAATTGTATGGGAGATGGTACATTCAATTTCAGAAGTTTACATATTTGAGGGTCCAAGGTTTCATTGGAACACCCTACAAGCTCCCTCGGTACCCAACAGATAGTACTCCTTGAACTGAAAAGACAACTTCTCACTTGTGCAGAAAGGTTGAAGCATCTACATAGAGCTTCTATTAAGTTCCCTATACTCTTGGGAAGAGGAAACTATTCTTGTACTATCATTGGAGCAGTAGAGCATTCAGACACAAAATTGAAATTACTGAATTTGCATTTTTATCACAAGAGGACTCATTTTGATCCCTTTAGAATAATGGAAAGACATGTTAGCAAAAGGATGTTTCATAGGGAGCACCTTGAAGACTTTTGGGTGAATTGTGTTGATGATTATGAAGTGTTAAGGAGAAGGTATTCAAGACTATCCTTGGACTTCATAAGGAGGTTTAATATCATAGAGGTTCCCGACCAAGTGATAGAAGATAATAATATAGTACAAAGAGGGCCTTGGGAGGCATTGTTCAATCAGCCAATCCCATTTCCCAATTGGGTAGATGCTGAAGAAAGTTCCTTGGATGAAGTAATGAGAAATCCTATTAAATATAGTAGAAGTTGGGTAAGAGCACAAATTGCAACTCTGACTCAGGTAGGAGTGTCCCTTTCTTATACCAATCAGTAGCAAGATAGAACTAGTAGTGATGAAGAAGATGAGCCTATAGAGAAAAGTGATACTATAGGGCAAGAAGTTGTCCAGGGAGATGTACCAAGAGGAGATAGTAAAGAGGACATTCCTCTAGTTGATAAGGGGAAAGCAAAGAAAGACCCTCCCAAACATCAAAAGAAAGATAATCCTCCATCTTCAAGAACAAGGAGCACAAAGAGAAAAGATATGCCTAGTGGGAAGGGTGAAACATCAAAGCCAAAGAAGGCTAAGCAACAAACTCCTATGGAACCACCTATCATCACATATATTACTCCCTAGCAAAATATAAATGTTGTTGTCTCATCTTCAGCTACAATTAATGCCTCATTACCTATTTCTTCATCTACTACTATAGTCATGTCTTCCACAACAGTCAGTGCAAGTATATCCATCCCTCTTCCTCTTTCTACCACTTCCATATCCACTCCTTCCATTTCCTCTTTGCCATCCACCTCTTCCATTCCCATCTCATCCATTGCTCCATCTACTTTCCCTGCCATTGCATCTATGAGTCTTCTTCTTCTTGCTTCCTCTTCACTATCCATTTCTTTCGCGTCATCATCCTTACCTCCCATCTCAACCATCCTCTCATCACCTCCTTTCACCTTGCCATCCTTGAACCTTTCCACCCCACTTGCTATTTATTTTGTACTTTCATCTCCTCCTTCTCCTTTCATAGGTTTTACCTCATTTGCAAACCTATCTAAATTATATTTGCGCCCATCTGCTACTAATTCTTTGGCTACAATAAATAATTATTTGGTTAAACCTTTTAATGACTCCTCACAAGTGCCCTTGCCAGAAGTCCTTCCAGTCCCTTCACTACTTGGCATCGAAAAGGTATGTGCTAAATTAGATTCATAGGGAGAGGTAGTCATTGAAGATGTAACACATGAGCCTCTGATAAACCTCAACACAATAGAAGTAGTGAACATAGAGGACAGCCCATCAAAGGAGGTGGCTAGTGATTCAGTGCTAGAAATTACAAAGCAAGTGGTGATTGAGAACTTGCAACATATAGAACAACCGGAATCACCCACTAAGAACATTGAATCAAAGGAACCATGGGCATAGAATGATAAAGGAACAGATCAAGGCCCAAAGGTGGAGAAAATTCACGATGATGATTCTTTGAATAAGGAGGATAGTCACATTGACCCTCCAAAACATCTTCTACAGCTCCAGAATGGCTGCAACAAAGGTTAAATAACCAGCCTCCCATGATAGAAGATATGTCCCTAGACTTGGATAGTTTCCTAGCCAAGTTAGAGAAACTGAAGAAGCAGAAAAAGGCCAAAATCCAATTTAGAATTTACAAGGATGCTACAGGATTGCGAATAACAAAAGTAGCAGTCCCTCCTGAGTAGGCTAGTAAGGAAGATGTTAGGCCAGAGGATTACACAATCACAACTCTTAACTTGGGGCCATCTTCTAAAACCCAAGAAATAGATGAATTCAAAGGATCGAAATCTAATATTTTGGATATTTTGAATAAAGATGAACTAACCAAACAACAACTCAAACAACAGAATGAGGAGCTGAGGGCTTGCATAAAATATTTAATAAAACCTATGTCCTCAAATGGTGAGCCAGAGACTGCACCTCCTCTTCTCTCTACAGAAGAGTTAGAGAATTTTGATAGCATCAAAACCACTCCAGCTACTATAGAGGAGTTGTTCCACAAGGTGTATGCAGAGGGTTGCGAGATGAAAGATCAAGCGTTTGAATTACATATGGATTGTTGTCTTTTGAAAGTAGAATGGGATGAAGTGGTCGATAATTGCACAAGTTATGATGATTATTATGCTCACATTCATCCTCAAATTTTTGCTATGAGTAATCTTCCAGATGAAGTTTTGTTGGAAGAAAATATTTTGAATTAGGATAGATTACATATGCCTAAGTAGTGGTTGGAATTGATAGGGTTAAGAAGAGAAGTCTTTGACAGGGCTAAGAATTCCTCGGAACCAGCTAGAGTCTAAATTTTGGATGTAATATATCAGCTAAATGATGTACTGTGGGCCTGCACAAATATGGATCTAGATGACACAACTCTCATGGATGCCTAGGAATGCAAGGATAAGTTGCATCATATCATTCATGGGGATTCACCCCTCAACATGATTGGAAGGCTAGAGAGGGTAAGTGTTAAGGGCTGAGTTCAGAGAATTCAAAAGACATAAAAGGTCCAGAGAAGTAGTGTACTGCAAATTTTTGCGAGAGGTTGACCAGATAAAATATATAATTGATTATGTTAAAGATACTCAATCAGCAAATATCAACCCAACCTTGCGTGACACCCTATCCCCGTACCCGGCATTAATGGCAGATCATTTGGGAGTATAAATGGCTCTAAATCACATTTTTTTATTCATTTTGTATTTTGAATGTTTTAGAGCTTTGTATTTGCTAAGATTTCCCAATCTTTTCATGTGATTCGTGATCAACTTCAGAGCCCTTCAGCTACTGTGTGAATTTGACCTTCATTGTCCTTCATCCCATATTTGCAAGTAGGTGTTTTGAACTTTAAGTCTTGTTTTGAGCTGGAAGATGTTAGGGTTTGATGATTGGGCCTGTATGCTGAAATCTTTGTTTGGGTATTCAATGAAAATCTTTTAGAATAATATGTTTGAAACTTAAGTTAGGATTTCATCAGGGGGGATATACATATATATGTGTATGTGTATATATGTCATTGTTCAATTTGTCAAATTTTGATATCCCCTTTAAAGAGGACTTTGGTGGGTCTTGAAAATTCATAATTTATCTCTTAAGAAAAACCCTTTGACCCACTGTGTATAGAAATTCTTTGAAAACACCATGTGGCCCATGCTATGTTTACCTGGATAAACCCTAGAAGTCATTTTGTGCTGAAAATTGGGGAGAGTGGACATATCCATCAAGGCCTAAAAACCCCGCTATCCACTCCTATTAATATTCCCTACAAAACAAAACATCCACATGAACCGTACTTAGCACTAAAATGTCATCACCTAACTTGCACTAAAAATCATCCTCACTAGACATATCCCATAGCGCCCTAAAATTCTACTAATCCATCCATCCGCAAAAGCTCCACTAAACTCCACTTCAATCACCTAGATTATTTAGCACCAGAACCCTCCCTCACTAGTCATGTCTAGTGGTGGGTAAAAACCCTGCTATCTAGTAATAGGTAAAACCTCTACTGGGAGAATTACATGAGTTTTGAGCTAAGATTATCCTTCACAGGAGGTTGCGCAGATAATGACTCTGACTAGACATATCCGATGATCGATAGAATACCTGTCATCCTATGTAGAGCAAAATCCCTGCTGAAAGTATAAATAGTGCCTTGCGCTAAATTTCATATCAACTAGAGTTTGCGCTAAAAGTAAACCTTCCTAGACATATCTTGTGAAGACCTAAATTTGTGCAAATCCTGAGAAGGATCAAATCTCTGCTAATCCAGTGATAACCCAAATTCCTGCTAACTCCACTTATGGAATGTTAAGACATTTTTCAAGGGGATTAAAGGTATTTGATCAATGAATTTGATGAATTGCATGATATTAATTGATGTTTACATGTTTAATCTGAATTTCATGATGTCATACATTTAGCTTAGCATTTATTGCACATATCCAATGAGGGCATAAAAGCCCGCTGATCTATTTTTTCTCTGCTTATAGCTTATGATTTCATATGATAAATGCTAAAGGGATGGAATACAATGAGAATCTTTTGTTTTCTTGAGTTGATTTTAAGGGATTTAGACTAAGATTATAGATTTCAACGTAATTTGACTAAGTATTATCTTTGGTCTAGACTCCTGACTTAGGATACAAACTGAAAGCATATAGTTGTCTGGAACCTAGGTTTGGACCCTTAGGATAGTGAAACTACAAAGGTTACTCATTAGGTTCTTATCCTACAGATTAGATGTTTTCCCAAGCTATCAACATGAAGTATGAGTTCAAGGGTATTCCCCCAATAACCAAAATCATTTCGGCATGGAAGAACATTGGAGACACAAACCTGGGGCATATTGATATTGAAGATTTTAGACTAAGGGTCTTGGGTCCTAATCCAACACCTAAAGCCAAGACTATTAGCGACAATGGGATTGCTCAGGCAGCTGCCTTCGCAACCTCAATTAAATGCCCTAAGTTGATTGTGGCATGTGCAAATAATTATGATCAGTTGGCTAGGACAGTTCAAACACAAGGAGGTCAAGTACAAGCAGATCTCAGCCATTTAGCCATAGCAAAAACCTTTGACATTCCTCCATTTTGTATCCTCACTATGATGGATAAGGAAGAAGCTGAAAGGATGTATAAGCAGGACCCAAAAACCTACAAGAGGAAGATAAATGATGGTTGGATGAAAAACAAGAGGGCAACTATGTCAAAGCTTCCTCAGGTCCTGTATAGGAGTGGCTTCAAAGAGGAGATAGGAGACCTAGTAACTCTTTTTAGCAGAATCATGGGGCTACCCTCAGCCTCTACATTTTAAGGTTGGATGTTCCCATATATAGAGGAAATCCTACATGGGGACAAGAAGATACATTGGCCCCAATTATAAGCAATAACATTCATGAGGCCTTTGTTACCTTCTATATTGATGAGACTTTTACGTGGACCTCCTATATTATATATGCTTTGGCTAGAACTGTTGTATACCCTGGCCTGTCAAGACTAGGGGAGGTTGGTAATGGGGAAGATCAATACAAGGTGTATGAGTGCTACACTCAACTGGAAATTTCACAATCACTGGTGCACCACAAAAGGGTCAATGATGCATTCACTATGCACATTACTTGGATATTGCATACAGATATGGCTAGGAGATTGTCTCCTAATGTAGCTAATGTTTTACAATTGTATGGGAGATGGTACATTCAATTTCAAAAGTTTACATATTTGAGGGTCCAAGGTTTCACTGGAACACCCTACAAGCTCCCTCGGTACCCAACAGCTAAGGTAGTACTCCTTGAACTAACAAGACAACTTCTCACTTGTGCAGAAAGGTTGAAGCATCTACATAGAGCTTCTATTAAGTTCCCTATACTCTTGGGAAGAGGAAACTATTCTTGTACTACCATTGGAGCAACAGAGCATTCAGACACAAAACTGTAATTACTAAATTTGCATTTTTATCACAAGAGGACTCATTTTGATCCCTTTGGAATAATGGAAAGACATGTTAGCAAAAGGATGTTTCATAGGGAGCACCTTGAAGACTTCTAGGTGAATTGCGTTGATGATTATGACGTGTTAAGGAGAAGGTATTCAAGATTGTCCTTGGACTTCATAAGGAGGTTTAATATCATAGAGGTTCCTAATCAAGTGACAGAAGATAATAATATAGTACAAAGAGGGCCTTGTTAGGCATTGTTCAATCAGCCAATCCCATTTCCCAATTGGGCATATGCTGAAGAAAGTTCCTGGGATGAAGTAATGAGAAATCCTTTTAAATATAGTAGAAGTTGGGTAAGAGCACAAATTGCAACTCTGACTCAGGCAGGAGTAGCCCTTTCTTATACCAAGTAATAGCAAGACATAACTAGTAGTGATGAAGAAGATGAGCCTATAGAGAAAAGTGATACTATAGGATAAGAAGTTGTCTAGGGAGATGCACCAAGAGGAGATAGTAAAGAGGACATTCCTCTAGCTGATAAGGGGAAAGCAAAGAAAGACCCTCCCAAACAGCTAAAGAAAGATAATCCTCCATCTTCAAGAACAAGGAGCATAAAGAGAAAAAATATGCCTAGTGGGAAGGGTGAAACATCAAAGCCAAAGAAGGCTAAGCAACAAACTCCTATGGCTTCACCTTTCATCACTTCTATTTCTCCCTAGCAAAATATAAATGGTGTTGTCTCATCTTTTGTTGCAGTTAATGCCTCATTACTTGTTTCCTTACCTACTACTATAGTCATGTCTTCCACAACAGTCAGTGCAAGTATATCCATCACTCTTCCTCTTTCTACCACTTCCATAGCCACTCCTTCCATTTCCTCTTTGCCATCCACCTCTTCCATTCCCATCTCATCCATTGCTCCATTTACTTTCCCTGTCATTGCATCTATGAGTCTTCTTGTTCTTGCTTCCTCTTCACTATCCATTTCTTTCACATCGTCATCCTTACCTCCCATCTCAACCATCCTCTCATCACCTCCTTTCATCTTGCCATCCTTGAGCCTTTCCACCCCACTTGCTATTTCTTTTGTACTTTCATCTCCTCCTTCTCCTTTCATAGGTTTTACCTCATTTGTAAACCTGTCTAGATTATATTTGCCCCCATCTGCTACTGATTCTTTGGCGATAATAAATAATTCTTTGGCTAAACCTTTTAATGACTCCTCACAAGTGCCCTTGCCAGAAGCCCTTCCAGTCCCTTCACTACTTGGCATCGAAAAGGTATGTGATGAATTAGATTCACAGGGAGAGGTAGTCATTGAAGATGTAACACATGAGCCTCCGATAAACCTCAGTACAATAGAAGTAGTGAACATAGAGGACAACCCATCAGAGGAGGTGGCTAGTGATTCAGTGCTAGAAATTACAAAACAAGCAGTGATTGAGAACTTGCAACATATAGAACAACCAGAATCACCCACTAAGAACATTGAATCAGAGGAACCAGGGGCACATAATGATAAAGGAATAGATCAAGGCCCAAAGGTGGATAAAATTCATGTTGATGATTCTTTGAATAAGGAGGACAGTCACATTGACCCTCCAGAACATCTTCTACAACTCCAGAATGGCTACAGCAAAGGTTAAATAACCAACCTCCCATGGTAGAAGTTATGTCACTAGACTTGGATAGTTTCTAGGCCAAGTTAGAGAAACCAAAGAAGCAGAAAAAGGCTAAAATCTAGTCTAGAATTTACAAGGATGCTACAGGATCATGAATAGCAGAAGTAACAGTCCCTCCTGAGCAGGCTAGTAAGGAAGTTGTTAGGCCAGAGGATTACATAGTCACAACTCTTAACTTAGGGCCATCTTCTAAAACCCAAGAAATAGATGAATTCAAAGGCTCGGTATCTAATATTTTGGATATTTTGAATAAAGATGAACTGACCAAACATAAACTCAGATAGAAGAATGAGGATCTGAGGGCTTGCATAAAATATTTAATAAAACCTATGTCCTCAGATGTTAAGCCATAGACTACACCTCCTCTTCTCTCTAAAGAAGAGTTAGAGAATTTTGATAGCATCAAAACCACTGCAGCTGCTACAGAGGAGTGGTTCCACAAGGTATATGCAGAGGGTTGTGAGATGAATGATCAAGCAGTAGAATTACATAAGGATTTTTGTCTTTTGAAAGAAGAATGGGATGAAGTGGTCGATGATTGCACAAGTTATGATGATTATTATGCTCACATTCATCCTCGAATTTTTGCTATGAGTAATCTTCCAAACGAATTTTTGTTGGCAGAAAATATTTTTATTCAGGATAGATTACATATGCCTAAACAATGGTTGGAATTGATAGGGTTAAGAAGAGAAGTCTTTGACAGGGCTAAGAATTCCTTAGAACCAGCTAGAGCCCAAATTTTGGATGTAATATATCGGCTAAATGATGTACTACGGTCCTACACAAACATGGATCTAGATGACACAACTCTTGTGGATGCCCAGGAATGCAAGGATAAGTTCCATCATATCATTCATGGGGATTCACCCATCAACATGATCGGAAGGCTGGAGAGAGTAAGTGACTTAAGGGCTGAGTTCAGATAATTCAAAAGACATAAAAGGTCTAGAGAAGTAGTGTATTGCAAATTTTTGCGAGAGGTTGACCAGATAAAATACATAATTGATTATGTTAAAGATCCTCAATCGGCAAATATCAACCTAGCCTTGGAAGCCTACACAGCCTATAGCAATAGGGAAGCTAAAAAGGACAAAGTCAACTTAGATGATGACAAGCAATGAAACATTCCATGCCATCATTGGAAATCCCGTCAATCCACATCAGCTCCAATTTTCAAGGGTCATATGACTTCCTGTTGACTTTCTTCTGCCTTGAAAATTAACTCTTTGTCATAAGCAGCCAAATGGGTACTCATTTTGTCCACATTCAATTTATTTGCAAGTTGTATTTTGTCTTTTTTCTATCAAGACAAAATTAAATCTGAAAATGTAACAAACTATTGTATCTCATTCAATGTTATGTAAATCTACGCCCTTGGTGTTGAGTTAATCTCCACTGTCCATGAAAAACTCAGTATGGTTCCTTGTCTATAAAAGGGCCATCATTTTCTCTCATTTGTAACTAAGACTTGATACTAAATTACTGAGACTCTGCCAAATTATGATCAATACAAAGCAAGTTTTGCAGGTTGCTGGGAATTTGTGTTCTTGTGTTATCTCTTTTGGATTTCATGGTTCATATCAATCTAAAGTTAATTAGATGTGTATTTGCAATGATGGGTAAATTCTAAGATATTTGATGAATGCTGCGGTCCATACTATTAGTGCTTGTTGATTGTAAGTTACTGTGCATAGTTAGCCTAGGCCTTGTTATTGAATTTAGTTTTATTGCATTTCATGAGTTAAGATGCTCCATTTTCTAGGTGTTTAATGAATGAATGTGGTTTGAAAATCATAAGTTTCCATTGAAGATTACATCATTTTCTGCAAAATTGTGGTTTCTCGACCTAGTTAAATAGAAGGTGGTTTACTGAAAGTATTTGTCTATCTGCAACATTTTATCCAGTTGTAATTGTCACTTAGGTTTCCATACTTCTTTCAACCCTTCATCTTTTGCATTTTATTTAATCAAGATTTGTTAGAATTAGGTTATAAGTAGCAATCACATTCACAAATCTACTAAGAATATCATAGGGTAGCTTGCACACTTTGTTGTCATAGTTTCATCAAACCCTATCAGTTGCATGTAAGTCCCCTTTGTTGGTACAGCTAAAACATTCCACTGAAGTTATTCCTACAATCTAAGACCTAGCTATATAAACCTTGGGGAAGTCTTTTCTAGGATAAGATTCCTTTCAAGAGAGGTGAGATAACCTATATTTAACCTGCCTTGTTTTGTGCTAAAACCACCATTAACACGGACCACCAAATTCTAGATTTAACATCTTCAATCACTTATCTAAAACATATCCAAACCTCACACTCCAATCTTGAACACAGGAGAAATGCAGAGCAAAAACTCAAAAAGTATCTTTCAAGTTAGAAGACTTCTTCACAACATTCTCTTCAGTATTTATCAAATTTTCTCAAAAGCACTTGGAAACTCAACAACAAGAGCAATATACTAACATCATCAACACTTCTTCAAGTCATTCAAATCACCTTAACACAATAACTTAATCAAACAACAAAAACAACAATAGAAGATATAGTTGACACCAATGACAACACAAACATGTTGACATCAATGACAACACCGATTAGCACATACTTGCAACAATCTCCCCCTTTGTCATTGATGGCAACATATGATGTGAAAAATCATCATGACATAATTTTGCACTAGTCTCACTCTCCCCCTTTCTTTTATACATCTTAGTCTTTTTTTGTTTTTCACATGAACTCTCTCCCCCTTTGACATCAATGGCAAAGGGTGACACACCTTCTTCAAGCCTTGTCCCCCTAAATATGATATAGCACATACTTGCACTATCCTTAGCTACTCTGAATACCTCCCCTTGACTGCAACACTCTTCAATACCACTACTTGCTCCCCCTGAGAGGTAGCCTCCACCATTAGTCCAAAAAAGAGTGATTCTTGAATCACACTAGACTAATGCACTTCCGTATGCATCTAGTTCAACAAAGCAGTGGCAGTAATGCCTAACGTCTCCCAGAGATACTCAAATGTGTCCTTAGGAGGAGCCTTGGTAAATATGTCAGTAACCTGATCTTTTGTAGGCACATACTCAAGCTTCACTTCTTTCTTTGTAACCTTCTGTCTTAAAAAGTGATACCTGATAGAAATATGCTTTGTCCTTGAATGCATCACTGGATTCTTTAAAATGTTAATGGCACTGCTATTATCATAGAAAATAGGAATTGGATCATCATACTCAACTTTGATATCCTTTAGAGTTTGTCTCATCCATAGCACTTGTGTGCAACATGATGTTGTTGCAATGTACTCTACCTCTGCAGTAGATAAGGATACCAAATCCTACTTCTTGCTTTGCCATGACACAGATATGTCTCCAAGAAAGAACACACCACCACTTCTACTTTTCTTGTTATCTACACATCTGGCCCAATATGCATCTGTGTAGGCACTTAGGGTGAAGTCATTATTCTTAGGATACCACAAACCATGGTCTAGAGTGCCCTTCAAATACTTGAATATCCTCATTACTGCCATGACATGTGACTCTCTAGGATCTTCTTAAAATATTGCCACAAGACAAACTACATGCATGATATCTGATCTGGTAGCAGTTAGGTATAGCAGTCCTCCAATCATTGATCTATATTTACACTGATTAGCCTTAGGGGATTCATCAATTTTTCTCAGCTTGCAACCAGTTCTCATGGGAGTACTAACTGGTTTAGATTCTTCCATTCCAAACTTCTTCAACAACTCCTTGACATACTTTGATTATGAAATGAAAATGTCCTTATCTGTCTCATTAATTTGTAGCCCAAGAAATAAGTTCATCTCACCACACATTGACATCTCAAATTCTTTTTGCATCTCATCTACAAACTTCTTACACATACCTTCATTTCCACCAAAGATTATATCATAGACTTTAATAATCAGGATTTGATCTTTGCTTACCTTGATGTACAAATTACTGTTTGTAGACCCTTTACTGAATCCCTGCTGCAACAAATACATGTCTAACCTAGCGTACCAAGATCTAGGAGCTTGCTTCAATCCATACAATGCCTTCTTCAATCTGCATACCATATCTGGTTTGTCTGATAACTAAAATCCATCTAGATGCTCTCTATATACTTCTTATTCCAACTCACCATTCAGAAAAGTGGATTTTACATCCATTTGATATACCTTGAAATCTTTATGTGGTGCATAAACCAGAAACAACCTAATAGCTTCCAGTCTTGCCACCGAAGCAAAAGTTTCTTCATAGTCTATTCCATCCACTTGTAAGTAGCCTTTGCACACAAGTCTAGCTTTGTTTCTTACCACTTCTCTATTCTCATTCAACTTATTTCTGAAAACCCACTTTGTTCCAAACACATTCTTATCTATAGGTCTGGGGACAAGTTCCCAAGTGTTGTTTTTTTCAATTTGCATCAATTCTTCTTCCATTGCCTTGACCTAAAGTTCATCTTTACATGCTTCAGTAATTGTCTTAGGTTCAACCTTTGAAAGTAAATAGAGATTTACCTGTTCTTCTACAACTCTTCTTCTTGTCAAAACTCCTTTGCTTTTGTCACCAATGATCTGATCCTTTGAGTGATTCTTTTGCACATACTTGGGAGTTTTAGGAACTCTTTTAGGAACTTCTTCTTCTTCAGCAAACTGAAGTTCCTTGTCTTTGTCTTCTTCAACTTCTGTTATATCAACAGTCTCATCTAGTTCATATCCATTAGGCTCTGATATTCTCTAAATATCTTCGTCTACCTTTACATTTGCACTCTCAATAATCTTTCTCAGCCTTTTTTGTAGCACTGGTAAGCTTTGCTCTTGGTAGAGTACCCAAGGAATATGCCTTCACCACATCTAGCATCAAACTTTCGTAACTCTTCATCTCTTCTGATATAACATTTTCTTCCAAAATTTTTGAAATACTTACTAGTAGGAGTTCTTCCATACCATAGCTCATAAGGTGTCTCCATTCTATTTTCTTTGACTTGCACTATGTTATGAATGTAGACAATAGTGTGAATTGCTTCTTTCAAGTATACTTCTGGTAGGTTTGCTTCTTTGATTATTGTTCTAGCAGCTTTCTGAACTGTTCTATTCTTCCTCTCAACTACTCTATTTTGCTGAGGAGTTCTGGGGGCAGACAATTGTCTCTTTATCCCATGTTCTTCACAAAAAGCATTGAATTCATTGGAAGTAAACTCACCACCTCCGTCAGACCTCAAACACTTGATTCTCAAATCCATTTCATTTTCAACTATTGATTTAAATGCCTTGAATTTGTCTAGGGCTTCTAATTTTTCTCTAAGAAAAGTAACCCAAGTCATTCTTGAATAATCATCAATAAGTAGCATGAAATACCTGTCACCTTGTAGACTTCTTGTTCTTGTAGGACTACATAAATCTGTATGCACCAACTCCAATAGATCAGTAGAGGATTGTTCTTTACTCTTGAAGCTAGTTTTTGTCTGCTTCCCAAATTGACATTCTTTGCAGATAGCATTAGCAGGCTTCACAATCTTAGGTAGGTCTCTTATAGCTTGAACTCAGCTTATTTTCACTAGATTATCAAAGTTAATATGACACATTCTCCTATGCCATAGCCAGATTTCATTTGATTGAGCCAACAGACAACAATTATTAATACCTTTCAATTGATAAACATTACCATGAGTCTTCTTACCAGCAGGAATTATTGTTCTGGAGTTTTTTCTTATCTCACATCCATTGTCCTTAAACATCAAATTGTATCATTTGTCACACATCTGTCCAACACTTAGAAGATTATGCTTTAATCTTTTGACATAAAGAACATCATCTGTATTATGCTTGCCATCAAAAGTAATTGACCCTTTTCCACAAATCTTACCAGTTGCATCATCACCAAATCTAACTAGTCCTCCATCATACTTTTCCAATTTAACAAACTTACTCTTATCTCATGTCATCTGATTTAAACATCCACTATCAATGATCCATTCATCCTTTTCCTTTCTAGCATGAAATGTGGACATCACTTTCTCTTCTTCCAGACTTCCTTCCTTCACACAGCTTGCAAGATTAGTAGAAATAGTTTCTTCTTTTAGGGAAATAAACAAGCATTCACTAGCATTACCATCCTCAAAATTAGATTCATCATCAGTTACACCATCATTCTCTTCAACATAGTAACTTATCCTTACCATCTTACCTTTACCTTCTTTGTTCTTAATCTTCAAAGCTCTATCAGGACATCTTGAAGCATAATGACCAATCTTACCACAGCTGAAACATTTGAAAGGTAACTTACCTCTAAACTTTCCTGATCCCTTTTTCATTCTGCTCACAAAGTTTTCCTTGATCACATCAAAGTCTTCCTCATCTGACTCCACAGCATACCTGTCTGTTTTAACAGTCCTTTCTAATTTGGTCTTAAAAGCAGTCTCAAATTTCACAGGACCATCAGTAGTACCAAATTCTCTCATCTCAAAAGCAATCAATTTACCAAGCAATTGATCTTTTGAAATCTTGTCCATATCTTGCAATTCTTCAATGGTAGACACTTTGTGACTATAAGATTTGGGAAGTGTTCTGAGTATCTTGTTTACAACTTCTTTATCATCCATGTCTCCACCAAGATCGTTGATGTCATTGACAACTTCATCAATCTTCTGCATATAACTTGTTATGTTCTCATCTTTAGACATCCGCATAGTTTCATATTTGAACTTCAAATTTTGCAGCATGGCTTTCTTAACAGATTCATCACCTTCATTGATATTTTTCAATTTATCCCAGATCTCATGTACAATTTCCAGATCCAAAACTTTTACCAGTTCAGAGTAGGATAGAGCATTTAGTAGGGCATTTCTGGCTTTACCATTAGTCTCATAAGCCCTAATCTCCATTGCAATCTTCGGACCATTATTAGGTATAGTGTATTCCTTTTCAACTATTCTCCATACATTGTAACCAAGATAAATAAGATAACTTTGCATTCTTACCTTCCAGTTCAGACATAGTCAGATCCATCAAACTGAGGAATGTCTTTCTTGTGCACCATCCTAGATCTCCCTTAAGTTGTTAGGCTTTCTTCCAACGAACCCTCACTCTAATATCAATTGTTGAATGCACAAGATAACTGAGAGGGGGGTGAATCAGTTGTATCAAAAACTTTAAACCCTTACAAATATAATCACATCCACATCAATTCACTTAAACCCTAATTCTGTTATGAAGATTAAACATGAAAAATAGATAACAGAAACTTAATCACATCAACACCGTGCACAAGAGAACACCAGATTGTTACATGGAAAACCCTAAAAGGGGAAAACCATGGTGAGGATTAGCTCACAATATATAGTAATATCAATACCGAATTACAAAGAGGCTCACTACCAAAGGGCTCACTGCCCAAGGACTCACTATCCAAAGAAATGCTCACTACAACAGGCTCGCTGCCAATAGGGCTCACTACCAAAAGGGATCACCGCCAAAAGGGCTCATTGCCATGAACTGATATAATAGCATCTACCACATGCCTGAGTTCAGTTCCAATGAAGCACAATACATATCACCTTCATAGCCTCACAACACAAACATCCTCATTTTCACATTTTCGCACTTACACACGAATCATTTACACTTATTTATATCAATCATCAACCTTGAAGCATTCACCAAGGTCGGAAACACAATCTACAACTTTTGAAACAATCTTCAAGGTTGGCAAACATACATAATTCAAATTAGGCCTAGACCTAACATTCTTGTGAAGCAAATGAATAAAGGTAAAAAAAACTTCACATCTTAGCTCAGACCTAAATACATCTTCACATGCTTCAACATGCTTCCACAATCCACGAAGCACATCCGTAAAGAGTGTAAAAAACTAGGTCGGCCAAAACTGGTGTTGACACTAGGATCTTTAAGCACACACTTCCAAGAAGACAACCATAACTTGTGGACCAAGTACAAGCCTTCAACATGATTCAAAAACATCCATGAATAACATGAAATCACTTGGGAGCCAACAAATCTAGCTACAACAAATCTCACTTGAAGACAGATCACAGGCTGCTCACAATCAACACTGCCAAGCTCTACTACTCATGAAAACTACATTCTGGAGCACCAAATCACAATTCCTTTGGATGGAACATAGATATGGATCTTAGGAACATCCCTCCATAACTGTAACACCAAAACCCAAACTATGGAGGAATGCGGAGCAAAATACTTTCTCCCTGTCACACTACAAATGCTACCAGGCACAGTCTTCAAACTAGTGACATAACTTTCAGACCACAACATTTTGAACCACCAAATTTTGGATTTAACATCTTCAACCACTTATATAAAATATATCCAAACCTCACACTCCAGTCTTCAACATAGGAGAAATGTTGAGAAAAAACTCAAATAGTATCTTGTAAGCTAGAATACTTCTTCACAACACTATCTTCAGTATTTGTCAAATTTTCTCAAAAGCACTTGGAAACTCAGCAACAAGAGCAGTATACTAACATCATTATCACTTATTCAATTCATTCAAATCACCTTAACACAATAACTTAATCAACCAACAATAACAACAATAGAAGATACAGTTGACACCAATGACAACACAAACATGTTGACATCAATGACAACACCGATTAGCACATACTTGCAACATCTTTAAGTCCTAAGATTGTTAGGGAATTAGTAAAACCTTTTTTTATTTCATGTCTTAGACATTTTATCATTTACTTTTGTTTGAGATTAAATGGTTTTTCCTAGTCAGGATTTGAAAATTTTCTAAGTTATGGAAATTTCTATGAGTCCCTTCAAACCCCACACCTCTCCAAGATTTAAAACTTGTAGGTTTGTGGGGGTTGTATGGACTTCTTCTAACTTCCCTCTTATCTATAACTCTACCTGGTTCCTCACATCCACATGATGTTAAAGTCTGTGGGATTGTGGGATTCTTAGGAACATTTGAAATTTTGCCAAAATTGCCCTAGTATTTTTTACCTCCACATTTCCCCTTGAAGGACAAAGTTGTGGGATTTCAGGGTCTTGGATGATATATGACTTTTTTATAAAGTCCTTGGGTCCTCCCAATCTCCACACCACTATGCTAATATGTTAAAACCCTTAGGATTGTGGGATTTCCAAAGATGGATGCCTTTTGTCTAAAGTCCATAAGTCTTCCTAACTCCCGCATCTCCATGTAAACATGTTAAAGCTTTTAATATTTCAAGGTTCTCAAGGACTTATACCTATCTTCTAAAGTCGCCAACTCCATTGGATTCTCGCACTTCAGCATAAGTTTAAAACAATTAAAATTTATGAAAACTAAAAGTTTTCCTTTACATATCCTTATGCTTACAGAATGTGTTGGCCACATGTAGGTTACTATATGACTACCTCCTGATCATGAGATATGAATTACAAATTCCAAGGGGTTGTCTCCCTTCCAAGATCACTTCTACCCTTGATGAAGTTGTAGATACATAATTGGGCCACATTGACTTGGAGGATTTCAAGAATAGGATGTATGGGGGCGCTCCTACATTAAGGGCCAAATGGATGGTTATAAATGGAATTGCTCAAGCAATAGGATTATCTCTCTTGGTGCAATATTCAAAAACTTATCATGGCTTGTGCCAATATTTAAAGCCATTGCACCAAAATATTGTGGGGATAGAAGGAGAATTGTTATTGGATTTGAGCCTCGAATCTATTGTCAAAACATTACAAATCCCTAAATATAATGAGGTAATTACCTTGAAGATGAATGATGGGGTGGAATTATTTGAAGAAGATTCTAACACATGCTTGAAAGTATTAAACAAGAGGTGGCTAGCTAAGCTCATATCTACCATCTCCAAACTCCCAAAGAAACTGGTCAGAAGTGACTTCTTGATGGATATTGGTGATATGATCACATTGTTAAATAGAATCATGGGATTACCAACAACATCCACATTCTCCCCATGGATGTTCAAGTCAATCACCACCATCTTTTAAGATAAATAGATCATTGACTGGTCCACTATCATCAGTGATAACCTTCATAAATAACTAATAGAAGTACAAGAGAGTAGGAGGTTCCACATGACCTCCTATATTGTTTATTTGATGGATAGGAGAGATGTGTTTCTAGGTTTGACAAGGGTTGGCACCATTGGGAAAGTTCAAGGAGAAGTCAAAATGCATGACCACTACCATCACCTAACATTGAAAGAGAACCAAAGGCATTTTAGGAGAGTAAATGATGTTTTCTCTTCTTCCTCATCAAAATACTAGAAGGGGACATGAACAAGAGGCTCTTTATGGAAGCCACCAAAGAAATATTTGAATAGGGAAACTGGTTTATCCAATTCCCTAAATTCACATACATCAGGATTGGGGGCTTCATTGTGGCACCCTATAAGCTACCAAAGTATGTTAGTGATAAGATTGTGCTATTATAATTAACAAGGTAGTATGTGAAGCCCAACAATATCTGGTAGAGAAACATAGAGTTGGGGTCCAATTATCCATTATTACCAATGCTTGCACTTTCTCCTCTATGCCAAATGCTAAAGCATCAAATGCAATGATCTAGAGATTTAATTTTTATTAATTTGATAGGAGGAAATCCTTCAACCTAAAAGGAAAGATGGAGAAATTTGTCATCTCTCACTTCAAGAATGTGACTCATATTAGAGGATTTTTGGGTTGACTATAGTGATGAGATTGAGGTCAGGCAAAGAAAATTCTCTAGTCGGATAGCTTCTCAAAAAGGAGCCTTTGGGATTGTTGAGGTTCCAGATCAAGTGTTTTATTATGGAAAGGTTATAATAGATGTATACAACAAGAGGGGAATTTTTCAACTTCCAATCCCTCTAGTAGTTTGGTTAGAAGAGGAAGAAGCCTCTCTACAAAATCTTAGCAAATCAACAATCGAATTCATCCTAGGTTGGCTTCAGAAGAAGATCAAAGAACTTGAGGCTATAGGAGTGACACTCATAAGTAGAGAGACTTCAAAGAATTCTAAGTCCAAAAAGAAAAAAAAAACCTCAACCCCCATCAAAGAAGACTAAGCCTAAGAAGAAAGAGGTAGAGCCAAGAAGAAGGAAGTGGATAAAAAGACAAAAGAACCTAAAACCCCCTACTAAGAACCTAAGTGTTATGGGTGAGGAGGAAGAACAACTAGAGAGCCTCATCTTAAGAGGAAGACTAAGGTGACTATCAAGGTGGGGGGTACTTCAAAATGCGTCTCTTAATAGGATCCAGATTCTCCAACACCTCAATTGGCTACTACATCGATCCCCCAATATCCCATTGCTCTAGAGCAGGAAAGACAAGTACCCATGTGTCCCCTTTAAATTTTAATTTCTATTTCTCTTAAAAAATTCTTGTTCAAAATTCTTTACCTCCACCTCCTTTACAATAAGTTCCCCGTCTTTTGAATCATTGTTTAAACTTCTCAAACAGAAGTGTCCTCTTCCCAGGTATCAATAAAGTGCCTACTCCTCATCCTTCACCAATCAAAGAGCCTATTATGGAATATGTGTCATCAAATGTCCCTATCTCTAATCCTTCTCCACCAAATTATCCTCCTCCCTTACCTAACATTGATTGAGTTGCTAAGAAAATAGAAGAGAAAGAAGATGGTCAATCAAAAGGACTTGTCATGGAAGAGTAAACAAAAGGGGAAGGATTTAAAGGAAAGAAGAAGATAAAATCAATAAGGAGAAAGGAATTGTATTAACCCCACAAGGTAATAGGAAAGAATAATATCTATTTCAAGAGCCTAAGGGTGATTAGGATGCATATAAGGATGTGGACACTCCTACCCTAATGGAGGAAGCTGAGAAAATTATGGATGAACTTGAAAATCAAGAAGAAGAATCAACTCAAGTTGAGATAACTTACTCTAGGCCCCTCAACTAAGTTAATTACAAGTTCCTCCATCAAGTGACTCAAGTATGCTTATGGTTCCTACATGGTTGGATAGTAACATCCAAAGGTGGACAAAGGTTGTGAAACCTATCTCTAAAAACTTCTCTACTATTGCTACCATGATCAACCCTCCATATGCCAAGAAGAATCCAAGGACCCTCTCATCTATCATGGTGGATGCTTCAAGATCAATAATTACTAAAATTTCAACCCTACTAGTCAACAAATATGATAGAGAGCTCCTTCTTGTAGACAACCAAATCACAAGGGTTAATCTAGGAATGTAAACTAGAGAAGTTGATATCTAGGGAATGCATACAATGATGACAACTATTGTATCCAAAATTGATAAAGACTAGAAAACTAAGCAAGAATTGAAAGAATGGGTCAATTATCTCTCTTTCTACATCAAGTGACTAATGAGTCCCTTAAAATCTATGGAGGGACTTCTTGCAACTCAATTGCTCCTCTCCTAGTAGGAGACATCCACATTAGGAAAAATTAAATGTATAGAAACCTCAACCAAGAAGTGGATGGGAGGCTTATAGATTATGGCTATAAGATCATATATGAAGCCATGAACACCCATGGTAAATTCAAGGTAGTTGGAGATATGATAAAGGCACTAATAGATGAACTCTAAGAGGAACTAGATACACATTCCTATAACCTTCCTTCATTAAATTGATGTCTATGATGAAATTTGAGGTTTTGGTGAAGGAAGGCATACTGGAAAAGGAAGACACCTCATTGTTAGATGTATAGATGGAAGTAATCAGCTTGAGAGTAGACTTACTTGAAGGAGGATTGGCCAAGTTGATTGCAATCTTTAGTGATGCATCAAACATTGTCCTTGGTGTGTAGGAACAATCGATAAGAATTCAGTCCACTATTACAAAGGAGAAGAAATAAATAATGCTACCAATTTGAAGAACCATCTCAGGAAAGTCAAATACCAAGACCTTGAACAACCAATATATTTCAATCCCACTTCATTTGACAGGATTATGATGATGATGGTGATGAATTTACTTTTAGCGAGTTTAAGAAATAGATAGCAAAGTGATGCTTCAAGTTTTATTCAAGTTTTATAACATCTATAATACCTATGATACCTACCACTTCAAGTTCAACTTTATTTCTAGACCAGATATGGAGGCAATCAACTAGTGCTAAAATCATTCATAGAACATAAAATAAAAGAAACTGGCATGGACAAAAAAATCATCAAAGATATCACTGATGAAGAGGAGTCTAAATAAAGTTGAATTTGATATTTGATGTTTGATGTTTAAATTGGCCATTAAGAAGGCTTTGTTTTGATGAAAGGAACTTATATTCCCTAGGTTAAACATCATGTTTCATAGGGATTAATTCTTTTAATTATGATTATATTGTAATATCATTTGTAAAAGTGGTTCCATAAAAGGACAAAATGCCTTCAAACTTGTGCCATGTGAGTTGGACGTCTTGGATCAAGAGGTTATTAGAGTTGAATGGTGGAGATCTTCTTTCCACCAAAATTAAATGCTTTGAATTTGTGGACCTTGAATTAAATTACTCCTGGCCATTGATTTATTTGTGTAAAGATGTACTAGAGGTGCTACCATATCTATAAATAGGCAGGCTTTCTATGGACAAAGGGTTAGAAACTAGTGAAAAATTTTAATGTAAATATAAAGCTATTTTGTTTCTCTCATTTGAGTTGTGTTCTCTCATGGTTTTGAATCTATAAATGATTTTCCATTGTTTCATGCATACAAATCTAAGAATATCTAATCAATTTGTATGTGTTTCATATCACTGGTGTTTTGTTGAGGGTAGAATGCTTTGTGTGATCAACCTGAGCATTCACTCTTTTATCATTTATGGAAGTGTCTCATTGATCTATGTCAATAGTTGGGTGTTTAATATGGATTTCTTTCATGATTGGTTCACCCCATTAAATATTATGCCATCCTTTGTGGGGTTGTGGATTTCCTAGCTAAGCAAGGATAGATTACTCTATAGCTTTATCTATTCACTCAATGATATGTGGAATATGGAAGATCAAACTTATGTTTATTTATCTCTATCTCTTCTGTCCCTTAATATTTCATAATTTTTTAATAGTAGTTTGGTTAGATTAGATTAGTTCTAGGAACAAAATATTACAAAGTATTAGACTGAATATCTTTTGATTGTAAATGTATTATCCATTATTAAGTTTCTAAGCTAAGCAATTCATATGAGTAATGTATGTTTGGATTAGACTTTATCAAATGTGCATGATTTATTGACAACTAATCCTATGGTAAGTTCTAGTAAAGAAATAATTTTATGCAAGCCCCCTTGAATTGGAACAACAACATATCAACTAATGAGTTATCCTACATGGCCAAGACATAGTTACAAAGACCTTGGGGTTGTTGATTTTCTTCCAAGAGATTGATCACTTTTTAGGAGAGGTGGGATACTTATTATTTCATATAAGTTAAGCAATGTGTCAAAACACCCATCAACACAAGGGAGATTGGCATGGGGGAGGCTATTGTCACACCAGTGTAATGATAAGGATAGATATATAACAAGAGTGAAAATGGTTTGGTTAGTGTGTTATTTATGTTAGTCATATTTTTAGAACATTGATTTCTTTTTGTAATAGTTAAGTAGCATATTCTTGTCAGCTATTTTATCTTACTTATTGGTCATGTGTTGTTATTTATTTTTCATCTTTTCATCATTTTGTTTAGTCATTCTTGTCCATTAGAGTCTTCCATCTTAATTGTTCAATTGATGAGTTATAATCATTTGGCCTAATCTATGTCAAGTTGAGTGTCTACTTAGTGTATGGTTATCATGAAAGTGGCCAATTTTACATGTTTGGCTCATTGATGTATTTTATATAAGTATTAAGGGGTTCATTTATTTTTATCTTAGTATAATTCTAGTTTTAATGTAATTAAAATATTTAATTGTGGATTACTATTAAACTATGGAAAGAACATAGATAGAAGGCCTTTAAAATTTTGAAAACAATAAAGAAAGTTTTGTGTGGGAGGCTACATGCTCAGCCAACCCAACTATACCCTAAGCATTTAATACAGGTAATGTTCATTTATGAGAAAGGGAATACAAAGGAAGAATATATACTATAGTTTAAAACCTTAAATTTGTGGCAAAATAGAATTATGATTGTTGTAGGAGAAGCCTTACTAGGAATCAGGCTGCCTTGTAAGGTAAAAAACTCTAAGTTTTGGTTAGCTCTATTTGAGTGGGAGATGGATTCATTGATTAGTTGGTTGCATACTTTATGTGTTTTTATTTTTATCTTTGGAAGCATGATAATTTGAGGATATGGAGGCTTTCATGTGGTAATGGTGGATTTGCATGTAGAAGAGAAGTTGTGAGTTGTGGAAATCCTCACTACAAAGTTTGTCATTGTGTTGCATTCTATGTAGGTATGTACAACAACAAACACTAAATTTTCATTTTTGATTTGGTTTGAAACTTCAATCTTAGATGTGCTTTGGTATGCAACTTGTACATTGCAAAATATAGCTATAAGTTTGATGTAAAGTGTATCATTGAGATTTATTATTTGGTATGATGAAATGACTAGAACTTATTTGAATTCAGTTGCTTATTATTATGTTCAATTGTGTTATCATTGTAACTTGTATATTGTTAAATAGTGTGATATTTAATTGTAATCCTAATGTATTATTGTTTATGCATCTCCAATAATCTTGGAATGGGTACTTGGACACCCATGTTGTTGAGAGATTATTATTTTATTATTATTCTCCTTATTGACTTGGAATATTAGTTGTAATGGTATTCATGAAAGATGTGGAGTTGATAGTGGTGGTTACAAAGATATTTTAGCAAATTTCTCAACTTGGGTGCTAGAATTGAGTAGTGGAGCATCCTGCATGTTGTTAGTGGGTCCCATATGAGTTAGGTGGTGAATATGGATGACTACCTTGGGATATGAGTTATTATGGAGGAGTTAAAAGTCAAAGATATTGTCTGTTATTAGTACATAGGATGCTTTTGCTATTAATGGCCGATTGGGAGTTACTTTTACTATTCTCAAAAGTCCCTCTTCAATTTGGACGTGGGATTTTTTGCATTTTACCATGGTTTAATGGCACATTATTTTGAGAAACCATTTTTTCTATTCCTCTCTCATTTCTCTATAAAGTGGAGGCATGAGATAGTAGTTTCATGATGTTATTTTATAAGTACATAGGTGCTACCCAAATGTTATCAAATTGAGGAGAGAAAGGGTGTTTCATATATGCATTCTTGTTGAAGATTAATACCTTATTTATGCTCTCTTTGATGGTGGAGTTTTTTTTTTTCAGAAGGGTTTCTCCACATAAATCTAGTGTTATGTGTTTTATCATGGTTTGCTGATTTTATTCATACTATTGATTTATGCTTCCATATTTAATCTAATATGGGTAATCCATTGTTAAGAGATTAACTTCAGATTTGCATCACTTTGTAAAAGTTTTTATTTCAAGATTTCTTCACCTTGTTTAAAAACATATATTTGGATTGGGAAGAGTTATTTTGAACAATGTATGCATTGGTGGTGTTAAATTGGTGCTAAGTTGCCATTTTGACTCTTAAGTCCAATCTTTAGCAATTTTAAGTCCTTTGGTCCTATCATGATCCTATGGGTGGATACTTGTTCTAAATATATTTGTAATCTTGAAATTATTAGGAGTTGATCCTATATATCTATAAGTGATTGTCTAGCTAGGTGCCATGGTTGTAGGGTACATGGAACTCTTTTCACTATGTATCTTTGTTTTTATTAAATTACGAAGTTACTAGACAATAGAGACAAATGTGAACATGATGAGAAGCTTTTTTTAATTTCATTACCATGGTGAGTGTGGTATGAAAGTCTTAATGGTATGATTTTATACACACACACATACATTTATGTTGTACGCAAGGATATAAATACGTATTTCACATAGTATTATTAGTACTAGTATAGACACTAGTATAAATGCATATGCACATAGTGACATGAATACATGAACATACCATGATATGAATATTTGTATAACACTAATATGGGTTCATCTTATAAATAGTAGTTGATTTAGGTATTAGTGAGAACATAAGTTATATCAGTGGTGTGAATGTAAGCTTAGACATTGGAATATGAGAAGCCTAGAAAGGAACCATGAACTCATATTTTATCAAGGTTGATCAATTGTACTATATGAATATATAATTATATTGTTGCATATGTGAAAAGGAAAGGGAAATGTTAACTCATGTAAAATGTTATGTAAATGGATTATTTTTATGGTTTTGGCTATTGTTATTTATCTATCTAGTGGTACATCTTTGGAAAGGGTGGTTCACCTACCATATTTTGTGACTTCATTATTTTGAGATATCAAACCCTTGATATAAGTCTTATCCTTTTGGAGATTTTATTAGGTCATTTCCTTATAATATAGGTAGAAATAATCAAATGTAAGATCACTTTGAGGGGGTGACCTCTAGAAATTTAAATATAATGAGATGAATTTAATAATACAAGTTATGATAATTTAGGAGGGCCTTGCTCTTCCTTATTTATAGACATAATTAGGTAGGGTCACACCCCTTCATCCTAATTAGGTTAGCCTAAAGAATTAACTAGAATTAATACATGAAAATATTAAGGTTAATCGTGCCACAAATGCTTTACCTTAGTACACTTAGGAAGATAGAATATTAGGGACATAACATGCTTGTTCCCTTTAGAAAAGTTTTACCCTTAACATGTTGCAACTTTGGATGGTTATACAAGAATTGTTCATTTTCCCATTTTGAATCTTTAACTATTAGATTCTTCCATTAGATTAGGAATATAGAAATGACTAGGTTTTACAACTACTTCACTTGTTTCTCAATGACTACCTCAAGTTCTAGAATAAACTTCACTTAGATATATCTAACTTAGGTAATTCTACTTGGACTAAAAGGTTGTTACCTATTATTTTCTTTAGACATGGGACATGAAATATAGGATGAATTTTAGAAGGGGGTGGAAGTTCCAAATTATAGGCTACACTACTAATCAAGTGGAGAAAGTTATAGGGATCATAAAATTTGGGTGCTAACTCAATGTTCTTATGTTGCTTAAGCAACATTTATTTGGAGGGTTGCAATCAAAGGAATAACTGATCTCCCTTCTCAAAATATCTATCACTATGGTGTTGATATGCTTGTTGTTTCATCTCATTATGAGCCACAATCAAATTCTCCTTAAGGAATTGAAGCATTTCCTAATGGTGTTGAATATAATTCTCTACCACATGAGCTTTGGGATGACCCTAAAAATAAGAATTAGTAGATGGTGGGGATATCCATAAAGATCCTCAAATTTAATCATCTTTGTTGATATGTGAAACAACATTTCATACCACCATTCTTCCACTAAAATCCATTTGGACCATTCTACTTATTTGTTTAAGGAAAAACAACATAGACATCCTTCCAAACATTTATTCACAATTTATGTTTGGTTATCTTATTATGGATGATAAAATGAACTATGTGCTAGTTTTGTGCCCCATGCCATAAATTAGTTAGTCCAAAATATGCTATTGAAAATAGGTTCATGATCACTCACAATGTTTTTGGGAATTCCATGGAGTTTTTGTACCTTTTCCATGGATACATTTGCCTTTGTACTAGTTTGAAGTAAATGAGAGTCCACATAAATGCACTTTCTTAATGAGTCTATCCAAACACCATATCACATCTAGATTGTTTTAATTTGGAAACATTGTGATGAAGTCCATAATTGATATTTCCTCCTAACATTGTGCTAGAATGATCAATGGTTGTAGGATACCTAAGGTCTTGATGGTTTATTCTTTATTTTGTTGACATATAAAACATTTAGCCACATTTTTTTGTATATCAGTGATAGATATTTAAGAACTTCAATGTCCTCCTAGTGGTGATTCATGCATTTGAGATAAGATGTTAGATTTTAATTGAGAATTTTTGCACAAAAAGATCATTTCTTTTACCATAAGGAGTTTTCTTGACAAACATACTTATCTAAAGAAGTTGGGTCTTGCTAAAGTTTTTTAATGACCTTTTTTATTGTTGGATCATGTTTTCACTCTACTCATGTTTCTTCTACCCATTCAAACCACAATAAAGAAATGGCACAAATTGTTGCTTCCTTTACTTCCTATTGACAAAGGGTGTCAACCGCCATATTCTCCTTGTCTTTTTTGTAAATAACTTCAAATTCATACCCTTGCATCTTGGTGACCCATTTATGTTGCTCCTCCAAAGACAAATGTTACTCAAAAAAATACTTTAGACTCTTATAATTTTTCTTGACTTTGAAATTCCTTCCCATGAGATATTAGTGCTATTGTTTGACAATATGAATGATATCTAACATTTCTTTCTCATATTTGAGCCTTACCAAGTTCCTCCCTTTGAGTTATCAACTCTTAAATGCCAAGGAACACCCTTCTTATTAGTATTGCCCCAACATCATGTTTGGAAGCATCATATTCTACCACAAATATCTTAGAGTAGTATGGGGTAGCTGTCATGGTGGTGGAAGTAAGAGATTATTTTAGTTGTTGGAATGCTTGGGAGTTGCCTGTGATTGTGAAAAAAAAATCCATCTTCAATAATGATGTTAAGGGTTCTACTATGCTAGCATAGTTGCAAATAAATTTTCTATAGTATACTATTAGACGCAAGAATCATATCAAACCTTTGATATTTTTAGTTTTTGGCCACTCTTTGACTATTAAAATCTTCTTAGGGTCCACCTTAAAACCTTTGTATGACATCACATGTCCTAAATATTCTTATTTCACCTCAAAGACATATTTGGATTTTTTGCATAGAGTTAATTATCTTCCAATACCTACAATATCTTCTCTACATGCTACAAATATATTCTTCCCATGTTATATTTGTTACCAATTTTGTCCAGTTTCATTCAAAAGGGGATAATGCAAAGGTTGTGTCCTTGTTCTTTTTTTGGAATAAAAGATGTCTTGTGCCTTCTAATGTGAAATATACAATGTGCTTTTCAACATATCGGTCAGAGATGTATAAGGTCTTGGTGGGTTTATCAAATGTCTTTAAAAGGAGGTTATAGGATGTTTATATGAATGCTTTGCTATGTTGAGGTAGTGTTTTTTTCAAGTTCCAAATATTTAAACTACCTTAAAGTTGCCAAAGGTTACATGATTCACAAATAAAGAGGTCAAATTTCCTTTTTCCCACATCCAAAAGAAGCCTCAATGAATAAAAAGGTTAGAGATTCTTACTTTATCATGTCCAAGAGGCCTTTTTCCACATCTCATGGGTGAGTAGCTATTGGTCAAAGGGTCAAAAGAATTGCCAAATAACTTCATACATCATGGAGGGAAAGAGGTTTTCAAACATAAAAGATCATGATTAAGTTCACCTTGAGGTCGTGGAGGTTGGATTTGGTTTCAACTTATCTCCTTGGGTTAGTTTGTTTAGGGTTTTTTAGTTTTGTATACTCTTTTTAGGTTTTTGTTCTTAATCTTTCTCATTGGGTTAAGGTTTCCCTTTGTTGTCTTTGTGTCTTCTATGGATTTTCCTTCACTATTTTGCAGCATCTTTTGCTCCAAGTCAGGCTTACAAATGGAAAATAAAGTCCAAACACAACAAATGAAGGAACTAAAGTAGAAAAAGGGTGAAAGACTGAATAAGAGTTGTAAATCTCATACAGAGCCATGAGAGAAAATAAGTATCCATTCATGGAGCTCTATCGAGCATACAGAGATAGTGACAGTCATATAGAGGTTTGCAAGGTTTTGAAGTACAAACAAAGAGAAAGGAGGATAGGAATTTTCCAAACAAGTTTAAACCCTGATACAAAGAAGGTCCTACAAAAGGGTGTAGGTGCATATGTCTACAAAACAAAGATCTCTAACTATTTTCAATGGTTACAAAGACTAGGGCAGTGGGAACTACCTGACAGTCTATGCTAGTGGGTAATACTCTTTTGAAGGGCATATTATCAAATCCTAGAAGGATTTATATCATCCTCAGAGGTTATGGAATATGTGTCAAGATAGAGGATGAAAAACTTGCAAAGTTTGAAGGTTTCTTTTGTCATCAGTAAAGGATCGGTCAATAGAGTAAACTTTGACACAAGGTAGTGAAGATAGGAGCATGCAAAAGTCTTAAGAGTAGTTTATGGGCTATGAATCCTCTTCAAAGGTTTTCAAACTCATATAAATCATCAGTAAATACATGCAGAGATGTAGAGTAAGGTAACAATGGACCTATTTTCTCTTATGGATTGTGTTTTCTTTCATAATCATGACAGTCTAGAGTTCTTGTTTATTATGGCAGTTTAAAGTTGAAAATCCTAATATAGGTATACAATGTTGGAAATATGTATTGTCATTGATGTCAAGATAGTATACATTAATGTCTCCATGGTATATAGAAATGTATAAATAGACTTGTACAGAGGAAGAGTCAGTATGGTCAAGGAAAACTAGTCCGGGAGAAGAGAAAATAGTCTAAGTATGGTAAGATGATCAGACTAGTGTGTGAGCATGGTATGGAGGTAATCACTTTTCTTCTTGCATGATTCCAGTATCCCTACATGTATATATAATCTATTGGGGGTGCCACACTTAATGATAAGAAGCATAAATCTGACTAAGGCATTCACAATGCACATCCTAAGACAGAGTCATCTTGTTGTGGTATGCATTCCTCCGCAGAGCAAGATTTGTTCTTGTAGTTCTAAAGATAGCTTTATTCAAGTATTGAAATGATAAATCCAAGTTTTCAAGTCCTCACATAATTAGCATAAAAAGTTACAAGGGATGGAGTATCGACCATCACTTAGACAAAGGCAATGCAGACTGTTCTGGAGCCTATTTGCATAGGGTTAAGTTTTACGAAGGATGAAACATGTATAGATCAACTATTAGATCTTGTACGGAGGTATTATATGGTCCAAGGTATATTAGGTATGATCCGCATGCAGGTAAAATCCATTTTCTAATATCGCATCAAGTAGTTATGTCTTCAAGTAAAGATTTGAGTGTAATTGTCCTCCAAACTCCTAATTATCTATGTCAAACTCTTGAATTCCTTTGAAATCATTAGATAAAGGTGTGTAGATTAACATATGATGATGTTTTAGCTCTTTCCTAAAAGGTTTCAGGCCTTGCATTGCACCACAACTCATATCTTGAGATGTGAAGTATCACATGTGGTCTGGAATGCTTTGTTTCTTGCAGATAGTCATGTTTCCTATTTTGCGGATGTATAGTTTGATATGATACTTCTTCAGTAAGTTTGTATGAATTTTTTTAAGACCATGTATGATTAAAGTATTAGTCCGCATAGAGTTCTTGGCTTCTCCCTGACATTATGAAGATAGACAATGAGCAGTCCTGAGCAGTTTGAACCGACTGGTTAAGTTTCTGATATGTGTAGAGGAACTTGATTAGTTTCCTTAACACTGGAAGGTATGAAAAGATATGTCTTGATCTCCTTTATGAATTTCTAAGGTCTGTAATATTTTTTTCTTATCATATTGTATGTATTGATGTCGACTTGTGAAGAGCTACACGTTTCATCCAATGTTGATTGTGATGTCGACCTAATTAGTAATTTGAAGTGTTGTGGAGTATATTTATAGAAGATCAAGTTCATTTGTGAGAAAAAAAATTGAAGAGAAGCAGAGCATAATGAAATACATGAAGTGTGCAGAATCAGTTTGAGGGCATGTGTTGAGCAATAAATAGAAGACTGCATTACCAGCATAAATCAGATGTTCTCTTTACAGCAGTCCATGTAGTTACTATCTTTGTAAATCCATTGCAGTGAGCAGAGTACTTAGGGAGTAGTAGCTTCCTTGGATTGTAGCCCTAAATCAAAGTTGTAATTGTTGTAAGCACAAATGCAGGGAGTTGTAGCTTCCTTGGGTTGTAGCCTTAAAACAAAGTTATAATACTTTTGTAGTGAGCATAATATATTGTGAGATAATCCTCACAGTGATTTTTCCCTATTTTTGGGTTTTCCATGTAAAAATATTAGTGTTATGTGTGTTTCATGATTTCCTTTCTATTCTCTAAGTTATTCAGTTTGGTTCGGGAAATAACTAGTTAAATTTTAGTATATGTTGATTCACTCCCCCTCTCAGCATCTCATTATGTTCAACAATTGGTATTAGAGCTAAGTGCCTTTGAGAAGCCTAACAGCTAAGGTAGATCCTGCACTTGAACACATGGAATCTGAAGTTATGGACAATGATGTATTTGTATCGGAACCAAATCTAGAAGCAATGGAACCTGAAGGTTGGGATATTGATGGGAGTGAAGTAAACCTTGAGGAAGAACTCAAGTCATCCCTTAATGAACTAGATGAAGTACAAGGATTGAATGTAGAATATGAAGGCATACTTGAATTGGCAAAAGAGACAATTGACAAATTGAAGACAAAGACCAAAGAATCAAAAGAAGAAATTGGCAAGCTAAAATCCCTAATAGAAGGAGATAAAGGAGGTGGCATAAAGCTCAAGGAAGTAGAAGAAATGATTTCAAATTTGAAAGTCATGATTGAAGAAGAAAAGAGGATTGAAAATTGCTTAAACACCAATCTCTTTGAGAAATCAGCTGAATGTTCAAAACTAGAGGAAGAAGTTGTCACTCTAAGAAAAGAATTGGAAAAGGCAAAAGAGCAAATTGACAAAGGACTAAAACTAAAAGGAGGATCTGAAATCCTTGATGAAATAATTAACTCTTGAAAGCTAGCAAAAGAAAAATCAGGTCTTGGTTTTGAAAGGGGAACTTGAATCCTATGATCAGTGCCTCTGTAAATTTATATGATAACTTTCATTCAAGAGGAAAGTCTGAAATTAAGAAGGAAGAGACCTACACTGGAGATCCTAAGAAGAAAGTCTACAGAGTTACAAAAGAAGATGAGTTCAATCCTATCTAAAGACAAAGGAAAAATGTGAAGAAGAATTTCAAAAATCCTCAACCTACAAGGCAACCAGCTCACATCAGGTATTCTTAAGGTTTTAATGGCAATTGTTTTACTTGCAATAAGTTTGGTCACAAAGCAGTTGATTGTAGAAGCAAGATAAATCAAACTGCTCTAAGATGTTATTCTTACAATAAAATTGGCCATAAAGCTACTCAATGTAGAAGTAAGACAAATCAAAATTTAGTTAAGTGCTATGCTTGCAACAATATAAGTCACAAGGCTTATGAATTCAGAAGCAAAATGCCAACGAATAATAGGGACAATTCTTAGCCCTTTCTGTTGGAAACATGGTTGTCGTTGCACCAAAAGATCAACCTGTTAATGCTCAATACAACCGCCAAAGTTAATGAATCCATGGGAGGTGGTTAAGCCTTGTCACGAACACAAGCATTGCGCTGCATAGCACAAGGAGACCAAGGGTGCACACCTTGCAACAATCCCCCTAGTGCAAGTGAGGGGTTTGAACCCATGACCCAGGCTCTGTTACCAATTGTTGGAAAGACGGTTGTCGTTGAACCAAATGATTGACCTATTAATTCCCAATACAACAGCCAAAGTTAATGAATCCAAGGGAGGTGGTTAAGCCTTGTCACAAACCCAAGCATTGTGCTACACAGCACAAGGAGACCAAGGGCGCACACCTTGCAACACTTTCATGGATATTGTTACACTTGTAAGAAGTTTAGCCACAAGGCAGCTAATTATAGATCTAAGGTAAGGAGGAATGAAAATGCTTAGCAATCAAAGTTCACCTGTCACAAGTGTAATCAAACAAGGCACTCTAGAAGGAATGTAGGGCCTACTCCATAAAAGAAAGTTGGTTTTTCTTAGCAAAAGAGGGAAATGAGCAAAGTGTGGAAGAAGGAGGAATGTGATGTTTCTAGACCTCTGCCTAGTGCAGGTGGATCCTCTGATAACTAAAAGATGAAGTATTGATTCAGAGGGAGTTACAATTAAAAAATTCTTCAAACCCTTGAATAAATAAAATGCTGAATTTCTCAGCATTTTGGCTAGTTTTGGTATGTGCATGCTAAGATAATGATTTAAAGAAGCTTGGTCAAAACTCTGAAGAAAAATCTCTCAATGCAGCAAATTGCGAAAGCTTTTAGGGTTTTCAAGGTTAAGAGCATCTACCAAAAGGAAACATGGACTCAGGGGGAGATGTTACTGCAAATCCTTCACCTCCACTTCATGGTGCTAAAAACATTCAACACGTAGATGTGATTGATCAAATTTCTGGAGCAACTGGCCGATTTACAGAGGATTGTTGAATGTTCATAAGGTTCTACCTATGAAAAGGGGAAATTAGGTTAAATCAAGAATGCAATTAATGTTGAATAAATTTGGTTGGTGAAATGACTATATAGGTGATGCCTGATCATTTCTGATCTCATTTGATCAAATCTAAGTAAATTGAAGAACTAAAGGAGAGTCGAAGACACCTAGCATTTCAAGCAAGCAAACCCTATCACTGCATTCTTAGGTATTTTTTAGTCTCTCTGGTTAAAACCCTAGTTTTTGAAGCTATTATGATGGCGACATCGGTTGTTATAGATGTGGTTGAGAGGCCAAGGCCAAAGTTCAAAAAACATCCCTTCAAGTCCACTGTAACAGATGAAAGTGGTGCCTTCTCACATGTTCCAGCTAATGTGATACATACTGAAGATGTTTGCATATATATTCATTCACCAATAGATGAATATGATCATCTCAAACTTGAGCAATTCAGGAATGATAACTTATTGGGAGATGATTTTAAGTTAAAACCAAAATTTGCAAACATTGCTACCAAGAATCTTGACATCTGGAAGGGTTTTCTGAACTTTCTATGTGATGATGCTTGGGTGAGAATAGCCCTAAGTCAGATTCACAAGGATTTCTTCTATTTGGATCAACCACGCATGATCGCCAAGGAAGCTATAAAGGCAATAACTGGTTTATGCTCCTTCAAATTAGTGCCTATCCTAAAATCTGTCAAGAATGAAGAAGTGATGAGACTCGCTAGAGCCAAATTTGACAAAAGGACTTTGACTGTGGATGACATTGAGGACTTGGGGGTCTGGTATGCAACTATGAACATTGCATACAAAATATACTACACCAACAGGGAGAACTCAGCCACAGCAACTGCAATATATACTTCATATCAAATGGTTAAAGAGGGAAAAGACTTTGATCTCTGTGAGCTCCTGCAGCAACAGTTGATGGACAACTTAAAGAGGACAAAGGAATCCAAATACAAGTTCCAGTATGAATCTCCCATCATATGCCTCATGTTTTACTTCTTGAATGAATTACCTACAATGAAAGGAATGGTTTGGAAATCAGACACCCTAATGCTCATCAAATCAAAGACTTCATGAGAAGCTTTCCAGATCATAAACTTTGCAATACTCCATTTTGGGGATTCTTCAAAATATTTCAGGAAGAGATACAATCAAGAGAAATAATTCCAGCCAAGGTGGTGGAAAAATACAAAAATGACATAACTTTTATGGTAGATAAATATAACTATTACATGGAGGTTGTTGAGCCTAGGACCTTCTGGATTACAACCTTACCTTATGAGGTTTCATAGTTTGATTTGGTAGGATATGCATATATGTTGCTCAACAAACCTAAAGATCCCTTCACTGAAAGATTTGGGACATATGATGAAATCATCAATAAATCTATGAAGAAGGATGCAAAAGAGAAAGCAGAAAAGATAAAATCCAAAGAAAAGAAGATGACTATTGACTTGGAAAAGATACTTAATTACCCTAAAGGCTTTGCAGAAAAAGCACAAGCCACTTCCTCTGCACAACTACCAAGGAGAACAAGTAAATCAACATCAGCCTCTACTTCTATCCTCTCTGAATCTTCATTGCCTACCAAGAGAGGTACCATAGATATCCTTGAGCAATCCCAGACCACTGAGAAGAAAATGCCTAAACAGAAGAGTCATGCCAGAAGAGGAAAGATAAATCCAGTTAATGTTGAAGACATTGAAGAAGAAGAAGAAAAGGAAGAAAAGGTTGAGTCTCTAACAAGGAAGAAAAGAACCAGAGAAGAAATTAAAGAAGAAGAGACCTCAAACGAGAAAGGAAAAGGAAAAGCAAAAAGAGTAAGAAACCTGACTATGCTCCTTTGCAACTTGAGGAACTATGAATGCAATTACATAGTATGGTGTCCTAAAGGAAGTTGCAAGTATTTATGATGAAAGGCCTTCCAATGATAAATCTACCCTTGAAGAAGCAATAGTTAGATATATGGGAGCTCATAATTTAGCCTTAATTGAAATAATTGACCAACTACCTAAAAGCCTTGGTGATATCCTTACTAAAAGGAGAAATGATGCTTTGAATGAAGAAGCTGAGATAAAGAAAAGAGCAATCAAAAAGACTTGTCCCGCCATCTCCAAGGAAGATAGAATCAAAGTTTCTAAAGTTCTAACAAAGGAATTTAGAACTAAAAGAAGATTAAATACTCTGATGTCAAGGAATAAGGAAGAGATAAGGAAATTGGAAAAGGATACACTGAAGAAAACTACTGAAGTTCTCAAGGAAATGAAGATTGACAGTACAATCATTGAAGATATATCTGATCAATTTGCCTCTAAAGGAAATGGGGAAGGTAGTGACAAGCCTGAAAAGAATGAGGAGATTTCTCCTCCTGAGGATAATGGAGCACCAATTATAGAGGGCCAAGACAAAATAAATCTACCTCCTCTGAACACTCCTGTAGAATGAAGTGGGTCTCCTACAGTCAATCCTGATACAAGACATGATTCTCCCCCTCCAGAGAATACAAGGAATGTAAAAGAGAGGAAAAAAGATAATTCCAAGAAAGATCATGAAGGAAAGAAAAAGAATGATGAGGAACAAAAGGATGAAAAGGATAAGGGAGAAACTGAAGAGGGAGAGCAATCAGAAGGAATGGATGACATAGGTCAAAGTGCATCAGAGATAGAATCACTCAAAGACCTATTAGATATGCAACTACAATTTCAACCAGTTGTCACTCCTCAACTGATGTAGGTTCCAACAAATGAAGGATAGATTGACTTGACAAGCATCTCTCCTTTACACAAATTACAGCTCAGTGATATACTACATGCCTCAACAAGAAAAGAATTATTACAAGAAAATCTAAAGAAATCTAGTGCAATAGAGAATGCTATAAAACTGGTACAAGAAGGGTTACCAGAGGTAACCATTAACCCCTCACTTCCTCTGGAGCAAAAGCTCAAGTTGCTAATGGACTCCTTTAAGGATCACGCCTCCCACATAGAGCAAAAGGTAGAAAAAGAGGTAGCAAGAAGAATAAATGACAAGAGAATGGCTGAGATGATTGAAAAATGTGCCAAGGTACATAACAAGCTTAAAGAAAATTTGAATAAATTCAAATTTTGCATTGATGAGGCCACAACATTATATCTGTTATGCCTGAAATGGCCAAGTTCCACAAAGAAAATCAAAGCTCAGATGGACTCCATTGAGTCACAAATATCTAAGTTGGTCAAAGTTTATGTTTTGTCAAAGGATAAGATTGTTGTAGCTAGGCACAAGTTGAGAACCTTCATGAATAGTTAACTCAACTGCAAGACCAAAGAGAAAACCTGAAGAAACAATTTGGTCAGTCGAGAGAAGCAGTAAACCTGAGACTTGCCTCACTGTCTAGTCTGCTAGGGGAAGCAGAAAAGGTAGATCAAAATATGAAAGCCCTAAGAAACATAGAGGAAGCTAAGGAGATATGCATGGAGTGTGAATGTCAGAATCATATGCTAGTCTCAAAATGTGTCAACTGGACTGCAACTCTTCAACAACTCAAGGTAATTTACAAGGCTATCATACCATCCAAGTGAGTTGTAAGAGCAATGTAAATAAGACAAATTTTGATGTACATAGTATTGCGGAGGTATTGAGTAGAATTGCAATACCATTTTTAGTTTTTAAAGGTACAATTTTGTAACTAAATAACACAGCCAAGGGGAGCATAGTGTAGAAATCATTTTGTAAGGGGGAGTCAATACAATCTTTGAAATGAGACAAGCAAAGGATATCAATCCCTTTGTCCTTGATGTCAAAGGGGGAGAGAGAAACATATGTCTAAGGGGGAGTATATGCTGCCATCAATGACAAAGGGGGAGATTGTTGGCAATATGTATTGTCATTGATGTCAACATAGGATACATTGATGTCAGCATAGTACACAGAAATGTATAGACAGACTTGTATAGAGGAAGAGTCAGTATGGTCAAGGCAAACTAGTCCAAGAGAAGAGAAAACAGTCTAAGTATGGTAAGATTATTAGACTAGTGTGTGAGCATAGTGCGGAGGTAACCACTTATATTCTTGCATGATTCCAGTATCCCTACATGTATATCTAATTTGCTGGGGGTACCGCACTTAATGACAAGAAGTAAAAATCTAACTAAGGCATTTACAATGCACATCCTAAGATAGAGTCATCTTGTTCTGGTCCGCATTCCTCTGCAAAGCAAGATTTGTTCTTGCAGTTCTGAAGATAGCTTTATTTAGGTATTGAAATGATAAATCCAAGTTTTCAATTCCTCACATCATTAGCATAAAAAGTCCAAGGGACAGAGTATCAACCATCACTTAGACATAGGCAATGCAGACTATTTTGGAGCCCATTTGCACAGGGTTAACTTTTGTGGAGGATGAAACATGTATAGATCAGCCATTAGAGATTATACGAAGGTATTATATGGTCCAAGGTATATCAGGTATGATCTTCATGCAGACAAAATCCATTTCCCAGTACCGCATCAAGTAGTTATGTCTGCGAGTAAAGATTTGAGTATAATTGTCCTCCGGACTCCTAATTATCTATGTCAAACTCTTAAATTCCTCTGAAATCGTTAGATAAAGGTGTGTGGATCTAATAAGGAACATATGATGATGTTTTAGCTCATTCCTAAAAGGTTTTAGGCCTTGCATTGCACCACAACATCATCTCTTGAGATGTGAAGTATCACATGTGGTCCGGAATGTTTGTTTCCTGCAGATAGTCATGTTTCCTATTTTGCGGATGTATAGTTTGATATGATACTTCTTCAGTAATGTGTATGAATGTTGTTAAGACCATGTATGATTGAATTATTGGTCTGCATAGAGTTCTTAGCTTCTCCCCAACAATATGAAGATAGACAATGAGTAGTCCTGAGTAGTTTGAGCTGACTGGTTAAGTCTCTGATATGTGCAAAGGATCTTGATTAGTTTCCTTAACACTGGAAGGTATGAAAATATATGTCTTGATCTCCTTTATGAATTTCTAAGGTCTACAATAAGTTTTTCCTATCATATTGTATGTATTGATGTCAACTTGTGAAGAGCTACACATTTCATCAAATGTTGATTGTGATGCCGACCTAATCAGTAATTTGAAGTGTTGCAGAGTATATTTTTAGAAGATCAAGTTCATTTGTGAGAAGAAAAAAGTGAAGAGAAGTAGAGCAGAATGAAAGACATGAAGTGTACAGAATTAGTTTGAGGACATGTGTTGAGAAAGAAATAAAAGATTGCATTACCAGCATAAATCAAATGTTCTCTTTACAACAGTCCACATAGTTACTATCTTTGTAAATCCATTGCAGTGAGCAGAGTACTTAGGGAGTAGTAGCTTCCTTGGGTTGTAGCCCTAAATCAAAGTTGTAATTGTTGTAAGCATAAATGCAGGGAGTTGTAGCTTCCTTGAGTTGTAGCCCTAAAACAAAGTTGTAATACTTTTGTAGTGAGCATAATATATTGTGAGCTAATCCTCACCATGGTTTTTCCCTGTTTTAGGGTTTTCCACATAAAAATACTGGTATTATGTGTGTTGCATGATTTCCTTTCTATTCTCTAAGTTAATCAGTTTGGTTTGGGAAACTAGTTAAATTTTAGTAAACGTTGATTCACCCCCCTCTCAGCATCTCATTGTGTTCAACATGCAGAAGTTTGTATGAGTATAAGAGATTGTCATTAGGACTATAATCATCAAGTAAATTGTAGACCTATATAGTTTTAGAACTTACATATATCTCCTTGTGATCAATTTTATGTTAAGATGAAGTGGCATGCATATAAAATACATTGAAAAATGGAGTAAAGCATGGAAAGTGAAGAAAAAGGCATATTGGAAACCTTGAACAAGCCTACAAATATATGGTGAAAACTCAATAATGAATTGGATATGTTGTTGTCATTACTCGAGATATGCATTGAATCTTTGATGTCTAGCATGCTCTGTGACCTCATTGGAAAGGATTTCTGAGCTAAGTATTGCCCATCAGTGATCTATAGGGCTGACCAAGTCACAGGGTTTTCACTTGACTTAACCTACCTCACAATCAATAATGTGATAAGTATCTAGATAAAGTTTGATTTTTGATGAGGAGCCAAAAAGAAAATAAATATTCTTACTCTTTCAACTTAGGAGAGGATGGGTAAATATTTTATGTCTTTCATATAGTTCTATTAGAACTTCCTTCTTATTGCCATCGGCAACAGATTAGACTATCGGTGGCCTTTGGAACTATTTTTCCGAACACCAAGTCTATCCGATACCTCCTATCGGCAAGGCTTGACTTCTTTTCACCCCGATGTGACTGAGACAAATTAGCATTTGCCGTCATGATTTCGGCAAGACAACGCCTATCGGTGGAGCTAAATATTATCAACCCGATACTCTGATAACATCCTCTCTTTGCTATCGGTGGAAGTCGATGCCGTCGTTGGAACCTGACTCTGCGACACAGCGATACGCTGATAGGGTTGTCAACTCTCACATAGTCTGATCTACACTCTACGCCTAGCACATAGAGATGCTAGGACATGCTACTATGCACACTCCTCGGTCTAGAACATCTGCCTCGTCAAACAGGTAAATGAAAGGAAAAACAAACAGAAATATGTATAGACCGATGCCATTCCACTAATTTCTTTGGAAATCCACCAGTGGAATGGTTATCGACTCATCTTCAACAATTTAGACTAAACTATTTCAAATGCAAAGAATAGAAAGCTATTATGAACAGTTAGGAAATATTTACGACATAGATCAAACACAAAAAATGATAGACAGAAGTTATTATTGCTCAGATGATTTCTGAATCATAATCTTTGAATCTAGAGAACCCCCTTCTCGATTGCTCCCCTATGCTTTTATTAAGCCAGAGTTGGAAGATCAATAGTTGCTCAACAGTTAGGGAAGGCCAACTGCCTTGAATCCCAACTGACTCCTGTTGACCTTTTTGGATTCTATTAGATACAAAATGTGTCCATTATTTGCCAAATGGAATATAAAAACTTCTAGGTTTTTAGAAAACAAAACATGAACAAGATGACATGGCCAAATAGGCCTTATTTCAACATAGTAGATTTTACTATGGTGCCCTTGTACCATACTCCCTAGAAGAAAAATGTCTCAAGTCCTCTTAGAGACCAATTCTTGTACATCTCCACCTTGCTTTAGAATGTCTTCCTCCAGCATTCATGTAGCTTCTGAATCTGGAAGCGCTTGCCACTTAACCAGAGGTTCAAAGTATGTTTTGTGCCTTGTCTTTCTAGCTTCTCTGCTTTCCAAAATGTACTCCATTTTTGGCGGCTCCCTAGAAGGTAAGTGCTTCAGCCAGTCTTCATTTTCCTGGACAGGGTCTTCTGCATTCTCCCCTGTATTAGGACTTCTGTACAATGTCAAATCAGCAATGTTGAATATGGGTGAAATGGCAATATCATCAGGAAGCTCAATCTTGTAAGCATTTGGACCGTACTTCTCCAGAATCTGACAGGGTCCAATCTTCCTCATCATCAGTTTGTTGTGGCCTCCTTTTGGCAACCTATTTTTGTTCAGATGAACCATGACCAAGTCGCCTATTTGGTACTGCACATCCCTCCTCCTTTGATCCATGTGAGCCTTCATCTTCTGACTATTCTAGTGTAAAGTATCTCTGACCTGTTGGTGTATTTCTTTCATGGCTTCTACAAATGCATCAGCATGACCACTCCTTTTGTCCAACCCCTGGATGTCTCTTAATTCAAAAATACCCCTGGGGTGACTGCCATATACAATTTCAAAGGGACTCAGACCTGTGCTCCTGTTTGTCAAGTCATTATAAGCATATTCTGCTTATGGGAGTATCACATCCCAACTGCTGCCATGTTCTTTTGTTAAGCATCTAAGGAGATTACCCAAAGATCTATTGACCACCTCAGTTTGCCCATCAGTCTGAGGATGATAGGCTAAACTGAAAGACAAATTTGTTCCCAATCTTTTCCACAAAGTCCTCCAAAAATGTCCTACAAATTTGCTATCCCTATCAGACACAATGCTCAAGGGTAGCCCATGAATCTTGACAATTTCTTTAAAGAACAAACCTGCAATGTAGCGAGCATCATTAGTGGTCCTACAAGGAATGAAATGAGCCATCTTGCTGAATCGGTCTACCACTACAAACACACTGTCACAACCTACCCTTGTTTTGGGTAACCCCATCACAAAATCCATACTCAAACATTCCCAAGGCTTGTTGGGTATTGGCAAAGGTTGATACAATCCTACATTGGTCGAGACTCCTTTTGCTCTTTGGCATACTATGCAACTTTCAACAAATTTTTTGATGTCAGACTGCATTCTTGGCCAGAAATAAAATCTCCTTACCAAATCTAAAGTCTTATTCAACCCAAAATGTCCACCCAGTCCACCACTATGTTTTTCCTTCACAATATTATCCCTCATTGAGCATTTAGGGATACACAACTGACATCCTTTGAACAATAGTCCATTCTGCAATGTAAAATCTGAAAATTCACTATGAAAAGTATTAGCAAATTCATTGCATACCTTGTAGATTTCTCTGAAATCCTGATCTTCTTCATACAATTCCTTGAGTGACTCAACACCCATGCTTTGTAACTGCACTTCTTGGACTGTCAACACCCTCCTGCTAAGAGCATCTGCCAGCTTGTTTGTGACTCCTTTCTTATGCTTAATGGTGAAAGTGTATGCTTGCAGACTTTCCACCCATTTCATATGTATGTGGTTGAGTTTGTCCTGCCCATTCAGAAAACTGAGAGCATGGTTATTTGTATACACGATAAATTCCTTGGGAAGCAGGTAATGTCTCCACTTTTTCAAAGCTTGTACCATAGCATACAACTCTAAGTCATAAGAGGAGTATTTCCTCTTGGCTTCATTTAACTTTTCACTGAAAAAGGGCACTGGTCTCCCTTCTTGGCTCAACACTGCTCCAATGGCCAGCCCACTTGCATCAGATTCAATTGTGAAAACCTTATTGAAATCAGGTAACACTAAGACAGGGAATTTAGCAACTTTTTGTTTCAGACTCTCAAAGCTCCTATCTGCTTCTCTCATCGACACAAACTTCACCTTGTAACCACCCTTGATGGTTTCCAACATAGGTGCACAGATGTCACTGTAGTTCTTAATGAATTTCCTATAGAATGTGGCCAAACCATGGAAACTCCTTACCTCCCCTGTTGTCTTAGGTGTGGGCCAATTCAGAATAGCCTCCACCTTTGAAGGATCCATCTTCAGATCACCTTTCGAAATGACAAAACCCAAGTAGATCAACTCTTGTTTCATGAAATCACATTTGTCCAAGTTTATCAACAACTTTTGATCTTGCAGTGTCTTCAAGACTATCCCCAAATGTTTCAAGTGTTCTTCCTTGCTCTTACTAAACACCAAGATATCATCAAGGTAGACTACCACAAATTTCCCTATGAATTCCTGCAACACCTCATTCATTAGTCTCATAAAGGTGCTAGGGGCATTTAAAAGACCAAATGGCAATACAAGCCATTCATATAACCCTTCATTGGTTTTGAATGTTGTTTTCCATTCATCACCTTCTCTTATCCTTATTTGATGGTACCCACTCTTCAAGTCTATCTTAGAGAAATAGGTAGCACCCCCCAAATAGTCCATTAGGTCTTCAATTCTAGGAATAGGAAACCTGTATCTGATGGTTATCCTATTTATTGCCCTGGAATCAGTACACAGTCTACATTTCCCATCTTTCTTTGGTGCCAAAAAAGTGGGGAATGCACATGGACTCAAGCTCTTTCTTATTAACCCTTTGTCTAAAAGTTCTTGAACCTGCCTGGCTATCTCCTCATTTTGTTGAGGAGTCATCTTATAGGCTGCCTTGTTGGGAAGTACAGCTCCCGGTATGAGATCAATCTAATAGCTGATATGTTGGCAAGAGACACTATGTGGCTTCATGAGTATTGTCATTGATGGCAACAAAGTCCATCCCACACATCCGCAGGACATGGTATGTCTATACCGGAAGTCAGATTGAAGAGTATTTTGGTCCGGTGAGCAAGAACAGAGCATGCAGCAAGGTCTGACAATCAGGTCCAGATCTCTCAGAGGAAGTATCTCAGTAAAATGCAGTCTTGGGAAATTCAAGAGGAGTACCATGACTGATAGATTCCAGAGATTGAGCCTCCTGTGATGAAAGAGTGAAAAGATATGAGCACCTAAGTGTTGGGTTCCTGTTTGGCAGAGCAGACTGAGAAAGAACTGACTGGCAGAGCATCAGACCTTAATCCAGATGAGAAATTGATGGTGATCAAGTTTCTTAAGGAATCATTCATGATTGGCCAACATGATTAATGACTCCTATAACTATCCTTTTGATATGCATCACTTAGTAAGCATGGATTCAGCTGACAGACCAGAGTTTGGAAATATCTTGAGTTTTTCGGATGCCGACTAGAAAGGTGTTAAAATCCTTGATGCAAATATATATACCACATTGATTTTGGTATGAAGGTATATGTGGTATGTGGTGAAGTGCGAAGAAAAGTAGAGAGCAGTGTGGAAATAGCAATACAGGTCCGGTATGTGACAGAACAGCAGCACTAAAGCAGAGGAAGAATGAAGTGCAGTAGATCAGTGTATTGAGCCTAACCGAAACTGAACCTCAGCATGTGTGGATGCTTCTCATCAGTTTAAGTACCTGGTTTCTATCTATAAACTATTGTAGGCAGTGAGCCTCTTGTGAGCAGTGTGCTCAGGCAGTGAGCCCTATTTGGCAAGTGCCATTTTGTACTATCTTATTCTTTTAATAGAGAATACAATCTTGGGTTAGTCACCCCGTGGTTTTTTCCCTTAACAGGGTTTTCCACGTCAAAATCATTGTGTTATGTGTATTGATTTTATTTTTGCTTTCATGGTCATGTATGCTCATATGTTTTAATGCTGCACTAGTTGTTAAAGAAGAACAGAAAGTTAAATAACTAAGATAACTGATTCACCCCCCTCTCAGTTATCAACAATTGGTATCAGAGCCAAGTCCCTCCTAACAGAGCCTAACAACTTGAGGAAGATCTGGGAATCTTAATGGATATGTATGGTATGAGGGAACAACTTCAGTCTACCCTAGATGATCTTGAGCAATCTCACTCTGAAGTCAATAACCTGAGGGAAAGACTCAAACAAGCTGATGATTTCATAAATGAACTCAAAGAAAAACTAAGTATCTCAATAAAGAAAAGAAAGGAACTACTTCAACAATTAGCAAGTCAAAATGAAGCTAATGATACTAATGAAGATCTGAATGAGAAAACCAAGTTATGTGAGAAGTTATCAAAAGAGGTCATTATGGTAAGACATGAAATGGAATCAGGAGTTATGAAATTCACCCAAGAAATTGAAGAGAAAAGAAAAAGTGAAGATAATCTAAAACAATCTCTCAAGGAGAAGTCAGAAGACTACCAAAAAATGGATAGAATAATCAGGCATCTGGAATCTGATCTTGAAGAAGCTAGAGACAATGAAGAACAACTTGAGAATTAGATAGAGACTCTTAAAAGGGATCTTCAAACAGCAAATGAATACAAAGAAGAATTCAAGATAAGCTTTGCTCAACTTGAAGTTCTTCTTGAAAGCCAAAAGAGGGTAGATGACAAGCAAGGCTTGGGATATGAGAAAGGGGAAAGCTCCGGATCAGGAAATCCAAGGAATAGGCCTAGAAGACCTCTGGTAAGGCAACCAAATGCTCAAAGATATCCATCCTTCAATGGATACTGCCACAATTGCAATAACTTTGGTCATAAAGCAAATCAGTGCAGAAGGAGAATGAATCAGACCAATTCATCCTTCTCCGGACAGTGTTTTAACTACAAAAGGTATGGTCACAAATCTCATGAATGTAGAAATATGCAAATAAATAATTCATTCAATGGTAGAGGCAATAGAATGGGACATATGGCTAATCAATGCAGATCTAGAGGATATCAGTCAAATATGCAAAGAAATATTGTTTGCTACAATTGCAATAGATCCAGTCATATTGCCAAATTCTACAGAAGTTAAAATCAGGATAAAAAGGGTCCAGTGAATCATAATCAAAATCAAGACAAAGGGAAAGGAAAAATGAATGCGGATGAAATTCAAAGGGAGATGAACAAGACTTGGGTGAAGAGAAGTACATAAAATGTTGGGGATGGATCTGCACCAGAATCTGGTGCTAATATTTCTTTCGAAAACTAAATAGATGAGCTCTAGCTTAGGGGGAGTCACAAAAGAAAACAATTTCCCCCAGCCAGTCAATTGGTGCCTGAAATTGGCACATGGAGTGTTGTGGATTGAAGAGTTCTCAAGAGATATCTAAATAACCCTTGGTAAAAGATCTGCAAGAGGTTTTAAAGAGGTTAATCATCCAAGATTGATCCGGTTTAATAGTCATTCGGTAAGAGCAAGATTTTCACAGTTAGATCTGGTATGATTTAAAAATTAAGGTATCTTGATCTGCAGATAAATGGTATGATTGGAGAAAGGAAGATAGATTGTCAATAATCATCGAGAATAAATCTAAGTACATCTCAGTGATCTGGAAAGATCTCTCAAGACAAGGAGAACAAGGTAACTGGAATAACTTAAGTTGTGCATTTATTGCAAAATGGAATTAGGGTTTGCACAGAAATAAAATGGTTCTTTTGTTCATCATTTGCACATTTGCATTCGAGAAGAAGGAAGAAAGAGCTCTGCAACAAGATTGCTTCAACTCTCTCAAGGATCAACCGTAGAATTTGATTCAACCAGCGATCTTTTTAGCTCTTATCATGAACCCTAGAAGTGTAAAAGGTATTTTCCACTCTTGAATATCTCTCTTTGAATCCTTTGAAAGATGGCTACTCCAAATGTTGTTAAAATCACTGATAGACCGCGCCCTAAGTTTAAAAAACATCTTTACAAATCCCTAGAAGTTGACCCCCTAGGCGCATTCTCTAGCATTCTGCATGGAATTCTGCATGTAGAAGATGTTAGGGTTTACATACACGTGAACATTGAAGAATTTGGAGTATCCAAGTTGATGGATATCTATCAAAAGGAACTGATAGATGAATCATTTGAACTTAAACCCCAATACAAGGCCATCTGGGATAAGCATTTTGGACAGTGTATTCATTTCCCCTGTTTTGCAGAAGATGAATGGGTCAGGTATGTTCTGAGCAGAATGCATGACAACTTCATGTGGTTGATGAGGCCATTCAAGATAACCAAGGATGCAATTAGGGCAGTAACCAGATTGCACTCATCCGGTGGGTTGCCTGCTCTCAAATCAGTCAAGAACCAAACTGTAAGTGAGTCTACCGGATCAAGATTTGACAAGAGGGCAATGACAATAGAAGATATCATAGATCCAGATATCAAATTTGCCTCTATGATAATCGGTTACAAAATCTACCACTCTAGCAGGGAGAATTCAATATCCAAAACTGCTATATATACTACATATGAAATGCTAAGGAAAAATGCTGACTATGATCTTTGTGAGCTTCTCCTGAACCAACTGCTAGAGAATTTGCAGAAAATAAAGAAGGATAAAAAAAATTCTTTTAAGTACGGTGGCTTGATACTTTGTCTATTCTTCTACTATATGAATGAGCTACCCGGAACTAGTGGCTAGATATGGCAAAATGACAGACCTGTTGCCATACAAATAAGAGATTACATGTATGGGCTTGGTGATGCCGAGGCTCAAAGCACAGCTCTCTGGGGTTACTTCAAAAACTTCCAAGGCATGATGCAGGCCAGAGAGAGAATCCCTCAATCTCTAGTTGAAAAATACAAGGATATAGTGTGCTTCATGGTAGACACTGATTAATGCCTAATGGAGGCAGTGGAACCAAGAATAGTGTGGATTATGCCAATGGGCTATGAGGTGGATGAGAAAATTCTAGAACTACATATCCAACACCTACTAAGTCAGCCTAAGGACCCTAAGGCAGAAAGGTTTGGAACCTTCCAAGAGTTGAGTGTAAAAGTTCATGTTGAACTGAGACAGCCTGAGATCAAGAGAAAAGTGAGAAGGGAAGTAGAAGAAGTCACCAAGAGATATGGAATATCAAAGGAGGCAGTTGATGCCAACAGAGAGAAGATGGAAAGGGTAGAGAAAGAAAGGCAAGAAACAAAAAAAGAAACTGCTCCGGTGCAAGCCCCCTCCCGAACCAGATCCACCAAAAGCTATGCACCTACCACCTCTAAGAGCCAAAAGGCCTCTAAACCAGAAGCCAAGACATCTGGAAAGGGTGAGAAGAGAACAAAGAAAAAGTCCACAAGGTCATATACAAGTCAAAAATATGATAAAGAGACAGAGTCAGATGAGGAGGTCAAGAAAATGAAGAAGAAGAAGCAAATATCTAGTGAATCCTCTACCGGTCAAGGCAAGGAAGAAAAGGCAAAAGAATTTGTTGAAAAGCCAACTCTCTGCATTGATGATATCATCAAATCAGTCACTCTGGATGGGAACCTGAAACCAATGACTGAATTTTATGATGAATATAATGAAGCTGACCAGAAGATCCTACAAGATGCTACAATCAAGTATCTTAACATCTATAATAAAGCATTCATTGAGATCATATCTCTAATTCCCAAAAGCCTAGAGAAGGAACTTGAAATAAGAAAGAACAATGCTAAGGCAAAGGACCTAGAGATCCAGGAACAGATAGCTATTCAGCTCTATCCTTCCATCACTCCTAAACAACTGAACATGATCTTCAAGGATTGCAAGGATGAGTTCCAGAGCAAATCCATAATGAACAAGCTTATGCTCGGAGAGACTGATCAAGTGGCAAAAGAGACTGAAGACATCCTCTAGAATGCATATAAAAGATTCAATATTCCTATTGTAGAGGACCTAAGTGATGAACCTTCTGATGTCGAAGGATTAAATGCATCAAAGGAAGACTCTACTGAGAAAATTGCAGAAGAGCCAAAGGAGATAAGTAAGGAGAAGACTAAGGACCTGGATTCCTCTACTCCAGAAGAGGAAGTCCATGAAGAAGCAAACATCTCTCTTCCAGATTCCCCAACAGACTCTGAATCTAAAGGAGAAGAAAGAATAGAGGAGAAAATTAGTCAAGAAGAAAAGGTAAAAGGAAGAGAAGAAGATCAAACAGAGAAGACGCCAGGAGACAGTTCTGAGGATGCAAAAGGAAAGAAGATTCTGTCTCCGGCAAGAGACACTGCAGAAATAGTTAAAGACTTCTTGACCAAAGAAATGATGGAATTAGATGAACTGGAGCTATTTCAAGGACCATTCAATTTTGATTCCCTCTCCCCAGTTCAGACAATGAAGATAGCCTCCTTTGCCCAAGAAAAGGCAAAAGAAAAGCTTCTGAAGTCTCACATGGAAGACTATGAGCTAATAGAGATTACATCCGGTGCATTGGAGAAGATCATGCCATCCTTCTAGAAGGATCTTTCGGCCTCTTCATCTGGTAACTTGAAATCTCTTGTTAATTCAATTAGCACACATTTTGATTCTTTGGAGAATTCAGCAGAAGATAAAGTCCAGAAAGAGTTTTTGGGAAAGCGATTCTCTGAAGTACAAGGGCTAATAACAAATGATAGGAGAAATATGGATATTGTGATAAAGAGCTTAGAAAATGCTCTTAAAGATGGCAGAGAAATATATAAATTTTGTTTATCCTGGTCTAAAGTGACAAAGGATATTGAGAAGAAAGTGAAAGAACAAGAGGGTAAACTATCAAGTTTATCTCAGAATTTTGATCCTCTCACCACATCCATAATAAACCAAGAATGTCAGACTATTGCCATTCTAAATGAACTAAAGAAACTTGAAAAGGAAAGGAAGAATATAATAAGTAGGATGGGTGAACTTAGAGGGATAATTATCCCTAAGTTAGAGGCCATGCATGAGGCCCTAACTGATGATCATACCACAGCCCGGACTAGTGATCCGACAGATCTAAAGAGGGCAGAAGCTTTTGCATTCCTGTTGAGTGGTCACATCTCAATTTTGGACAGGATGAAGCAGAGTTGGGCAACAGAATTTGTCCAGTTGAAGACAACTTTTGCAGATATACTTAAGTATATGTAAGTATAAAATTATATATATACTTATGCGGCTATGAATAGGATGATTTTTGAAATTTTGGTGTGCGGCTTCTACCCTTTGCCATTGATGTCAAAGGGGGAGTGAGGAGCAATGAAAAATGTGGAATCTAGCTAAGGGGGAGCTCCAGAAAAGTGTACATAAGAACAGAGCATCAGCCAAGGGGGAGTATGCTAAACACTTAGTCATTTTTCACTAAGTGTTACCATCAATGCCAAAGGGGGAGATTGTTGGCAAGAGACACTATGTGGCTTCATGAGTATTGTCATTGATGGCAACAAAGTCCATCCCACACATCCACAGGACATGGTATGTCTATACCAGAAGTTAGATTGAAGAGTATTTTGGTCTGATGAGCAAGAACAGAGCATGCAGCATGGTTTGACAATCAGGTCCGGATCTCTCAGATGAACTATCTCAGTAAAATGCGGTCTTGGGAAAGTCAAGAGGAGTACCATGACTGATACATTCCAGAGATTGAGCCTCCAGTGATGAAAGAGTGAAAAGATATGAGCACCCAAGTGTTGGGTTCCTGTTTGGCAGAGCAGACTGAGAAAGAATTGACCGACAGAGCATCAAACCTTAATCTGGATGAGAAATTGATGGTGATCAAGTTTCTTAAGGAATCATTCATGATTGGCCAACATGGTTAATGACTCCTATAACTATCCTTTTGAAACGCATCACTTAGTAAGCATGGATTCAGCTGACAAACCAGAGTTTGGAAATATCTTGAGTTTTCTGGATGCCAACTAGAAAGGTGTTGAAATCCTTGATGCGGATATATATACCACATTGATTTTAGTATGAAGGTATATGTGGTATGTGGTGAAGTGTGAAGAAAAGCAGAGAGCAGTGTGGAAATAGCAATATAGGTCCAGTATGTGACAGAACAACAGCACTAAAGCAGAGGAAGAATGAAGTGTAGTAGATCAGTGTATTGAGCCTAATCAGAACTAAACTTCAGCATGTGTGGATGCTTCTCATCAGTTCAAGTACCTGGTTTCTATCTATAAACTATTGTAGGCAGTGAGCCTCTTGTGAGCAGTGTGCTCGGGCAGTGAGCCCTATTTGGCAAGTGCCATTTTGTACTATCTTATTCTTTTAACAGAGAATACAATCTTGGGTTAGTCACCCCATGGTTTTTTCCCTTAACAGGGTTTTCCACGTCAAAATCATTATGTTATGTGTATTGATTTTGTTTCTACTTTCATGGTCATGTATGCTCATATGTTTTAATGCTACACTAGTTGTTAAAGAAGAACAAAAAGTTAAATAACTAAGATAATTGATTCACGCCCCCCCTCTCAGTTATCAACATGATATCTCTAATAGGTGGTAGGGAGTCCGGTATATCTATTGCAATTACTTCCTTATAACTCTCAATTAGTTCTCTGACCTCCCTAGGTCCTACCTCTCTCATATTTTCTCTTTTCTTCTCCTTAGGTTTCACAACCAGAGCAAAACCTACTCCACCTGATTCTTCTAGTGTTTCAAGGAATTCCTTCTCTCCTACCATCATTATACTAGACCCTACCTGTTGTGGATCCTCTTCTACCAATGACTGTATCATATCAGTCACACCATCCTTTTGGAATGAGTAAGCATTCTTTTCTCCATCATGATGAGCCTTTTTGTCAAACTGCCATGGTCTGCCTAACAAAAGATGGCAAGCATCCATTGGAAGGATGTCACATAAGATTTTATCTCTACACCCCCCAATACTGAATTCTACCCATGCTTGTTCATTGATGAGTATGTGTTGCCCCTTATTCAACCAACTAACTTTATATGGACTGTTATGGGGTATCCTTTCTAACTTCAACTTATTCACTACTTCCAAAGATATGATATTATCAGTAGAACCAGAGTCAATAATAACTTTACAAACCTTACCTTGGATCTTGCAGTTGATTCTAAACAAAGCACTTCTTTGAGACGGTTCAGTCTACACTGGTTCCTTGAGCAACGTCCTCTTCATCATCAGATTTTCTCCCATTTCTGATGCTAGATTCACTTCAAGAGATGTCACACTCCTTGCATCCTCTTAAATCAAAGTGGTTCTCTTCTCACCACCATGAGAAGTTGAGGCCTTCTCTGGACACTTGTATGTCGGGTGCCCTATCTGATTGCAGTTATAACATCTCATATTGGAGAATTTGGATCCTCTACCTGATCCATTTGTCCCACCTCTTCCATTAGGCCTTCTTCCTCGGTAGCCTCCTCTGCTACTTGAGTCTCCAACTTGCTCTTCTTGGCTAGACTCACCACTGTTCCTCTAGTTAGGACTTCTTCCTCCAAAACTGCCTTTGCCTCTGAAACTTCTTCCTTCTCTACCTCTATTATTCTGCTCACTCTTTCTCTTTATCTTCTCTTCAGCCCTTAAGGCCATTTGGAAACACTTGTTCACTATTTCTGGTGCTAAGATGTTGATCTCATCTTGGATGTTCATCCTTAGTCCATTTAGATACCTTGCCACCTTCTCTGACTCTTCTTCTTGTCTCTTTGATCTGAGACTGAGTTTATGAAATTCTTGTGTTTCTGTATTCACATCAAGGTCTCTCTGTCTAAGGTTCTGCAATTTCTTATACATCTGCACATTATAGGCCAAAGGTAAGAATTGTGCCTTAATTTTGGTTTTCATCCTTTCCTAGGAGGTTATCATATTCTTCCCCTCCTTGACTCTCTCTCCTTGCTCATAATTCCACCATGAAAGAGAAGACCCCTTCAACCTTGCCTTTGCCAACTTAACCCTCCTATCATCAGGGACTTCTTTGTACTCAAAATGATTGTTCAATGCCTCAATCCAATCAATCACCTCTTCAGCTTCCATACTTCCACCATACATAGGTAACCCATCCATGGTGTCCCTATTGACTGACTTCAAAGCATCTACAAATGTCCTCTGGTCTGCTGGTATCTCCTCTGTCCTCTTATTGGTTCCATCAATTTTTGTATCTCCTTCATCGATGTCACTTTCATCTTCCATGTCCTTGCCTTTGGACTGCTTGAACTCTCCCAACTTGGATTCAAGCATCTCCTCAATCAGCTTCTTAATGGCGTCATGCAACATACTTTTGGGAGGCATCCTCTCCGCCTCTGTCTTGCTTTCTCTGTCTAACATACACTATTCACAGATAGCACCCAAACACCAACACTCCTACAAATCCTTAATTCGACTTGCCGCCCAAATCTTTTCGGGCTCTGATACCAATATGATGAGGAGCCAAAAAGAAAATAAATATTCTTACTCTTTCAACTTAGGAGAGGATGGGTAAATATTTTATGTCTTTCATAGTTCTATTAGAACTTCCTTCTTATTGCCATCGGCAACAGATTAGACTATCGGCGGCCTTTGGAACTGTTTTGCCGAACACCAAGTCTATTCGATACCTCTTATCAGCGAGGCTTGACTTCTTTTCACCCCAATGTGACTGAGACAAATTAGCATTTGTCGTCACGATTTCAGCAAGACAACGCCTATCGGTGGAACCAAATATTATCAACTCGATACTCCGATAACATCCTCTCTTTGCTATTGGTGGAAGTCGATGCCGTCGTTGGAACCTGACTCTACGACACAGCGATACGCCGATAGGGTTATCAACTCTCACACAGTCTGATCTACACTCTACGCCTAGCACATAGAGATGCTAGGACATGCTACTGTGCACACTCCCCAGTCTTGAACATCTGCCCCATCAAACAGGTAAATGAAAGGAAAAACAAATAGAAATATGTACAGACCGATGCCATTCCACTGATTTCTTTGGAAATCCACCAGTGGAATGGTTATCGACTCATCTTCAACAATTTAGACTAAACTATTTCAAATGCAAAGAATAGAAAGCTATTATGAACAGTTAGGAAATATTTGACATAGATCAAACACAAAAAATGATGGACAGAAGTTATTATTGCTCAGATGATTTTTGAATCACAATCTTTGAATCTAGAGAACCCCCTTCTCGGTTGCTCCCCTGTGCTTTTATTAAGCCAGAGTTGGAAGATCAACGGTTGCTCGATAGTTAGGGAAGGCCAATTGCCCTGAATACCAACCGACTCTTGATGACCTTTTCAGATTCTATTAGATACAAAATGTGTCCATTATTTGCCAAATGGAATACAAAAACTTCTAGGTTTTTAGAAAACAAAACATGAACAAGATGACATGGCCAAATAGGCCTTATTTCAACATAGTAGATTTTACTATGGTGCCCATGCACCAATTTTTCATGTCTTTGACATTTCTTGTTGGATTTTTTAGTTGATTGGTACTTCAGTGATCATGTTCTTCAGAGGACTGTGAAAATAGAGGCTTTTGTTGATAAATTACTATGATAACAGTGATAACAAAGGACTGTGAAAATAGAGGATAGAGAGTTGATGACTGGGTAGGAGATCCATAAAGACTAACAACATGACAGTGCATAAATAAGGTATAGAGACAATATATAGAAGTTAGAAGACTACCAAGGGTGACAGAGGTCTATCAAAGCATGATGAGGTCTGAGAAGTTCAAAGAGAATATTTCAAAGGTTTATGTATCATGCAGGGTTTGTTAAGTTCTGCTACATTTTTGTTTTGGTAGCCCTTGAAGGAATGAAGAGAAATACATATAGATCTACATTTAAGTAATGTTCTATCAAACACCTTTTATATTGTGAAAGATTGTCTTTAGGTCAAACACATGCATAAAGACTATCCTTGATTAAGGGATACAAGGTACAATGAGGAAGACTACAATGAAGCAATGAGCATGAGAGCACTAGATCTCAGTCAAAGTGGTCATGGTGACCATGAAGCAAAAGAATACAAGTTCACTACCATAGAGATTTCATACCCAAAAATAAGCTTGCATACCATAAGTGAAGTTGTTTAATAACAAAACACCAGTATGACAACAATGTTGGCAAGGTATCATGATAGTGGAGAGTCATTGTTTTACAAGACTATTATATCATGACCCTGTCAACTGTTCCAAACCTAGAGTCTCTTGTGCATATGATCAGAACTGTAGAGATTAAGTGAATACATATGTATGGATTATGTAGAGAAAGACTTAGTAAAACCCTAATAGAGGGTTAAGATAACATATGGAGGTTTGACAGTGCATGCTCAGAAGACTGTACAGTACCCCTGCTCACAAGGTTTGGTATAGTATTTAGGAGTCATTTACAATATTATTGAGTTTATGTGTTACCTAAAAGTGCATGCTCAGAGTTACTTACCTAAAGACTACCAAAGGAAGGTAAAATACTGTAAAAAATTTGAGGCAGTCATGTAGAGGTTTTTTACCCACAGTGTCCTAGGTCACAAATACATGACTGAAGAGTGTATAGTGCAATGACACTAGGAATGCAATGAAACCAAAAGATAACATACCCAATGCATAGATCATGAAGGACAGTGCATGATAGTGCTCTAATCAAGACAATCATATAAGGGGACAGCCATATAGTTATATGCAATGATGGATATACCTTGATGAGACATTGACAAATACTATTAATACATTGATAAGATGTAAGAAACTCATTGATAGGGTACGAGGGTTCCATAACAATGAAATCAAGTGCCAAAATGTAAGGATACCTGAACCCTATTTATTAATTATGATATTTTATTGAGAATAATTAATTAACTGCTTTGTTTCAAAATAATTATTTAGATGATTTAATATTGTTTTCAAAAGCAAATCATTCATTGTCATTTTAAGCCTTTATATCTACATATTTTATAAAGAATTCTTTTATTCTATGCCACTTGAAGAAATGACAGTTATGTAATTCAAGAGAGAATTTTAGTAATTAAATTATGTTTTAAAATTATTCTAATCTATTTTTAGTTTATAAGAAAATGGGTGTCTAGATTGGCATATGAAGAGTCATGTTGTTTGGTTTTAAAAGATCAAGAAATATATGAGGTGAAAAAAAGGAAAGATACATTCGAAAAAAAAAGATATTGGTATGGCAGGGAATAAAATGGATGGCTCTAGTTTTTTTAGAAGAAAAGATTTGGGGAAAAATGGATGCGAGGTGGGAGATTTTGGTGAAGATTGGATAGCAGTATAATTCTGGGTATGCACTGAGTTATGGAATTGATTTGTTGTTTTAAATAAATTTATGTTATATGCAAGCTTTATATTATTTTATGAATTCTCTTATGCATATTCCATTCATTTAAAAAAAATCCTTAGGGATCACTTTCTTGAAACCAATCTCCAATCATATATATCAGGGTGTTAATTCAACCAATCTGAAGATTCTAAACCCTGGTTTGTTGCGTCGGAAATAACTTTATTTTTATGAACTGGGTTTCTCTAAAATCTTTATATAAGGTACACCACCCAATTATTGAAATCATATCCAAAAATCAGCCTTACCTAGTTTGTCGTTATGGAGATATGTAATGTTTAGTGACCGTCTATTTCTTACCCATTTCGTCTCTGTTAAAACAGTTTGTTGCGTCACCAATAACTCTATATTTTTGAAACTGGGTTTCTATAATATTTTTATATAAAGTGTGCCACTTAGTTATGTAAATCATATCCAAAATTTAGCATTACCCAATTTGTCAATTTGGAGACGTGTATCAATTAGTAACGGCCATTTCTACACCCTCTTTGTTGCTGCTATTAAATCTGCAAATCCTTGACTCTTTCCCTCTAAAATCTAACATATCCCTGATGCTTGAATTCTTCTCAAGATAATAGTTGTTTAGGTTAAAACATTCATCATTAGAATAAATATATATATATATATATATATATATATATATATATATATATATATATATATAATATCTCTTTTGATATGTTTGTCATTTTGATAATTGAATGAAAGTATATTAATTGGTTAAGTAATATTTAAGTAAATGATTAGTTAGGAAGAATATGCTTTCTTAGAGTAATGAATCTCTTTTCTTATATGTTTTCTTAGTTAAAATTAGAAATGTGGTTAGAAAATGATTAACGATCTGAGATCTTAGTTCTTGGTGATAAAAATCATGTTTCATTCATTATAGAATTGGGATAACCTAAATGAATGATTTCTATGTTATGTAAAGAATATATGTGTTGGCTTTAAATGGAAGAAGAACCCATTATTAAGCAATATACTTGTGTTGTTTCAATAGAATTAGGTGAGGTAATTTGACGACATTTATTGGAAATAGAAGAAGTTTGAATCCTTTCCTTAATTGTGTGAGATTGGTTGAGTGATGAATGATATTTATGACTAGTTAAAGACTTGTCTTCCGAATTGGTGATTTACCATGAAATATCATTGTAGATGACTTCATAAATGATGTATGAGTGTACTCATGATGATTGAATACTTCTTGAGAAGAAATATGTTTTTTTTCACATGTTGCAACCTTCTTGCAATCTCGCATGCATCTTTGGAAGTTGAGTAAAAACATTGTCTATTTTCTACATTCTGTATGATGTGTTGAGATAGAGAATGGTTGGAATGTTTTTGTTGTTGTTATAACTTCCTTATTTTACCCCTGTAGGGATTACTCATAAACATAAATATTGTGTGGACTCTCTAGAACTTGAAAGAAACTTTAGAAAATATTATGTGATGAACTAGATTCCTTATGAGTTATTGTATCTAAGTCAACCTTATGGTTGCAAGACTAGTTGCTTCAAACTACGAAGTCTCTGCATTACGCATACGTAAGCAAGGCCATTATGAGGCCCCAAGACATTAGGTTGGCCCCTTAGGGCCTTAGTCTCATTATCTTGTACATTGATATCTGCTATGTATATCTATTGACTATGCAAAACTAATGTTTACATTTAGTGTGCAGATCCAGGTCTGTTAATTGTGCAGGATACTGAAGCTGAGGAAGTAATTTCCCACTTTGTGAGTGGATGATTATATGACATTTTCTGTAATTGTGTATAATTGTATAAAAATGTTTATATCTTAAATTTTTAATTACAATTAATGATGCTAAACTTATGTTTAATCGAAATGTGTATTTTATTAAGATTCAACAAGTGAATATTCTCCTATCATCGTATTATATTTTCATTATTTCTTATTAAATTAATTTATTATTGTTATTTATTGATAATTTTCATGGGTAGGCATTACACAAAAGGTTTTCAGACCCAAAGAGATGATGCAAATAGAGAAAGGTTGAAATACACACTGTGTATTTCAACCAGAACAACAATGAAGAGATGGAGTTTTTCCTCATAACAAAGGGCTACAAATTTAACAAAATGACACCTACAAGCCATTTTAACCTTGTCAAAGATCCTTCCAAGGGTAATAAATGAATAATGGAGTGTTTCTAAGTCATAAATGGGTAGTTATAGTCAGTTGGAGGACTCCAAATGCAACAAAACCCTTTCTAGATGCCCTCAAGGAGTCATAATGACATCAAAACATCAAGGGAACATGTCATATACATCAGCAAGGTGGAGATGAAGAAGTCCTGAGGAGATTGAGGTAGTTTTGAGGGGATTTATGAGAAGCTGGGTGACTAGGATAGCAGGTGGAGCAAATCTAGGAGCTTCTTGGGCAGCTGAGGCAAGATTGTAGGAGCTTGAAGAAGTCAAAGACCCAGTCTCAAGGAAGGAATTCAACCTAGGACTCTTCTTGGGCATCCAAAGTATGTTGACCCACTTTTGAGCATTTACTTTTTATCAAAAGCATCCCTTATAGGCTCTCCTATGCTTAGCATGAGATATAGGGGCCCTAGGATAGAGTTTTAAGGGGAGTTCTTTCTATTTTTGCTAGTTTAAGAGGTAGAAACATAACACTATAACTCAAAAAATAGATATTCAACTTTATGAAAGCATTTTTGTAAGCACTTTCAAAGCAATATCAAGTTAGTTTTTAGACTTATTCAACTATAAGAACACCTTTTCTCAATAAAGATTAAGTATTTTACCTTCTCAACTTTTGTTCTATTGTGTATGAATGAATGATTGATGAATGTTTATGTGATATTGAATGCATGTTCTTGAACATATGTCTCATTTGATACCTTTACATCAGAAAATACATGATTTGTGTAGGTCATGAGTTGTGTAGTGTTGTAAAACAGTCTTAGTTGTGAAAATTTTCAATCTTTTCCTCCTAAAACTGCCAAGCATCAAACCTTCTAATGAAACACTAATATGCAAACATGAAATGGGTCTAAGTTGTGTCAATAATATCTAGTCTTTAAACAAATTGTGTGTCAAACAACAACAATTAAGTCTCAAATTTTTGGTGCATCACGTCCATATATAGTAGGTTTAGTTTATGCCATTTTATCCCTCTTTACCTCAGTCAAACAACAGTAGTACAATTAGTTTTAGGTGAATTACCAAGGGAACCAACCCTCTTTGGAGGTTCACTTCAACCTTAGGTAACCCAAAACCTTGAAGTGTTCCAATGTTTCACAAAGAAGTTGATTTTTCATCAATTCAACAAGGGTATCTACTTTCGTGACAACAATACTATAGATGAGGATGTCATCAAATAACACCAACACAAATTTCTAAAGAAATGGGTGGAAAACTAAATTCATGAGTCTCTAACAATTAGATGGAGCATTAGTGAGACCAAATGGTATAACTAAGAATTCACAATTACCCTTATGTTTCCTAAAGGTAGTCTTATGTACATCCAATAATTCATCAATTACAGGAATAGAAAACTTATCTTTGAGAGTGAGCTTATTAAGTTCCCTATAATCTAGGCACATTTTCCATGACTCATCCTAATTCTTAACTATAACCACTAGAGATGAATAGGAAATTTTGTTGGGAAGAACAATGCTTTAATCCAACATTTCCTTGACCAATTTTTTGATTTATGACTTTTGTTCACATGGATAGTGGTAAGGTCTAATGTTAGGAGGAATACTTACTGGAATTAATTCAATGACATAATAATGGTCTTTGACTAGAAGTTGGCCCTTGGATTCCTAAAAAACTATTTGATTGTGTTGAATAATTTCTTAAAGCTTTAGTGGATCTTGAGTTTTCACATTATATGATTATAATAAATGTAGTGCCAGTATGTCATAAGATCCTTAAGTGATTTCTTCATCTTGTGAGAGCTAATAATTTGGCTTGGTGGTGATTTCATCTCGACAAGTTTGTCCTTTTCTTTGTTTATACTGAAAACCATGAACAAGTCTTGAAATTTGAAGGACATTGTTCCCAACTATTTAAGCCACTGCACTCGCAAAGCTACATTTGCTCCCCATTTGTTCCCCTAATCAAAATAATAAACATTTATGAATCTAGTTTTTAGTCTCCTATTGAAATTTTGATATGATGGCATTTACAACTACAAGAGAATTGCTTCCCATTGGCTATCATGACCTAAAAATTTGAGACTAAATACACAAAATAGTTGATCTTATTATACAATCTTCCGTGAATTAAGTTGTGTGTATACTACTTGTATTGACCAACATTGTCACCTTCTACTTATTGAGATAACAAATAACTTTGAGTGTTTGCAGTGTGCTTATCCCATTCAATGCATGTAAGAAGATAGTAAGGTTTTCTTCCTCCCTAGAATTCACAAGCTCTAGTTCTACATCTAATTCCTCCATAGCTACTTATCCCTCTTCCACAACATCAATCTCAATAACAGCTAGCCTTTTCTTTCTATTGGAACATTTATGACTTTTAGACCATTTGTTATCACAATGACATTACTAAAATTTTCCTCTTTTATTTACTTTCCATTTAGGAGAGAGCTTAATAATTTTGCTTGGCTTTAAATAGTTGGCCACATTTATGTCAACATGATTAGTCACATTTCTATCTCTCCATCCCATAGTTTGACCTTGTGTGAATATCTTAGTGGTAGAGATTCATCGCTCAATATGCAATGATTGTTGCATATCTTTCCTAACGATACAAGGTTCTAACAAACAAACATTATACTTAATTCAGTTACTAAGTCCAGATGTGATGTTGTAAAAGTCCAAATTTCCAATCTCATATGCTGAATCTTATATTCATCTAAGGATCCTATTTGTTTCAAATTTGTTAATTAGGTGAAATAGCTTCCCTTACATGGTTGCCCATTGTGGGCTACAAAGTCATTAGTAAATTATTTCTAACTAAGCACCTACCCTTGATTGTCACTCATCATCTATTGGTACCATTGCATTCTCTAGTATATTGTGAAGCTTGAAATGTTATTCCATGAGACTTATCCACAAAATTACATTTGTAACATCAAACATGTGCATGTCTATTTTGGGTAAGTTCAAGTTTAAACCTTGGAAAGGATACCCTATCCTTGGTTTGGTATTTTAGGGTTGTGTCCCCCAAGGTGGTTTGGTTGGGGTTTCAATTTATACAATTGTTCCTATTTAAACCTTTCTAAACCCTCCTTTACAATTGTTGTAAATGGGGAAAATCGATTATCCACAATAAAAATTATCATTGTTTCACATCCTAGTGGAAATTTTCCTATGATTTTAGGTGTTGGATAGTAAAGAGAGTTGTTGGAATCATTGGTTGTAAAAAAGTTCTTTGATCCAAAAGATGGCTTCTTATGTAATTATATTCTAAACTCTAGGTTTTTAATTAGGTAGCAGAGCTTGATGTGAGTGGTAACTATAAAGATTAAAAACACAAGATATAATTGAATCTTCTTTGACCAAAATTTGATCATTGAATTACATAATGTATTTTGCCTCCAATTGGAAATTATAAAGAATAGACCCTATGCAATTTTTAGGACCTTTCTAAAAATGTAAATATATATATGAAAATTATGGCCTATGGAGAAAATTTATGAAAGATAGTAAAATAACAATAAATTGATCAAAAATAATCATAGAAAGTAAAAAACTAGATTATAGGTTCCTTGCACATATTCCCAAATTCCCTAAACAAATTAGTGAAAAAAATCGCATTTCTTTGTGAGATATGGTGAAAAAAAAATTCTTGGCCCAAATTATTTCTCGAATACCACTTTTTAGGATATTTATTTAGAATAAACATAGAAACAATCAAATATAAGACCACTTCAAGGGGGTTGTTGTGACCCTTCACAGCACACCCCTATTTTGTCATCAAAATTAGGGACCCTATATTTCTTCTTGATTGATTTTTTACCCACTGTGGCACTTTAATTTTTTAGTCAATCTAATGTCCATGCTTATTTATTCTTTGGATGGGTAAAATGTCAAAAGGGATAATTTTTTAAGTAATTGGGTTTGTGTTTGTCATTAAAATTCTTAAAATTGAAGGTGTTTGATTTTATTGCAAGTTACAAACCGAGCTCAAACTCCAGCTTGCAACTCCACCCAACATGTAGGATTTTTTGCATGTGCACTATTTTTAGCACCAAAATTTTATTTTCCCACCCCTTTAGCTTCGTTTTGACGATTGATCTACCATTTTCACCTACATAAGTTGGGTTTTCTTAAAAAAAATTGATGTGCAAGATTGGAATCACCTTTCAGGTTGGTTTGCATGATTGTTCTTGTGGATTGAAGTTTATTTTTCCTCTTTGGGTAGGGTTTTGTTGCAAGTTCATGTGTTTCAAGTGTTTCCATTTTCTTTAAGGACTTGCATCTTGAACGCATGTTTTGGATTGAATAATTGATCATTTTATCATTTTTAATGGTTTCCTTAGTTGATTTTGGGAGTTTGACTTAATTTATTGAAAACCTAGTTTATTTTTTAGATTCCCAAAACTTTTTGCAATTTGTAAGTTTTTACATGCTACAAGCTGACTGTGAAGTCCAGTCGACATTCACACTTTTCCTATAATTTGCAAGTCTTTTTAAACTATAGTTAGAGTCTAAACTCTGATTGCATTTTGCATTCCCAAATTTTTTTGTAGTTTGCAACTTTTTTATAAACTACAACTGAATGTGAACTTTTTATAAACCCAAAAGTGTTTGCAATTCGTAACTTACTACATGTTCCAAACTAGAAGTGAACTCTGGCTAGTACTCACAATTCATTTGCAATTTACAAATTTTTGCAAGCTGTAGATGAAGTTTGAACTTTGGCCATAGTTCACAACACGCATACATTTTGCAGTTGCAACCATAGCTACAAACTTCAAACTAGACCCGAACTCTGATTTACAATTTGCATTTTTTTGCAAAATCCAAAACTCTCCCAAATGATTCCAAATGCATAAAATTTTTAGGGAAAAAGATTTTTAGTAATGTTTTCATTATACCAACCTATAAATAGATGCAATTTGGTGATTTTTAAGTAATTTTTGCATTAATTACATCTTGTAAAATAATAGTTTACTTTTGATATTAAGGCACATCCATTTGTGGTAGGAACTCTAATCATGGATGTCTTCACCTTCAAGGATAAAGCACAAGTATAAAGGCATGGCACTACCTTCAAAGTTGGTGTCTAAGCTAGACAACATTTTTGACATGGATTTTAGGCATGTAGGACTGGAGGAGATTCATAAAAGATTGTTGGAGACTAAAAAGACCAAGATGCTATAAAATATCAAATTGAGTGGCCTGGTTGAGGCTACATTCTTTCTAGTCTCAATTAAATCTCTACGTCTTGTTTTGAGATGTGCAAGATTTTATAATAAGGATAGGGTGGTTAGAACAATTGGTAGGAAATTGATCATGCAAATTCAACCACCTTACATTGAAGAAATGTTGAATCTACCATCAAGAGATTCCTTTGTTAAAATAACCATGGATCATTCTAGAGAGTACTTTGAAGCTCACGCTAACCAATGCGTATATGTCATCAATAAAAAAATAGTTAGCTAAGCAAAGAGTAGTGATCTCCAGGTTACCAAAGAAGTTGTTTCATAGTGAATTCAAAGAGGAGATTAATGATGCAATTACTCTCTTAAGTCAAGTCACAGGGCTTGATATTACCAAGGAACTTCATCCATGGATGTTCCAGTTTATTGCCAAAGTAATTTCTAGAAAAGAGTTCATTGATTGGGCAACCCTCATAAGTGATAACCTCGACAAGAAGCTGAGTGGAGTCGTTCAATCCAAATAATTTTACATGACTTCATATCTAGTGTATGCCTTAACATAGAGGCAGCATTTCATTAGACTTGAGCAAATTATCATCATGGGTTCAGGATGACAATTGATGTATCAATACTATCCTCAGCTAGGGATGAAATAAAGTCTCAAGCATTTTATAAGGGTGAATGATTCCTTCATATTCTATATCATAAGAATGCTTGAGAATGATAGGGCTAAGAGGATGTCTCTAGGAGATATGGAGAAAATTCAAAAATGGGGAAATTGGTACTATTGGTTTTCCACCTTTACCTACATTTGAATTGTAGGTTTTATAGGGGCGCCACTAAAACTCCTAGCTTATGTTAGTGACTGGGTAGCCCTTTTGGAAGTATGTAGATAAGGTATTGATGTTCATAATATTTATGCCGAGAAGAAGGTGAAAGGTCCTCCTTTCCCTCTATCAATTGGGAGATATACATGTCCAACAACTAAGGTATCCAAAAATGCAAAGGTAAAATTGTCACTCTTGGATGATCTTGCTTGAAACTAGCTACCATGTTTCCAAAACCTAGTCTTCTAAAGAGCGATAGGATAAGATCTTCCATCACAATTGATAACTATGGAAATAGGTAAGCATAGATCATCACATTATTGTCAGACATGCTTGAAGATAATATGCAACCATCAGATTACATAATCAGTACCATTGCTTTGGGAAAGTTATCGAGGAAGGAAGGAAAAAAACTCACTAGATCTTTAGTTTATCGGTTCCTTCAAAATATGGACAAGGACAAGGCTACTAAGGAGGAATTGAAAGATAAGGTTGCACAACTTATGACCTACATTGAATATTTGGTTGGTCTCATTGGTTCATCTTCAATAGACACGATTCTCCAACACATTCTAAGTATCAAGAAGGAGATACCAACCATTGGAGACTTGGGGAATGTAATGTGATTCATTCACACATGGAACACAAAGCTAGTGAACTTAGGCCACAAGACAATGCAAGAAATAATTGAGGTTACTACAACATTATCTAAAGGAATGGATGTTATAAAGACTTTGATGGCAAGGGTAAAAACTAAATTGGAGGCAATAGAAAATATTTTTCCCCAAATAGCTCAGATGGTGGAAATGGATTTTCCATATTTGATAGATGAAGGCTTTCTTAGTGATTAGGAACCCAATATGCATTAGAAGTGGAAGTTGGCGTACAAGTTCTAGATGAAGATCTTGAAGGGATGCTAGAATAACAGTTAGAAAGCATAGTCCCTAGTCTAGAGCGTGTACAATGCCTTGACTGAATTCATGGATAAATTGGGATGTTCTCTATATGATTATGACTAGAATATCTAGTCGCTACAAGTTTTAAAAGATCAATTTTAGGAATTGGTGAGGAAGGAGTCTCCCAAGGGCCCAAGTTTTGCTACAAGTTTTGTCAATAATTTGATGAATATAAAGGGTTCTTGTGAAGATTTTGAACTCAAAATGGTGGATTTGAGGAATGATCAAAAGAGACTCTAAGATATTTTCACAAAGATCAATTCCAAGTTCACCCATTTAGATGGACCTAATCTAAGATTAGTGAAGGTGGCATTAGATAACTACGTCTCTTACTTGCAGGAGTTAGAAAATGAAGTTGCTAAGAGAAAATAGTCAAAGTGTGTAATGTTGATATTCATTTGAACGTCAAATTTTGTCTTGAATGTAATGGTGAAAAAGGACAAAATGTACTACAAGCAAAAGTGTCGCTTGAAATTTTGTCTTTTTCTAGATTTTAAAGGGTGTAATGTTGATATAAATACATTTGCGCTCCATGTTTTTTTTGCAAGGTGTGGCCCTTGGTCTCCTTGTTCAGCGCTGCACTGTAGTGGTTTGTGACAAGGGCTTAACCGCCTCCCGTGCTTGTTAAGTCAAGTGGTTGTATCGGGCATTAATAAGTTGATCTTTTGGTGTAACGGCAACTAATAGTTGGTATCAGAGCTGAGGTCACGGGTTCAAACCTCGCGCTTGCGCTGGGGGGGATTGTTGCAAGGTGTGGCCCTTGGTCTCCTTGTTTAGCGTTGCGCTGCGGTGGTTTGTGACAAGGGCTTAACCGCCTCCCGTGCTTGTTAAGTCAAGTGGTTGTATCAGGCATTAATGGGTCGATCTTTTGGTGCAACGGCAACTAATAGTTTTTTATTAGATAAGCAATGAAAAAGGGTGCCAATCCCATAACAAAATAGCCAACAAAGGCGCACCAAAAAACTAAAATAGTTTAGACCAAACCATCAAAGTTTTTGCAACATAACATAAAGATGAAAGAAACAGGACACCAAAGAAACAGCAAACCAACAGCAAACCGATAGCAGAAATACCCAAGCCTCCAAAGGCTAAGTGAACATCTTGTCCCAATCATCTACAAGAAATTGGAGCACATTCTCGTAATCCTTCAACTTTTTGGCCTTCTTCTCATGACTCGTAGGCTCCACCTTTTGGAGTGCCACCAGAGTGGTGATGGACCTGTGCATCACTCTAGACGAAAACTTAGCCAAAGTGCCAAACTTCTGCTCCAGAATAGTGATCCTAGCCAAAAGTGTTTCTATATTCTTGTCCTTCCTCTTCTTATCACCTTTTTTCTTCTTGCCAGTACCTTTTTTCCTTTTCTCTGAGTTGACGGAGTCCGAACCCTACACGTTGAAATCAGGAAAATTGTTGGGACCCTCTTCTTCGGCCTCCTACTTCTCGCTATTGTTATTAACTAAGAAATCACCCCCCAACTATTCTATTTCTGCCACCACAGTATCCTCCTTGATGTTGCCCTCTGACCCCGTACCCTGCAGCTCTGCAGAAACCTTTTTGTTATTACCTTTAGAAGCTTCTTCTCTCTACATCTCCACAGAATCCTCTTTGTCCTTAACCTCGGGGCTACTCTTCCTCCTGCAGTTCCTCAACTTCCACTTCCACCTTTGAGACATCTTTCCCCTTAGGAGTGAAGGCAAGTTTGGCCTCAAGCCTCGACGACCTCCTAGTCGTCGGCATCCAAGTTTTGCTGTTAGTGGAAGTGTATTCCTCGTCACTGGTGCAGGAGCACCTACCTGACAGCTGGCCTTCATGAGGCAGTTAATTAGTTTGAGTCTTGTTTATGTTTTCCAAGAAGGTCTGATAAGACCAAATGCATGTAATAAGGTCAAGCTGATCATGATAAGATCATGCTGACCATGCTTTTACTATTTTTAGTCAGTTTGTTAGAACAGCTGTCATGCTGTAGGTCCGGTTGGATCTCCCAGCCGCCTGGAGAGTTCCCAGCCGCTTGGAGTCGGGTCAGTAGTACTCGTAGGAAAATCTATTTAAGCATGAGGATCGGTTGACTGTAGATCATCGATCGATAGTATAGTATTGCATTGAGCAGAGGAGTTAGAGTGTGCTGTGTGAGAAACATCATATTGTATTGCATCTTTGAAATCAATAAAGATCCTATTTTCATCTTCTGTTTGATCTCCTTTGTGTAATCAATCTGCGGTTTTGGTGGTTCCATGGATTTGCTGACCCATTCCACTGGTTGATTCGTCTGATCGGTGGAATGGTTATGTACAGTAGGGTAGGTGTTAGTTTGTCTATTTGCATGCAGGTGTGCAGGATCGCCGTCGAGAGATGTTGAAGACCCTAGCATGGGTATGTGCTAGGTCGAGCTGATAAAGTGCGGAAGATCACCCTGAGAGTGGATCAGGTCGTCCCTGGAGGATCGGAGAAGTGAAATTTCGCTAAGGTTGGAAGTTCGTTAAAACGGCATCATCAGGATATTTCTGCAAATATCCTGCAGTCGCTTCAGGCATCGTCATCCGGATAAGTGAAGATGAGCATGATGCAGTTGAGTGCATGAAGTGAATGTGCGTCGGGGTGATCATCATCAGGAGTTGCCGAGAAGGAGTGCATCGGCATAAGGTAGAAGATCAGGTTGATCGCAGGCTGAAAAAAGCTAAGTTTGGCCAACAGCAGGATATGACGTCATCATCATCAGGATATACGTCATCAGGATATTTCAGAGCAGCAGGATATTGAGGAGCTGCATGTGACATCATCGTCATCAGGATATACGTCATCAGGATATCGGGTGACGCAAGCATCGAGGGGACGGTGCGAGGAGTTAAGGTTTGTCATCATCAGGATAAATGGAAGGAACCGGATGTTCTTTATCCTGTTGATTATCATGATGTTGAATATCATGATGCTGAAGATAGTGAAGACAGAAGTTGTCGCTGAAGTGAACAGTGGACGTCAGGAGGATGTTCGCGCTGATCGAACATGATGATGCTGTCGATAAACGAATAAGGTGATGCTGCTGACAGGCGAAAGGGCGAAGGCTTGTCATCAGGAGGATATCGGTCGGCACAGTAAATATGATGATGCTGACAGTGTTAAGTCAAATATGATGATGATGATGATGATGATGATGATGGGCTGCAGACATCCATGCTATGTGTTAATGTTTTAGTGTGGATGCCTCTGCATCATAGTGGTATCAGAGCTCAGCAAAAGGTCTGGGCTGTTGTGTGTTGATTCTGTCACCGAAAGGGCAGAGTTAGAGTTGAGTGTGTGTTGTGTGTTGAGTGAGAGGTTGACAAAATGCCTCCGAAAGGTAATGGTACTGCAAGGGAATTGCAGGAGATGAAGGAAAAACATGCCAGAGAGATGAGGAAGATGAAGGAGCTTGCTGAAGCACTTCAAGCCAGGCTTGTAGCCTTGGAGAAGAACAAAAAGAGAGAAGTGGAAGACAGTGAGTCTGAAGAAGATGAAGATACTATTGAAGAGTATGAAGAGGTAGCTGAAGAACTGGATGCTGAAGACCAGAAATTTGCAAAACTGTTAAAGGCAGTGCAGGGTGATAAACCTAAGGTAAAGGTTGATGTTTCCAAGTATAATGGAAGTTTGAATGAAGATGAGTTACTGGATTGGATTGCTGCACTTGATAATCACTTTGAATGTGAAGATGTTGCTGAGGATCAGAAGGTAAAGATTGCAAAGACCAAGTTAGGAGGTCATGCTTTGGTATGGTGGGATTATGTACAGTCCGAGAGAAGGAAGCAAGGGAAGACAAAGATCACTTCATGGGATAAAATGGTAGCAAGGATCAAAGGTAAATTCTTGCCTAGGGATTATGAAATCCAGATGTTTAAGAAGCTGCAATTTTTAAGGCAGAAGGAAATGGATGTGAAGGCATATACTGAGGAGTTTTATAAGTTGAGTATGAGATCTGGTCATCATGAGAATGAGGTAGAAAAGGTGGCTAGGTACTTGGCTGGTTTGAGATTGAACATACAGGATGAGTTAGTTTTAGCTAACCCTAAGAATGTGGAGAATTGTTATCAAATGGCAATCAGGATTGAAGAAAAGATGAATAGAGGACATGATAAGTCCATGAGAGGAAGAGGAAACAATATGAGGGGAAGAGGATCAGCCCCTACACAAAAGCAAACCAATGAGGGTCAAGAAGACACTGGTAAAGGACAGGGACAGTCTGATTTCAGAGGTGGATGGAAGGGTAATAGAGGCAGATTTGGAGGTGGTAGAGGTTCTACTACATTTTTAGGAAAGTGTTACACCTGTGGTGAGTTTGGTCATCCATCTTTCAAATGTCCAGAAAACAAAGGTTCATCATCCAGAAATGATAGAACACCTGACAAGAGAGTACAACTTGTGCAAGAAGAGACAGTAGAGAAAAGTGTGCAGAGTTCAAACACTTATAAAGATAGAGAACCTGACAATCATGCATATCCTGAGGATGGAGAAGCATTGATGCTAAGGAGAATTAGTTTGTAGGCATCAAAGGATATGATGCAAAGAAGAGCTCTTTTCAAGACCACATGCAAGAGCAAAGGTAAAGTATGTAAGGTTGTCATTGATACTGGTTCAACAGACAACATGGTATCCCAGGAAATGGTGGATAAACTGCATTTGGAAAGGATTCCACATCAACACCCTTACAAGGCATCTTGGGTGAGTGATAGTCAATCACTTTGGGTATATGAACAGGCATATGTGGATTTTCAGATTGGAGCATATCATGATAGAGTTTTGTGTGATATTTTGCCCATGGAATGTTGTCACCTACTGTTGGGTAGACCATGGCAATTTGATAGGAGGGTACTGTATGATGGGTATGCTAATACCTATACCATCAAGAAGGATGGGAAGACTATTAAGTTGATGTCATTACAGGAAGCAGCTGCAGTACAGAAGGCAGCCAAAATCATTTTAATGGGAAAGAAGGAATTTGTGCAGAAGCCTAGAGGAGCAGGCATAAAGGCAGTTGAGGATACTGCAGGGCAAGAAGTTGTTAAAGACAACAAGCTGAAGAAAGTTTTAGTTGTGACTGACAGGGGTCAGCAGCAGGTTCAGAAACAGGATTGTAAACAGCAACCAGTTGAGAAGAATGACAAGGATGTTGTCATAGTTGGGACTATTGTTTGTCCTATAAAGGTGGAAAGAAAGACAGAGTTGAACATTACAGCAGTTCAAGAGGCAGTTCAGACAGAGATTCTGGTCAGACAATCTGACAAACACAAGGTATGTGAGAGAAAGGCCTACATTGACAGGCATGAGGATTTACTTGCCAGAAAGCAAGTTACAGTTCAGAAGTCTTGGAGCAGCCAAGAGACAGCAGCAGACAAAGCTGGAACAGATCAGCATATTGCAAAGGCAAAGTGTAAAGGTGGAGGACTTCCACATACTAAACTCATGGGACATGAGTTCTTTTCTGTTGGGGAGTATGGTGCAGGAGCACCTACCTGACAGCTGGCCTTCATGAGGCAGTTAATTAGTTTGAGTCTTGTTTATGTTTTCCAAGAAGGTCTGATAAGACCAAATGCATGTAATAAGGTCAAGCTGATCATGATAAGATCATGCTGACCATGCTTTTACTATTTTTAGTCAGTTTGTTAGAACAGCTGTCATGCTGTAGGTCCGGTTGGATCTCCCAGCCGCCTGGAGAGTTCCCAGCCGCTTGGAGTCGGGTCAGTAGTACTCGTAGGAAAATCTATTTAAGCATGAGGATCGGTTGACTGTAGATCATCGATTGATAGTATAGTATTGCATTGAGCAGAGGAGTTAGAGTGTGCTGTGTGAGAAACATCATATTGTATTGCATCTTTGAAATCAATAAAGATCCTGTTTTCATCTTCTGTTTGATCTCCTTTGTGTAATCAATCTGCGGTTTTGGTGGTTCCATGGATTTGCTGACCCATTCCACCGGTTGATTCGTCTGATCGGTGGAATGGTTATGTACAGTAGGGTAGGTGTTAGTTTGTCTGTTTGCATGCAGGTGTGCAGGATCGCCGTCGAGAGATGTTGAAGACCCTAGCATGGGTATGTGCTAGGTCGAGCTGATAAAGTGCGGAAGATCACCCTGAGAGTGGATCAGGTCGTCCCTGGAGGATCGGAGAAGTGAAATTTCGCTAAGGTTGGAAGTTCGTTAAAACGGCATCATCAGGATATTTCTGCAAATATCCTGCAGTCGCTTCGGGCATCGTCATCCGGATAAGTGAAGATGAGCATGATGCAGTTGAGTGCATGAAGTGAATGTGCGTCGGGGTGATCATCATCAGGAGTTGCCGAGAAGGAGTGCATCGGCATAAGGTAGAAGATCAGGTTGATCGCGGGCCGAAAAAAGCTAAGTTTGGCCAACAGCAGGATATGACGTCATCATCATCAGGATATACGTCATCAGGATATTTCAGAGCAGCAGGATATTGAGGAGCTGCATGTGACGTCATCGTCATCAGGATATACGTCATCAGGATATCGGGTGACGCAAGCATCGAGGGGACGGTGCGAGGAGTTAAGGTTTGTCATCATCAGGATAAATGGAAGGAACCGGATGTTCTTTATCCTGTTGATTATCATGATGTTGAATATCATGATGCTGAAGATAGTGAAGATGGAAGTTGTCGCTGAAGTGAACAGTGGACGTCAGGAGGATGTTCGCGCTGATCGAACATGATGATGCTGTCGATAAATGAATAAGGTGATGCTACTGACAGGCGAAAGGGCGAAGGCTTGTCATCAGGAGGATATCGGTCGGCACAGTAAATATGATGATGCTGACAGTGTTAAGTCAAATATGATGATGATGATGATGATGATGATGGGCTGCAGACATCCATGCTATGTGTTAATGTTTTAGTGTGGATGCCTCTGCATCAGTCACTAGCACTATCTGAGTCCCCACTTCCCTCTTCAGTACTAACCACCTCGACCACTAGAGTAGCCTTAGGGGCATTAGTCCCACTATCAGTGCCATACTCTTCTTCCAGGGTACCCTGTTTCTTCTTCATCATCTAGGAAGGGCTACCTTGGAGGATTTTTCTTTTAGCGAGGGTCATTGCCAGAGACTTGAGGATTAGATTTTCCGTAGTGGGTTCCAGGCTTATGGACATAGAAGTCTTTTTCTTGCCACTTTTAATGGAAGTGGCATAGGATTCAGGGGTGATTTCAATAATGATGACCGGATAATCCCTTCCCTGGGTAGGATTAGGCTCCATCCTAATGGGAGTGAGGGCTTTAGGGGGCAGAGGGCAAGATGGAACTTGTAGAGTCTCAAGATAAGCCCTTGGTGGAGCGGAATCTCAGGCTTACTAGCATCTAAGGCATGGTGTTCTTTAGCGGCAACAATGGAAGTCTCCAAAGACGAGAGGAGATAGAAAGGGAAGCTAATAAGCTTGTTGCACCTAAAATGATTTAGCAACATGAAGTGGTAATGAAAAAACCTCCTAAATCTTCCCTCTAAAGTAAAGTACTTCATTATCATGTAACATACCTCATCCCAGGGAGGAGGTAGGAGTTGTCTGTCGAAGCCCCCTTGCAGGTTGTTCAGAACCTCACCTTTTTTGAGAAACTGTTTCATTCCTTCAGGATCAGACACCTTGCTCTTCCTGGGGTGCTTAATACCATCTGTAGGCATCCCAATAGCCATCCCAATCACCTCCTCAGATATCTCACAACTCACATTTCCCACCATCCCAATCACCTCCTCAGATATCTCAAAACTCACATTTGTGCTCCATGTTATAAAGGGTTGGAAACTCATTTTGTTGGCAATACAAATTTTATTTTTGGCTTCATTTGAAGTTATTTTCCTTTTTTTTTTGAGTTTTCAAACTCTAAGCATGTACCTATCCTTTCATGTGCTCAGTTCATTGAATGTTTGATGGATTTTATGTGTTAGAGTCACTAGTGTTTGGTTGGTTATGAGGCATATTTTGTGGTAATTCAAAACACATTATTGTGCTAGATTTCATAGATTTTTATCTCATACATGTAAATTTCCCCTTTGAAAATCACACCTTCTTACATGGTGATTATGGCGATGGGTCATGTGAGGAATAGTTTCAATTGGATTTGTCCATTCAAAGAACATGTGAAGGATAGGGATCACATGCTTGGATTTTCTAACCATTTTATTCCTCCCCTCTCTTTTTCTTTATTTGAAATTGTGGATAGAGTAGTACAGTTGAGATTTTATTTCCTTGCATTTTGTTAGCTCTAGGGTTTGTATGAAGAAGGTCATTTTATTACAAAGAAAATTAATGCTAACATCTTAGAAATTCCATGTGTTGTGAATGAGTTGTATAAGTTTTTAGACTTATTTTATGGGTTTTATGTAAAATAACATAAAATCTCTTTCATTATTCATCGCATAAATTTGAGGAAATAAACTTTTTTATTCAAAGGATTTTGCTTCGTGTCTCTTCATATTCTTATTGTGTCTATTGGTATTCTGATGAGCTTTTAGTGAAATAAATTATTGAAATTGGTAACAGCGTTGTCATTAAATTATGAAAATTCTTTGTGCATGATTATTATTAGAATCTGTTCTTAAAATTTAAAAATAAAATTATAGCAAAATTTGTCTTAAAATTTTATATTTTCTCCTCTAAATTTGAAATCTTTGAAAACTCCACTAGAGCCCCTTAAATGGAATAGCTCAAAGATTGCCTCAAAATTTGTCTTAAAATTTTAGATTTTCTCCTCTAAGTTTGAAATCTTTGAAAACTCCACTAGAGCCCCTTAAATGGAATAGCCCAAATATTGCCTACTAAGATATTTTGGTCTTTTCATTGAAGATAATATTAAAAGAAGACTCTTGGGGTGTTTTGCCTTTCAAGTAGGGGAACTTTCACTAATCCAACGTGTTAGTGTGCTAAAACATGCATCAATAGGGGTGACCTCTAGAAATTAGAATCTATTGAGATAAATTTGATAATACAACATGATGATTTGGGAGAGCCTTTCTCTTCCTTATTTATAGACATACTTAGGTAGTGTCACACCCCTTCATCCTTATTAGGTTAGCTTAAGGAAATTAATAGAATTAATAGATGAAAATATTAAGGTTAAGCATGTTGCAAGTGTTTATCCATAGTATTAGGGACATAACATTTAATAACCTTTAGGGAACTTATTTTTCATCAATAGTGAATAAATTTAAATGATTAAAATCATGTTATTTTATTTTTGCCTAGTTATTTGAGAAACTAAATAAAATGGAGGGGCTTATAGAGGCTTCTTCCAATTTATCCTAATTGGTCAAGTTACTACATGTAGGGATCGGATGATTGTAGATTTTAGTTTCTATCTTGTTCAGTATTTTAGTTAACCAAAAGGAATGGTGGGGCTTATGTTGGAAACAACAAATTCTTCCATCTTATCTTGCAAATTGGGTATAGTCGAAATTGAGATTTTGGGAGCTTGTTGCACATGAATAATTACTAACATTCTTGATACCATGCAACATCTTTGATAGCGATGAGGAGGTCCTATCTATGGTTCTATATTGGTTATTTATGCTTGACGAGGCAAGGTCAACACCATTGATTTACATGAAAGTATTATGAGATTCTTATTTTATTATGCAAAGACAAGTCAAGACCTGCTCATGAAATATTACTTGAAAAAATTGTCCAAGGCCATAAGTTTGTGAAAGTATTTTATGATATTTGTAGTAGTCGTCTACACATGTTCTTAATCTCTTACTATGCAATATGCTCTTGTTAGCTTATTTGTAAAGGGTAGGGTTCCATCTTTTAGGGTGGCATATGGGGGAGTTGTACAACTCTATGGTTGGTGGAAAAGCACTCCCCTTATGCTCTCTCTTTCTCTTACACATACTTTCCATTATCATTTATCTATTGGTAAAAGCACATAAGTGAGTCCCACTTTTGTGCAAAAATTAAAAATGTGACCAAACAACATGTTTAAAATTACTTTAGTTTGATTGAAGGTTAGTTTGATCAAATCATACTCAATCGATCCTAGTCAACACATGCATGGTGCTTCGTGGTGTTCCATGGAGGGAGAATCTTGGATTGAAGCACCTTTGGTTGAAGGACATTTGATTGAAGACCATTCAGAGTTGTCTATAAAAAAGAGGAATTGTCCAACATTTTTAGCACTTCTACCTATAAGTAAAATGAAAGGCCTCCTTACATGCTAAGAGAATTTAGTGCATGAGACCTAATAGAGGTTATTCTCTTGAAGGAAGAATTATATTAGATCAAGATTTGTCCACTAATTGGTTAGCACTGGAACCTATTGGTAGAAAATCTTGATCTGAATCATGTGTCTTTATTTATTAAATTATGGGTTTGATCCAAACCTCTTTTATCTAGGATGGGTTTGATTAAAACATTTTTGATAAAAACCCTCTTCGATCAAATTTGCTTATGCAGCACCTCTATTGTAGCCTTTTCTTCCCCTATCCACATGTTGCATTTTTCTAATTTAGTCAACTTCATGCCATGCACACAAGGGTCAAAGAAAATCACCCAAAGACAATTTTATATGTACATAGCCTTAGAATCAACTTTCCAAAAAGTATAATATATAATAGATTTTTAATAGTATTTTTTTTATTTATTTTATAAGAAAGATAGGTCCATTACAAAAAATAAAGAACTCTATTTGAGACATTGGGAAAAATAGCAAACTAGATCAAAAAATTAAAAATATTACATTGCACTCTACATCAATTTCCTTGTTTCAAAAAAACAATTTCAATAAAAAGGCAAAGAGAAAAGAGTTACAATAAAATGTAGGTAAATTTTTATTAGTACCAATTAAAAAATTAATAATAAATACAGTAATCAATAAAAAAATTACAAAAAAATAGTCACACATTAGTTATTGGAGTTAAAGATCTAATTGAAAGAAATCTTAGAAAGTTTTTAATGGTAAAAATGTCACTCATTATCAAATAATAGAAAAATAATTAAAAAAAATTGATGAAAAAAACCAAAAATGAGGTTTTTTTAATTTCAAAAAACTATAATTGAATCTATAGAGAAAATGATATGAATAACTAGTTTACATCATGTTTAAATTATTGATAGTTTGTTTGATATAATTGATAGAATGTGTTCAATGCTAAAAATGTTGATTTTTGTGACCTAGTAAGGCTAAAAATGGGACACACAATTCTGCTTTCACCCCTATACTTATTTATGGAAATTTCAAAATTGATGTAATTTGTGAGGTGGATCTTATTTTGATGTTGCAATTTATTTAGTCATGAAGAATTTTTTCTATGATTTGATATACATCTTCTTGCAAGATTTCGTCGCAGCACTCTTTGTTCCAAGAATACTTAAGGGAATATTAGTTTTTTAGATTTATGTTTTCTATTGGAAGATATTATAATCATGATGTAGTAACTATGTAAACTTGTGTCATACCAACGAGAAAATTTGTTCTTGTATTCTATGTCTAAAAATCTACCCATGTCTTGGAAAATAAGTTGCATGTGATTTTAGAAAGTTGAAAGTACATTTGTATCGTATGTGAATAAAGGGAAAAGTTTGTAATATCAAATTTATTGAATTCAATTTGTAAGTTTTGGTATTGAGAAAATGATATGAAAAGCATATTAGGAATATTTTATAGGAAATGAAAAGAATGGTACCTATTATAAAATCTCTAACGTTCTTAATTCTTATTTAATAAAGGTGTACTATCTTTGTTGCACTAAAGAGAAGCAAAATCTTATAATGTGTTGGGTTAATCTAAAGTCAATGTTTAGAACCTTACTTTCAAATCAAGAATATAAAACCACACTTTTTAGTATTAGATCTTTGGTCAAAATATTAGTTAATACTTATTGGAAGATATTATATTCATAATGTAGTGACTTTGTAAACTTGTGTCATACCAACAGGAAAATTTGTTGTATTCTATGTCTAAAAATCTACCCATGTCTTGGAAAATAATTTGTATTTGATTTTAGAAAGTTGAAAGTACAATTTATATCATATGTGAATAAAGGGAAAAGTTTGTAATATCAAATTTATTGAATTCAATTTATAAGTTTTGGTATTGAGAAAATGATATGAAAAGCATGTTAGAATTTTATAAGAAATGAAAAGAATGGTACCTACTATAAAATATCTAACATTCTTAATTATTATTTAATAAAGGTGTACTATCTATGTTGCACTAAAGAGAAGCAAAATCTTATAATGTGTTGGGTTAATCTAAAGTCAATGTTTAGAACCTTACTTTCAAATCAAGAATATAAACCCACACTTTTTAGTATTAGATCTTTAGTTAAAATATTAGTTAATACTTATTCAAAACTTAGGTAAACTTAAACTATAGACATATTCCACATTTTTTCATTTACATTTAAAAATAAATAAAAAATTATTTAATTTTTAACCTTATAACTCTCAGGTTTTGACATATGGTATCAAAGCACTAGGTTCATTGCAAACTAGGGCTCACTATGCATTTTGTGTGCTTGCTTTGGTAATCTAACATTTCTTGCACTCATGATTTCAACATGGGTAGATCAAAGAAAGGAAAAAATTATGGAAAGAAAGCATCTAGTAGAAAATTAAGTAATTAGGAGGGATCATCTATCTCATAGACTAAGAAGGAGGTCATATGGCTTTCAATCACAGAAACTTTGAGTACTTCCTTAAACTAAATTAAAATCAACTAAGGAAATCAAGTGGAAACAAACCAAGTAATAAAACCTATAATGAGTAGGGAAGTGCTTGAGGAGTACATATGTGTACATCTTGATTCTAAAACTAAAGTTATAACCTCTAAGGAGCAAGACCCAAGGGAGGTTGAATCCAAGTCAGTTTCTTGAAGTTAGAAACAAAACCCTTTTAGTTCCTTAAAATTAAATATGTTAACCATCATTTAGAGCAATTTTATGGGATTGATTTGTAGTACATGGTTGCATACATTCTTAAGTTGGTGATAAGTATGTTAACCATCATTTAAAGCAATTATATACTTGAGAGCACATTGATTTGTACTGTACAGTTCCATACTAATGAAGGGGGTAAATCATAAAACACACAACAACAAAAATTGCACACAGAAAATATGAATGTTCTTTTATTGATTTAGATAATCGCATTACATTACAGAATCTAAAATCAAATCAGAGGATGAATCCTCCACAGGCTGCAACACATTACAGCTTCATATCTATCGACTCTAGAACCTTTTGTCTTTTGTAGCCCCAAATTAAGTAGGGGTTTTATTTTCCCACCTTTTCTTGACTCTACACTTTCCCCCTTATCTCTACTACTACCAAGGGTTCCCAAAAATGGTCATAAATAGCCCTTTTGGCGGCCTCCAGCCAAAATTTTAAAATTTGCAACTCCCTCCAAAAATAGGTCAACTTCCGGGAACCATAACTTTTGACCCAAGTGTCTGATTGACGAACCGTTTGAAGCGCCAAAAAGCTCATGAAGTGAACTACAATGCCAAAAATCTGTAAATAGATTTTATTTAACTTTTTGGGGCATTATGGGACATTTAAGTACCTCATATCTGATTTCATAACTTTTTAGGGGACCTAAAAAAATTGAAACTTTAATATCTTGAAATCCAGACATGATCTTGAGTTTAAATTTACTAAGAATGCTTATTTGACTATTCCAAAGCTTTGGGAAAAATTCAAGCTCAACCACTTCTCTGATATAGACTTACTAAAAATAGTAAATTATGGTATTCTTAGCCTTGTTGGAAACTTTGAAGGTTCTGAATTATTATTCAAGCAAATGGGTATCTGAAAACACAAATTTTGAAAAGAAATAAAAACAAAGTCATTAGTTTGAATCAACATTATTTTTTTTGGTGATGCAAGATTGCCCTTACACCTCTGGATGCTCCTACATCAGACACCTAGGGTAATTTTGAGAAGTGACCTTGTCACATCTCAGGTGTTTGAGGAAAACCCCAAACGGTCAACCTCTGCCTTAGACAACCAGGAAGAATATTCAACAGGCCTTCCTTTCCACTTCACCAGATATTCTTCATATTGCCTATTCTGGGTACTTCTTCCCACATGGCTATCCAAGATCTCTTCTATCTCCTCCTTTAAAGTAGATGCCAGAATACTCCACTGTTCTTCTATTGGTCCATCCTCTATTCCACCTTCATGATATTCTATTAAATTAGCAATGTTGAACACATGGGAAATGTTGATCTCATTTAACAACTCTATCTCATATGCATTTCCTAAATCATGCTTCTTCAGAATCCTGCATGGTCCAAATTTCTTTAATTTCAACATATTATATGTTCCAACTGGAAACCTCTCTTTTCTGAAGTGAACCATGACTTCATCTCCTACCTAAAATTCCTTATATGTCCTCTTTTAATCTACCTTAGCCTTGTACTGAATATTCATCTTAGTAATGTGATGTCTCACCTCTTCATGCAAATTCTTTAAGTATTCTGCAAAGTCTTTAGCTTCAGCACTTGTCTTTTCTCCTTTGTCCATCTTCTTTAACTCTGAAGCATTTCTTGGACTACTCCCATAAACAATCTGGAATGGTGATTTACCTATACTCCTATTGATAGAATTGTTGTAAGCAAATTTTGCCTGTGGTAAAATCAAATCCCATCCTTGGGCTTATCTCCTACTAAGTATCGTAGTAGGTTACCCAAACTCCTATTCACCACTTTTGTATGTCCATCAATCTATGGATGGTGTGCAGAACTGAACTTCAAATCTATCTTCAACTACTTCCACAATGTCCTCCAGAAATAACCAACAAACTTGGTATCTCGATTTGAAACTATGCTCTTAGGTAGATCGTGTAGTCTTACCACCTCTCTGAAAAATAACTCTACAATATGAACAACATCATTAGTCTTCTTACAAGGAATAAAATGTGTCATCTTCAAGAATCTGTCCACCACCACAAAAATAAAATCATGTCCTCTCTATGTCCTTGGTAAATCAAGAACAAAATCCATACTAATATCATCTCATGGCCTCTCTGGTACAGGTAATAGCTGATATAGCCCTGTATTTTGACTTGTTCCTTTTGCCATCTGACACACTCTGCAACTCTGCACAAATTTCCTCACATCATGTTGCAGTTGTATCCAATAATAATGTTCACTAACAATAGCAATGGTCTTATCTTGACCAAAGTGTCCAGCTAATCCTCCACTATGCTTCTCCTTAATCAGGTTCTCTCTCATGGAACTCCTCGAAATGCACAACTGGCTTCCTCTAAACAACATGCCATCTTGGATTATGAAATCCAACTATTTTGTTCTATCCAAAGTAACATGTTCCAAACAAGCTTTCCAAGCCTCTACAAAATTTGGATCTTTAGGATACAAACTTTTGAGCTCATTGAACCCAACAACCTCTATCTTCATTTCTATCAACAAATTTTGTCTTATGCTCAAGACATCTACAACTCTGTTGGATTTCCCACTCCTGCGCTTCAAAACAAAAGTATAACTCTGCAAAAACTCAACCCATTTTAAGTGCCTTTGATTTAACTTTCCTTGACTATTAAGATACTACAAAGCCTGATGATCAATATATAAAATAAACTCTTTCGGCAACAAATAATGTCTGCATTTATTCAAAGCCTAAACTATAGCATAAAACTCCTGATCATAAACAAAATACTTTTTATTTGCACCATTAAGCTTCTCACTGAAATAGGAAATGGGCTTACCTTCTTGACTCAAAACAGCTCCTATAGCATTGCCACTAGCATCAAAATCTACCTGAAATACCTTATTGAAATCTAGAAGTGCCAAAACAAGTTGCTCTGTGACTTTCTACTTCAATGTATCAAAACTCTTGGCTGCTCCTGTAGTCCATTTAAACTCTTTTCTATCCCCTCTCATTGTCTCAATTAGGGGTGCACAAATGATACTAAAATTCTTGATAATTTTTTTGTAAAAACTTGCCAAACCATGAAAAGATTGTACCTCCGTAGCACTCCTTGGCATTGGCCATTCAATGATAGCCCTTACTTTTTCCAGGTCCATCTTAAGACCTTCCTCTGAGGCAATAAATTCTAGGTATACCAACTCCTTTGCAAAACTACATTTCTTCAAATTAATCAACAACTTCTCCTCCCTCAGCTTCTCTAAAACTCTTTTGATATGCATCAGATGCTCATCCCAAGTCTTACTAAAAATCAAAATGTCATCTAAATAAACAATAACAAAACTTCCCAAAAACTCTTTCAATACCTCATTCATGAGCCACATGAATGTGCTCGGTGCATTGGTTAGCCCAAATGGCATGACTAACCACTCATACAAACCTTCCTTTGTCTTGAAGGTTGTCTTCCATTCATCTCCTTCTCTGATTTGGATCTGGTGATATCCAGTCTTTAGATCAATCTTCGTAAAGTACTTGGGTCCACCCAAACAATCCATTATGTCATCCATTCTAGGCAATGGAAATCTATACTTGATCGTGATCTTGTTGATGGCTCAGGAATCTGTACACATTCTCCACTCTCCATCTTTCTTTGGTGCTAGTACTGCAGGTACCGCACATGGACTTAGGCTCTCCCTTATCAGTCCCTTCCTTAACAACTCGTGAACTTGTTTGTTTAGCTCTTCATTCTCTGCAGGATTCATTCTATGGGTTGCCTTATTTAGCAAACTAGCTCCTGGTATCAAATCCATTTGGTGACTTATCTTCCTCACTAGTGGGAAACCTTCTGGTACGTTATCAAAGATGATGTCCTAAAATTCTTCCAACAGATCTAAGACTTCTGCTGGTACATCTTCACATTTCTCCTGACTGATATTAGGAATCAATCCAAATCAATGATGCTCATGCTTCATACCCTCCAAAAAATTTCTACCATCTACCAAGCAAATTCTTCCAGCACTACATACCTTTTCTTCCACCTCTTTCAAGGGTTTCAACTTATGACGAACTATATCCTTTGTCAGAGAATAGGTATTTGCATGGCCATCATGGACAGCAACCTATCATACTGCCACAGCCTTCCCAATAGCATATGACATGCATCCATCAGTATGATGTCACACAGCACCTCATCATGGTAGTTGCCAATCGTGAACTTGACTAAACACTGCTCATTAACCAAAGCTCTATGGTCTTTCTGCAACCATGCAATCCAATATGGATGTGGATGCTTTTTCATGTCAACTTCAACTTGTTTACCATCTCCTCTAAAACAAGATTGTCGATGCTTCCACTGTCAATAATAATATCACAACACTTACCTTCACACTTGCACCTTATGTGGAATAAACTCTTCCTTTGATCTGGTTCTTTCTCCTCACTCAACAAGGTTCTTCTGACAACTAGGTTTTCTCCCCTTTCAACATATTCAAAATGCTCAGACTGTGCATCTTCATCTATACATGCAACTCATGCATTACCTTCAGGTATTTTATTTGTCCTTGATGTTGTGGACACTCGTATGCTCGATGTCCTTCTTCTCCACATTGGAAACAGGTTCCTCTGAAACCTCCTCTTCAAGTCCTTGCCCAGGTTAGCCTCTTCCTCTTCCTCTTTACTCACCATTATTTTGGTCATGAGGGTGGTAGACATTATCTCCTCTCTGATTTTGACTGGTGCCAACTTCTTCAATTTTCTTTGGATCTTCATTTTGGCCTCCATAGGATCTTCCACCAGTCCTTCTACCTTGACCTCTTCCCCTTTGATTGCTTTCAAATCTTTTATTCAGCTTCTCTTCCACCTTCAGGGAAAACTAGTATGCATCTTCTATGGTGGTCATTCTGACAAGGCTCAACTCCTCTTGAATACTTGGCCTCAACCCATTAATGTAACGGGCTACCTTCTCCTTGTTGGCCTATGGCTTGTCCTATAGTAATCTAATAAAAATCTTCTATATACTCCTTAACAGACTCATTACCTTGCTTCAATCCTTGCAGCTTCTTTAACAACTCCAATTCATAGTCCACCATCTGATCCCATCTGGTAATCATTCCTTTTCCTCTTCTATTTCTCTGTAACTGGACCTCCTTCCACCAAATACTGGCATGGCCCTTCAACTTTGTTTTTGCAAACTTGACCTGTTCTAGATCTTCCACATCTTCATACTCAAAATATTCTTCCATATCATTGATCCAGTTAATAAGCTCTTCTAGGTTTAGATTCCCAGAATAGGTAGAGACTTCAATCCTTGGTCTCATTCCAATATTTGAAATGGCCCTCAACAACCTAACTTCTGCAAGATCTCCTATAGCTTCTTGTTCTTCCTCAGATAGCTCTTCTTCAGCTTCATCTTCACTTTCTTCTCTTGTTCTTGGCTCAAACCCTCTTCGCAACTCCTCTTGCAATGCATTGATTTGCCTTTGCAAGGCTCTAAAACCCTCTTCCGTTAAAGCATTTCTCCCACCACAGTTTCTTCATGGAGGCATTTTGTTCTCTGTAGAAAACCCATAACCTCAAGTCTTGGTGCAAACTGCCTCACAGTCAGTGATCTGTCTACACGCTCAGGAACCCTTGCTCTGATACCACTTGATGAAGGGGGTAAATCATAAAACACACAACAACAGAAATTGCACACAGAAAATAGGAATGTTCTTTTATTGATTTGGACAATCACATTACATTACAGAATCTAAAATCAAATTAGCGGATGAATCCTCTGTTGAACACAAAGAATACTGAGAGGGGGGTGAATCAATATTCTACAAAACCACTTCTTCACATGTTCTTTAATCCAATTACCAAATTCAATAACATGAAAGCAGAATAAAAATAAGAACAGCAACCATAAAGACATAACACATAGACACCAAGATTTTTACATGGAAAAACCAAAAAGGGAAAAACCATAGTGAGTGTTAGCTCGCAATATATTATGATATCAAAACTGAATTATATGAAGGCTCACTACCTTAGGGCTCACTGCCCTAGGGCTCACTGTCTAAAGTACTCACTGCAATAGGCTCACTACCAAGAAAAGAGAAGAGAAGATAGAAGAAATATTGGACTGCCAAGAGATGACTGCTACAAATGCATCTAGAGAATACTGAAATGCAGTTCCATTAATAGCTCAATATATAGACTCAAAAGTCTTCATTATATATGCCCCATTTTTCTGCTCTGCTTCACATATACTCTATTTTTCTGCCCTTACTTCTCCTTTCTTATCACAAAATTCCCTTAGATCGCATACACATCGAATTCACACTATATTCTTACAACATCATCACTCCAATACCAAAATCCATCAAGTATATATATCCGCAATCAAATCTAACCCAAAATCTGGTCAGCTTGCCAGTGATGAAACGTGTACACAAAATGCTCATACTCTGTTGGCTTGAATTCTTTATATGAAGTTATGTGAACCAATGAAAACCTTTAAGGATCTTCATATAGGTATGGACCTATTTTAGATCCACTTAGAAGAATGATTTAAGCAATATATCTTTACCACACAAGGATCTAACTAAGTGTCAGCCTTATCCCCAAATACAGACTTAAACCTTATTGTCTGTCATAACATAACTTCTAATGCGGACCATATGAAACATCAAAATTCACATCAAGTATTCATTAGACATCATCAATGATACCTTCAAAACTGTACATCATAATATTCTTGTGTGAAGACATGTGGACCTCAAAACTGTTACCTCTGTCTTAATTAAACACAGTCAAACTGTTTGTTGATACTGAAGAACTTGTAGATGATGATCTGATAGACTTAAATCTCTACAAATCTAGATTTAGATGATTATGCCATGTGTCTATATTGCCTCAAAACCGCAAATCAAAATATTCACCAGCGGAGAATGCGGACCAATTTACTCAGATACTCTGCACTATTTCTGACTCATCTCTGTTCACCCAGACTTAGACAAATCATAGTATGACTTCCGGAGGAAGTTAGGACTTGAACACTGGAACATAACCTTACCAAATAGATATGAATAACATACCAGAACCACATAATGTGATCTTCAACCGTGGAGGCATACCATCACAACTTATGTCACTTACTCCTTGTTTTGTATATTGTCCATACTTAGCCAAAATCCCTTTACCATGTCTTGTTGCCACACTAAGTTAGTCTTCTAGAGTAAATTCTCTTTGTCATGCATTGTTGCCATCAATGACAACATACAATAATTCTACCTTAACCATCAGAGCATTGTCTCTTGGCTATGCTGCCAACAATCTCCCCCTTTGGCATTGATGGCAACACTTAGTGAAAAATGATTGTGTTGCTCCCCCTTACTTTATACACTTTGATTGTATTCTTCTCTTTAGATGTTTGGCCATTTTTCACTGGTTATTCTTCTCCCCCTTTGACATCAATGGCAAAAGTGTATGTACAAGTATCAAAATTGTGTCCAAGCTTCAAAATTGTCATACTTTGCTGCATATGTATAAGTGCAATCTTTCAACTTAATTTGTTGTGGGTGAAAGTATATCATTGTAAATAATCTTTAGTTGTGCTAACTCTCCATCCCACCTATTCTTGGCTCTGTCCAAAATTTGAATGTTGTCATTTATCTGAAAAAGTAAGTCTTCTGCCCTCTATACATCAATAGGTATATCAGTGATTGCCTTAACTTTTGAGGCTTCAGAAACTAGACTTGTCATTGAATCAATTTTAGGGCTTATTAACCCTCTCAAATGGCACATTCTTCTTTTCATTTCTTCCCTTTTGCTCAGCAGACTACTTATGTTATTATAAATATTTACATCTTGTATTTCCATACTGCTTAAGGAGTCAACTATCAGATCATAGGATTTAAAAATATTTACTATTTGAAGCTCCATAGCTTTGACCTTCTCTTCTATTTCCTTAGTGGTCTAAGGCCATGACAAGAAAAATTTGTATATGTCACATGCTTCCTTAATAGCACTCTCTATATTCATGATGCTATTATCTAATAAAATTTTGTCATTGTCTAACTTAGTTTGCAACTCTTCTTTTATTATCAAATTCCTTCCTAACTTTTATATCAGTAGACTTCTCAAAAGACTCAAAATGAGTACTTAATTGATTTTATCAGGCCTTTGAGTTGATCAGTTGATGGCAATGATGTGTCCTTTTGGTGTGAAGGCATCAACTTCTACAGGATACCAGATGCTTCACCAATGAGTTCATTGTCTTGTATAAGTGACTTTAGCATTTCTTCATGTGCCTTTGCTTGGAAAATTGTCCCAATTTTCATCTTTTGCAGTGGGGACATAGAGGCTAGGCTTAAAAAACCTTGTAACAACTCATTTGATTCCAACATTTGACTTTCCTATTGTTTCTCAAGAAATTCCCTTACCATCTCAATAGGGTCCTTGGTAATGGTGTCAGCAGCAGTGTCTCTTATCATTTCATTTGACACTTCATCATCTACAGTCTTCTCCTTGTTTGCTTGATCATCAATTTGCTAATCCAGAGGACTTATCCTTGTTTGGTCCTTGTCATCTTTGTCCTGATCATTAGTGATAGGGGCTTGATCAAATTCTTTCTTTTCTGAGGCTACTTCCTCAAGATCTTCCTCAGTTTTCTCAGGACTTTGCTCTTCCTCTTGTTCTTCCATTTCTTTATCTTTTCTAGGGCTTATCGAAGGATTTGCCTCAATTTTCTCCATGCTAACTTCAGGTACAGAGGTGCCATGACCAACATTTATATTTTCTTTATCATATATAGTTGGGATGTTAAGATCTTTTAGGATCTCAAGAATTGTTTGCTCTATGTCCTTTATAAATTTCTTTGTGTTTCCTTCCATTAGAGTGTTGACTCTCCTTTTTATTTCAATTTTATCTCTAAGGATCTTGAAGACCTTGGTTCTTTCCTCTGGAGTCACATCTGGACAAAATTTTAGCAGTGAATTTTCTTTTACCTCCACATCTTTGGCCATGGTTGCTTCCTTCTTGGCAGACATAATGCTTGCCAAGTTGTTTGGGAGGTCACTGGCTACCTCAATGAGAGCTCTATTATATATCTCCAAGTATTGAATGACATCAGTCTCAATGATGCTTTTGTCTACATTATCATACTCATCATATGGTTGGGCTATAGGTTTTAAATTTCCATCAACTATTATAGCCTTCAGTACATCTTCAAGACTTATTGTAGCCTCTACTTCTTTGGGCTCTGCTTTCTTCTCCCTCTTCCTTCCTTTCCCCTTTCTAGAGGGCTTGTCTTGCTTAGAACCAGAGGCTTTAGTTGGTTTTGTTTTCATCTTCTTGACCTCTTCATCTGATTCTATTTCTTCATCATCTTCTTTACCCACACTGACATACATTTTGTGTCCTTTGGTCTTTTGCCTTTTATGACCTTTGTCAATGGATTTCTTAGAGGATGCCTCTGCAGATGGGGTGGAACCGGTGGATTGAGAGGTTGATTTAGATGTGGAACCTCTTATTCTTTTCTTTGTTACCACAGGCTCCTTCTCTTTCCTCTCAAACTCTTCCGGAGGCTTTTCACACTCACCTTCCTTCATTTTTTCAGCTGCCGTAGTTGCTTCAGCCCTTACTCTTGTTTTAGCAATCTCTTCTTTAGTAAGTTCTATGCTCTGGGCATAATCCTCTACCAGTTTATTCATCTTTTTCTAAGTTTCTAGATTTCTTAGTTCAACATGAACTTTTACAGATAACTCTTCATATGTGTCAAACCTTTCCTCTGAGGTATCCCTAGGTTTACTTAACACGAGCTTAGCATATCCATCTAACACATCTGCTACTACTTCATAGCCCATTGGGAGAATCCAAACTGTTCTAGGCTCAACAGCCTCCATCATGCACTGGTCCTTATTTACAATAAAGCATATGTCATTTTTATACTTTTCCACAATTGACTTAGGTATTATTTCCCTTGATTGCATGATCCTCTAGAAATTCTTGAAATAACTCCATAGGGATGTAATTTGTGCATTATAACTTCCTATCCCATTAAGATGATTCCTAATTTATACTGCAACTGGTTTATCACTAGTCCAAAACAAGTTCTTTGTCACTGGTAGTTCTTGCATGAAATAGAAGAATAGGCAAAGAATTAAAGTACCAAACTTGAATGGATATTTCTGCTCCTTTGTCTTCTTTAGATTCTCCATTAATTGTTGTTCGAGCAACTCACAAAGGTCATAATCAGCATTTTCCTTGATCATCTCATAGGCTGTGTATATGGCAGTACCGAAGATGGAGTTCTCCCAGTTTGTGAAGTAGATTTTGTAGCCGATTACCATAGATGCAAACCTTACTGCATGGTCTTTAATATCATTGATTGTCAATGCCCTTTTGTCAAATTTAGCTCCAATGGCCGCTGTCACTGTGTCATTCTTCACAACTTTTAACACAAGTACTTTTCTGGTGAAATTCAATCCAATTACGGCCCTTACAACATCTTTTGTAATCATAAAGGGTCTCTCAAGCAACATGAATTCATCATGTATCCTACTCAAAACATACCAGACCTATTCATCCTCTACAAATGTTGGAAAGTCTATATATTGAATGAATTTCTTCACTTCAAATGCCTTAAATTCTTCCTTCAAATCAAAATTATCACCACTTAGATGTTTTAGATACAAATCTGTAAATTGGCTATCGCCATGTTCTTCTAGGGCAACATGGATGTAAGCCCTAATATCCTATGCATGCATCACTCCATGGGGTACTTCTGAAAACACACCATTTGGATCGACTTCTATTGATTTGAAAGGGTGTTTCTTGAATTTTGGTCGTGCTCTCTCAGTGATCTCAATAACTTGCGGTGTCTCCATTTTAGCAAGAATTCAAACAAATTCACAGTAGGGTTTTAAACTATAAATACCTCTTGCCGAATTAGGGTTTTCTTCTCTTGAAATCACTCTGAGTAGATTTGAATCACTGGAAATCATTGAAATCACTTAGAATTTTGCTTTAGTTCTCCTTGGACACTTGATAGCTTGAATGCAAAGTGATTAGTTTTTGAATGCGATGCTTTTTATCCCTTATTATGCAAAAACTTAATTATCATAAATGTTGTTCTCAAAAAGTTGTTAAACACTTCACTGTAAAGTCTAGTTGATTAAGATTGCTCCGCAATGTGTCGCATTGGATCCTTTTCTACCGATTTCTTCTCCAAATAATTCATCCAATACTTCTTTAACTTATACCTTAGTGTTGGATCTCAGCACCAATTATCTAGCTAAGGGATCAAGATTTTCAACAAGAGCTCCCCTGAGCCAGAGCACCCAATTCACTTCCCAAAGGAAGTATCTACACTAGAAGCTGGTGTGGATCCATCCTTGACCTTATTTACATCCTTCTTAATCCAGACCTTGCTCATTTCCTTCTTGATTTCTACCAGATCAACCTTGTTCTTACCTTTATCTTCTCTCTACTATGTTTTCCTCTTTTCTGTAGGATAGTCTCTTTTCTCATTCTTACTTCTGTAGAATCTTGCAACATGTCCAAGCCTATTGCAATTGTAGCACACCACATTCCTCTGTCCTTGATTCCTTCCATTCGTTTGATTTATTCTTGATCTGCATTGGTTAGCCATATGTCCAAATCTATTGCAAACGAAGTACTTTCCATTGAAAGATAGAGCATTTCTTCCATTGTTGGGACCATTCCTTATCATACTTCTACACTCATTTGCTTTATGGCCAATTTTCTTGCAATTAAAACACTAACTAGAAAAAGATGAAACATTTTGATTCATTCTACTCCTGCACTAAGTAGCCCTATAACCATACTTATTGCATTTAAAACAATAGCCATTGAAAGATGGGTACCTTTGAGCATTTGGCTACCTAACCAGAGGTCTTCTAGGTCTGCTTCTCTAATTCTGGAACTGGTTACCTTTGATTTTCTTCATCTTAGTGTTTGCTTGACCTGATTTATAACTTTCTCCTATTTCAAATCCCAAACCTTTCTTGTCATAAGGATTTTTCTGGTTGTTAAGAAGTTCATCAAGCTTTGCAGAGCTTATTTTGAATTTTTCTTTGTAACTGTTTGCAACCTCCAAGTCAAGCTTTAGAAGAACAACATCTTTTGGCAACTTTTCACTCTCTTCAGACTTGTTTTTTAAAACTTGATTCAAATACTTCTCAATCTCTTCTTTCTCTTCAATCAATATTTATAAATCACTTAGAGTTTCATTTGTTGCCTTCAACTATTCACTTAGCTCTTTGCTTCTATCCATTGATCTCTTGACTTACTCTCTTAGTTTAAGGATGCATTCATCAGCTTCTTTGGCATTTTCCCTCAAGTCCTGGATATCTACTTCAAACTTATCAAGGTCTTCAAGAGTAGTTTTTAATTCTTGATTACTGACATGTGTGGAATTATCAATTGTAACATTGCCTGGAGTAGGATACCTTATGGCTGCCATGAGTATACTCTCCCAGATCTTCCTTAAGTTGTTAGACTTCTTCCAAGGAACCTTGCTCTAATACCAATTGTTGAACACAAAGAATACTAAGAGGGGGGTGAATCAATATTCTACAAAACCACTTCTTCACATGTTCTTTAATCCAATTACCAAATTCAATAACATGAAAGTAGAATAAACATAAGAATAGCAACCATAAAGACATAACACATAGACACCAAGATTTTTACGTGGAAAAACCAAAAAGGGAAAAACCGCAGTGAGTGTTAGCTCACAATATATTATGATATCAAAACTAAATTACATGAAGGCTCACTGCCTTAGAGCTCACTTACCTAGGACTCACTATCCAAAGAAGTGCTCACTACAATATGCTCACTGCCAAGAAAAGAGAAGAGAAGATAGAAGAAAGATTGGTTCACTGCCAAGAGATGACTACTACAAATGCATCTATAAAATGTTGAAATGCAGTTCCATTAATAGCTCAATATACAGACTCAAAAGTCTTCATTATATCTGCCCTACTTTTCTGCTCTGCTTCACATATACTTTGTTTTTTTGTCTTTACTGCTCCTTTCTTATCACAAAATTGCCTTAGATCGCATACACATCAAATTTGCACTATATTCTTACAACATCATCACTCCAATACCAAAATCCATCAAGTATATATATCCGTAATCAGATCTAACCCAAAATCTGGTCGGCTTGCCATTGATGAAATGTGTACACAAAAAGTTCATACTCTGTCAGCTTGAATTCTTTATATGAAGTTATACAAACTAATGAAAAACTTCAGTGATCTTCATATAGGTATGGACCTATTTTAGATCCACTTAGAGGAATGATTTAAGCAATATATCTTTACCACACAAGGATCTAACTGAGTGTCGGCCTTATCCCAAAATACAGACTTAAACCTTATTGTCTGTCATAACATAACTTCTAATGCGGACCATATGAAACCTCAAAATTCACATCAAGTATTCAGTAGACATCATCAATGATACCTTCAAAACCACAAATCATAATGTTCTTGTGTGAAGACATGTGAACCTTAGAACTGTTACCTCTATCTTAATTAAACACAGTCAAACTGTCTATCGATACTGAAGAACTTGTAGATGATGATCTGATACACTTCAAGCTCTACAAATTTGGAATTAGATGATTATGCCATGTGTCTATATTGCCTCAAAACCATGAATCAAAATATTCACCAGTGGAGGAATGTGGACCAATTTACTCAAATACTCTGCATTGTTTCTGACTCATCTCTGTTCACCCGGACTTAGACAAATCATAGTATGACTTTCAGAGGAAGTCAGGACTTGAACACTGGAACATAACCTTACCAAATAGCTGTGAATAACATACCAGAACCACATAATGTGATCTTCAACTACGGAGGCATACCATCACAATTTTTGTCACTTACTCCTTGTTCTGTATATTGTCCATACTTAGCCAAAATCCCTTTACCATGTCTTGTTGCCACCTAAATTAGTCTTCCGAAGTAAAGTCTCTTTGCCATGCCTTGTTCCCATCAATGACAACATACAATAATTCTACCTTAACCATCAGAGCAGTGTCTCTTGACTATGCTACCAACATCCTCCATAGGTTGCAACACATTATAGCTTCATATCTCTCGACTCTAGAACCTTCTGTCTTCTATAGCCCCAAATCAGCTAGGGTTTCTATTTTCCTGCCTTTTATTAACTCTTTACTTTCCCCCTTATCTCTACTACTGCCAAGGGTTCCCAAAAATGGTCATAAATAGCCCTTTTGGCAGCCTCCAGCCAAAATTTTGAAATTTGCAGCCCCCTCCAAAAATAGGTCAACTTCCGGGAACCATAACTTTTGATCCAGGTGTCCAATTGACGAACCGTTTGAAGCATCGAAAAGCTCGCGAAGTGAACTATGATGTCAGAAATCCATAAATAGAATTCCATAAACTTTTTGAGGTGTTATGGGACGTTTAATTTCCTCATATCTGATTTCAGAACTTTTCAGGGGACCTAACAAAATTGAAACTTTAATATCTTGAAATCCAGACATGATCTTGAGTTGAAATTACCAAGAATGCTTATTTGACTATTCCAAAGCTTTGGAAAAAATTTTAGGCTCAATTGCTTCTCTGATATAGACTTACTAAAAATAGTAAATTCTGGTATTCTTAGCCCTGTTGAAAACTTTGAAGGTTCTAAATCATTATTCAAGCAAATGAGTATCCGAAAACACAAATTTTGAAAAGAAATGAAAACAAAGTCATCAATTTTGAATCAACATTATTTTTTTGGTGATACAAGTTTGCACTTACACCTCTGGATGCTCTTGTGTCACAGACATTCCTAAGTAGAATGATGTGACAAAGTGTAAGAACAAATCCTTGAAGGAAATGGCTAACTATATGATTCACTATAGATCTCTTGTACCATAATACTAGGCAAAGGCCATTAACTATGTGAGTTATATTTAGAACTACATTCCTCATCGAGCATTGAAGAGAGTCACTCCTTTCAAAGCTTGGAGTGGTTAGAAACCCATGGTTAAGCACTTTGGAGTTTTTGGGTCTCCAACATGGGTTTACATTCTAGTAGAGAAACATAAGGCCATGAATCCATGGAGTAGGCCTTACATCTTTGTAGATTGTATGGATGGTTTTAAGAGATATCAACTTCTTCACCCTTCCACACATGAGTTGTTCATTAAGAGGAGTGTTCACTTTAAGGAGGACTCTTCAAGTTCTAGTCTTTACACTTCTTCTTCCACATTCACATATGAATCCCAGTCATTACTCTAAGGTTGAGGAATATCCTCCTAGTTCTCCAACTTTTGGTCCACTTTGGACTAGACAAACCTTACAATATACAAGTGATTGTGTTGGGGATACTTTATATACCAAGCAAATGAGATCATAGTTTTGAGGGTATCCACACATTTTCATAGCCTCTACTTCTAATCCACCATCTTTTTGGGAGGTATTTGGCATTCTTGAGTGGATGCAGCTATGCAAGAGGAGTACATTTCTTTGCTTAGGAACTGTGGTCACTTGGATTTGCACCCTGTGTTGAAGCATTGTGTTGTAACAATCTAGTGAAACGTTGGAGTGATTCCAAGTGTGGAACCCTACAAGAAAATCAAACCTCTAGAGAAGGTTGGTTCCTTTTCTGAATATAAGATTCAGAGTGTGCTAAGACAACCTAATCTAACACTATTGTTTAAAGAAGAAAATGAGAAACTAAAATTTAAAGGTGATTCACCAAGTTTGAATATAGAACACTCACATAGCTAAAATACATAGATTAATGAAATACAGCTAATAACTCACAAAAATCCTACAGACCTTAACAGAGGTAATGAAAACAAAGGATTGCAAGGAAATAAACATTCACAAACAAACCAGCTCTAGATTACACAGAGTTAAAGAACAACATGAAAAGGTAAAAACACAGTGTGTATTGATTAAAAAGGTGCGATTACAGCAAAGGAGGGTTCTGTTTGAACACAAAAATATGCCTCTATCTCCAACCCTCATTACATATTTGCTTCATGTATATATAGCATTTCATCACTGACCTAAGTCATTCATCATAGTTAATTTGCCCCATGGGCCTATCAGAAAATATCCCTATCAAAAGAATGTTTGTTTGCAAAAACTAAATGCAGAAAATATCTTGTATCTTGAAGTAGCTGGGGGATATTTGTTGCCTTAATGGAACCAGATGATTCATCATCTACAATAATAAATGTGAAATATCTAGAGATGGAGTAGCTAGGGAAAATATCTGCATTGAATGAAGGCACAACAACTACTTCCAGTTGGTGTTGATCTGATTCTACATTAATGGTTGAAGAAGATATTCAAATATACATTCCCTCCAAAAATCTCCCTATGCAGAGCTTTTACAACACTTTAAAATATTTAATTTCAAATATTTTAAAGCTTACAATATATCACAAGCTCTGTTTTCATCATTTCTACTTTATCTCAAATCTTGGCCTGAATTCATCATTCATGAACCATTTTTTCTTCTCTTTTTCTTCTTTTTTGCTTGTTGCCCTTGAGTCGGCAAATATCAACTTTTACGAACTTGGCCTGTGTTTGTATTTTCTCCTTTATCAGCAAAATTTGACTTTTTCAAACTATCTTTATTTTTTCCCTTTTTACCCCTATCGACAAAACCTTAAACAAGTTTGAAAAGATGAAGTTTTACTGATAGGGGCAAAAAGGGAATAAACAAAGATAGTTCACAAAAGTCAAATTTTGCCAATAAAGGAGAAAATATGAACACAGGCCAAATTTGTAAAAGTTGAGATTTGTCGATTGAAGGGCAAAAGGCAAAAATGAAGAAAAAGAGTAGCAGAAATGGTTCACGAAAGATGAATTTTGCCAATAGGGCAAAATTCAAGTCAGGATTTGAGATAAAGTAGAAATGATGAAAACAAAGTTTGTAATATATTGTAAGCTTTAAATATTTGAAATTAAATATTTTAAAGTGTTGTAAAAGCTCTACACATGGAGATTTTTGTGGGAATGTATATTTGAATATCTTCTTTAGCCATTAATGCAGAATCAAATCAGTACCAACTAGAAGTAGTTGTTGTGCCTTCATTCAATGCAAATATTTTCCCCAACTACTCCATCTCTAGATATTTCACAATTGTTGTTGCAGATGATGAATCGTCTACTTCCATTAAGGAAACAAATATCTCCTAGCTACTTCAAGATCCAAGATATTTTTTGCATTTAGTTTTTGCAAACAAACATTCTTTTGACAAGGATATTTTCTGGCAGGTCCATGGGGCGAATTAATTGTGATGAATGACTTAGGTCAATGATGAAATATTATATATACATGAAGCAAAGATGTAATGAGAGTTGGAGACAGAGACATATTTTTGTGTTCAAATAGAACCCTCCTCTATTATAATCATGCCTTTTTAATCAATACACACTGTGTTTTTACCTTTTCATGTTGTTCTTTAACTATGTGTAATATAGAACTAGTTTGTTTGTGAATGTTTATTTCCTTGCAATCCTCTATTTGAGCGCATCCACCAGTGTTTCAGAATCAAAGGGCCCCGCTTCCTTTTCATCCCTCCTTATTTCTTTCTCCTTTGAAGTAGTAGGTGGCTCCTTCTTAATGGTAATCCTGGGCATATCATTAGGTCTTGTTTTCTTGGCCCGTCTTTTTGTCCTTATCATCCCTTCCATTTTGGCATAAAAATAAATATTTCATTATTAGCGTATCTTGCCAAACTCATAAAACCTCGTAATGAGCCCTATAGTGCCCCTCCCTTTTCACTTTGGCTGTGCAGGTAGTCTGGCTAAGGAACCTGAAGATGAAGATGGAACATGAGCTTTTGTTAGTACTTTCATGGGTATGATTCATATTGTTATGTTATTATTATTATGCAGAGATTTATTTGGATAGTCAGGTGATGCAGTAGTATGTTGTTAGGATAGGTGGAAAGGGCAGCATCATACCATTGAACATATGGGGGACATATGGGTATGAGATACGATTGCTAGAGTCCCTTCCCTAGTGCTTCGGCTATTATGCACGTGCACTCTAACTGTATGTTTGAGTGAACAGGTACCAGACATCGACTCCACCTAAATTTGTAGGTTTGAGCGTGCCTTGAACCCAATCGAATTAGTTCACCAGAGATAGCACTTGGTCCCCTACCCTAGCCATCATCCTCAAAGAGGATGAGTACCTGATCTGGTACCTTGTCAGTTCTATCGGTGGTCAGTCAATATTTCTTGAAGTTTTGCTTTTGACCCTGGTTAGTGGTCAGGTGATTGTTTTGGCTTTTGGTTTAATTTGTTTGATAATATGCCGTGGGTATCTTATGCATTAAAATAAATTGATAAGTAAAAAGAAATACCTTGGTAAATAAATATATAGCCACAATTAATAATGAAATTAATTTATAATGTAATGTTGAAATTAATAAATAATAATAAGGTAAAATATTATAAGTTGGGTCATATAATTAATATGTAAATGAATGTTGGGTAAATGGTTTTACCCGTATGTGTTAAAATTAATATTTTCATGTCATATTGACTTTCAAATAAAATGCTTTTAATCAATTTAAAGTTAATTATTATGTTATGTCCAGAAAGTTAATTTAATAAATTAAATCAGTTGGGATAGATGGAAATTGTTTTGTCTTCCCGTAAATATTTTGGAGTTTTAGGGATTTTTCATTCAGTGTTCTAGGGGAAGTGGAAATTGTAGAGAAAGTTTGGGCTCCACATCAAATTTATGTCCCGCCAAGCGTTGTTCCAGGTTGGATTTCAAACTTAAGTTTACTTGTTTTCCTACATGTGCAATCAACGGATTGATTTCTCTCTTGTTTCTAAAAATAGATGTTTTGATTTGCTTCATTCTGCCTTGGAAATGAGGCATTTATTCCCGCATAAAAACAATCAATAAATGTATTGTAAATATCCTAAAATCATGGCATTCCATGACATCAATTTTTACCTCCCAACAATGATTCCTAGAATTTTGGGAAAAGCCTGTTCATTGGGGGGATTTGGTACATATCTTGCAATCAATGCATTTCGTAAGATCCCATCCCATTGATAGCTTCTCAGAGGTTTTTTTGTGAAACAGATTGTGTGCCTTGTATGTGTTTTTAATCGACCCATTTGTTAAAACCCTAATCTGTAACTAGAACCCGTGCTTCTGTAGCTCATAATGAGGCAGCCTGAGTGGGTGCTATTGAAAAACTATTTTTGCTATTTCTTCTTTTATTTTGAAACATGCATTCTCATAGATGCTCGGTGGGAAAATAGATAAATATAAAATTCCATGTCAGTTTTGGGGGTCACTCTCAGATCCCTTGCTCACAATCATGACAATCTCTTCTTTGCCACTAAAGCAATCCTTGTTGTTGGTATCGTCGTCTTGATCTGCAAACTCATGAAGAAGGAAACCTACGCAAATGTGCATGAATGAGATCATTATATCTCAAGCATCAAATGACATTGTTGATAGTGGCTTTGGTTAAAACAATTTCTCAAAAAAAGGACACATTGACCCAAGTATGAGAGGTTACAACTATACATGCTTTGAAAATGCTTAATGGTATTCCATTGTTGCGAGTTTCCTGTTAGAATTAGCGTATATCATGGTAGTCAAATTTTAATAATGATAGTATTTTCTGTTAGGAAGTTTTATTAGAGCTATCTTGATATAATCCTTGTTTCTTATCAAATGAATCCTTCTTGGATCTCCTACCTATGGGTAGCATGTCTTGTCAGTGCATGCATTAGTCCCGTGGCTTCTGTGGTGTAAGATTTGTTAAATTATATTAGTGTGTATCTTTAAAAGATTCCTAGGATAAAATAATAGATCCTTCCCTATAGCAATTTGGCCGTGGCCAGTTAAAAATGATATGGATTTTGGTTCGGTAGTTTTACCCAGAGGAGGATTAATATAGCCTTTCACTATCAATTAGGAAGGTTATGATATGCATGTAATTTCATGGTAGTGTTCGCCACCGACTGCTTCTCAATACACCACTTTTCTTATATCCATTTTGTCAAACAATTCGTATGCTTTTATAGGCTTCTACCTTTTCATACATGTGAATCAGGTTTTGTTTTTCCTTTATAAGTTGACCTGTTTTGAAGCTTCCACTTTCGGCACTGACTGAAAGTAAGCTCATTTTCATAATTGGGGTATAATCGAATGGTATCACAAAACATTTATATACTTTATTATCCTGCAACATTAATTTCTATGGGGTGGCCTGTTAAGCAATTCGCATTATAGTGCTCAAAAAAATTGTTTCACTCCATAAAAGATATTTATACGGGAAAATTTTCTAAACTCGTTAGTTGTTACTATCATTTAATTCCTTGAACCTCCCATGGATGCCAGTATTGGCGCAAACTTTTTTAAACAAACACATTTTGTGCATATCCTGCAATCGTTACATTCCATGATATGGTATCTTTTTGAGGCATTTTGTTAGATAGTTCACATGCCTTGTGTATGCTTTCGCATTTTGTATGCATGACTACCAGCTCTTTCCTTTAGCGCAATTGGCTTAACACCTGCCCATTGCATTTGCTTGAAAGTTTCTAAAGCCTTTTTCCTTTCTGTGTATATCCTATAAGTCCTTGAGATACTAAATAAAACTATAATCTTCTATGAGCAATGCAGTCCACAGTGTACCCATCATCACTTTTGCAACAACTTTGCAAATTAGTTTCATAGGCGGTTGAGAGAAGACCATTAGTTGTGTAGCCTTTCGGTTAGATTTGTTCCTTTTTCATACCGGGCAATATATATATATATATATATATATATATATATATATATATATATATATATATATATATATATATATATATATATATATATATATATATATATAACTATGTAGATATTTATATGTTCCAGAAGCCACTACTAGTGCAGTATGTCTTTATATTATGTGCTTGCATGAATTCTTTGGAACTACCATATTTATGGCCAAGGAATTGACTCATAACTTTGTGGCTACATAAGAGAACTATCTACTTTCCTTTTCCATACATCCATGACCTTAAGAAAATATATTCCTTCCGAGAAATTACATTCTTTTAGGCTTTTTGGGAATAGTTCATTCGGCAGATTTTACCCTTCATTATGCATTTTATATTTTCATTGCTGCATATCTTTCTTCATTTAATATAGAAATTACTTAACTTTTAGTCTACTTAAGTATTTATTTTATAAGGTGTGAAATTTTCTATTATTTGTATAACTGACACTTCCATTAAGTTTGGGTTAAAGTTATAGAAACCTCATGTGTAAGTGATGGGTTTGTTCTCTGATAAATAATTTCTTCTGAACCCTCTCTTAGTATACATAAATATATATAACCATTTAAATAGTTTTCCGTGTCAATGTAGAAGAAAGAAGGTAGAGGAATAGATTTATCCACTTAATTATGTTTAACTTCGTGGCATAGTGGAGAATTATTCTGGTAAGAATATATAAGTTATCAATAAATTATTTTTCCTTTATCTTTAAAATATTTCTCTTATAATGCAAACCTTTAGATGAATATTTTGAGTGTGTAAATTGATATTTATGGGAAGTTCTTTAAGACAATTCAAATAATACTTTAGAATTGTCTAAAACATTTATCATTATTTGTCATAAGGGGAAATAGTTTCATGCTTGGACTATATGTATTATTGTTATAAACTTCTACCCGATCTTTTAAAGGTACATTTGCAATTAAATGCTTGATGTTGTGATATCTAGGTATTTACTTAAGAACGTCTTAAATGGTGTGTAGAATCTTGTTAATCAATGAATGTGTCTTACGAAAGATAAAAAAAAAAAACTATACGCAAGTGTATGAAGTATGGTTGCTTTGGATCATAAGGTTTATTCTAATGAAAATCGAGGATGCAGGTAGAACCTTGATGTGTACTTGTCCAAATTTGAGAATGGTAGATTGGAGAATAACATAATGTATTGTTGATCCTTAGCAAATTATTACTTGTATGCACATCTTAAGTAAAACCATAGTAAATAGACCGGAAGATAGAAGTTTTAGTTTTTGAACTACTTAAATTTTAGAGATTATATAATTTTGTCTTATGTTATACCTTAGTGATCCACATGACTTTAGGATATTTGTGTAATTTATGGTCAATCTATTTCATTTCTTGATCTCAACTTGAGAGATTTTCTCTAAGTCAATTTGCTTTGACTCAATTTAATGGGTGGTAATAGTCGTCTTGTTAATAATGAGTAGAGTTAAGTATTAATGGGTTTCATTGATAAGTTTTTTTGTGTGAGTGCCTCTGGAAGTAAAGTAAGTGTTATAAGTGAGGTTGGTGAGGTCAGCAGAGTTGTGTTGGAGCCATGTATAATCCTTGTTTATGTTAGCTTGTTACTCTCCTGATTGTCTGTTAGAGGTGGGACCTAGTGTTATCTCCTAGCACGGGGGTGGACCTCAGGGTTCCACATGGTCGGGAGGTTGGTGCTTTTCTCCATTGGGTATTCTTGCTGCATGTTCATGTGTGTGGAGATTGTTCATTGCACTGAGGACTCCAGTTCCTGTTCCAGTTGTGAAGCCATCCTTTCATGTATTTGTATATTGGATTATATCTCATTTTGTATCTTTTGATGTAATCTGATGTGATCTCCCACACATACTAAGGAAAGCAATGTTGTAAATATTGTAATGACGTAACAACTATTGATGATTTCGTCTTGTAAAATGTATTGTAAAGTGATGTATCTTTCATATGATGTTTAGCTAGAAAGTGATTTGTAATGTTAGATCGATCATGTTATCTTTTAAGATATGTTCTAGTAATTTTGGTATTAGCTTTGTGAGTAGCATAGTTGGGGAATCTCAGAGGACCTAGGTTTAGTTTATTATGTTATGTTATGCATTCTATAGTCGTTGATTTAAAAAAAAATGTTCCATTAATTTGGCCTAGTTTAGTGTTGTCCTCTAGGGTTCCTTAGCGGGGGCATTACAAGCCCCATGGGTCCAAGTTTTGAACCCAAATGCTTTGATACCAAATGTAAAGTCTGAAATTACCACTTACTGAAAATAATCATGATAGAACAATCTCAGTCTATAATTGGAAATTGAATCCTTCTACTACCAAAGATAATCGTATATGTACAATAATTACAAGTTTCTATCATCAGCAAGGTGCATCACAAGCACAACAAGGAAAAATAACATTACTTCTTTAATAGCTTTCCAAGTACATCCAGAGAAGTACAATTACATATATTGGCTAAACAAGCCATACAATGATGTATATACATTTTTGAGTTACATATGAGAATAATAAATAGGAATCCATCTCCAACCGCCATGACTCACTAGTCTTCCGCAAGATGAAGGTCAAGAGCATGGTTAAGGTGCTTTTTCCACCCAACCACGAAGCACTACACTTCCCCAGGTTTCTTCCTAACTCAAAGAATCCCTGACCCTGCATGAGGCGCCTAGCAACCTAGAACAAATGGGCAAGAGGGAAACACTCAATGCAATCCTAATGCCTATATGCACTCTAAACTATCTAAATGGACATATTTTGTGCATGCAGGATGTGGTAGAGAACAATATTAATAATGACTAGGCATTTTTAACATCCATCTATTTCAATGGTACAAACAACTTTGGCCAAAGCATAAATCATAATAATAATAATTTTGGTAATTTTGAAAAAGAAATTTACCATCTCTGTGAGTCCACACTCGGCATCCTGTCCCAGAAGGTAAGTATAAAGTCCATAAAACAGACCAGGCTACCTCTACTTGGTAAAAGACAACGTATAGTTTATAAGCAAGATTCGTGCATAACACTAACGTGGCAAACATTCTCCATGATGCCATCATAAAATCAATCCACACATACATCCATTCACATACATCCATTCAGAAGATATATTCTAAAGAGATAATATGATAACCTAGTATAATTCCAAGATTTGATTTCACAACTTCATTCCATATTGAAAGAAAAGCTCATGTCTAACCACCTCATATTCCTTACATAAAGATCTTGCAAGTCACACAACACATACAAGTCTAGTTTCTTCATGTCATTTTTCTCTAGATGTAGTAGTAATATCCCTACAAATCTTGTCATGGAAAACTAGTTCCACAATATAATATTCCTTTATCCATATGAGTAATGAGTTTATGCAGTAATCATATAAAACCTATTATTTTCTTTTACTATTCAAGCAATACGTAAATCAACCAATAATGATCCACATCGTTTGTTAGGACCAACATCATTTATTTCTAATATACCATCATTCTTCATCTATCCTTAATACCTTTTTGCCAGTGTACTCTAGACCAAATAAATATTACCAAAGAGCATTAGATATCTTTCAATAAGGTATCCTACTATAATCTAATCACTACTTCTTATCGGGTTTAACTAGTCTAATTTTTAGAGACACATAAATCCTTAGTGAATTTAAACCTACATAAACTACCCATAAATGTCCATAGTATCACAATCAAATATACTCCAACTAATATAGTCAGGTGGTGTAAATTAAGTCAACAAAAATATCAGTAAAGGATGGCCTCACACGGGGAATGATAACATTAAGATGTGGTTACCTTGACATTCGAACTTAGTCAAATTGAGATCTTGGTTTCTCAATGTCATTTGTAAAGTTTTACATTGTGCCTCAAGTTTTTGGTTCATATTCATTAGGTACCCTAACGATAATCAATGTGCATATACATATAATAAGCTTATCATTAGAAGATCATGTCTTCCTGTTTACCAGATGTCATATCAGCTTATTAGAAAAGAATTCTCTATTGGAGCTTATTTATAGCTCTAATACTGATTAGCATGTGAAGACGCTTGTAAGATTTAACTAAGATTTAAACCATCATAGAGTTGATATCTTTTTATAAATTTTATAAGTTGAGCTTCGGCAGAAACCAGTAAGCTTCTAAGGGACGTTTTATACTAAACAGAGTTATATAATTTAATATAAGAGAAAAAAATTTCAGAATACTTAGGAGGTGTTTCATTTAATCTAATCACCAGCAACATGTATGCAAAAATAGAAACATAGAGAAGGCATAAATCTGTTTTAAATAAAAGGCATATGAACGATCTGTTGTATCGCCTCATGAGGCGTCATCTTAGGGAGAGAGAATAAGCAAAAAAAAGTGTTGATGAAAACGCACTAAAAAGCATGCATAAAATGAGAAACTTAGACAAACCAACGATCCATTTGGCAAAGTGTATACAGAGAAATTGTTATAATGACAAGATATGCACAAAATGGATTAGTTGAAATGCTTTTAGAAAGATTTCAAGATGTTATAAAGCCGTAGAGAAGAGAAAACAATTATTTTTCTTCTGCCATCAGCTATGGGAATTGTTATAAATGAAAACATTGTGTAGACATCCAAAATTGACCGAACCTTTCATTATTTCTAAAATCCATAATTATCCCTAATAATCCCTAAATATCCCATTAAATCCTTCATTTTAACATATCCTGTAAATAATAAATTAAAATTAATTTATTATTTACCTATGAGCTAATAACCTCCCAAAAATAATAAATTAAATAAACTTAATTTATTATTTTAATCTAAAACCCGTGAAAATGCCTACCATAACCCTAACTACCTTTTACCGTTCACCGAATCAAAAATCCGTTTAACTACCCAAACTACTACCCAAATCAAAAACTCATTCTCATTTACCCCCGACCATTTCTACAATGGAGTTATGCAATACTCGGAGCAACCACATTTCATAAATCATTCGGTAACATCTATTTTTATTTGGTTGCAATAATTTTATCTTAAATCTTTTCTGTTGCACTTGATATAGATTTTAGGGCTTTGTATAGTTGTCAAATCTTTATTAAAATCTATATTTTGTTGTAAACATTGGTGAACCTGACGTGAACACCCCCTCTGATAATTTGTTTACAAGTGTTTTGATGTGAAAGTTTGCAGGATTTAGTGCATTTTCTAAGATTTTGGACCGATTCGTGGAGTAACTGTCAGTTTTTGGCATAAATTTATTATGTTCAAGGGTGTTTAATGTTGTTTAGATTTTATGGTTTTATCCATCGCATATCGTGACAATGCAAGCTATTTTCACATATATTCACCTTCATACCTAGCTCATAGGTCAATTTGCATCCAAGAACATTGTCTTTTATGGTTTATCTATATTCAAAAGAGTGGTAGTTAGGGTAATACTCAGGTGCATTTTATAAAATAGTGATGTTTTATCATATGCTGGTTCATGTTATAAACAGAGGTGCTGTTATATTTTAATTATCATGTTCATTTTGTAAACAAAGCTATTTTGTTTTAGTTTGCGTTACTCATCGCCTTTAAGCATGATTTCGAATTATACACTATATATTAGTAGTTTGTTGTTGGTTGGTTTTTATTTTGGTTTTTCTTAAACCAATGTTCCGGCTGATAATTCCGTAACTGACTCACAACAATTTGTTGCCTGAAACCGTTGTTAAATAATTTTGTTCTCTGCTCCTTTAAACTGCTAATAGTGTTGTGCATTGTGATAGCACTTTTGTGGAGGCCTTCCATCTATACTTTGAGGCTAAAACTGCAAAGTTTGTGGAGTCTGAAAACTTTAAGCTCATTCAGCAGTGGCCAAGCCAGGAGGACGTGCTAGTAGTGGTCCTAAAGCAAGAGAGTTTTTTTCAAAAACACGGCCAATATGCTGCTATGGAGGAGGAACGCCCGTTCTGACTTCTTGCTGTCGTTAATGACAGAGATTCAGAGAATACGCCTATAGGAGAAATCGACAGGTTAAGAAAAATTTCCTGAGTGAGGCATCAGCAGTATCGAGATTTATTAGTACGATACATGGCATTAACAATGATCATTTACTAGAAGTTTAACCATACCAGTGGATCGTTTTGGCAATTACCTTTGTTCTAGCCGTCAGCAAATGATAAATCTTGTTTTAAATTGCCATCTTTTAGCATTTAATTTGTTGCATTTGTTAGATCAACTGTTGATATTTTCATTAACTGCGAATTGCTATTAACTGTTATGATAGGCACAATGTTCGAGCTTAAAACCATTGACCACAGATTTGTTATCTATTAGTTTTCTATGGTATCAATCCATAGTATGTGCTCTCAATGCAAACTATTATAACTTGACAATAATCACAGCAATAAGGCACAATTCTTTACAGTCATTAATTTCATGATAGTCATTCAAAAGCTTTTGATAATCATTTGCAAAAAAAAAAAATTTCCAACTTTTAACCGCCTAAATCAAAATTGCCTCAGAGATCAAACTGTCAAGAGAAATCATTTGCTTGTGATTTGGAGAAAACTATAACCGTCAACATCAAACTCTCCATTTCTAGCCCTTGCAGGCTGTTTTCATCAAACTAGCATAATTTCTTTGTTTTGCATCAGATTTTCACATTTTTGCAGGCGTTGGAAAGGGAATTCAGAGAACTTCGTAATGGTGCAATCATTTCTTGCAAATTCATCTCATATTTCTTTGGTATAACCATTTGAAATTCAGTCATTTTCAAAAAAAAAAACATCAAACATCTTCTTCTTGTTGTGCACTAATATTTTTGTCTGGGTTTTTTGCAGGATTGTTTTGTCTTGATCTAACATTTTCTTGCAGCTACACGCCTGTCAAAGATAAATTTTTCAAACTACTAATCAGTTTTTTTACAGGATCGCTTGTCAAAGAATCTAATCTTGAAACATTCTGTCTTCATTTTATAGATTAGATCACATCATAAGCAAGGGTTAAAATTAACAAGTGTTTGCGATGTCTTGTGGCTTGCAATTTTGTCATTGAATGCGTATGCTCTTCTCTTGCGCCATTCGGCGATCTTGAGAATCAAAAGCATTTTCTTTGACATTTTGTACAACCACCCACACATTTGGATTTGGAATTAAAATGAACCCCATGCGAGTGTGAGGCAAAAGTGTTGTGTATGCTCTCTCCTTGTGTTTCATGCGATCTGGGAGATCAAAAACAACGTGCTTCCTTGCTTTTGTTATCCTTAGAGTGGGCCTGCTCTTGAGACACATCCGCAAGGAGAACTCATTTGCGACCCCAAGCGGGACTTTCGTCCGGCCCGCTATATAAATTGAGGATAAGGCGAAAGCCAAGTCTAAACGGTATTAGCGCTTACCGTACAGTGCTAGCTCGAAAGGACGTGTACCTTGTGTATATTAAAACTCCTAGTAGGATTAGTCAAAGCCTTTAGTGGCTTGTTGGACGCTCGTAAGGTGCCGGTCCCTCGGATATTCACTAGAACACTTTTGTGTAGTGGCCAAAAACCCTCTACTTGTTGATACAGGAGGAAACTCTGATAGCCGTCCCATATTGTCGCGGCTTATGGTAGAGATAGTAAGGTACCTCAGGATCTGCGCGTCCTAGGACCTGGAACTTGGTGTGCCTGAGAAGTGAGTGCACTGTAAGGGGGAGCCCGTGCCCCAAGTTCCTGGAGCTATACACCATAAGTAGGCGCGGCTGGGTAAAACCAAGTGGGAACTCAACAAGTATTGTCCTTTCCTAGCCTAGGATCGTGCATGTTTACAAGTGTTTGCAAAACATCCAGGTGTCATTAAAAAAAAAAACAACCAATCAAGTTGTGTGTCTTATATGATTGTTGTGTGTGCATATTTAATCATCATCACCATTATAACTTGTCTCCCACATCATCAGCTGGACTTTCAAAATTGAGAATCTTTTTATCCTCGTGGCACATCTCAAGTGGAATCTTGTCATTTTAAATCCTACGGAGCTCTTTCAATTGATCCATCCATTTCCCACCTACTTCATTTCCCACCTAGTCTAATCCTTATTCTTCAACGTCAAAATGGTTGTGACCATCAACAAATCTAGGACAAATAAAAAACCAAAACTCATACTCCGTGGAGGCCCTCCTAGATCTAATAATGATGAGAATTTGGTAGATCATGATGCATATTTTGATACCCATGAACCATATATCTCCCCATTTTGGCCTCCACCAACATCACCATCATCTCAAGACTATGAGGAAATACAAGAGGTTCAACATATCTATGATGATCATTATCCACAAGAACATTCCTATCATCACAACACAACCCAAGATTTTCCTCCCAAGACTCCTAAACCCACACATGACTATACTGAAACGAATCCCATTGCACTTCAACTTCAACAAGATCCTGAAACATTACAACTTGTTCATCTCTCCATGAATCATGATCCTGATTATTTTATGCAATACTTTTATGATTGTGGAGTTAGAGTCCCTGATGATATCTATGAGAGAGAAAAAGCATGAAGAAAAGCAGAAAAAGCTAAAGCCAAGGCTCGGGCTACTTCCTCTCTCCATCAATCATCTCCATCCACCTCATACAAATCTTTATCACAACCAATCTACCACTCATATCAACCCAACACATCCATACCTCAAACCTATTCAACAATAACTTTACCTCAAACCTCACAGGTCCAGATCCCTACCCATGCTTCATTTTCACACATACCATGTCCCCTCACCTTATATCTTCAACAACAAAGCCAAAAACAACAAGCCCTCCTTCAACAACAACAAATCTTAACCCAAAAACCACAACCTTCATTTAACACATCATCCATCATACCTTTATCCATGCAACAACAACAAATTATGTCTAATTTCAATTCCAATCCATTCACTAGTCCTCCTCATCCATCAATCCCTTCGTTACCTTCACCACCATCATCCATACAACATCAACAAATTCAACCTGAATTCTATGAGTCACCCCCATCATCATGCCAACCTAGTCCCTCCACATCAACCAATCTCATGAATATTCCTCAATATCCATCTCAAAATCCTCCACAACATGAGCATGAGTCCGCAAGTCTTTTTAATGATATTTTTGACAAGGGAGACACCACCTCAAGTTTGGAATCATACACCAATCCATCTACTAGTCCTCATTCATCAATCTTTATGGAACCTCCATCATATAATCCTTCCAACCTTCCAAATCCTACTCCATTAAGCCAATCCCCACACAAGTCTAAACCATCAACTCTTCCAAAACCCAATCCAAGTCTTGATCCTATCACAACCAATCCTATCATCCCCCCACCTAATCCAAATCCCAATCCTATTGTCCATCTATCTGATCCTAATCCCACTCCTATCATATCTAATCCCATTATCCTTCCATTACATTCTACGCCTACACCACCTACCATTATTCTCCATCCATTATATTGTCCATCCACTCGTATACTAATGAAGGATGTGATCCATTGGCTACTAGCAAGGAATCAACCACCATCCTCATGCCATCAAATCCCTATCCAAGAACCTTTAAATGTCATGCTTATTTCTCCAATCCCATCTTCTAGTCCACAAATTATCCAAGAACCTTCAAATGTTCTTGAAGATCCACCTGCCATAAGCCTAATTCACTCTCCACCATACATTGAATCTATCCAAGAAACCTCCATTCCTATCCAAACTCAATATTTATGTCAAGGGTCAAATATAAAGCATGATCAACTTTGCCCCTTACCAAATCAAGATCAGAGCTCTTCCTTTCCACCTATTCATAACCTATATCTTTTCTATGATCAAGATATTATCTGTGATCAAGAGTTTCTCACTCCTTCCACTCATGGTCCCAATACTATCCATGTTCAAGAAACCTCCACCATTCTTATCCATCATCCCACAATATCCACTTCCCTTGATGAGACACTTGGTCCCCACAAGCACATAGATAATCAAACAAATACATCGAATCTTCATGAGCATAATGAGCATAAACAAGATCCTATTGCTCCTTCACTATCTCATATTGATTCTATTTCAACTCCACCATCACATCCTATTAGTCTGGGTACTTTCATCCATGAATGTTCTTTAATAGGAGAGAGGAAACCTTTGTCTACCACTTCTCCATCCAATAATGAGCTCAAGTCTAGTTCCCAAAGCACACCCCTCAAGTCTAGTTCCCAAAGCACACCTAGTCCCATTGTTCACCGCATACTCCAAAACATGAATTATCAAGGTAAAGGCTTGGGCCTTCATGAACAAGGAACCTTGGAACCCATCCATGTCAAAGTCTCCCCAAAACTGTATGGTATTGGTTATACACCCCAAGGTAAGCAATATCAAGATGTTGGTACCACACTTCCGCCTCCTAAATCCACTCCATCTAAGTCCAAACTAGGTGCACCTCATCGCACCCATAAAACATATGTTTCCATTCCTCCTCCATCATCCTACAAACCCAAAAAGCATGTGACCATTCATCCTCCTCCATCCACTTTACCTCCACTTCTTCCAACTCCAAACATCCTTCCATCCACTTTACCTCCACTCCTTCCAACTCCTAATATCCCCATCCTCCAATCTCCTTATCACTTTGGCCACAAATTAATTCATACATCCTGTTCCCATAAATCCCCTACAATTCCTAATCATGATCAACAAATGCACACATTGAATAAACATGAAGCTATCCTAAACACCCCTATGGGATTCAAAAATAAAAATTTGGATGCATCCACCCATAAAGCTAAAAATCCCAATAATTCTCATGCCATATGGCACAAATGTGAAGAATCAAAGAAAAATCAAAATTCAAAGAGTCTACCCAAGTCCACATCTCAAAAAGATAATTTCAAAACCAAAATGGTTTGGGTCCCCAAGCAAAAAGTACCTAGTTCAAATGGATCATCCACAATTCTAAAATCCCAAATATCCCGCTCCCTATCACAAAATCCTAAAATTCATAAGTCCATTTGGGTTCCTAAAGACCTAAATAGGCAAATCCCCAAGATAACATCTCCATTACTCCCAAATCCCCCTTCCAAGCTTCAAAATCCATTTCAGTGTGTGCAACCGTTGGTCTTGGTTCCCTTCCACTCCATAACATTCCCACATACATCCATCTCCCCATCTCCCATCTACTATCCTACTTATTTCTTCCATCATAATCCTATGGTCCATGCTTTTGCATAAGACATATCTATCTCGTTAACTCCATCCTCATCCACTATCCTTCCATCATTGTCCACCTCATACTCTCCTATCCCCTATCATTCCTTGCATGAACCGTTCATAATCCACATCAAAATCCATTGCCCTCTCATGCAATTCCCTACCAACATCTATGAGAATAATGACATTTGACATGGTCTGTGATTTATCCATCTTAGGACATTTCTATGGGAACAAACTCTTGAGTCCCCCATCTGTCCCATCCAACTATCCCCTACAAAAAAAATATAAAAATAAAAATAGTAAAGATAAACCATTTCGTCCACTTGTGAAAACCTGGTAAACAGGCGCCTTGGATAAGTACCATGATGAAAACCTGGCAAACAGGCGTCATGCGTAGGTGATTATCTATGTGCTTAACACTTGGGGGCATGTTGTCACATCTTTCCCATTTCATATCCTATCTACCCATCTCATATCCTATCCTATCATTTGCCATCTTATCTTGACATCCTTACCCATCATATCTATTATACCTTCCTCATTGCACCATCCATCTTTCCTTCCTCTTTTTTGATCTTGATAAGAGTAGGGGCAAAATGTTGAAAAATGCTTTTAGACACCTCTTGTCATACTCCCAATTCCGTCCATCTATTTCTAAAAATATCCTCCATACATCCATCCACTACTAATTCCATTCATCCCTTTCAACCATTATCCCTATCATGCATCCTAATCAGCATCACCCCATTGAATCCTAAGGCATAGCTAGAGTGGGGTTAGGTTATTCCTATGCAACGTCGTCCTTGGAGATCACATCCTCAGTTCCTTTCATCCATATTCAGTTCAACTCATCCATCTATCATATATTTCCCATTCATTGTCCTTCTATCCCCACTTCCATGCTCCTACCTTTATCCTATCGCCCATCCTCTTCCCCATTTCATCCAATCCTTTTGTCTATCGCATTCACTATTGTTCATCCCCATTCATTATTGATCCTTGCCTTGTGGTTTGGTTTTCCCTTGTCATTGGTATCTATTCAAAGGCTATCTACACATAATCCCATGCCAAAAATCCAAAAAATCATCCCATTTGAAAAGCCAAAAAATCACAATATTCCTAAAATACAAAAAAATCAAATATCCAACAAAAATCAAATCAATTACATGCAAGTATCCTTCCATACCAATCAATGTCAATCAATCAGGTCAAATTATCCAATCACATCCACGGTCTTGTTCCTCGCCTTGTTGTGAACCTAATCAATCATCATCATCAATGGGATATATCGTTCCCAATCCTAGTGTTGTTCTCGGGATATATCGTTCCCCTATCAACAACACAATCCTAGTGTTGTTCTCGGGATAAATCATTCCCACATCAACAATGCTATCAACCCAATCCTCGCGTTGTTCTCGGGATAAATCGTTCCCACATCAACAACGCTATCAATCAATCATCATCATTATCAGCATCAATCAATCTAATCAATCATTGGTTTGCAGCTTGATAGGGGCAATGCCTTGTTTGTTTTTGAATCATTTGTGCTTGCTTGTGTGTGTTATCTTTTCATCTTGCATTTGAATCACATCCATATCATTCCAGCTAATATTCATATCTTGTGTGTGTTGGAATAGCTTTTTGCATTATCCTGTGCATCTAAGGTCACCACATACCTTTTTTGCATTAGGACTTTAATGCTCTAAGTTTACTTCCTCATACGTTAGACAAGGTTGTATTACGCTGGGGCACAAGACACATCGTCACCTTGGTCTTTCTACCTTGGTGCATAACATCAGGTGCCATATCAAACATCAGGTTGCTCAACATTTAATCAGCATAACTCCTTCATCCTTCTCTTTGTTTCCTTTCTCAAGAGCCTATCCACCTCCTTTGTCCCTGCATATCCTCTTGAGGGGGCATTATCTGCCAATGCTTCATTTTTATGAGCCCCATATAAACCCCAGCCTACCCAAGATCCAAATCTAAGCCTATGTTTTAACTTTCTTTGAAACAATATTGCTTCGCAACATTGTCTCAAAGAGGGGCAAAATGTAGACATCCAATATTGACCGAACCTTTCATTATTTCTAAAATCCATAATTATCCCTAATAATCCCTAAATATCCCATTAAATCCTTCATTTTAACATATCCTGTAAATAATAAATTAAAATTAATTTATTATTTACCTATGAGCTAATAACCTCCCAAAAATAATAAATTAAATAAACTTAATTTATTATTTTAATCTAAAACCCGTGAAAATGCCTACCATAACCCTAACTACCTTTTACCGTTCACCGAATCAAAAATCCGTTTAACTACCCAAACTACTACCCAAATCAAAAACTCATTCTCATTTACCCCCGACCATTTCTACAATGGAGTTATGCAATACTCGGAGCAACCACATTTCATAAATCATTCGGTAACATCTATTTTTATTTGGTTGCAATAATTTTATCTTAAATCTTTTCTGTTGCACTTGATATAGATTTTAGGGCTTTGTATAGTTGTCAAATCTTTATTAAAATCTATATTTTGTTGTAAACACATTGCAAGAGAGATTGTTATGAGAGATGTGACCCATTCCCATCATGGGACAAAGACAATGTTCTTGTGGAGATTAATAGTGATCTAATAAATTGCCTTGTGCTATAAAAGCGTCACCAATGGTTTACACGCCTATTCTGATGAATACTCTAACGTGAAGGATATCAAGCTTGCTAGGAAAGGACCAACCGCTGCTCGAACATGTGATTTTCCTTATTATACCTAATGCTGATATTAGCGAAAAAAAGGAAAAGATGATTTGATACGATGAAAACAAAGAGAGAGCAGAGGCGAGCTGGATTATAGCCACAGTTTCTGGGGACTTAAAATGTTTAAGACGATGGATTGGTTAAAGAAAAGTTGTTAAGTAGACTCCTCTATAGCAGGCTGACCAAGTATTAGGAATAATGATAATTTCCAGCACACAGATGATCTTAAGGTAATTACACAATCAGAGATTACATAGGCGTTGATAGCCAAGTTAAATTGGATAAACAAAAGATCATGGTTATCCATAAGTTTAAAACCATACGCAGAGGATGAATGGAGACAGACCGCTAGTCGGAGAATAATCCGGCACTTAAGGAAGGCTAGTTTTATTTCAACACACACATAGGTAGACGCCTCAGCAATATAAATAAATCCATCAAAAATAAACTAGTGACCGCCACTAAAAGATGATTATGATTTTAATAAATAACCAACATTACCATGCTTCCAATGGACACAGAGATTGCCTAGTAATAAATATACACTTCATTTCAAATATTATCATATCAACAAATTCATATAAGAATAAGTACCTGGTTAGTCGATAGTTTCTTTAGATTTGAAGTTGCCTCTACTTCTCAATTCATTCTGGAATGACATTTTTGCCTTTATTTCTACCGTACCCATCTGTCTTCTCTTCAAGATATTGTTCTCCTTTTAAATAAAATCCTTTCCACCGAATTTAGCTATTTTCTATCTTTTCATTATTTTTCGATTTTTGCCTTTCTCTTTGTTTTTCTTCTATTTTTGATCTCTTTCTATCTTTTTCATTTTCTTTCCAATATTCTTGTTCTTATTCTCTATTAAATTTTGTCATTACCTAATGAAAGCAAAAAGATAATATTAGAAATTAGAAAATATATTTTCATTTTATCATTTTTAAACTTACCACACAGTTATCTTTTTAGAAAATAAGTATTTAAAAGGAAAATCATTTTCTTTTCCTAATTTGGTTTTCTTTCCATAATTTTTGGATTTTTGCTTTCTTTTGTCTTATTCTATTCTAGTTTTCTTTTTCTATCCTTTAGTTTTATTCAACCCTTTTAAATTTTTGTTATTATCTAGAATTATGAAAATATTTTATCATTTTTTTTTACTTTCTAAATAACTAATATTACAAGAGAAATTATTTTCTCACAAACACCATTATAAATAATAAAAATATAACTATTAATTTTATTCTAATAAAATAAAAGAACACTTCAATTTAATTGACAAATTATTTAATTATGCATCTAGGAAACATAGATGAATATTTTCTAACCTAAATGATGAGTCAATGCATCAACCACATAGTTCATTTATGAATAATGAAAATGCAAATGCAATACAAAATAGGATAATTGCTTGTGTGTGGCATCGAGTCTCTCCATCCCATCCCTACTATGCGGCTAATCACCTCTACCTCAACCATACTCTTGTCTTCGACAACCTGCCATCATTAAACTCAATTCTCCATTAATAGGTTAGTATCCAAAATCAATAGCCGAAGCACTATACATTATAATCAAAAATGAAAGGCACATTCACTTACGTTCCTAACAATTATCCATTTATAATATAATCATAAATAACATTTAACATTTCTATTTATAGCCATATTCATAAGGTCTAACAGTTTGAGACATGACAAAATTAGAAATTGATCCATGATCATGATAATAAGGGCTATAAGATATATCAACCTAAGGATAGGGCCAAGCCAAACCAACAATAAAGGTGCTAATGATGATAATCAACAAAAAGGTAAAAAGGAAGAATGGATAAAAATAGCTTTGTGGTTGCCATCCATAGCTATTTAGCAATTTCCATCCTAGCTATTAATGATTGCCAGCTGAAAAAGGAAAATGGTAAAAGGTGATGATGTCATCAATGGTTATAAGGTAACCATCTGATTGGATAAGAAGCTAGGATAGGCCCAAAGTTGATAGGAATGGCTAATTATTAGGGTAATGAATCAAGATCAAGAAAATAGGAGTGTGACTGAACAATAAAATATATAGCATATATACCCTCCTGAAATTGATTGGTGATAGAGAGAAGAGGAGAGCCAATCAATTTAACGAAGAAGGAGAAAGAAGGATAAGAGTAATGATGATAAGAGATAGATGCCAAGGTCAAACTACCAAGTGATGAAGTGATGACGAGGAATCAACCCAATAAAGAGATAAGAAGTGATTCATGTCCCCAAGTGAGAAAGGAATGCAAGGAGAGGACACCAAGGTCATGCCCCTAGGACATGAAGAGAATGATTGAAAGAAGGGACACAATATTCATGCACCCAAGTGATGAAGGAGTGATTGAAAGAGGGGAATCCAAGGTCATGCCCCCAAGTGATAAAATAATGTAAGAAGGAGGGTGCCATAAGTAATGAGATAAATAAAAGAGAAGGCATAGTTGAGAAGAGGAAAGATATGTCATGATGTGAGATAGTTGGGAGACATTGTGAAATCATGCTAGAGAAGAAGAAATATGAATACCCCCAAGTTCTAATGTATAATTATGTGGAATGAGCAAAGGAGGAAGGATCTTAAATAAGGCTAAGCCAAGGAGAAGAAGGTCAAGGTGAGAGATTATGGTAAGTAGTGAATGCTCCCCAAGAGAAAGTAAGAAGAAAAATTCCCTCAAAGTAAAGAGAAAGATGTGGAAATGAGGAGAAGTAAAAACCTGTGGAATTTCACAAATCTACAGAGATAAAGAAAATCAAGCACAGATAAAATAGAGATGCATCAAATCGACTTCATTGTTCATATTAACAAATGCATAAATTTACACATATAAAAAACCTCCGTAGGAGAGGAATCTGGGAGGAAATTACGATGGAAGAGGCAGTGAAAACAGAGAGAATTGCTCTATGCATGAATCGCAAAAGATCACGTAACTAACTGTTGTATGCTTAGTGAGCTTATTGTTAAGGAGAGAAATTTACGCTAACACCCCCCCTTAAGTCGAACTAAGGAGACAAAATCCAATATAGCCAATCAAATATGGGTCCTGGCATCAAGGCCATTTTAGGTACCCATGTACATATATAATTCCCCCACAAATATAGAGAGAATATAAGAAAAGAAGATATGAATCCCCCCATAATGAAAGAGCTCCCATGCCAATGATGAATGCTAATATGATCCAGTGCCTACAAACAAAATTTCTCCCCTTAGGAAGAAAAGGATCCACTAGTGATTGGAGAAGCCAATCCAAAAAGATGGGTGATACTGGAATCCAAATCCAGATGGTGTGTGCATCTAAAAACTGTTCACATGTCCACATGTCAGAAAGCGATGATGGTGATCCAAGATCCTGTGAAGACTAATATAGAGCAAGCTGCAAAGGCGATGAAGATGGTGGGCCAACAGCATTGATGTGGCTGTCAACAAAGAGGAGAGATAACTCCTGAAATGTGTCCTCCAAATCTGAAATTTGAGTCTCCATAAACAAGTTTGAAATTTCTATCAAGAGATCATCCCAGAAAGTTAAATCAGGAAGACTATGGATGCCCTGCTGCAAGAAGCCATTAGAAGCTTTCGAAGAAGCAACACAGAGCTCAGAAGCAGCAACATATGCAAGGACAAAAGAGTGGTCCTCAAAGAGAAGACATATGTCCTCAATAGTGTCATCTATATCAGAAATGAGGGATTCTACAAACAAAAAGGAAATGTCTCGTAGAAATTGGTCCTAATAGACTGAATCCAAAAGACATAAATGATCCTGCTGCAAAGAATCATTGGAGGCTCTCGAAGAAGCATCTATGGAATCTAGATCTACAACAGGTGGTGTTGATGGGGAATCAGTGAACTGATCATCCATACAAGATGTGTCCACATTACATGAGGCAGCATAAGTCTCAATATCGTCAATAGCCTCGTTTTCCAAGAAAACATCACTTTTAGATGGAGATTCAATGTCTCCATACAACTGTTGGATGATGATCCAAGTAGTAAAAGGGCACTCAGTGTGCTCTATGTGATGTAGAGTATCCTCAGAAATAGTAAGACATATTAGTCCATAGACCATGTCATTATTATTAAACCACGCATTATTTTCATCAGTCACTTGGCTCAGGAACCAGTCTGAGGAGATAGGGTAGTAGATCCTGCTCAAGGCAATGATTCTTTATCCCTTGTTTCCAAGACAAGAAATTCTCTGAATCTAGCCTAACAACAAAATGATGAAAATGATATTTAAAAGACATTCAATTAAATGTTATATGCCTATTTTGTTTATATCCCTATTTTGTTTAGAACTTAGTTCATATAGACAATTAAAAAATTGTCAATGCTAAGTAAAACAAAATTTTACATTGACCACTTAGGTCATGTCCTCTTGATTTAGGGAAAATTAGGATAGAAGTAATAACAAAAATAAGCATAGGGGCAGGGGAGACTCATTTGATCAGCCCTTGGTTGACGTGCATCGGCCTGCCTGGTGGGTGTCGACCTGCTTGAGGGGCATCGGCTTTACCTAGTGGGCATTGACTTGCCTAGTGGTGAGTGTTTTGGACACCACCCTGCCCTGCACCTTAAAAAATGTTTGGGCCTTCACAAAAGCTATTTGAAGGGTGAACACTCTGCACAAAGAAAAGATGCCTTTCTGCTCATCACTGGTGGATGCCACAGTCAAACAAATATACCACTTTGTTGATCGCTGGTGGATTCCACAACATTAGTATACAAAAACCTCAAGAAAAATTAGAAAACACACAGTTACCAGCATGTGCCGGCATCTTTTCCTTCTTGGATGACATTTTGCTATTGCAGAGCAGCATTCAATCTTGGTGAAACTCACAGAGCGACCTTCTCTCTTGCTGAATGGAAACGGCTTGCACTTATCTCAGTCGGCTCTAATACCATGTGGAATTTCATAGATCTACAAAGATAAAGAAAATTAAGCACAGATAAAATAGAGATGCATCAAATCAACTTCATTGTTCATATTAACAAATGCATAAATTTACACATATAAAAAGCCTCCGTAGGAGAGGAATCCAGGAGGAAATTACGGTGGAAGAGGCAGTGAAAACAAAGAGAACTGCTCTATGCATGAATCGCAGAAGATCACGTAACTGACTGTTGTATGCTTAGTGAGCTTATTGTTAAGGAGAGAAATTTACGCTAACAAAACCACATAGATCTCTCAAAAAAAGGGTCAAAGGAAAAAGGAAAGTTGACTAATACAATTGTTCTATGTGGGAGGAATCATTCCTAAACATATGGATTGTCATCCTTTTCTTGTCATAGAAAAAGAAGTATCATAAAGAGTAGATAAGAGTCAGAATGAACTTGTGGAAACACTAAGAAGGATGAAACAGGGAAAAATGAGAGCAAGGGAAAATCAAAGAGAAGAAAAGAAGATCTAGATAAAGGAAACAATGAAAGGATAATGAAAATATAATGAAAGGTAAGGAGGTTGAAAAGGATGAAAATAAAGGTGAGAATAGATTATCAAGAACAAGAAGAGAAGAAGTAAAAATATTGAGTGTCACCTAGGGTCACAAAGTGTACTAGTAGGTTTTGAAATGTGATCTTAAGCTTATGCACCAAGATAACCAAGGATTGTGTTATAGTCTAACTTCTTTGTGTACATTATATTATCTCATGGAGATGGTAAGAAAGTGTAGCAATAGTAATGTGATAGAAGCAATGGTAGGTGTGGAGCAAGTGGTGTAGTGTGGAAGAGCTATAGAGGAGAAATTAATCGTATTTTTTCCATGATTTGTTCAAATGCAATCATTATAACCAAGGACCTTTAAGAGGAAAGAGAGAAATTCAAGTGCATAAGAAGGATGGGAGATGGTTGTATGGAATGAATATGTTGTAGTGGTAGGCCAAACTCAAGTCATGAGTGCTAAAAGTGAAAAATAAAGGCACCCTAGCTTAGGAGCTCATCTTGGAGCAGCTTATAGATAGATCACTAACTAGAAAAAGAGAAGAGGTGGGAACATATCAAGGTATTTTAATGATTTTTTGCACTTCATTTTATATAATTTACTTTAAGTTTCATTTAAATTCATCTCTTAGGCTTGAATGTTCTTTCTATTTTTGTTATATTTTTCTTCTTTTCTTTTGATGTCACCCCCATGGTCTAACCTTGTGCAACTAATAGGATGCAAGGGCTCATCACCAAGGATTATACCAAGTGGTTATGGACATTTCTTTGATGCATGCATAATGCCACTTAATGATAGATGAGGAAAGAGGGGAAGGAAGGTAATCCACTATAAGGTTTAGGAGTCACTAATGAATTTTGAGTATTAGGGAAGAGAAGAGAAGAACAATCATAGACTTGATCATGGATTTCACACTCAGCATTGGGTCATGTGCAAGAAAATATGATTATAATGGCTAGAGAAAATAGTGCAGAAGGCTCAAGAGTCAAGGGTCAAATAACTAAGGTGATGAACTCATCATGGCAATCTGTGTAGTGTGTAAGAGGAAGGTAATGTACTCAAAGAAATAGAATGGATATAGGTGTGAATAGTGCATGTATCAAGACAACCATATGAATGAATAAGGATGTGTGTAAACTCTTAGTCATCTTTAGTGCATAAACTAGGTACTCCATTAGCAAGACCTAGCATTCTATATCATGGCCCTAGTCATACTATAGATGAAAAAGGAAATAATTAAAATGCAAAAAATTGAGGGGAATAAAAAGGAAGATAATTAAATCAAACTACAATAGAGATAAGGAAAGGAATGATATAGGGACACAAAACAAAAGGAAGGATAAATATTGTAAAGGGAGACAGCACAAGGGAAAGTCTGGCTTGGGACAATGTGAAAAGGAATGGTTACTCTCTAATTCTTTACATCATCCCCAAGTTTTATGATAGAAGAAAACTCAAAATAAGGAGAGGAAAATCATATGAAATAAGTACAACATGCAAAATAAAGGTGAAAGGTCACATCATGACATCACACACTAACACCCCAAGAGTGGTGGCCTAATAGCTCACACATATCGATTGAATATGGTAAGCACAACACACACAAAGAGTTATAGGTACAACAAAGGGAATTAAGGAGGGAAAACATAAGCATCTAAGCTCCACTAGGTGGAGGCTCATCAACCATCAAATCATCATAAGAAAAGGAGCCATCAAAAAAGTCATTTGTGTTAACCTGTGGAGTGAAAATGGATGCAACGAAAGGAATGTTGGAGATGGAATTAAACATAGTATGAGGTGGAGGTGGAACAACATGAAGAAATTATAGAGAAGGTGGAGAAGGGAGTGTAAGCAAGAGAATTTAGAATAATAAAGGAAATAAACAATGAATATCAAATCCTATTTTGAAACTAATTCAAACCTCCAATTAAGCATATTCTCTTTTATTTGAGAAGATTTGCTCATGATGTCGATGGAGTGTGGATGCTCAAATGATTGTGCAATATCTCTACATCATATACCTATGATTGATCAAGATATTTAGTGATTATAGATGGATGCAATATTTTTAGAGATGATTCAATTTGTGAAAGGAGAAGTAGATTATAGGATTTTGGATGAAAAATGAATGTTTGTGATTAATTCACTTGATTTACAAATTTGATTTTTAGATAAGATTTGCATGCTTGATTTATTCTAAAACTGACTTGATTTCATCTTAAAATTGCTTGCATGACTTTTAATTTGTTTGTTTTTTTTTTTTATTTAGGAATGCATGAGCATAAATCAAGGAATTAACGACTTGCATGACTTGATGAGTGGCAGAGATTAATTTTTGACAATGAGTTAATTATGGAATGATGAGAGGATAATTAATTAATTAATTATGTGTGCATGGAGTTAGTTATGAATTGATTAATTAATTAATAATGATAAATTAATCAATTAATTAATTATGAAGTAATGTTAATGTGTTAAATGGGACTAGCTAATTAACATTGTGTAATTAATTAATTGACATGGATGTAATTAAGAATTAGTTAACTAACTAATTAATGATAATTAATTAGCTAATGGAATGTGATGGGATACATAGGATCAATTAATTAATGTGTAGAATTAATTAATCAAAATGGTGGTGTTAGAGTGAATTAGCTAGGATAAATTAATGTGTAGGATTAATATAGAAGGTGGAAGAATTAGGGTGGTGAAATCTAGGTGTCTACATTTAACATAATTAATTAATCATGTGTGCATAGATTTAGTTATGAAGGTCAAGTTATTCTCATCCTATTGTCATCTCATTGACTAATTACCTCATTGACTTTTCAATTTCATCATGCTAATGATTAATTCACCATTGATTAATTAATTACATTGCATTAATTAATTAATCCCATTCAAGTTCCTAATAGCTAATTTGGTCTAATATCATCATGCCAAATAATTAATTCTACACATTAATTAATTGATCCCATATATCCCATTACATTTCACTAGCTAATTAATTATCATTAATTAATTAACTAATTCTTAATTAAATCCATGTTGATCAATTAATTACATTATGTTAATTAATTAATCTAATTTTAACACACTAACATCACTTCATAATTAATTAATTAATGAAATTAGACTCTAACCACAGGCAAACCTTAGATTGAGCATTAGTTTGGATTTTCTCATGCTTATGATGAAATGTAGGTGCTCAAATGAACATGCAAGCTCTTCGTTGTATATTGGCAATTTCCTACATATTTGAATTTATAATTTTCGATAGATTGTTAGATATTCAAAGAGATTCCAAGATTACTACGAGCATTTGCAAGATATTCAAAGATGTTCAAAGAGATGGATAAGAAATGGATTTATAGATTTGAGGGATGAAAATATGAATTGTCAAGATCAATTTGATCAAATTTGGAGCTAGAGACTTGATTTAGAGTTAACTAGTTTGATTAACTAGTTAACTCAATTGATTGACTAGTTAACTATTAAGATGAAATCAAGTTAGTTTTAGAATAAATCAAGCATGCAAATCTTATCTAAAACTCAAGTTTCTAAATCAAGTGAATTAATCACAGCCATTCATTTCTTCATCCAAAAACCTATAAATCTACATCTCCTTTCACAAATTGAATCATCTCTGAGAATCTTGCATCCATCTATCATCGTTGAATATCTTGATCAATCACAAGTATATGCTATAGAGATCTTGCACAATCCTTTGAGAATCCTCACTTTGTTGACACCATAAGCAAATCTTCTCAAACAAAAGAGAATATACTCAATCAGAGGTTTACATTTTTTTAGAATAGGATTTAATATTTGAGAAGATGTCGTTGAACCTTGTACTTTAGGTTGATTTATCAGTTTGTCAACCAGGGCAATGTCCAGAGGCTATTTGCAAAAGGAGGATAGATATCTCAACTTAATGGTAATTTTTTGATCTTTTCTATGAAAGTATAAACAAATTTCTAAACTAGGAAAACATTTAAAAATTAATCTAGAAAACATTGAGAACTAAATTATGAAAGCATCATCAATCTAACTAGAAAAGCATGTAAAGTTTATCTATGAAAACATGTAGAATTTTAACTTTGATAATGAACAACAAACTATAGAAATGATCTTTTTCAGCATAAGTTAACAAAATTTAAGAAATCTTCTTGAAACAAAACATAAACTAGAAAACTCACTTTAACATCAAAACAACAATACTACGGAGCCTGTAAGCTAAAACAAACTACTTAACACTTTCTGAAGATAGAGGATTTCATGAAAACATTAATGGAACACATCACAAACAAACATAGAACATAAAAGACATATAGTTATCTATAATAGTCCTTCCTAACCGAATGAGTGGCCAGCTCTCTAGAAGTATAAGACTTTCAGAATCTCACCACATTTCATAGAGCTTTCAAGATTGCAATAAAAATAAAATAACAGTACTCAACAATGCACATAATATCACCAGGAAAATTGGTATGCTTCATATATTTTTGTTTGTCTCTTGAATAATGAAAACAACACTATATATTTGTTATCCTAAATTTATGTCTGAAATCTAGAAACTGGCGGCTTCATGCATTTGTCGCATTTAAAGTTTTTAACTGAATCATAAATAACTAAAGAAGTCTTCTTTGAATAACCAATAGAAAAATAAATAAAGGCTCCGAGTGGGAGATCTTAAATATATATGTTTTTGACATAACAGAAGAAAACATGCATTCTAAATGTGAGGAACAGTTATTCAAAGTCATGGCTATGAGACTTTCCCAGAATAACTGCTTAAGATTTTTTCAAAGTTTCCAACTTTCGGTGCTGTAATTCAGGAGCAATTCTTCCTTCATAAGTCCTCTTCCACGCTACCTGTGAAGTCCTATTCATCAAAAAAATGGATCTTTTTGCAACCATGGTCATTAGCTTAGGAGTTCAATTTATCAAAATAGAAAATAAAGTTTTATACATTATTTCTAAATAAATAAATAATAATTTATCATAAAAATCAAATGTTTTTAGCATGAAAGATTCAATCGAGCTATGAAAAAGGGTAATTTGGCTAAGTTATGATGAGGTTAAATTTTTACCTCATCACTCTCTCCCCCTCCTAAGGTTGAGCAGGTCCTCCTACTCTTTGTTGTGATGGCTCTCCTGATCTATTCTACTTCTCTGTCTCTCATTTTATGTTATGCTCTTCATAAAATGCATTGTTATCATATACTGAATTTGACGAGGGGTCCAATATTCCAGGATTACAAACAAAACCTTTACCCATTCTTACCTTGAGACTCCATGTCTGATATTCCCGCTAAAATTGATTTGAAGTTACATGAACTGGAGGTGGTGGCTAGAGTAGTAGTGGTGGCCTAAGCCTCATGCCAATCCACTTTACTTTCAATTCTTTTTTTATTTCTGCCAACCCTTAGGCTCTATTAAATGACCATTTGAGATTAGTTGGGCAAATAATCACTCTTATTTTTAGATATATAGGCAAAAGTGTATATCTTTCATCACATGCTGCAAAGTCTCTATCAAATATTTGACCAACAGTTTGGAAGGCTTCATAACAGATCCTAAGACTGTCATCGTATTTTGGTTTCATTGCATCAAATTTCTTTAACCTCGTGAATTCTTTTTGGAATAAGAAATTTTTATGATGATGATGCCTCATTAGCAAGTTAACAGTCTTTTCTACTTGAAGATACTCCTTGGTTCTATTTTGCCAATTTATTTGATTTTGCATTTTGGAAATAAATGATCTTATTTGCACTTTTTCTTCAAACAGGTTGATGTAAAAATTAGTATATTTTTCGAAAAGCAAATTGTATGTAAAGAATTCACACAACAGATTTTTCTATTCAAGAGGAGCTATCTTGAAAGCTTCCATGATCTCTTTATCATTTGGCTCATGGGGAAGATTGCAAGATATCCCAAGTAACTTCCATCTCAAAGCATGTTCATTAAGAAATAAATTATACATCCTTGATGGTTTCCTACAAGACAAAAGTAATTCTCCAATTCTGCAAGCCTCAATCTTGGCCTCATATAGGTGGTCATATTCTCTGCATAGCATGACAAGTTATGTTTTCAACCTACTATTTTCATCCCTTGCCTTCTTAAGGAAATAACAACATGATATCTATGTTTGTAGTAAAATGGGAATATGAACATGAAATCAATTTGAACCTCTTTGTCTTCCATAGCCGGTTTGGATTTAAGCTCTCTAAGTTCTTCTTCCATCTCTACTATTTGGCCGATTGAGGCTATTAATTATTTTTTTTCATTTTCTTGTTTTTCTATAAATGCTGCCAAAAAGTTTACAAAATTGTTTGTTAAATTTCTAATTTGTTTATTCTTATTCAAAAAAAATTCTTGTAGTTTTGTGTTTTCCACTGCTTCTCCCACTAACTGGTCTATCTACATTTGTAGGCATCAAACTTATTTATCTTTTTCTTGAAGTAATGTATTTAACTTCTGAATCTCTTGTTGTTGTCTCAAAATTGTTTGCTCATGCTGAAGAATGGTCTGCCTTTGTTGCAGAATCATGAGGTCATTTTGAGAGAGTATTTGTTCAAGTTGCATGATTTTCTGCTTTATCTGATTCATTTTAGTTGTCTTATCTATATTAACCCATGTTTCTATATCACTTTGTTCTCCTCAGTATGGATACTGGTGAATTTCTAGATATGGGTGTTCTTTTGTAGGAGTCATAGTATTAGTCAATTGAATAATTTATGTTTCTTCCACAAATGGATACTCTACTTCTTTTTCTTTACAAGTTTCCTGAGTTATTTCATCATGAATTCTATTCATTTTAGTATCTTATGGAAGTCTCTGCTCAATTTGTGCAGGAGCTTCCATTGTAGGTCCTTTGACTATAACTTCTTCTACAAATATTTGTACTAGTCCCATAGATATTTCTTCAGTCTTCAATATGTCTCTCGAAGGAGAAATTGATGCATATGGTACTACCTCTACTAGATTTTCACAAATTATGGAGGCTTCTATAGTGGCATGATGTAAATTCTACTTATTCCTTTGTGGAGTTGGTATGTGATAAAAAAACAATGGTGGAATCAGTGTCTATATTCAATCATTTACTTCTTCGTAAGGGAGGAGGTTTTTGCATTTTTGCATTGATCTTTGTTTCCTAGCCATTGGTGGCCCTGTTTCTCTCTCTTCATTAGACACTATAATTTCAACTTTTTCTTTCTCTTTTGGAGCCTCTTCTGATGGCTCATGAGCTTTCAGTGGCACTTCAAAAGTTTGAGAAAGGTATGGCTCTAGAACCTCTTGTTCCCTGAGAGAATCTTGGGTTTTTGTGGGATTTTGAGCTATTTTGGGTTATGTAGTCTATTGGCATTATTGTCATTGATGTCAAGGGATAAGGGATGATGTCTCTGTATGTCTCTGTGAAAATCATTGATGTCAAGGGATGATATCTCTGTGAAATTGAAGCATGATTGGAAGTAGCTCATGCATACAGATCATAATCCTAAAGCATCAGTCGAGCTCTACAAGTTGATGACCAAGAACTCTCCGGTCTATAGATTAGGGTTTTATCAGACTCCATTAAAACCTTATGGTAGGTTTATTTCCTTAGGTGTTATATTTTGATGTTGACCTTCTATCCCTGGTGAGAAGTCACTTAAATGACAACTTAAGCCATCATCATCATCATATTATCAGCCCTATTTCCTAGTGGTTGGTATTCCATCTTATGGCCTGTGAAGGAGACTATAGTGCAAGCACTTCAATGTTGATCCAACGATGCATGCTGATCCTACAAGATCAATGGCTAGTGCATATGTGTAAAGGAAGATAATGAAGGTTTTTGATGTCTGCATGGGTGCAAAATCATGCCACGTGTCGGGCTTTCCCAAGCCTGCAAGGAAGAAAGAAAGTTGCTCCACGTGCCAGAATTGTGCATTCGCGTAAGGATATGGACATCGCAGGATGGCCACTTCACGTGCTTGCGTGATGTTGACAAGTGGCAAGCATTAGTTGCATGCAGTAAGAATGAAGACTTTTTGACTGTGTTCGAGATGGCAAAGTTAATTTCGTGGCAAGTTCTCATTGGTTAAAGAATATTCAATGGGCCAGTGTGTAAAGGCAAATTCAAATTAATGATGTGTAATGAAGGAGGAGATTGGATGGCTACCACAGCAATACCTAGAGATACATGTTTCTTAATCATCAACTGCGAAGGTGCGAGATGATGACATGTGTCCACTCAAGATAGCAGGAAAGGTGAGATCGACGGTCAACATTTAAAGTTGGCAAATGGCTATTTCCCAAAGACAAAATTTGACTGGCAGTTATAGAGAGGAAGTCAATTTGACTGCATTAATACAAGATTGTTTTTGTAATAGTTTTGATGGAATGTGAAGCAGTAAAGGGTAGTTGTAACTATGAAATAGTTACTTTCTAGTGTTGATTCAATAGGTTGTTGCTGAGGACCGAATAGGGATATATACACAAGGAATTCAATTACAAAATGTTACTAAACTGAACATATTTTACACAAGTAGAGTGTGAAGGGTTTGCACGAATGTACAAATGTTCAAAGGTGTGTGCAAAGAGTATTGAGAAAAAGGGAGACTGTGTTAATGAGAACACAGATTGCAAGGTGAGTTGAGAGAGAGGAGAAGATTGTGTTCATAAAAACACAAGGCAGAAAAGGAGAGCACAATATATGAATTGAAAAGGTGCATTTCAGGTTAGTGAAGAACCATTGTTTACATAAAAGAATTTGTAAGGATCCAAGGGTTGGTGCCTCATTGTATTGAGTTGGTGTTTAATTAAGGTGTATGATGTACTTGTAGGTTGGTGCCTCAAAACATTGTCTTGGGTGTCAATGTACCTGTAATTTGATGCTTACAAAATATTTGTAAAAACTCCTTTTTGTGGGATTAGATTTGAGTAGTAGACTCAAGCAACATTCTCACTGTGGTTTTTCCCTTTTAGGGTTTTCCACATACATCTAGTGTTATGTGACTTATGTTTTCTCTTGAATCTTGTCTCTTGGTTTAAAATTGTTAAAAAATTAACATACACTAATTCACCCCCCCTCTCAGTGTATTGGTGTTCTTTCAACAATTGGTATCAGAGCATAGGGTTCCTTGAAGAATGTTTAACCACTTAAGGAAGATCTGGTCTCAAGAACACTATGGCAGGACACAAGGGTTCTTCTTCAAATAAAGCACCATATTTGATGGAACCAATTATGCTTTTTGGAGCATCAGAATGGAGACTTACCTGACCTCTCTTAGATTTAATGTATGTAAATCTATTGTAGATGGCTACACAACCAATAACTACTCCCACTGCAGCTGATAAGAAAGATTGTGAAAACAATGCCAAAACAAAGAATACTATATTGTGTGGTCTAATCAATGTAGAATTTGTGAAAGTCATGGATTGTAAATCTGCCAAAGATGTATGGGGGAAGTTGCACAACATCTATGAGGGTGATGATAAAGTGAAGCAAGCAATATTGCAAACTCATAGAGGAAAATTTGAGACCCTAAAGATGAAAGATGAAGAGAATATTGCAACCTACATGCTTAGAGTAGATGAGGTAGTGAATGCTATCAGAGGTCATGGAGAGGATGTAGAAGATAAGGTGGTTGTAAAGAAGGTTCTGAGGTCTCTCCTAGGAAGGTATGACTCTAAAGTCTCTGCAATTGAGGAAGCAAAAGATTTGAATAAGTTTTCTATGGATGAATTATTTGGCTCACTCACAGCCTATGAGATGAGAAGTGAGAATAATAGTTCAACAAAGAAAGAAGAAGCATTCAAGACTTCCAAAGTCAAGAAGATTGAAGAAGATTCAGAACCGGGTACCAATTCAAATGAAGAAGAAGAAAATTTTGTCAGAAAATTGAAGAAGGGCTATGGAAAATACAAAGGTAAGCTACCTTTCAAATGTTTTAATTGTGGAAAAATTGGTCACTTTGCCTCTAAAGGTCCCTTAGGTGAAAATGAAAAGGGAGATAGTTCTACAAGTCAAGAAGTTTCTAAATATAAAAAGAGAAACTTTAATAAGAAGAAAAAGAGCCTATACGTAGACAAAGAAATTAGTTCTTCAGATGATTGTTCTTCTGCAAGTGAAAATTATGGAACTGCATTTATGACTATTGAAATCAAAGAAAATGAAAACACTCCTATAGAAGATTGATGTGAAGACTCTGATGAGGATGAAGAGGGTGCAATTGATTTGGAAGGTGAACTGGTCTCTACCTTAGAAAACTTGAAAGATGAGAGAAAACCAAATGAAAAATACATGTTAAGGATTGAAGAATCTGAGAAACTTGTTATAGAACTAAAACTACAATTAGTAGAGTCTAAGAGAATAGAAGAGGTAACTAGTTTAGATTTGAAGAATAAACTACAAGAGTGTCAAAAATTAGAGGTTGAAGTTGTCTCTTTAAGGAAGGAGTTAGAGAAGATAAATTTATAGTTAAATAGAAGTCTTAAGCTTGGAAAAAGTTCTGAAGCTCTTGATGAGATGATTGGCTGTCAAAGATCCATCTTCAACAAGTTTGTTGGGTTAGGATATGAGGAAGACAATAGTTTCAAGGATGTTATATCTAAGAAGAATGATGAAAAGAAAATTTATAAATTTTCTACTCTTTCTAAAAAGGCAATTGAAGACCAAGGCGAGTCAAGTTTTGCTATGTCTAAGAAGACATAAGAGCCTAAAAAGAGTGTTGTTGCTTCTATAATGCCTGAAGGGTCCAGAGAGAATAAGAGAACTAAAGATCTTAGAAAGGAGGATGATGGATTCATCAGAGTTCACAATTCAAAGAGGAAATTCAAGGACCAACATTGAAGACAAACTAGGTTTAATTATGCTTTTTATGGTTATTGTTTTTCATGTAATCAGTTTGGACACAAAGCAATAAACTGCAGAATTAGACCTAGGAGAATAGATAGGCGTGATTTTGTAAGTAAAATTCCTTTTACCCCTTTAGTTGATATGAATGATGTTTGCTATAATTGTAACAAATATGGGCATATTACCAAGTTTTGTAGAAGTGTGTTTATACAGCCTCCTAGACAGGAGAAAAGGAGATTTACTCCTTCAAGGCAAGACAGACCTGTACATGCTCCTGCAAGAAAATAGAAAAGACCCACACAATCCTCTGCAAGTCAAAAGAAATATTTTGCACCCCTACTCAGAAGAAAGAACTTGCAAATCCTTCTAAGGTAAAGAAGAAAAGTTCAAAAAGGCATTGGATAGAAAAGAAGAATGAACAGTCCATGATAGTCCAAACAACCTTTCATGCTAAAGGACAAGGCAATCCTTGGGTAATAGACAGTGGATGCTCTAGTCATGACTGGAGATAAGAGCAAGTTCACCATTTGGAGAAATGGAATGGTGGTTCTATCAAATTTGGTGATAACACCACTACTAAGATAGCTGGAAAAGGGACATTATGCATAGATGGTAAAACTAATGCTCAAGATGTGTTGTATGTAGAGGGATTACAACATAACTTTCAGCCAAATGTATGACAAGGGATATAACTTGTTATTTCATGCTATTGGATGTGAGATAAGAAAAGATAGCTCTAGTAGACTTGTTGTTGAGGCAAGCAGAACAAACAACAACCTGTACCATTGAAAGAGGTGAAAAGTGGAAGATGTCTGTTAGGGCAAACTGCTGAAAGTTGGTTATGGCACAAAAGGATGGGCCGCATCAACTTTTACCATCTAGTGAAGGTCAGCAAGAAGAATGCAGTCAGACACATGCCTAGCATTGGCAAGCCAGAAAGTACCTTCTATAAAGAATGCCAAGAAGGAAATCAAACAAGGGTCAGTTTCAAGTCAAACGAATATTCAACTTCAAAAACCCTAGAGTTGATACATACAGGCCTGTGTGGACCAACCAGAACCAAAAGCATCAATGGAGAAAGGTATTTCATGTTGCTGATAGATGATTATTCAAGAATGACATGGGTAACTTTTCTTAAAGATAAATCTCAAGATTTAGAAAGATTTAAAATCTTTAGGGCTATGGTTGAGAATGAGATTGGTTTAAGGATAAAATGTTTAAGTTCTGATAAAGGTGGAGAATTCACTTCTAATGAATTTGATCAGTACTGTGAAAAGCATGGGATTAGAAGACATTTCTCTGTAGCCATGACACCTCAACAAAATGGAGTTGTTGAGAGAAAGAACAGAACTGTCTAGGAAATGGCTAGAACAATGTTGAATGAAGCCAACCTGCCTGATAGATATAGGAAGGAAGCAGTTCATACTGTTGTTTACATTCTTAACAGAGGTCAGTTAAGAGTAAACCATGATAAGACTCCATATGAATTATGGAAAGGCAGACCTGCATCTGTGAAGTATTTTAGAATATTTGGAAGCAAATGATTTATAAAAAGGGATGAAGATACCTTGAGTAAATTTGAGAAAAGGTCTGATGAAGGAATATTTCTTGGTTATTCAACTATAAGAAAATCCTATAAGTGATACAATAAAAGGTTGTAGAAGATAGTTGAAAGTGTGAATGTTAGAGTGGATGAAGACTGCTCTCAGTTGTCACATAAAATTGACACGTATTCAAAGGCACCTGCTTATGAAGAAGAAGTTGCAAAAGAAGAGTCACAATAGGAGAATGATGTTGATGAAGAAGAACAACGAAAATCTCCTCCAAAGGCTTCACCCAAGTATGTCAAAAGAGATCATTCTATGAATCAAATTCTTGGAAACAAAACTGATGGTGTCATGACAAGGAAAAAGCTTGCACAACAAGAACAGATAAACTATTCTTTACTATCTGAAATAGAACCTAAATCTTATGAAGAAGCCAGTAAGGATGAGAGTTGGATTGAGGCCATGAAGGAAGAACTTAGTCAAATAGAGAAAAATTAGACTTGGGAACTTGTTCCAAGGCCTGTTGATAAGAATGTCATAGGCACAAAATGGGTGTTTAGAAATAAACTAAATGAAGATGGGAAGATAACTAGAAACAAAGCTAGATTAGTCTATTGTTGGTATGTGGTGACTGATCATGCAAATACTGTACACTCGTAACAGATCATTGTCAGGGTTTGGGGGCGTAGCCCCAGAATTTTTTTTCCCTTTTTGCACGTTTGGGGTCGGTAGTTAATTTTTTGTTAACTGACAAATGAAAAATGACATTGTAAAACCCTAATTCTAGAAGCTTCCAAAAAGCTTGTTATAAGTGGCTGGGATCTATGTTGCGAGATGGAATTCACGAGATTGTAATATGTTTTGCACTGGATAATTAAATCATTGGATGGCTGAGTTTCTGTGGATGTAGCCCATTTAGGGTGAACCACATTAAAATTCAATGTTGATTTCTTTTGTTTTATTCTTCATTGTTATATTTGGGTTATTTAATCTGCATATAATTGTTAATTTTTTTTGCTCTGATCTGCCTGAACCCTAACATCTGCAAGGGCTATGCTCAGGTTGAGGGCATAAATTTTGAAGAGACATTTGCACTTGTGGCTAGGCTTGAAGCCATTAGAATGTTTCTTGCATATTTAGTTTATAAAAACTTCAAGATGTACCAGATGGATGTAAAGTCTACATTTCTCAATGGCTATTTTGACGAGGAAGTTTATATAGAGCAACCTGAAGGATTCAAGGTGACTAAAAACAAAGACTATGTGTATAGATTGAAAAAGACATTGTACGGTCTAAAACAGGTCCCTAGGGCGTGGTACTCTAGGCTGGACAAATATCTTCAACAGCAAGGCTACAGAAAAGGTATCACTGACAGCAATCTATATTTCAAATGTGAAGGTGAACATATGTTGATTGTTATTGTTTATGTTGATGATATAATCTTTGGTAGTAATAGTGATAAGATGTGCAAAGCCTTTACTAACGCAATGTAGAAAGAATTTGAGATGTCAATGCTAGGAGAATTAGCATTTTTCCTTGGTTTACAAGTCAGTCAGTTAGATACAAGGATTTTTATTTCTCAAACTAAGTATGTGAAGGAAATTCTGAACAAATTCAAGATGGAAGATTCCAAGCCAGTCAATACACCTATGGTTACTGGATGTAAGCTCAGCAAAGATGATGAATCTGCTTTAGCAGATCAAACTTTGTACAAATCTATGATTGGAAGTCTCTTATATCTTATAGCAATAAGGTCTGATATCATGCAAGTTGTCTGCATGGTCACTAGATTTCAAGATGCTCCTAAGGAGACACATGTCAAAGTTGTGAAGAGAATATTTAGATACTTGAATAGTACATTAGATTATCGTCTATGGTATCATGTTGGTAATGACTTCACTTTGGCTGCATATACAGATGCATATTGGGCTCGTTGTGTGGATGATAGAAAGAGCACTAGTGGTGGTGCATTCTTTTGAGGAGATAGATTGGTAGCATGGTTGAGTAAGAAACAAGATTTAGTTTCTTTGTCAACAACTGAAGCTAAATATATTGTTGTTGTATCTTGTTGTACTCAGGTGTTATGGATGAAGCAAACACTACAAGATATTAAGGTGGATTTTGATGGGCCAATCAACATTCTTTGTGATAGTACCATGCAATAAACATCTCAAAGAATCCAGTTATGCATTAAGGACCAAGCACATATCCATTAAGTATCATTTTCTCAGGGAGAAAGTTGTTGAACAAGAAGTCAAGTTGGAATATGTTGCTACAAAAGAATACTTGGCAGATATATTTACAAAATCCCTTCCAAAGGAGACATTTGCACAACTCAGGCAGAAGTTAGGAGTTGTTCCTTCTCCTATCTCTAATTGAATATAGGAAGTATTCATCTAGGGGGATCATGTATGAGTATTCCTCTATCCCTGGTAATACAGTTGCTCTATAGGATGCTGGTCCTCAAGGGGAGATTTTTGTGAATCCCTTTGTAATTGATGTCAAAGGGGAGAATAATGTAGCTGGCGCTAATGCAGTAAGGAGAATAGTGTTGTTGAAGAAGAGAATATTATTGTTGAAGAAAGATGGGGAGATGTTGGAGATAATAATGGAGTTCTAGATCACAAGGGGATGCATATTCAGGCGTTGCCATCAATGACAAAGGGGGAGATTATTGGCATTATTGTCATTGATGTCAAGGGATAAGGGATGATGTCTTTGTGAAAGTCATTAATGTCAAGGATGTCAAGGGATGGTGTCTCTGTGAAATTGAAGCATGATTAGAAGCAGCTCATGCATACAGATCATAATCCTGAAGCATCGGTCAAGCTCTACATGTTGATGACCGAACTCTCTGGTCTACAGATTAGGGTTTTATCAAACTCCATTAAAACCATGTGGCAAGTTTATTTCCTTAGGTGTTATATTTTGATGTTGACATGCTATCCCCAGTGAGAAGTCATTTAAGTGACAACTTAAGCCGTCGTCGTCGTCATATTATCGGCCCCATTTCCTAGTGGTTACCGGCTCAGGCGGTATTCCATCTTATGGCCTATGAAGGAGACTAAAGTGCAAGCACTTCAATGTTGATCCAATGGTGCACATTGATCCTACAAGATCAACGGCTAATGCATATGCGTAAAGGAAGATAATGAAGGTCTTTTCGTGCCACATGTTAGGATTTCGCAAGCCCACAAGGAAGAAAGAAAGTTGCTCCACATGTTAGTCTTGCGCATTCATGCAAGGACATGGAGATCGTAGGATTGCCACTTTGCGTGCTTGCACGATGTTGACAAGTGGCAAGCACTAGTTGCATGCAGTAAGAATGAAGACCTTTTGACCATGTTCGAGATGGAAAAGTTAATGCCATGGCAAGTTCTCATTGGTTGAAGACTATTCAATGGGCCAATATGTAAAGGCAAATTCAAATCAATGGTGCGCAATGAAGGAGGAGATTGGATGGCTACCGCAGCAGCGCATAGAGATACATGTTTCTTAATCATCGATTGTGAAGGTGCAAGATGATGACATGTGTCCACTCAAGATGGCGGGAAAGGTGAGATCGATGGTCAACATTTAAAGTTGGCAAATGGCTATTTCCTGAAGCCAAAATTTGACTGGCAGTTACAGAGAGGAAGTCAATTCATCTCACGTCTCAATCTTTTATACTCTTTTTACAACTTGAACCATTGAATTTCTATCTTGAATGTTTTATTGCATGGTTAATTATGTAAGCTTAACTAGTGAATAGTCATAATGGATAGATATTAAAATGTGTATGATGGATTTATGCTTTGCTTCGGCTATGATTTTGGACTAACCTACTAATACAGAATCGAGTGCAACTAAATGCAAGAACGTCGAGGGAGAGAACATGGCTGAGGTAGAGATGCCCTAGCCGCTCAGCGAGAACTGATAGGAATGGAACCCTGATACCTACACACACACACGTAGCTCATTTCATCATATTATCTAGCATTTTGTTATTGGTTTCTTAGAGTTCCTATGGCATATTCTAATTAGTCATTTGAGTGACGTGTTTGGCTCATGTGGATTAGATAGAGTACATAATCTTATTTGCTTCAAGTACGTTGTCTATGCATAATTTCATCTCGGTGGAGCTATAAGTTCCTTTTCTTTCTCTGGATTGATAAAATGTATAGTGATGTTATGAAATTCTTACATAATTATTATGGCTATATTGTCATGAATATTTGATTAATTTGTTTAGTTATATAAATAAGTGTCTATATGCATATATGTATATATATGTTAGTTGCTACTTTTTATAAATTATTTTTAGACAAGATAAAATCAGTCTATGAGTTATAATTTTGTTATAATTTAAATATGTATATATTATTAAAACACTAAATATAGTCCTATATGGTATTTTCCTCAATGATTATTTGAATTAATTTATTTATTAAATTGTTAATTTAATTAATATAAATGGCATAGATAATGCTTTTACGCATATTTCTTGACTACCTTGTCTTTTTGGTTATGAAAGTATAGCCTTATGTTGTTTTTTCGAATTTTACATATAGATATATATAATACTTTTAAATATATATAATGTGTAATTAAAAATATATATATTCATATTATTGAAGATTGTTGAAAGGCACAAGACAACTGAGAGGGGGGTGAATCAGTTGTACCAAAACTTTAACTTCTTCAAACCAAAATCACTTTCACATTCACTTAATCTAACTCCTTATTCTGTTATGAACATTAAACATAAATAGCAGAATTAAAGCATGAACACATCAACACCATGCACACATGAACACCAATTTTTTATGTGGAAAACCCTAAACAAGGAAAAGCCACAATGAGTGTTAACTCACAATATAATGTAGTAACAATACCGAATATCAAAAGTGGCTCACTGCCAAAGGGCTCACTACCCAAAAGAATGGCTCACTGCCAAGGGGTGGCTCACTACCGAGGGTTGGCTCATTGCCGGGGTTGGCTCACTACCAAGGTTGAACTAACATATTAGCATCTACACCATGCCTGAGTTTAGTTCCATTGAAGCGCAACACAACTCCTCTGCTTTTACAATTTTCTCTTTATATTCACATCTTTGCAACTTCACATCTCAATCATGAATTAATTTCATACATTTATACCTATCATCAACCTTGGAATGTACATCAAGGTCGGCATTACATTCTACAACCATTGGAACTATCTCCAAGGTCGGCATACATACATAAATCAAATTAGGACTAGACCTAAACAAACTTATGGAGTAAATGAATGAAGGATGAACATATAATGGCTTAGTTCAGACCCAAATACATCTTCACAGGCTTGGACATGCTTCTTCAATCCACGATTCACCTCTGCAACAAGTGTGACTAACCAGGTCGGCCAGAACTTGTGCACATATCAAGAACATTTAGAAACATGCTTACAGGATCTTCATTGTAGCTTGTGAATCAATCACATGCCTTCAACACATTCTGGAGAAATCCATGAACAACATAAATTCACTTGGGAGCTATCAATTCCAACCATAACAGATCTCACTTGAAGACAATAGATATCACTTGAAGATACATCTCAGACTGCCTCTCAACAGACACTGTCAAACTTTGCTAATCACTAACTTGCCTTCTGGAGCACCAAATGATAAATCCTTTGAAATGAAGATGACTAAGGACCTTATAAGCTTAAGTCAAGAACCGCAAAGCCAAAAACCAATTTGTGGAGAAATGCATAGCAAAACACTTTCTCCCTATCACTCTGCAAACCTTACCAGGCACAATCTTCAAACTGGTGAATAGAACTTTTTCTGCACAGCAATTCAGACCACCAAAATCTTGATTTACCATCTTTAAACACTTCTCTAAATCATATCCAAATCTCATACTTTGGTCTTCAATACAAAGAAAATGTGGACCAAAATACTCACACAATGTTCTTCAATCAAGCAATATCAGAAGATATAGTTGACACAAATGACAACATAGACATGTTGACGTCAATGACAACACCAGTTAGCACATACTTGCAACAAAGATATGTGCATGCAAAGTTAGATTTGAAAAATTATAATGAATCTAAATATGATAAAGACTTTACCCGTGCATGAGAGCAAAAAGGAAATAAACTCATTTCGTTGACTTAAGTTTGGAAAGCATGCAAATAGAAGGTGAGGTGCCATGTGCCGAGGATGAAGAGGGAGTATAACTCCAAGTAAACAGGGAGTCTAATTTGAAGATAATTCTCCATTCTTAGAGCATGTAAGAGATAAAAAGGAGTAAGAAAAAGCGTAGAGATACACAGAAAACAGCGGAAAGAAGAACATAAGGAGCGCAGAAAGGAATACAGGAAGCGAAAGCTACAGGTTGAGCCCGGGTACTTCTTTTGCTTTCCATCAATATTATACTATTGCATATGCTTGTGGAAGTGTTTAATTGATCTCTCTATGTTGTTACCCACCTCTCCTTGGTATCTATAAGCCTCTTTTACTTAAACACTTGCTTGTGTATAGTTTTAAAGTAGCATCTACCGTGATTCTTACCTCAATGGCCAAACTATAGACATTGGATTGCATGGTTTCCTTCGAACTTATTAAAATTTTAGGAGCGGCTTTATGTTACCGATTTATTACTGAGTAGCCTAGAGATACCTGAAGTGTTTTGGAGTTAGCCTCTTTGGTCATCCGGATCTTTTCTTTAATCTCGACATGCTTAGTTACAATGATCTTTTTCGCCTTTGTTGCCTATGATTTGACTCCTCTAAACTATACTTACTTGTAGTATACCAGATTAGCCTCCTTCTGATATTGACCTTGGCCAACTCATATCCCCAATTGATAGCTTTTCATCTTTTTAAATCTTAAAGTTTTAAATGCCTTTCTGAAAATTTGCAGTAGCCTGCTAACTCAGCAGCCTGAGACTTTTTCCTTCGGCATTCACTACTATTCTAGATCAAACTTCTTTAACATTATGCAGCTTCTTTGTATTTACCCGACCTTCTTCTTCTTCCTTCTATACACCTCCTTTTATGGATCGATCTATTGATTATTCTAATGGTCTCTTCTTCTCTTGTGAAATACTTACTTTTTTGTGTGTGGTGGCCTGCGTAGCAATTTGAGCGGCCTTCCTTTTAGCTTCTTGTCCTCCTCTATATTGTTTTCTAGATCAGCCTTCCCTGAAAGTGTTTTGACCCACTTTTTATGGTCTGCTAGCCAAGATTTCGGTGGCCTTCATCAAGGATCTCCAATGGCCTGAGTGAATGGTGTGAATGGCCTATCTCTAAGGGAGTCAGTTCCCTTGTTTGAAATGCTTCAGCCTTATTATTCATATGTCATCTTTTTACCTATTAGTCATTGGCCATCACATTGGCCTCCCTTAATTCTAAAGCGACTTTCAAAGATCGGTCAAAGCCTTTTTTTGTTGGTTAATGCTGAAAATGGTGATCTCTTCCTTGAGTGGCCTCTCTTTTCTTTATTTGTCTGATGATATCTTCGTAAGCCTCTGATCAGCCTGAGATTTACTTTGATCGGCCTTTATGTTATTCATGACAGCTTCCTTGTTATTTAAACGGTCTTTATTAAAACCTTTATTGGCCCTGTGTCTTTTGGACGACCAGGCCTCTAGTCATATTAAAATTATTTTTTATATGTTTCAAAGAAGTTAATTTGTGGTAGTTTAAATGATCTATCTAAATTCTAAAAGCTGAGAGCTAGTTAGGCGTTTGTTATAGAAGTGTGTTTAAATATATATATATATATAGGAACATTCTTTATGATTGTGTTGTGCTTCTTTAAAAGATGAGATTATGTAATGGTTCTATGACTAATTAGCATCCTAGTGATAAGAGAGATACACATTTTTACCTTTATACTGATTTATATTGAATATATCTATGCATGCTTGTATATGTGCTTATCATTTTCCCCCTAAATGGGCTCTTCTTTCTTCTATTATATACATCCTTTGTAGTACAAAATAATAGTACCTTAAGAAAGAAATTTTACTCCATGAGCATGGTTCTTTTAGAGATTTACTTTTATTGTGATTACGAAATAAATTTAAGTTTAAAAATTGCAAGAGTGACTTTATATAATCATATTACATGTATCATTATGTGTTGTTTTGCAAGGAGAATAGCTTATGTTGATAGGGGAGTACAAAAACTTAAAACCTTATGAGAATGTATTTGGCAAAATACACTGGAGTTTAATGATAGTTGATACAAAGAATTAGTTACTTATGTGAATGATTAAAAATAGATCCCTGATTAAAATGCAAAGACTTATATAGGTCTGTCATGAATGCAAGGCTTTTGATCAAACATAGACAACTCTAGATAGTGCTTGATAGAGAAGTTTATCTCTTTTGTTATCTTGAAAGGAAGTAATTTATGTGTGCTTTTCATGCATTGAGATCTTCTGATTATGGGTGTCATGGGGGATAGACTATTTTCTTTCTTATATGATTCATGTATATGGTTACTTTGGGGGTAGATTATTTATTTGCAATGTGTATGGGGTTGCTTTTGGGCTAGGATGCTGAATGTGGGCAAATAGAGAAGGCTTTTCCTCTTTTTCAAGATTTGACCATAACTATTGTAAGTGCTTGGGCCAAGCCATGTTCACTGAAATAGATGAAAGATTGTCTAGCAAAACTTTGTTTATATATTTCTCTACCACATCCTATTGTGAGATATTGCACATCATCATATAGATTTGCATTTAGACATTAGGTTGCATCGGGTGTTCCCTCTTGCCAGTTGTTTCCAGGTTGCTAGGTGTTTCATGCAGGGTTGGGTTTCCTTTGTGTCATGAAGGAATCCAGGGAAGTGTAATTGCTTCATGGTTGGGTGGAAAAGCGCCTGAGCTATGTTCCCGTGTCTCAGCTTGCGGATGATCATGTGGGTTAATGGTGGCTAGAGACAGTGATTCAAATATTATTTATTACTTGTCCTTGATTTTGTACCTTATTTTTCATTATGATGACTAATGGCATGAGATTCTAAGATGTATATTGTATATTCTTTTATAGTGCTAACACCTAGTTATGGCACGTGGATTTGTAAGACGTAATGTTAAAATGTTGATATGTGGAAGATTTACCCTTTTTACTTGAGTCGATGTAATTATGTGGATTATTTACTTCAGTAACTTTTGTGGTGGAATGTGTACTTTACAATTCGACTGCATTGATGCAAGATTGTTTCTGTAATAGTTTTGATGGAATGTGAAGCAATAAAGGGTAGTTATAACAGTGAAATAGTTACTTTCTGGTGTCGATTCAGTAGGTAGTTGTTGAGGACCGAACAGGGATATATACACAAGGAATTCAATTGCATAATGTTACTGAACTGAACATATTTTACACAGACAGAGTGTGAAGGGTTTGCACGAATGTACAAATGTTCAAAGGCATGTGCAAAGAGTATTGAGAAAAAGGGAGACTGTGTTAATGTGGACACAGATTGCAGGGTGAGTTGAGAGAGAGGAGAAGATTATGTTCATAAAAACACAAGGCAGAAAAGGAGAGCACAATATATGAATTGAAAAGGTGCATTTTAGGTTAGTGAAGAACCATTGTTTGCATACCAGAATTTGTAAGGATTCAGGGGTTGGTGCCTCATTGTATTGAGTTGGTGCTCAATTAAGGTGTACGATGTACCTATAGGTTGGTGCCTCAAAACATTGTCTTGGGTGTCAATGTACCTTTAAGTTGATGCTTACAAAAATTTGTAAAAACATCTTTTTGTGGGGTTGGATTTAAGCAGTAGACTCAAGCAACATTCTCACTGTGGTTTTTCCCTTTTAGGGTTTTCCATGTACATCTGGTGTTATGTGATTTATGTGTGCTCTTGAATCTTGTCTCTTGGTTTAAAATTGTTAAAAATTAACATACATTGATTCACCCCCCCTCTCAGTGTATTGGTGTTCTTTCAACATAGTATTTAGAACCTCATGTTCTTGTTGAAGTTCCGGAGCTATGGCTACCACCCTAAAGGATTCTCCTATCTCTATATTTTATTCAAGCTCCTTGTTTTCAAATTTTTGAAGAGATTTCTTCCATTTCTTTTCTATTCTATGTCGTTTCAAAATTTGGTGTTTACAAATCATGGTGATTAAACCATGATGCTTCAGTGGCCCAGTCCCAATTTTGTATTTTTAATCATGCTTTCCAAAGAATGAAATAGATACGCAGGAAGATTGATTTTTTGTTCAGGTTTTTCTATACCATGGCGTAGGTGGGTCAGTATGCGAAATGTTGGTCCCACAACTATGACATATTGGCCTTCATGGGTGATGAATTTTATCACCCAGTCCACTACTATTTTCTAGGGTTCAATTAGGATCTTTCTATTAATCCCTTTATATTCACCCTTTTTCCCTGTTACCATTTGGGGTGAATTTCCCCTTCCTAAACAAAATTATTAATCATATTATGATAGTTAGTATATTTTTCCTGAGATAAATCTAGTCCTTTTTCTAGAATTCAAGTAATTTCAGGAAGAATTAGAATACTAACCTTGATTTTATTCCCCTAGACAATTACATGGTCATTAGTAAAGTTTTGAACGAATTCATGCACCAGCTCTGTATGATGTTCGTCAAATTTCTTTAAAAAGTGAATCCATTCTGTTGCTTCAAATACAGCCGCAACACCCTAAAGTTCTAGTAATTTTCCAACTAAATCTAGTTTTGCCTTTATTTTCATTCCCGTGATGGCTAATTAAAAAGATAGGAAAAGATAGGGAATGTGACTGGTAGGTACAAATTTACTCAGCTTTGCATTTAGGTAGCTAAATTGAGTTATAGGCTTGGAAACTTTTGAATTGCAATTTTTGAGCACCTTGCATTAATTACCTTATACTTCCTTCATCATAATTTTATTGCATGTCATGTTACATCATTGTCATTTCCACCAATTAAGTAAGTGACATGATGGGTTTATAATTAGGAAGAAGGGGTAAATCATGCCAATTTATTGATTCGTATGATTTAATTATTACATATTTAAAATAAAATAATGTATGTACCTTTCTTTCCTATCTAATATCAATTGAAACTCGTGATGCTGATGACAGATGTGGTACACACATGCTTGAATATGATCATTGCATGTTTGTATTTGCGAACAAGACACTTATTAATGGTGACGGCACAAGTTCCAAAAGATGATGTCAACATTGTCCTTTTGGAAAATCTACATTTATTATAGTTGATGGATATATCCCAAAAGAGGACTTAGGAAATCACATGAGTACCACAACATCGTTGAAAGGATGCTTTCGGGACAAGGTTCCAAGGCATCAGTGAAAGGATGCTATCGGATCCAATAAAACACAAACCAAGGTTCCAGAGCATCATTGGAAGGATGCTTCCAGGACAAGGAACACAACAAGGGTTCCAGAGCATCAGTGGAAGGATGCTTTCGGAATGCGAATAGGAACAAAAGGGTTCTCAAGCATCATTGAAAGGATTATTTTGAAATGTGAATAGGAATAAAAGAGTTTCAAAGCATTGTTGAAAGAATGCTTCTGGAACTTGAACTAGAATAAAAGGGTTCTAAAGCATCGTTGAAAGGATGCTTCTGAAACTCAAACTAGAAAAAATGGGTTCCAGATCATCGTTGGAAGGATGCTTCTGGAACTCAAACAAGAACAAGGTTATGGAGCATCGTCGGGAGGATACTTTTGGAATTTGAACTGGAACAAAAGGGTTCCAGAGCATCATTGAAAGAATGCTTTTAGAACTCAAATTGGAACAAAAGGTTCTAGAGCATCGGTGAAAGGATCCTTCTGAAACTTGAATTGGAACAAAAGGGTTTTGGAGCATCATTGAAAGGATGCTTTCAAAACTTGAACTAGAACAAAATGGTTTTGGAGCATCGTTGAAAGGATGCTTCCGGAACTTGAACTAGAACAAAAAGGGTTTCAAAGCATCGTTAAAAGGATGCTTCCAAAACTTGAACTGAAACAAAACATAAAACACTTCCAGAGCATTGTTAGATGGGTACTTCCAAAGAAAATTTGAGACAACACAAAACACTTCTAGAGCACTGTTAGACAGGTGCTTCTGGAGAAAACCTGAGAAAACACAAAACACTTCCAGAGCACTGTTAGACAGTTGTTTCCAGAGAAAACTTTACCAATATAGAATACTTTCTACAATGAAGATCAAAAACTTTCAGAGGTACTCTACAAACAAACAACACTTCTGGAGCAATTATTAAAAAGGTGTTTTTGGAGAAAATATACAAAATTGCACAAATACATTAAACAACTTTCCTAAGAAACTAAATATATATAATATTGGATACTTACCTCAACTTACCATAGAAGGGGTGACTTCCTTCACACAACAAATGTATGCTTGCATTTTAACCATTTTTGTAAATTCCTCCTTATCCACTAGTTTTTGGTACAGACGTAGTCTATGACCATTTACCAGAATTGTCCTTATTTATCCATCAATTGGTTTGAGTTGCACAACTCCATTATTGAATACTTTGTTTACTTCATATGGCCCAAACCAATGTGTCTAGGTTTTCCCTTTTAGGTCCTTATATCTGGAATCAAATAGCAATGCCCAATCACCATTGTCAAACTTCCTCTCCTTGATATGTCTATCATGCCATGCTTTCCTCTATTGCTGCACTAGTTCAGTTTATTGTATGGCTTCTAAATGAAGTTCATCCAGCTTAATGAGTTGAAGAACTCATTCTACCTGGGCTCTACTTAGATCTAAATGCACTTCCATTGCTATTGTCAATGTCTAAAGTTTAAACTCAATTGGTATAATGGGTTTCTTTCCAAAAACTAGTTCATAGGGGGTGAAGCCTATGGTTGATTTCCATGTAGTGTTATAAACCCATCCTACTTCATGTAGTTTTCTAGCCCAATCTTTTCTTCCCGATGAAACTATCTTGGTGAGTATATTTTCTAGTTCCCTATTGGTTACTTCTACTTGACCATTAACTCGTGGATGATAAGGTGAAAACTTTTTGTGACTTACTTGGAAGTGGTCAATGAAGGTAAGGAGAACTTTTGACATAAATTTGGGTCCTTGGTCTATTACAATGGATTTAGGTGCTCCAAACTTGAGTAATATTCTATTATAGAGCAAATCAACAACTTTCTCCTCTCTGGCTACTTTCAATGTCTGGACTTCTGCCCATTTAGTAAGGTAATCAGTACACACAAGGATGTACTCTCTTCCTTGAGAAGGTGGGTCTATGGGTCCTATGAAGTCCAGCCCCCACTTTTTAAATGGTTCAAGCATAACCTGTGGTTGAAGAGGAATTTCACAGGATGTTGTGTATCTTCCCACTCTCTGACATTCATCACAATGCTAGACATATTTCTTATCTTTGTGCATAGAAGGCCAATAGTATCCAGCCCCTAAAATTTTATGAGATGTTATCTTTAATGAATAATGTCCTCCTGAGGGGTCATCATGACAAGCATGTAGGATGCCATAAGTCTCATTTGGTCTCACACATTTGCGAAAAACCAAATCAAGTCCACATTTGAATAATAGACCATTTACCCATTTGAAATGCACACTTTCTTGAACAAGTCACTTTCTTTGTTTTGTGATGAACTTAGGTGGGAATTTTGATGTAGCTCAATAGTTAGCTATATCTACAAACCAGGGTGTTTGAGAGGATATAAAAAATAATTGTTCGTCTAAAAATTCATCCCAAACTAGTTCACAATCCCCATTTTCTTGATGTGTTCTGGACAGGAAATTAGCCACCACGTTAAATTTCCCAAGTTTATCAATGATAGTCACATTGAATTCTTAGAGGAGCAATAACCATATAATTATCCTTCCACTCACAACAAGTTTATTTATGAGGTATTTAATTGTTGAGTGATCTGTGTAAATAGTCACTTTATAACCTGTGATATAGTGGTAGAATTTATTGATGGTGTGTACTCTCTCAATGGTGATGTAATTCCTTTCAGTTGATGTTAAGTTTTTTCTAACAAAATAGATAGCATACTTTCCACTAGTTTCATCCACATGTCCTATAACTGCTCCTATTGCATCATTTGAGGCATCCACATAGATGTAAAATGGAAAGTTCCAATTGGGTCCACGCAACACAGGTGTAGTTGTGAGTTTTTCTTTAATGCTTTCAAATGAAGATTGGAATTCTAGTGTCTAGGAGAACTCAACATCCTTTTGAAGCAATGAGAACATAGGGGATATGATTTTGCTAAAATTTTCAATAAATCTTCAATAATAACTTACGTGTCCTAAAAAGCTTCAAACATCAATTTGATTTTTTGGGGGGTTCCAGTTTTTGTATCACTTCAATTTTATTGGGTTCAACTTTAATACCTTCTACATAGATGTGATGCCCTAATACAATCCCTTGTTCCACCATTATTAGACATTTTTCGTGGCTCAAGGATAGCTAGTGTTCTTCACATCGTTGGAGAACTTTGTCTAGATTTTGAAGTGCTTCCTTGAAAGTGGTTCCATACATTGTAAAGTCATCCATATAGACTTCCACACAATCATTTACAAGCTTAGCGAAGATGGCTAGAAATACTCTCTAAAAAGTAGTAAGAGCATTGCATAGACCAAAGGGAAGGACTCTATATGCAAAGGTTCCCCATTGACAAGTGAAAGTAGTTTTATTTTGATCTTTAGTAGTGACTTGTATCTAATCGTAGTTGCTAAACCCATCCAAGAATCAAAAATATTTTCTACTAGCCAAATTGTCAAGGACTTGGTCTATGAATGGCAGGGAAAAATAATCTTTGCATGTTGCCTTATTGAGTTCTCTGTAATCCACACACACTCTCCATTTATCTCCTTTATTAGGCACAACCACAAGAGGTGAAACCCATTTACTGTTGGAGATGGGATAAATAAATCCTACTTGTAGGAGTTTTTCAATTTTAGTTTTAACCACATCTCTAAGTGCCAGGTTAAGTCTACATTGTGGTTGTCAAACTTATCGCACGTCTTCAGTATAAATGTGATGAGTACTGACTTTTGGATGAATCCCCCTCATATCCTTGTAATCCCAGGAAAAAGCCTTGGATCTATTTACCAAAACATCAAATAATTTGAGTTCCTACTACTTTGTAAGACAGTTGTTAATGTTAAGGGTTTTTCTAGGTAATATCATGATTAATTTTGTCCTTGAATAATTGAAGGAGACCATATAAGTTTCACTCATCAATGTTTTGAGGGGGCAACTATGAGGTTGCAACATGTGGAAAGTAGTTATGTCCTTGAAAAATCTATCAATTCTTGGTATCAGTTTGGCCAATGGACAGTGGAATACTATAAGAAAGTCTTGTTTTTCATTTTGTGCAAATTCCACTATACTGGTTTGGATAAGGCTCTTAAGGGTTCCATTCATCTCCAAGTCTTGTTCAATATTTGGGTCTATTTCATAGTTACTTTCCCTATTCATCTCTAGATTTTCATCACATTCTCACTCATTCCCCAGTTCTTCACCATGTTGTTTAATTACTACCATTTCCAATGAGGCTAGGTTTTCTTGTTTATTATATTGGTTTTGTTCATCCACCCAAACCTTATCACTTTTGCTTGCAAATGGATGAGCAGGAGGAAAAAGTGACATTTATTTACTATTATGCCATTTGAAATAGTCATTCATCCTAATCTACAGTCTATTCAAGGTGCAACTATAGCTAGCCAAGGTCTCCTCAATTTCAATGGGTAGCTGTCCTTAGGGGTTTTGGATTCGATTACTTGAAAATTTACTAGATATTCCTAGTTTTCAAGCATAACCGGGATATTTTCTAGGAATCCTTTAGGGATGACAATGGACTAATCTACCATCTACAAAATGGTAGTCATGGGCTGCAAGTTTGTTAATGCCAACATCTCCATGACCTCTACAATCATGACATTGATTACGACCCCCAAATCAACAAGTGCGTTAGGAATTTCAACTCCATTAATTGCTATCATTATTACAAGGCTACTAGGGTCACCATACTTTAGTAGACAAAATTCTTCAGAAAGAAGGTTAGATAAATAACCATCAATTTGCATAGTATTTATTTGTTTCTTCTTTCTTCCTGGTGCTTTTATACATAGTTGTTTAACTAGTTAATTTAATTATGGGATCTCCCTGATGGCTTGCAATAATGCAATTTTTGTATTTACACATTTAATTTCCTGAATCAAGTGGTTTTAAGTTAACATCTTTGGTTCCAGAGGACCTTTTGGGGCTATCTCCTAGAGTCACTCCGAAAAAAGTGCTTGTTTCATAATATGGCAACTATCTCCAGTTTTAGGACGAGCTTCCGAAAATGTTGTTTTATGATCAAATTCCAAAGCTAGGTCAGAGTGCAGCTTAACATTATTTTTCATGAAAGACTCCAGATAGTTATTAGACTTTTCTGGAGTATCTCCGAAAGATGACTCCAAATCTCTGAAATTAGACTCTGGAAGATTGGCAATTGATATCTCTAGAGTAATTCTGAAGGACAACTCTGGAAGATTACTAGAAGTTTTCCCATTTGGCAATATCTCGTGGGGGTCCACTATGGGTTTCTTGAGATCCTTTTTAACCCGATTGTCTACACTCTTTGAAAATATCTCTTCCTCACCTTCCATAATTTCAATTATAGTAGGCTGGTGTGGCTAAAGAAGCATTTCTCCTGACTGCAGTTGCACATTTCCACAATGGATAACATTAATCCCAGCCATATATTTCTTGCTCAGTAGAATACACAGGAGCAACATGGCGATTATTCTTTGGATTTGCAACTAGCTGGGCTGGAAATTGAGGTTGGTTAACTTAGTCGGGTTGATGTTGGTTTTTTGGAGGTAGTAGAAGGTTTTGTTGTTGATTCTGCATGTGACGAGGTCATTGGTAGAACTGGTTATAAGGCCGGTTCCATTGCAGTGCAAGGTTCTGAGGGTACCAAGGTTGTTACGACTGGTTATCTTGGCAAGAGACACTATATGGACTCATGAATGTTGTCATTGATGGCAACAAAGGTTAACCCACACATCCACAGGACATGATGAGTCTCTACCGGAAGGCAAATTGCAAAGTGTTGTGATCCGGTAAGCAAGAACAGAGCATGTGGCGAGGTCCGACAGTCAGGTCCAGATCTCTCAGAGGAAGTATCTTGGTGAAGTGCAGATTTGGGGAAGTCAAGAGGACTACCTTGACTGATAGATTCCAAGGATTTAGCCTCCGGTGATAGATGAAGAAAAAGATATGAATACTTGAGTGTCGGGTTCCTGATTGGTAGTGTGGACAGAGGAAGAACTGACTGGCAGAACATCAGACATTATTCTGGATGTGTTACTGATGATGGTAAAGGTTCCTAAGGCATAAGTTATGATTGGCCGACATGATTGATGACTTCTACAAGTATATCCTTGATCTGCATTACTTGGTAAGCAAGGATTCAGCCGACAGATCAGAGTTTGTGGAAAATATTGACTATTCCAGATGCCGACTAGAAAGGTGATGAAATCACTTGTGCAGATATATATACAAGATGGATTTAGTTGTGAGAAGTGTCGTGGTTTTTAGATGTGCAAAGAAAAGCAGTAGAGCAGAGTGAAAGCAATAAAGAAGGTCCGGTATGTGAAAGGAGGGTAGCACAAAAAGGAGGAAAGATGAAGTACAGCAGATCAGTGTACTGAGCCTAACCGGAACTAAACTCTAGCATATGTAGATGCTCCTTATCAGTTCAAGTATTGTATTACACTCTTTATAAATTGTAGACAGTGAGTCTCTTGTAGGCAGTGGGCCTCTTGTGAGCAGTGTGCTCGGGCAATAAGCCCTAATTGGCAAGTGCCATTTTGTATTTCTATTCTTCTAACAGAGAATACATTCTTGGGTTAGTCACCCCATGGTTTTCTCCCTTAACAGGGTTTCCATGTCAAAAATATTGTGTCATGTGTATTTCCATTTCATGGTTATGTTTTTTTATTTGAATTAATGCTGCATTGATTAATAAGAAAGTTCAGAAAGCTGAAATAATTAGGATAACTGATTCACCTCGCCCCTCTCAGTTATCAACAATTGGTATCAGAGTCAAGTTCCTCCCCACAGAGCCTAACAGCTTGAGGAAGATCTAGGAATTCAAATGGATGTGTATGGTATGAGGGAGCAACTTAAGTCTTCCCTAGATGATCTTGAGCAGTCAAATTCTGAAGTCAATGAATTGAAGGAAAGACTCAAACAGGCTGATGATTTCATAAATGAACTAAAAGGGAAACTGAGTCTCTCTATGAAAAAGAGAAAAGAGCACCTTCAGCAACTGGCAAGTCAAGGTGAAGCTAATGATACAAATGGAGATCTGAAGGAGAAAACCAAGTTGTGTGAAAAGTTATCAAAAGAGATCATTATGGTAAGACATGAGATGGAATCAGGAGTTATGAAGTTTACCCAAGAAATTGAAGAGAAAAGAAAAACTGAAGATGATCTAAGACAATCTCTCACGGAGAAATCAGAAGACTGCCACAAGATGGATAGAATAATCAGATACCTTGAATCTGATCTTGAAGATGTTAAAGATAATGAAAAAAAACTTGAGGATCAAATTGTCTCTCTTAAAAGGGATCTTCAAACAGCAAATGAATATAAAGAAAAATTCAAGATAAGTTCTGCTCAACTTGAAGTTCTTCTTGAAAGTCAAAAGAGAGTAGATGACAAGTGTGGTTTGGGATATGAGAAAGGAGAAAGCTCAGGATCCGGTCAGAAGAATTTTGGATCAGAAAATCTAAGGAACAGGCCTAGAAGACCTCCGGTAAGACAGCCTAATGCTCAAAGATATCCATCCTTCAATGGATACTGCCACAACTGTAATAACTTTGGTCATAGAGCTAATCAGTGCAGAAAGAGAATGAATCAGACTAATACATCCTTCTCCAGATAATGTTTTAACTACAAAAGGTATGGTCACAAATCTCATGAATGCAGAAATATGCAAATGAACAATTCATTCAATGGTAGATGCTTTGCATGCAATAGAATGGGTCACATGGCTAATCAATGCAGATCAAGAGGATATCAATCAAATATGCAAAGAAATGTCATTTGCCAAATTTGCAAGAGATCCGGTCATATTGCCAAATTATGTAGAAGCAAGAATCAGGACAAAAGAGGTCCGGTACATCATAATCAGAATCAAGACAAGGGAAAACAAAAAGTGAATGCGGATGAAGTTCAAAGTGAGATGAACAAGATTTGGGTGAAGAAAAGTACAGAGAATGTAGGGGATGGATCAGCACCAGACTCTGGTGCTGATATTCCTTCCGGAAATTAAAAAGTGAGCTCTGGGTCAGGGGGAGACACAAAGAAAACCTTGTTCCCCTAGCCAGTCAATTGGTGCCGGAACTGGCACAAGAAGAGTTGTGGATTAAAGGGTTCATAAGAGAAACATCCAAATAAACTATGGTTAAGATTTGGAAGATCTACAAGATGCTTAAGATCAAGATTGATCCGGTTCTTCAAGTCATCCGAATAAGGCAAACTGGAATGACTTAGGTCGAGCATTTATTGCAACTTGACACTAGGGTTTGCGGAGCAATATAAGGGTTTTCTCATTAAGCATTTGTTCATTCTACATTCAAGAAGAAATGAAAAGAGAAGCTTTGCAACAAAATTCCTCAAGCTCATCAAAGATCATTTGCAGAAGTCAATTCATCCAGAAATCGATCCGACTAACTCCGTGAAACCGAAAGACGCAAAAGGTATTTTCTGTTCTTAAAATATCTCTCTGTAAATCTTTTTAAAAGATGTCTACTCCGAATATTGTGAAGATCACTGATAGGCCTCACCCCAAATTCAAGAAACATCCCTACAAATCCTTGGAAGTAGATACCCTAGGAGCTTTTTCCAGTGTTCCGCATGGTGTCTTGCATAAAGAAGATATTAGGGTTTACATTCATGCAAACATTGAAGAATTCAGAGAGTCCAAATTGAGGGCTATCTACCACAAATAGTTAATAGATGATTCATTTGAGCTCAAACCCCAATTCAAGGCCCTCCGGGAGAAGCACTTTGCACAATGTATACATTTCCCCTACTTTGCTGAGGACGAATGGGTCCGGTATGTCTTGAGTAGAATACATGACAACTTCATGTGGTTGAATGGACCATTCAAGATCACAAAAGATGCCATTAGGGCAATTACCGGTTTGCACTCATCCGGTGGTATACCTATTCTCAAATCGATCAAGAATCTGACTGTAAGTGAGGCTATCGGATCTAGGTTTGATAAAAGAGCAATGACAGTAGATGACATCACTGATCCGGATGTCAAGTTTGCATCCATGATCATCGGCTACAAGATATATCATTCTAGCAGGGAGAATTCAGTACTTGGAACTGCTATCTACACTGCCTATAAAATGTTGAGAAAAAATGCAGACTATGACTTGTGTGAGCTCCTTCTAAACCAACTCTTGGAGAACCTACAGAAGATAAAGAAGGACAAGAAGAATTCCTTCAAATTTGGTGGTCTAATACTCTGTCTATTCTTCTACTTTATGAATGAGCTACTCGGATCCAGTGGATGGGTATGGCAGAATGACAAACCAGTTGCCATACAAATCAGGGATTATTTGCATGGACTTGGTGATGACAAAGCACTAAACACAGCTCTCTGGGGTTTCTTTAAAAACTTTCAGAACATGATGCAAGCTAGAGAGAGAATTCCCCAATCTCTAGTTGAGAAATACAAAGACACAGTATGCTTTATGGTAGAGACTGATCAATGCCTAATGGAGGCAGTGGAACCAAGAACAATGTGGATCATGCCAATGGGATATGAAGTTGATGTGAACATTGTGGAGCTGCATGTTCAACACATGCTCAGTCAACCAAAGGATCCTAAGGCAGAAAGGTTTGGAACCTTTAAAGAACTAAGTGTGAAAATCCATGTAGAGCTAAGGCAGCCAGAGATCAAGAGAAAGGTAAGAAAAGAAGTTGAAGAAGTTGCCAAAAGCTTTGGCATCTCAAAAGAGGCACTTGATGCCAACAGGGAAAAGAGGCAAAGGGCTGAGAAAGAGAAGAAAGAGGCAGAAAAGGAAAGTAAGGAAAGTGCTCTGGTAGAACCTTCCACCCGAACCAGATCATCAAAGAAATTTGCACCTACCACTGCTAAAAGCTCAAAGGTGTCACAACCAGAAGCAAAATCATCCGGTAAAGCAGAGAAGAGAACAAAGAAAAAGGCAACGAGGTCCTATGCAAGCCAAAAGGATGAAGAAGAAACTGAATCAGATGAGGAAATAAAGAAAATGAAGAAGCAGAAGAAGGAAGGATCCGGTGAATCCTCTACCAGTCAAGGTGAAGAAGAAAAGGCAGAGGAATTTGTTGAAAAGCCCACTCTGTCTTTAGATGATGTCATCAAATCAATCACTGTGGATGGAAATCTCCAACCAATGGCTGAATTCTATGATAATTATAATGAAGCTGACCAGAAGATCTTGCAGGAAGCTGTAGTTAAGTATCTAAATATATATAATAAGGCTTTCATTGAAATTATATCTCTTATTCCTAAAAGTCTAGAAAAAGAGTTAGAAGGAAGAAAGAATAATGCCATGGCAAAAGACCTTGAGATCCGAGAGCAGATAGCTATTCAGCTATATCCTTCAATCACCCCAAAGCAGATTAGTATGATCTTCAAAGATTATAAGGATGAATTCCGGAGCAAAGCCAAAATGAACCAGCTCATGCTTGGTGAGACTAACAAGGTAGCCAAGGAAACAAAAGAGATCCTCTGGAATGTCTTTAAAAGATTCAATCTTCCTGTCATAGAGGACTTGGGTGCTGATCCCTCGGCCACAAGTGTTGGAGAGGAATCGATTGAGAAAATGGCAGAAGAAGTCATGGACACGGGTGTAGAAAAGGATAAGGACTTGGAATCCTCTATTCCAGAAGAGGAAGTTCATAAACAGACAAACATCTCTCCTCTGGTTTCCCCTGCAGTCTCTGGATCTAAGGGAGAAGAAAGAATACAGGAAAAAAGAAGAAGATGTGAAAGGTAAAGAAGCTGACACTACAGAAGAGAAGAAGAATCTGTCTCTGGCAAGAGACATTGCAGAATCTGTCAAGGGCTTCTTGACAAAAGAGACTATGGAGATTGATGAACTGGAACTGCTAAAAGGGCCATTTGATTTTGACTCTCTTTCTCCAGTACAAACAATGAAGATAGCTTCATTTGCTCAAGCAAAGGCCAAAGAGAAACTACTGAAATCTCACATGGAAGACTGTGAGCTTATAGCAGCTGCTTCCGGAGTGCTAGAAAAGATTATACCATCGTTTCAGAAGGATCCCACAGCTTCCTCATCCAGAAATCTCAAATCTCTAGTCAATAGTGTTAACACACATTTTGATTCTCTAGAGAAATCAGCAGAAGATAAGGTCCGGAAGGAATTTCTTGCAAAAAGATTATCAGAGGTACAAGGGTTGATAATTAATAATAGGAGAAATATGAATATTGGGATAAACAGCTTAGAAAATGCTCTTAAAAATGGTGGAGAAATGTACAAATGTTGTTTATCATGGTCCAAAGTAACATTGGACATCGAGAAGAAAGTAAAAGAACAGGAGGACAAACTGACAAATCTATCAAAGAAGTTTGATCCTCTCTCATCTTCCACAATAAATCAAGAATGTCAGACTATTGCAGTCTTGAATGAAATCAAGAAGCTTGAGAAGGAAAAGAAAAGCAGAATAAGCAGATTAGGTGAACTTAGAGGGATAATTTTCCCTAAGTTAGAGGCCATGCATGAGGCCATAAAAGAAGCTCAGATCACAGCCCGGACCAGTGATCCGAAAGATCTAAAAAGGGAAGATGCGTTTGCATTCTTGCTAAGCGGTCATATATCAATTTTGGATTGAATGAAGCAAAGTTGGGCAGCAGAATTTGTCCAATTGAAGACAACTTTTGCAGACATTCTTCAGTATATGTGAGTATGTTATATGCGGCTAAGTATAGTTAATTTTTTGAAAATTTTGATGCGCGGTTCCCACCCTTTGCCATTGATGTCAAAGGGGGAGTGAGGAGCAGTGAAAAATGAGGGATCCAACTAAGGGGGAGCTCTGAAAAATGTATATAAAAATAGAGCATCAGCCAAGGGGGAGCATAGTGTAAACACTTAGTCATTTTTCACTAAGTGTTGCCATCAATGCCAAAGGGGGAGATTGTTGGCAAGAGACACTATATGGACTCATGAATGTTGTCATTGATGGCAACAAAGGTTAACCCACACATCCGCAGGACATGATGAGTCTCTACCGGAAGGCAGATTGCAAAGTGTTGTGATCCGGTAAGCAAGAACAGAGCATGTGGCGAGGTCCGACAGTCAGGTCCAGATCTCTCAGAGGAAGTATCTTGGTGAAGTGCGGATTTGGGGAAGTCAAGAGGACTACCTTGACTGATAGATTCCAAGGATTTAGCCTCCGGTGATAGATGAAGAAAAAGATATGAATACTTGAGTGCCAGGTTCCTGATTGGCATTGTGGACAGAGGAAGAACTGACTGGCAGAATATCAGACATTATTCCGGATGTGTTATTGATGATGGTAAAGGTTCCTAAGGCATAAGTTATGATTGGCCAACATGATTGATGACTTCTACAAGTATATCCTTGATCCGCATTACTTGGTAAGCAAGGATTCAGCCGACAGATCAGAGTTTGTGGAAAATATTAACTATTCCGGATGCCGACTAGAAAGGTGATGAAATCACTTGTGCGGATATATATACAAGATGGATTTAGTTTTGAGAAGTGTCATGGTTTTTAGATGTGTGAAGAAAAGCAGTAGAGCAGAGTGAAAGCAGTAAAGAAGGTCCGGTATGTGAAAGGAGAGCAGCACAAAAAGGAGGAAAGATGAAGTACAGCAGATCAGTGTACTGAGCCTAACCGGAACTAAACTCCAGCATATGTAGATGCTCCTTATCAGTTCAAGTATTGTATTACACTCTTTATAAATTGTAGACAGTGAGTCTCTTGTAGGCAGTGGGCCTCTTGTGAGCAGTGTGCTCGGGCAGTAAGCCCTAATTGGCAAGTGCCATTTTGTATTTCTATTCTTCTAACAGAGAATACATTCTTGGGTTAATCACCCCGTGGTTTTCTCCCTTAACAGGGTTTCCACATCAAAAATATTGTGTCATGTGTATTTCCATTTCATGGTTATGTTTGCTTATTTGAATTAATGTTGCATTGATTAATAAGAAAGTTCAGAAAGCTGAAATAATTAGGATAATTGATTCACCCCCCCTCTCAATTATCAACAGGTTATCCCATTGGGAATTTGTCCATGGATGATTCATCCATTTCAAAGGTCCCCAAGAATAAGGCCCCCAATTAGGTAGTCCTTAAGGCCAAGGTGTTGCCCACTGGTTATTATTCCAATTATTCTGAGGATGCCAAGGTTGGTTTGAAGTTTGGCCATAAGAGAAATTCCCTCTAGGTATTTTCCCCGTATAGTTGACCTCTTCTTCCACTTGGGAAGCCTTCTTTTTTGAATTTTTTGTTACACTCAACAAGTCACATTGGTATATGCAATGGTTTTTATCACAAATCTGGCAGACATTAGTCTTATCTAGGGGACACTCACACAATAGATGTTTGTTCCTACATCATGGAAAATAGATGGAAAGTGTTTTCAAATTATGTGTTTTAGCTTGAATTCCATCTGAGATGGTGTTTAGTTGGACAAGAATGTTAGTCTTTAGATTTGCAATTTCTTCCCTCAATCAGCCAATTTCATTTGTCCCCCTTATCAGACTAGATTTTCTAATACTTCCTTGAGTTCTAAAATAGTTTTTGCATAGAACAGAAATCTCAGGGAGACTAAGTTTGACTACATCTCCTTGTCCCATTAAATCTAAGGCATGTCATGCGTCCTCATCAAGACATTTCAAGAACAAGGTTTTAACTAATTCGGGGGTCATGATCTCCTCCCTACATCATTTCAAAATGAAAAGGAATTTGTCAAGAAAATCCTCTAGACTTTCATCTTCTTTTTGTTTAAGGCAAAACAACTCTTCCTTCCTATCACTGACCCTACAGTAGTCTCGATATTTGTCACGGAAGTTTGTTTCCATCTCTTTCCAAGAGTCAATTGATCCTATAGCTAGACTCATGAACCATCTCATAGTTGAATCTCTGGGTGTGGAAGGAAACAAATTTCTTTTTTTGGTTAGCATTTTTATAGTCATAGGTCTAACAAAGGACCTTAAACTCAAAAAGAAATGTGTATGGGTCTTCTAAAGCCAGACCTCTAAAGGTGGGAGGATAGAAGGGGAGATATTTTTCATAGGGGCATTTGACAGGTTGTCGTTAAGTCCTAACACTTTAGTTAAAATATGTATTAGTTTGTCGATCGAGCAGTGTCCAAGGCTATATGCAATAGGGGATTGGTTTGGAAATCTCAAATTAGTAATGGTTTCCTGGATTTTTAAGAAAGCTTTTAACAGAGTAAATCTAAACTAGAAAGCATACAACTTATTCTACAAAGAATTCGAACTTAACCTATAAAGCATATGAACTCTAAACTAGGAATCAACACATAAACTCTTTAACTAAGAATTTGAAATAAATAGGCTAATCTAAGAAAGCAGGAAATTCTTTAAATCAAACTTGCACTATCAACTAGTATCAAACTTTTGCACTTAAGCAGGAGCTCTAGAAATTACAAAACAACACACAGAATGTCAAAAACTACAACTGAAGATTTCACTATGCTAAAAATAACTGAACACAATACCCTACAGGTTCACATAAACATCATTCTACCATATTACTACAGAACATAAGGTTATATAGTCCTGAAAGAAACAATCATAAAATAGAACATAAACAACACTTTCACAAAACATTAAAATACTTATCATAAACAACACATTCACAAAACATTAAAATACTTATCTATCCCTAATTCCTCTGAGTGGCTAGCTCTCCAAAGATTTCTTCTTGGTTCAAGTCACATTCACCATTGACAGCTCAAATTTAATTCCACATACATTACTCAATAACACTTAGTTTTACACAGAGCAAAATTTGATTCTATTCATTCACAGTATGATCATTTTTGAAATAACAAGATAATCTATATCACTACCAAAATCCTAGTTACTAGGGCAGCTGATTAATGCCACTAAAGAAGTCTTTAACAAGATAAACATAATTTAACTAAACTAGTTGTCTTTTAAATACAACATATTAAAGGCTCCGAGTGGAGCTATAAAATGTCTTAAGTGCTTTCAACAACAAAAAATGATAGAAACTGCTAGGTGGTTAGATGCAACAACAAACTAAAGTCCATGATCATGTATCTCCTGAATTTTCGGTGCCCTAGTATTCTGGTGCTGTTGACTCTAGTCGGCATTCATGTCTATTCCTCCCACTAAGCCATACTCAAAAACCTACATAAATACATAGATGTTTTTCACAAAATCACGTCAACATTAGTGAAAATTTGTAATCAATTCAAGAACAAAGATTTGTACATCATTCCTTCAAAAATAAACAAATATTGCATATAAGACTAATAAATTGGCATGGTTTAGGTAGTTTAGTGGCACAGAAAGGGTCATATGGTTAATGATAAAAATGAAGTTATTTATACCTCATCACCCTCCCCTCTCTAAGGTTGAGTAGGTCCTCCTGCTCTCTGCTGAGAATGGATCCTCTGCCTCTCTGATTCCCTTTTCCTATTAAGTTCATCAAACATTGTACTGAGATCATACATGTCCCCTACTTCAAGATCCTGATGATCAAGATATTTAAGAAATCCCTTACGTAATTTTATTCTCATTTTCCATGCATGAATATCTCTAGGGTCTTGTTCTGCAGTAACCAAAATTGCAGGTGGGGGCTATATGATCAAGGGAGGTTTGTACCTCATGTCTATCCACTTAGTCTTAATCTGCTGTAAAATTTCTAGCAAGGCTTTTGCCCTCCTATATGACCACCTGAGGTTGGATGGAGAGATCATCTCTCTTCTTTTTAGGTGCATTGGCAAAGGGGTATATCGCTCCTCACATGCCCTATCTATCAAATTCTGCCCATTAATTTTAAAGTCTTCAAAACAAATTCTCAAACTTTCATTGTATTTTTCTTGCATAGCCTCATACTTCTTATTCCTTCTAAATTGGGTTTTGAAGGCAAAGGGCTTGTGATATGGGTGCCTCGTGAGGAATCCTACTATCCTTTCTACCTATAGATATTCCCTGGTTCTATCTTGCCAATTGAGTTGATTCTGCAGATTGGACAAAAAGGCTTTGAGTTGTGCCTCTCCTAGAAAGAGGTTGATGAAAAAATCATTATATTTTTCCAACAAAATCTTATGCACAAAGAATTCACATAGCAAATTTTGTTGAGCACGAGGTGATTCTTTAAATGTCTCCAAGAACTGCTTATCATATGGGTCATGAGGTAAATTATAGGAGATCCTAAGGAGTTTCCATCTTAGTGCTTGCTCATTGAGGAACATTGAATATAACCTGGATGGTTTCTGACAAGCCAACAATAATTCACCTATTTTCAATGCATTTGTTTTTGCCTGGTACAATCTATCATAAGATTCTTTTAACAATACCAATTCTTTCTTAAGCCAAGCGATTTCTATTCCAACTTTTCTCAAAAAGTGACACCTTTCCATCCATTTTCTCAGTAGGGGAGGAATGTGCACTTGGAACCATTCCATCTTTGTTGGTTTAGTTTGCACTTCCTTAGACTCCATGACTAGTTTGATATTTACTTCTTGCAATTCTTGCTCTAATTCCATAGTTTGGCTAAGGGCTGCATTAAGTTTCTGTTTATGTTTTTTCTATCTTTCTACAAAGGCTTGAAGAAACACTACAAAATTATCAGTCAAATTCTTTATTTGTTCATCCTTTTTAGACAGGTTTGTTGAATGTTCCTGGTTTTTCTCCCCAGACTGTTTCAACTGGGACTGCAAATCTCTAATGAGTTTATCTTTTTGTTCCAGTCTGGTTCCCAAATCTCTTACCTCATGATCTATTTGCTATAGGAATTCTTTCTTTTCATCAATATCCTGCTTCTATATACAAATATGCTTATCTCTATGTTGTAACTTATCTCTTAATTATACAATTTATTCTCTCAACCTATTCAACTCAGTTTCCAGTTGATCATATTTTTTCATTTTCTATATATGTTGAAAGAGGTGAGCCAAGAATCTCTATATTCTGGTCAAATACATATCCTTCATTATTTCCCCCTATAGGGCCTTTCTCTATTTCATCTATATCATCTAGTGGAGGTGGTTGTTCATTTGGAGGGATTATGTCAGGCTTATTTCTATCTAGTGGTTGTTTGTTCATTGAAACTATTTCCACATAATCTTGTTCTCGGGCTTCAGTTTCTTCAATATTCATATGAGCTAGATTCTGTTCATCTACCTTCTCTTGTTCTTTCTCAGGTGGGTGAATTTCTTTTTTAGACTCATGAGTGTCATTTTTTTCTAAGGTTTCATTTACAGTTTGATGTCTGTCCCGCCTCTTCCTTTTTGGGATAAGCGGTTTCTCACACGCAGCAAAACAATTGAAGTACGTAGCTAGTCTTTTTTTTTCTTGGAGGAGAGGGGATCTTTGCAATTTTTTTAGGCCTCTATTTTCTTGTCCTAGGCAGGCTTTCTAGTTCATCTTCAGAAGCAACAAATTCCACATCTTCTCATTTTTCCAGAGTTTCCAGAATATTATGTGTCCTAGGGGGTTCATCAGTCTCTGAAGGGTTTGGCACATGTTCCAGTGCCTCACCTTTAGGAGCCCCTTTGTGATGCTGGGGTTCAGGAGAAGGCTTCCTAGGGTTTTTTGTGGCTATTCCAAACTATTACCCCCTCTCAAAGTGCCTTGTGGGTGTTGGCATTTCAAATGTTCTAAGAAAGTTTTGCCACCTTTCATCTGTTTTCCTCTTTTTTAGCAGTCGGTATTTGCAAATTAACGAGATTAGTCCATGGTGTTTCAACAACCCTGACCTAATCTTATACCTTTCTATCATATGAATGAGGGAAATATACAAGAAAGTGGAAAGGTTGATTCTTAATTCGAGTTTTTTAGCGTCGTGGCACAAATGAAAAGCAGATGAAAGGGGGGCCCTACAACAGTAGTACACTAGCCGTCACAGGTAAAGTATTTGATAATCCATGTGACTGTCATTCTCCATGGTTCTTCTATTGACATTCTTTGAAAACCCTTGTTTTTCCCCTTAGGACTTATGCCTAGCAATGGTTGGGGCTCCCCTTCCCTCAAGAAAAGTTCTAGCATTTTCTGATAAGAAATATTGGTTGATTCTACTAAATTTACTCCTTCATTTTTAACACTAGACAAATCAGAAATGGCTCAGGCACTTACCTTGAATTTTATCCCTCGTGCCATGGAGTACCTGTCTAATAAATTCTTGACAAATTCCTTAACCAGCTCCAAATTGTGCCCCTCAAATTTTCTAATAAAGTCCATCCACCCTGCTTTTTGAAATAACTCTGAAATGTTCTGTAGGGCAAACAACTTCTCTGTAGAATTAGGTTCTAATTTCTGCTTCGCCCCCATACTAGTTTCTTTGATAATTCCTATTGAATTCTTTACTAAACTGCTATGACAACAAAGGTGACTAACTATTTAAGCTAACTGAACTGAAGGATCAAATGAAAACCAATTTCATAGCTAATTGTATTTATATTAAAAACAATAGAGTGAGCTAGCGGTAATGTGATATCTGTCAACTCAGCATGTTAACCCAGACCTTGTGCTCATTATTACTGTGCATGGTGTGGAGTTAGTGTGCCATCATTTCCTTCAGTTGAAGTACAGTTCCCACAGATTTCTAATTTTGGGAAAAAGGGTAAAAGCGTGCCAATTTATTAAATCTTATTCACAATATATTACATAATTAAGAAAGAACATGTACGTACCTTATGTCCTGAAATTGATTTAGAATTCACATCACCTTTGCTGACGTAATGGTCACATTTATGATTTTTCAAATCATCAATGCAAAGCTTGGATGGGATGGAAAAAAGGTTTGGTGGATTTATTAATGATGATGATGACGTGGCTAGTAGTGTTTAATTATTATGATGGTAAGTGGTCATAACAATTCTTACTTATTTTGATAGAGGGTGGCGACATAAGGAATTAGTTTTTATGAATGTTTTGGTATGGAAGAGTTGGGTGGTGGAAATGGTATAAATGGGTATGCTCTGAAAATTCTGGAGTATTTGCAAGGGATCACAAGTTCTGGAGCATCAAAATTAGATGCTCATGGAATAAACATAACAAAAACAAGGGAACAAAATTCTAGAGTACTAGAATAGAATGCTACCAGAGTGAAGATATAAAGTTTTGGAGCATCGTTGAAAGATGCCACTGGAATGCAAGAACAAAGTTCTAAAGCATCACTGAAAGATGCCACCAGAATGCAGGAACAAAGTTCTTGAGCATCGCTGAAAGATGCTATCGGAACGTAGGAACAATGTTCCAGAGCATCACTAAAAGATGTTGTCGGAACGCAGGAACAAAGTTCCAGAGCATTGTTGAAAGATGTCGTCAGAATGCAGGAACAAAGTTTTGGAGCATTGTTGAAAGATGCCACTGGAAGGCAGGAGCAAAGTTCTAGAGCATTGCTAAAAGATGCCACTGAAACGCAGGAACAAAGTTCTAGAGCATCGCTGAAAGATACCGCCAGAACACAGGGACAAAGTTCTGAAGCATCGCTAAAAGATACTAACAAAACTTTAACATGAATTGGAACAAGTTCCAGAGCATCAGTGAAGATGCTAACAAAACTTAACACGGGCAAAAACAAAGTTTCGGAGCACCGGTGAAGATGCTAACGAAACTTAACATGGGCAGGAACAAAGTTCTGGAGCACCGGTGAAGATGCTAACGAAACTTTGTACTATCCTGAGGTAAATTCTTGCAAAACAATACCAAATTTTAGATAAGTAAATAAAATAACTTAGACAAATACTCAAAAATTAACACACATACACACTCTCTTTTTTTCATTTATACCTCCTCTACCAAGGCAGAGTTGATACATTGCTTTTCTCCTTGCATCTCTACCATTTTTGTAAACTCCTCTTTGTTTATAGGTTTGTGGTAAATCCACAATCTATGATCGTTGACTAGGAGTGTTCGAGTGTCACCATCTATGAGTTTAAGCTGCACTCCTCTATTTGGAAATACTTTAGAAATCTCATATGGACCTAGCCAATGAGTCCTAAGTTTACCTTTTTGATCTTTATATCTAGAGTCAAACAACAATTCCCAATCACTACTGTGGAATTCCCTTTCTTTTATATGCTTGTTGTGCCAAGCCTTTCACTATTGTTGAACCAACTCAGTCTGGTTAATGGATTCCAAGTGGAGCTCATCTAGTTCACTAAGTTGTAGGACTCGTTCAACTTGGGCTCAATCAAGGTCCAAGCCTACTTCCATTGTTGTTCTGAGCATTTGTAATTTGAATTCAATGCGTAGAAGAGGTTTCTTTCCAAAAACCAATTAATAGGGAGTGAGACTGGTGGTTGATTTCCAAGTTGTCTTATAGGCCCAAACTGCCTCATGAACTTTTCTAACCCAATCCTTTCTTCCCGACGAAACTATTTTTGTCATGATGTTTTCAAGTTCTCTATTAGTTACTTCCACTTGACCATTTGCTTGTGGGTGGTAAGGGGATGATTTCTTATGACTTAGTTGGAAATGGTCAGTGAATGCCAATAGAACTTTAGACATAAATTGTGGTCCCTAATCTGTGACAATTGATCTGGGAGCTCTAAATCTGAGGAAGATTTTGTTATAAAGAAAATCTACGACTTGTTCTTCCCTAGAAACTTTCAGTGCTTGAACTTCTGCCCATTTGGTTAAGTGGTTAGTATAGACCAGGATGTATTCTTTACCCTGTGAAAGAGGATCTATAGGTCTGATGAAATCTAATACCCTTTTTTCAAAAGTTTTAAAAACTACCTGTGGCTGAAGAGGCATCTTGCTAGATGCAGTAGGTCTCCCTACTCATTAACATTCATCACAATGGGGAACATATTTTTTTACATCTTTGTGCATGGAGGGCCAATAGTAGCCTGCGCCTAAAATTTTATGGGAGGTTCTTTTTGCTGAATAATGACCTCCAGAGGGATCATCATGGTATGCTCTTAGTATACTATATGTTTCATTTGATTTGATGCAGCGGCGTAAAACCAGATCAAGTCCACTCTTAAATAGCATACCATTGATCCACTTGAACTGGGCGCTTTCTTTGATGAGGCGTTTCTTTTGTTTTGATGTAAAATTTGGTGGAAACTCAGATGTGGCTAAATAGTGGGCTATGTCTACAAACCAGGGTGTTTTAATGGAGATGGAAAATAAGTTTTCATCTGGAAATTCATCTTGAATAGGGGCACAATATCCATTTTCCTGTTTGATTCTGGATAGAGAAGTTTGCGACTATGTTAAACTTTCTGGGCTTATTAATGATGGTTACGTTGAATTCTTAGAGAAGTAATAACCATCTAATTATCCTTCCATTAACTGCAGGTTTGTTCATTAGGTCCTTAATGGTTGAATGGTCTATGAACACGGTCACCTTGTACCCTGTAATGTAACGTCAAAATTTATTGATTACATGAACCATAGCTAAGAATTCTTTCTCTGTAGTGGTGTAGTTTCGTTTAGTGGGAGTCAGATTCTTACTTATGAAATATATAGCATACTTCCCTCCATTCTCATCTTCCTGGCCTAAAATGGCTCCAATTGCATCATTGGAAGCATCTGCATAAATATGGAAGGGAAGGTTCCAGTTAGGTCCTCGTAAAACTAGAATAAAAATGAGTTTGTCTTTAATGATGTTAAATGATGTTCGACATTCCGTTGTCCAAGCAAATTCCACATCCTTTTGAAGAAGGGAGAACATAGGAGCTGTGATTTTACTAAAGTTTTCTATGAACCTTTGGTAGTATCCAACATGATCCAAAAAGCTTCTAACATCAATTTGGTTTTTTAGAGTCTCAATTTGTTGTATCACTTCAATTTTTTTAGGATCTACCTTTATCCCCTCGGCTGAAATGTGGTGTCCCAGCACTATCCCTTGTTCTACCATTATTAAACATTTTTCATAACTAAGGGATATTTGATGGTCTTCACATCGTTGCAATACTCTGTCCAGGTTTTTAAGTGATTCTTCAAAAGTGGAGCCATATACAGTGAAATCATCCATATAGACTTCCACACAATCATTTACAAGTTCAGCAAAGATTGCCAGAACATGCCTCTAAAATGTTGCAGGAGCGTTACATAATCCGAAGGGAAGGACTCAATATGCAAATGTTCCCCAAGGATAGGTAAAATTTGTTTTGTGTTGGTCCTCTGCCGCCACTTGTATCTAATTATATCCGCTGAATCCATCCAAGAATGAGAAATACTTTCTCCTTGCTAAGTTATCCAAGACTTGGTCTATGAAGGGTAGGGGAAAGTAGTCTCTATAGGTTGCTTTATTGAGTTCCCTATAATCTAAACACACTCTCCATTTCCCATTTTCTTTGGAATAACTACCAAAGGTGAGACCCACTTGCTGTTAGAGATAGGATAGATGAATCCCACTTGTAGGAGTTTTTCAATTTCTATTTTCACAATATCTTTGAGAGTAGGGTTAAGTCTTCATTGTGGCTGATGAACTAGTCTAACATCTTCAGTATAGATGTGGTGGGTACAGACACTAGGATGTATTCCTCTCATATCTATGTAGTCCCAAGCAAAAGCTTTAAATCTATTTACCAATACATCAAATAGCTTGAGCTCGTCTGCCTCGATTAACCAACTATTGATATTTAAGGTTTTTCCTAGTAATAACATAATAGTTTTGGTTCTTGGGTAGTTGGAGGTGACAGTGTGAACTTCTCTTGTTAACGTGTTGAGAGGACAACTACGCGGTATGATTTTATGGAATCTGGCAATATCCTCGAAGAAGTGATCGGTCTTTGGAATGATATTAGCCAGGGGGCAAGAGAGATCTGTGAGGAATGTCTGGTTGTTACTATGGGCATGCTCGATAACATCAATTTGGATCATGTGTCCTATAATTTCCTTAACTTCTAATAGTTTATCATTGGGATCTATGGTGATACCTTGCATATCATTTTCCAACTCATCTTCTAGTTCTTCCCTGTGTTATTTAATAACTACCATTGCAAGTGAGGCCAGATTTTCATGTTTGTCAAAGTAATTTGATTCATCAACCCAAACTTGCTTGTTCATAGCAAGTTGAACCGGAGGATATAGGGACAAATGTTTTCTATTTAGGCCATTTGAAATGGTCATTCCTCCTACTCTGCAGTCAATCTTGGTTACAACAGTTGCCAACCAAGGTCTGCCTAATATCAACGGATAACTATCCTTAGGAGTGTGGGACTAGATCACTTGGAAGTCCACTGGCTACTCCCAATTGTCAACTTTGATAGGGACATTTTCTAGGACACCTTTGGGAACAGCTATAGACTAGTTTTCCATTTGTAATATGGCAGTTGTGGGGCGTAAGTCTGTGAGCCCCAGTTTTTCCATAACGTCCACAGTCATGACGTTAATCGCTGCCCCTAAGTCCATGAGTGCGTTGGGTATTGCTACATCATTGATTGTCACTATTATGAGTGAGCTACTTGGGTCACCATATTTTGGGGCAGAGATTTCTCCAGTCAGAAGGTTGGCCAAATATCCATTGATTTGTGATAGAGGAAAATGTGAACAATAGTATTAAACAACTAAATATCCAATAACTCAATGAAATTGATGCAAATGCAGTAAACAAAGATATTATCTTCATAGACCGATTTACCTCGTAGCTTCCATTGTTGCCTATCTCATATCGATCTTGTGTATGATTTTAGCTCTCAGAAGTTGTACTTCCTTGCTGTGAAAGATGACAATAGGAGAATGGTTGTGATTGGAATATGTAATGAAGATTAAACTACAAATGCAATCCTAATAGATGGATAATGGAGATATGGATACATGGTTGGATGATCGTGATGATAATGGGATTATGCAAATGCAATGAGGATACTTTGCCAAAGGCACGCTGGTAGGATTTCTGTAGAGTAAGATTATTAAGATTGAGTGGATCCAAAATGGGTGTGAAGACCTTGTTTATATAGGTTGAGGAGAGGTCAAATCCAAGTGTCAATAGATCCATGACTGGAGGAATTACTTGTGAGGTGTACGGTTGAGAAAGATTGAGAGAATGTGTGTGAATCAGAAGAGGACAAGTGTCCAAGCTCCTTTTATGAGTTATGGGAGTTAACATAATAGATTGAGGAGTTAACTGAGATGATTGATTAGTTAAGGGGATTGATTGGAGAGTTGACTGAATTGATTGACCAGTGAACTCAAATGACTAATTAGTTAACTGATTTGATTGATGAGTTAACTAATTTGACTGGAGGATAAATAGGACATGTGGGTGAGGGAAATTAGCTAATTAAATATTAAAAAATTTAATTACGTGTGCAACATGGTGAGGTGGAAGATGAGGTGGAAGAATGATGTGGATTTATGAAATTTAGGACTTTGGAATAGAGGAATTTGGGATTAATTAAATAATTTAGGATTATTTAATTATATGAAACTATATAGAAGAATGAGGTAATTTAATTAAATAAAATGATTTTTTATTTAATTATTGGAGGAATACGAATCATTTAAATAAATTAGGATATTTATTTAATTGATAGAGGAATGAGAATAAAATAAATATTAAAATATTTATTTAATTCGACTTAGCCATTTTTAGGTGTATACAATTTGCACTGTGTTAATTTGTTTCTTTTTCCTCCTTGGGGTTTTAATGCACAACTATTTGACTAACTGGTTGAGTTCATGAATCTCTTTGATTGCTTGTAATAGTGGAATCTCAATATGGAGTCGTTTAATTTCCTGTGTTAAAGTAGTTTTAGTTGGCAGGGTCATTTCCAGAGGCTTTTTTAGGAGAGACTCCTTAAGGCGCTCCAAAAAAGGTGCTTGAGTTCTCCTTTTCAAGTTGGAGTCATTCTCCAGAAGACTTGATAAATGTTTGACAGTTTCTTCTAGAGGTAAACCTGAAGGTTTATGTGGAGGTCATTGAGGAGATGACAAGGGTGCTTCAGATTCAGCATGCTTCTCTTGGTTACTTCTTGCAATTTGCTCTAAAGGTATGGGAGTCATCTTTGTTCCTTCAGTGGGTTTCTCGTTTTGGTCATCCAGGATCTCAACAATGGTAGACTACTTGAGCGTTTTCCCTGACCTTAACTGTAAGTTTCCACAATAGATAGCGTTAACCCCAGTCATGTTTTCTTGCTCAGTGGAATACACTGGTGCAGTTTGATGGGTATTCTTTAGATTAGCAATAGGTTGTGTTGATAGTTGGGGTTGATTGACCAGCTCATTTTGTTGAGTGTTTTGGGGATCTGGTAGGAGGTTTTGTTGTTGGTTTGGCCTCCACTGTAGACCATGATAGAGTTGATTTGAAGGCTGATTCCATTGCGGGGCAGGATTTTGAGGGTATCATTGTTGTTGAGTCTGATTTGCCCATTGAGGATTTCCCCAGGACCGGTTTGCCCACTCAGGTGATCCCCAAGGATAAGGTCCCTAGTTAGTTGTTGGAGGCCAAGGTGTCACCCACTGATTGTTATTCCAATTATTTGGAGGGCGCCATGATAAGTTGGAGTTTTGACCATAGGAGAAATTTCCTCCTAGTCTCTGGCCTACATAGTTGACCTCTTCCTCTATGTGAGATGACTTTTTCTTTGAGTTTTTAATTACATTGAGTATCTCACACTGCTCGGTGGCATGACTCTTTTCACAAATTTGACAATGATCAGCTTTGTCTAGAGGACACTCTCTTAGGAGATGTTTATTTCGACATCTGGGATAGTAGATGGACAAGTTTTCAGGATTGCATGTCTTGGCTTGTATTCCATCTAGGGTGGTGTTTAACTGAACTAGAATATCAGTTTTCAGATTCGTTATTTCTTCTCATAATTTGCCAATTTCATTCTATCCTCTCAATAGGCTAGACTTATGGATTCCTCCACGAGTCTGAGAGAAATTTATGCATAACTTAGCAATATCTCCTAGTTCAATTTGGGACACATCTCCTTTTCCCATCAAGTCTAAGCTTCTCCTAGCGTCCTCATCAAGCCTTTTGAGGAATATGGTCTTCAAGATTTTTGGGCTCATTATTTCTTCTTTGCATCATTTTGTTAGAAAGATAAACCTATCCAGGAAGTCTTCTAGGATTTCATCCTCTTTTTGCCTCAACTTGAACAATTATTCCTTCCTATCACTGACCCTACAGTAGCTCTGATATTTGTCCAGAAAGACGGTTTCCATGTCATCCCAAGTGGTTATCGATCTTGAGACCAACCCCATGAACCATCGCATTGCAGAGTCTCTCAAAGTAGAGGGAAAAAGTTTTAGTTTTTGATTATTTGTTTCGTAGTCATATGTCGGACATAGAACTTTAAATTTGAAAAGGAACTAGTCTGGGTCCTCACAAGACAAACCTCTAAAGGTTAGTAGGATAGAAGGTGAAATGTTTTTTATTGGTGCATCCTCTTCCGAATTGAGAGCAATAGGATAAGTAAGCATTCGGGCTACTCGCTGAGGATTTGGGTTAGCATCATCCTGATTGTTTCCTCTCCTTCCATTTGGGTGATTGAAAGGGTCATTATTGTTGTCAGCCATAATGTTGAAAGGAATGTTTTCTTCCTTAAATGTTTCTTGTGGTGGCTAAGTATCTGAGGTATATTGGGAAGTCTCAGGTTGATCCTTATCGATCAATTCGTATTGAAATAGTTCTTCAACTAGGACTTCTACCTCTCGAGATTCAGTTGGGACTACTATTGGGGGGGTTTGCTACGAATCTTCCGTGTGGACCTCATTTTCTGACAATGCAGAAAAAGAGGTTTGACAACTATTTTTGTTTTTACTCACAAGAGGTATCCAAATGTTCTCCTATTGATACTAGAAAGGAAAATCCCTAGCAATGGTGCCAAAAAGTGACAAGCTATTGTTAAGTCCTAACACTTTAGTTGAAAGATGTATCAGTTTGTTGATCGGGCAATGTCCAAGGCTATATGCAATAGGGGATTGGTTTGGACATCTCAAATTAGTAATGGTTTCCTAGATTTTTAAGAAAACTTTTAACAGATTAAAACTAAACTAGAAAGCATGCAACTTAGTCTACAAAGCATTTGAACTTAACTTATAAAGCATATGAACTCTAAACTAGGAATCAACACATAAACTCTTTAACTAAGAATTTGAAAGAAACGGGCTAATCTAAGAAAGTAGGAAATTCTTTAAATCAAACTTGCACTATCAACTACTATCAAACTTCTACACTTAAGAAGGAGCTCTGGAAATTATAGAACAACACACAGAACATTGAAAACTACAACTGAAGATTTCACTATGCTAAAAATAACTGAACACAATACCCTACAGGTTCACATAAATATCATTCTACCATATTACTATAGAACAAAAGGTTATATAGTCTTGAAAGAAATAGTCACAAAACAGAACATAAACAACACTTTCACAAAAATACTTATCATAAACAACACATTCACAAAACATTAAAATACTTATCTATCCCTAATTCCTTCGAGTGGCCATCTCTCAAGAGATTTCTTCTTGGTTCAAATCACATTCACCATTGACAGCTCAAATTCCATTCCACATACATTACTCAACAATACTTAGTTTTACGCAGAGAAAATCTAATTCTATTCATTCACAGTATGATCATTTTTGAAATAACAGGATAATCTATATCACTACCAAAATCCTAGATACTAGGGCAGCTAATCAATGCCACTGAAGAAGTCTTTAACAAGATAAACATAATTTAACTAAACTAGTTGTCTTTTAAATACAACATATTAAAGGCTCTGAGTGGAGCTATAAAATGTCTTAAGTGCTTTCAACAATAGAAAATTATAGAAACTACTAGGTGGTTGGATGCAACAATAGACTGAAGTCCACGATCATGTATCTCCTGAATTTTTGGCACCCTAGTATTCCAGTATTGACGACTCCAGTTGGCATTCATGTCTATTCCTCCCACTAAGCCATACTCAAAAGCCTGCATAAATACAAAGATCTTTTTCACAAAATCACGTCAACATTAGTGACAAACTCTAATCAATTCAAGAACAAAGATTTGTACATCATTCCTTCAAAAATAAACAAATATTGCATATAAGACTAATAAATTGGCATGGTTTAGGTAGTTTAGTGGCACACAAAGGGTCATATGGTTAATGATAAAAATGAGGTTATTTATACCTCATCAGCATCTTCATTCTGATTTAGATTTATGGGATAGGTAAATGTTTGTTCTAACCTTCTTATTCCCCCATTATTACCATTGTTATCATAGTTAGCATTATTTTCTACCATGGTTCCCTCCAAAATGTTTTGTTCTATGTGGAAGCTCTCGACAATACTTTGTGAAACCTCATGTGTGTCCTTATTGACCAATTGATAGTGATGAATTTCTTTAACTAAGGCTTTTATCCCCTCAAGTTCGTTACTTGGTGTTACAGGCTAGGGGGTTTTGCTACAAATCTTCCATGGGGACCCCTTTTTCTGACCATGCAGAAGAAGTTGACAATCTTTTTGAACCACGATTGAGAGTTACCTAACTATTTTCTTAATAATCAAATGTGTGGGTCCCCATCAACGGTGCCAAAAAGTGACAAGATATCGATGAACCTTGTACTTTAGTTTGATTAATCAGTTTGTCAACTAGGGTAGTGTCTAGAGGCTATTTGTAAAAGGAGGCTAGATATCTCAACTTAGTGGTAATTTTTTTGGATCTTTTCTATGAAAGTGTAAACAAATTTCTAAACTAGGAAAACATTTAAAAAATAATATAGAAAACATTAAGAACTAAATAATGAAAGCATCGTCAATCTACCTAGAAAAGCATGTAAAGTTTATCTATGAAAGCATGTAGAATTTTAACTTTGATAATGAATAGCAAGCTACAGAAATGGTCTTTTTAGCATAAGTTAAAAAAATTTAAGAACTCTTGTTGAAACAAAACATAATCTACATAACTCACTTTAACATCAAAAAAATAATACTATAGAACCTGTAGGCTAACACACACTACTTAAAACTTTTTGAAGATAGAGGATTTCATGAAAACATTAATGGAACACATCACATACAAACACATAACATAAAAGACATATACTTATCTATAACTATCCTTCCCAACCGAACGAGTGGCCATCTCTCCAAAAGTATAAGACTTTCAGAATCTCACCACATTTCACAGAGCTTTCAAGATTGCAATAAAAATAAAATAACAATACTCAACAATGCACATAATATCACTAGAAAATATGTATGCTTCATATATTTTTGTCTATCTTTTGAATATTGAAAACAACACTATATATTTGTTATCCTAAATTTATGTCTAAAATCTAGAAACTGATAGCTTCATGCATTTTTTGCATTTAAAGTTTTTAACTGAACCATAAATAACTAAAGAAGTCTTCTTTGAATAACCAACAGAAAGAAATAAAGGCTCTGAGTGGGAGCTTTTAAATACATATGTTTTTGACATAACAAAAGAAAACAAGTGTGCTAAATGCGAGGAACAGTTATTTAAATTCATGGCTGTGAGACTTTTCCAGAATAATCACTTAAGTCTTTTCTTGGAGTTTCCAACTTCCAGCGCTATATATCAGGAGCAATTCTTCCTTCATAAGTCCTTCTCTTCCATGCTGCTGTAAATTCCTATTCATAAAAAAATGGATCTTTTTACAACCACAATCATTCACTTAGGAGTTCAATTTATCATAATAGAATAAAATTTTATATATTATTTCTAAATAAATAAATAATAATTTATCATAAAAATAAAATTTTTTTGGCATGATAGGTTTAATCAGGTTGTGAAAAAGGGTAATTTGGCTAAGTTATGATGAGGTTAATTTTTACCTCATCAATATTCATTGTTTATTTCTTTTATTATTCTAAATTCTCTTGCTTACAAGGAGCACAAAAATATTGGGAGGAGAATGTGGCAAAGGTGAAGGAGGAGAATCAATAGTAAGAGACTCGAGATGGGGGACAAGGGTCTCATCAACTAGCATATCCTGAGGGAAATTAGAAGTAGGGTCTACTAGCCTGCACTCAAATTTCATGCTCTAACTTGGTGCTTCTATTAATGTAGTGCTTTTTTGTTTTCCCAAGTAACTTTTATAGGTCATCTCTTTTGTGCTTTCCCCACTGCAACTCATATCAATGCATTATCTTTCACATGTGGTGCTTTTTGGTGGTCTATTTTCTTGTCCTACTTGCATTTCTTGTACCTTGTGGTGCTCCCTTTTGTCTTGCGATGTCCCCTATTGTCTTGTTATAGTTCCCCGTCACTTTCCCTTTCTCACTCTTAGTACCATGTGTGCTCCTAACCTATTTTGTCCCACCGTAAAGGGAGTATACTTTGTCTATTTACCCTCATTATTCCCTTTGTGATGGATCCTCATGCATGCAGTGGTTTCTTCAAGTTTGTAATGGCCACACATGTTCTTGCAGGTATAATTCTATGTTCAGTGGCTTCCCTTTGATCTCATTGGTCTTCTACAAAAGGTTTTGTGTGATAAGATTGTCATCCTGTGTCTTGTGGTCAAGCTAGTGGTTCCTATTTTCTTTGTGGTAGGTCTTGCCCTCATTTATGATGGTTTGTGTTGCATCCTTGTGATGCAGTGGTGACAATATCCTTGTAGAGGTCAATTCTCTTTGCAATAGAAGTGTTGTGCCTACAGTATTGCTCTTTAGCCTTTATGGTGTGTTATTTTCTCATGATGGTTGTCTTTTGTTCAGTGGTGTCATATGGATGCATGTTGGTCAGTATGGTGCCTGGTTCACTATGTTGTAACTGCATGTACTCTACCAGTCATGTGTGTCATTACAATGGGTATGTGTGTTGTTGTGGTGACATGTTTGTGATTTTCATTGTGTGATGAACTTTTGGTTACATATGGCTTCATGTCTCTCCATCCTAGTGTGATTGGACTATTTACCATGCCTTATCCACTATTTGATTTTCTCTACTTCCACATGTTTGGTAGGTATTCAAACAAATCTCGAAATATTACACCTACCCACCAAACACTATTCACTCCCACCTATACTATCTCTTCCCATATTTCTCAAAGGAATTTGAAAATATGAAAGTAATGGTTGGTTCACAGGTGGTTGGCATGTCTTCTCTAACTCAACTTTGCTCCTTGGGCTATTTTATAGACCTACCACAATGGGCCACGATTCAAATGTTTCATCTGGAGCCTCGTGTGTAGTCATGGCAAGTTTTTCTTCATTTAAAGTACTCTTCCTTGATCTGGTATTGCATTTACTGTTGGATTAGATCAATGGCTAATCTCTAATCGTACTATTGGATGTCCTTGTTCACCTATAGTAATGAGCACATGGCATATTTTTCATTGCTAGATAGATCTTGTGTGATCCCGGGTGGACCTTTCTTATCAATGGTTTCATTCTTCTAACATGTCCATGTAGGCATCTTGGAGGTTGAATTTGATCAGATATGCACTTGAAATCTCCTTCCAAGAGCCTTGATGCTAAGTGTTATATAAACATGACTATTTTTTGTATTATAGGTTGGTTTTTTAACCAATTTTTTGGTCACACAGTGTCTTAGGTTGTTATAGGGCATCAAGTGATGCAAGTCTAGTTTGTAAGGGGATGGGATACACATTATAACTCACAAGAAGGTTATTTAATGCATTGGGAACCAGATTTTCTAGTTCCCAAACATGCATAAATTGTGCCATAAATCCATTTAAAATCCATCAAAAATCCTAAGTGTGCCCCCTAAGTTTTTTCCATGTCTCATTTGCCTTTGAAAACCTGAAAATTTCTTTAAAATGGCTAAGTAAAGAGGGTCGTCGGTGAGTTCCTAGTTGAGTGGAAATCGTCGACAGAATGGAACTATTCTTGGTCGACCTGGAATTTCTAATGACTTGGAACAAGGCAAGGAAGAGTGAAGAAATAAAAAATGGCTAAGGCATGAAAGGGTAAAGTTCTACCAAGGAAGAAGAGAAAGGCAAAAGTGAATTGGGTAGTTCCTGGTCGTTGGGAACTCCCCGACAGGATGGAACAGTGAATTTAAAACACAAAATTAAAAAGTTTTAACTATTTTAAAGCACTTTTTCACGTATTCTTCTGTTGGACGCATCCCTGTACCTTCCAATGACTCCATTAATGCTCAAAATGACCAAGTCAAAGGTGGATGAACTAAATGATGGATGATTGTGGTAGTTGAATTTGAATGATGCAAGATGCCTCTTTTCTCGCCCAAATGATACAGTAGTAGATTAAATGCAGTGTGGGTAGGTGGGACAGGTGTGTAGGTTGAAGAAAGTAAATGTAGCTCAAGTGGGTGTTTATGGTTTTCCTGCTCATAATTCATGAGGAAAAAATGTTATATATACATGGATGAATGAAGTAAAAAGGGTTAGTCTCTGAACCAATTTTCTAGTTGTGCATCTACTCGTGGTGATTTTAGGGATTCAACTCATGCCAATCTAGGTAGTAAATGAAGGGATACGTCTGGTATAGCATAGGAAGGGATTGTAATGCACATTTTCATGTAGTGGTATGTCTCCATGACTATTTGCAGTGATTCAAGGGAATATATAGTCACATCTATGTATTTTACTTTCACCACATTTGTTGGTGCATTTTTAACAATGATTTGATAATGTATGACAACATTTAAATCAATACAAGTTTTGTGTTGGGTCATTTGTTTGGTTGCAAGTGAATCATTGCAATTCTACTCAGGATTAATAAGTATGTCCATTATATGAAATGTAATTTGAGAAATGTATGTAAATGCATTTTAGTTTTTTTTTTTATGCTTGTTAGACCCATTTCCTTCCTCTTTGTTGTTCATGACTATTGCCCATTGGAGTAAGAATTGGTCTAGTTTGGGGAAGGATCAATGACTCTCATTTTATTAAACCCTTGTCCTGTAAGCAATAGGAATAGGATTAGGTTAGGCTTTATATGCTATTCATGATTTTGTGTAACAACTAGGGATAAATCTGAAGCAATACAAAATAGTTTAAATCATTGGTGAATCATGTACATGTATGCCTCCACTATGTATTTTGTGTATGTAAAGTTTAAGTGGATTCATCTTAAGGAATGTGATGTTGTCATATTTGGGTGCATATGCACAATGCAGTAATCAGTTTTATTGGAGTCATTTTGCAACCAATCATCTTGGCCTAGTGACATTCATAGGGGATCAAGTGTACATTAGGTATGGTTGTGGGTGTTTATTTGTGTTCTATTTTATGCCTCTAGGAATATCCCTCTTGGGTCTAGTTGAGCTCGAAGTGTAGGAGAGCATACCCACTCTTGTTCCTTGGCCCAGAATCATCCTCAACCTATTGATGAACCATTCTCCAATCAACTTGATGACACCCCGAGTTAGGTTATTGGGTAATGTTCTAGGGTTTTGGATCTTGGTTATTTTGGGAACCAACATAATGAACACAAGTTTGTAAATGGTATGTCTTCGTGGTAGTTTGTAACTATTTAGGGGGGTTCTCAAACCTTCTTGTGGATCCTCTCTTACCACATTTGCTAGTATGAGTGTAACTGGTGTTAGATTAATGGCACAACATTATAAGTCATTACAAACTACTTTGCAATGGTCTTATTTCTATTTCACGTGGGTAGTTGTAGCATTGAGACCACATTATTAAGTATGTCCATTTCCATGAAGTGTTATATTTGATTTGTGTGCATGTGCACATTTGGTTCTATTATGCTCTTTTATTCTTCCTTTAATGATTATGACTCTATTTCCCAATGGAGTAGGCACTAGTTAGATTGGTTTAGGATCTAATCTTCTCATTTATAAAATGACTTTCATTTGTATTTTTTAGTTTAGTTCCTTGTCCTGCCTATATGCACTAATCAGTTTTATAAATTTGGATTCATCTAAAGAGGGCCACACTTTAATATGATCTTATGAGGTTTTTTCATGTAGGAGTCTTGCTTACCACATGGCTCATTGCTTCAATGATGAATAGCATTATCAAGCTCGTGTTAAATGGATCTATAAAGGGATGTATTGGTAAGATGCAAGATGCATGTGTAAGAAATGATAAGGGGATTCATCTTAAGGGATATAATCAATTTGTATCCTTAGGTCCATATGCATGCTTATTTGTATCTATTGTTGGTGAGGTCTGGTAGATTTGTCCTTGGTTGCTATTAGGGCATGGTAACCAAAGCCTTGTTCTTATTAGTGTTAACACCTCAAGGGAATACCCCCTTAGGTTTTACAGAGCCTAAAGAAGAAGAGGATTTTGCCTAATCCTATGCATTGGTCTAGAATTGTCCTCCCCTTGTTGATGCGTTATCCTCTTTGTCTAAGTTCCCTTTGTCTTAGTTTAAGCAATGATGCTAGAGGAGAGGATCTACGGTGTTAAGCACCAACAGGCTCATCTCAGAGGGCAAATAGAGAATGGGAAAGAGTTGGTGTATGAAGTGATGAATTAGGATGGTGCAAAGAGGAGGGGTTGGTGGGAAGAGAGGAGTTGTGATGTGAAATAGTAGGTGGATGACATAGAGAAGAGGTAGAAGGATGTGGAATGGGATGTTGCCACATTGTCTTATGGTTAGGAGGGGATGGCCTCTTGGCTCTATCTAGGTAAGTAGATGGAGGGAAGGATGGTGGCACATGGGAATCATGAACAAAGGTCTAGAAGGAGGACAAAAGAAGATGAGGGTAGACTAGGGAGAATATGTGGAAGTGTTGAAGGAGAAAGAGGTGGAGAGGGAGAATACGACGATTGAGTATGTTCCCTAAAATATTCAGAAGAATGAGGTGGGGTTGGTGATCATTGATTAGGTACAGTGGGAGGCAAGATCTTGGTCATGGGTGGGGGCTTTCCTTGTTGAGAATGAATAGTGGGAGAATAAGAGCCACCCCTTAGGTGAAGTGGAAGAGATGAAGCATGATGTCTAAGGATTATAATGGAAGAAGATTCATGGTTTGTCATAATGTTGTAGCTTTAATTGGTTGTGTCGTTAAGTGAATCCCATGGAACTTTACATGTTAGGATTTTCGTTGAGAAACATGTGTTTCTTGACCATATAGTTCACACATTCATAAACATTTTGTTGCCTCACCTATGAGGTGCCCCATTAAGTTTGTGAATGAATTGGTCTATTTTGAAATTAGCATTGGTGAAAACTGGATTAAAGTTAGATTTAGGGATGGTGATAATGTGTTCTCCATGGATAAATTTTAGACATTGGTGCACATTAGAAGGAAATGATTTATATTCATGCAACTAAGGTCCTCCTAGAAGGATGTGAAAGTAATCAAAGATAGGCATGACATGAAGATGAACCTTTATATCCTTGGGACCAATCTCAATGGATAAAATAATACTCCCTAAGGTTTCAACATATGCCCCATTATAACATTTTAGAGCATCTCCTAAGTCCATGTATGATTAATGATGGGGCATGAATTCTATACAGGTATTCTTTCATGATAATATGGATGGAACATGTAGGAGATTCAATTAATATTCTATCACAAAACTCCTTATTAATAACACCACCAATGTATAGAGGCCCATGATAATTATTGTTTAGTATCTCTTTATTTGTGAATTTGATGATGGGGATATCAGTGGATGAATCAAAAGACATGGAATCCCCACCATCTAGGCATTTATCTATCATACCAATCATATTATTGAATGAAAGTGTGATCTCGTTGGGGATTTATATTCTTGTCTCTACGATCATGTTGGATATAAGAGGGTTATCTTTGGGTTTTATATTATTGGAGCAATGAGGAAAGGGGTTGGTGAAAATCTAAATATTCTTATTTGGGGATGCAACAAAGGGGTTATCTTTATCATTTAATTCATCTATATGGATGAGATTGTTGTCTATCAATTCTTAAATTTTATCCTTTAAGGCCATTCATCCCTCACTGTCATGGTTGGGAACCTTATGGTACTAGCAGAATGCATTGGCATCAAATTTTTGTAGGAGGAAAAGGGAAGTATCTAAAGGTTAGATCAAAGGAAGTTGGAGAAGATTTGTGGCTAGAGATTGAGCCATGATTGTGATATGAGTCCACAAGTCTAGTGAATTATCGAAGGGGTCTAGGTTAAAGAGAAAGAGTTTTAGAACAAGAAAAGGAATGGAGGTAGGGGAGGTGAAGAAATAGTAGGTGATGGAGGAGTAGTTGTGGACACTATGTTTACCATTTCTTTTGTGTTGTTTTTATTGATTACAAATTTCTTCTAAGGCTTTGTGAACTTAGCATTGTTGTTTGTTGTGGTTGCTAATGTGGTGGCCTTAACCTTATCATCTTAGTCTCATAGTCTCTAAGTGTCACACATATATTTGAAATAATATCACATGATAACAAATTGTGGCAAAGGTCCATGGTCACCTCCCTTGAATTGTTAGGTAAAGCATCTAGTTTTTGTTGCATTTGTTATAGATGGTGCATCACATGAGGCATAATAGGATTGGATGATAATAGAGAATATGGAGGTGGTGGAAGAATATTGGAAGGTTTTTGATGAAGAGAAGGAAAGAATTAAGGAATAGAAGGAGATAATGGTGTGGTCATAGAATAGGAAGGAGGAGGTGGATAAGAGTAGGTCCATAGAAGAGGAATGAATGGGACATAGAAGTAGCAGGAGGAGAAGTGGTGGTAGTCATGAATGCATCAGTATAAGAAGGAATATAAGTGGGTTGGGATGTGGATGAGATAGAATGGGAAGGAATGAAAGGAGGGAAGGTAGTAGAAAAATAAGGGAAATGGATGGATGGAAACAAATGTCTTGGGTGTTGGGTTGTAGATGAGTTTAAGGGGAAGAATGAGGAATGAAAGAGGAGGTAGGAATGGATGATGAAGAAGATGTAAAAGAAGTATTAGGGAGAATGGTGGATGAAATACATTTGGTGGATCAAAAATATTAGAAGAGGGGACATTAGCATTCACTATATGACCAATATTTTGCATGACTTCAAGCCCTGTAATATTGTTGAGGATAAGTGTGCCCACATAATCAAGGAGATTAGATGGAATGGGAGAAATATCTAGGTTAATAACACTCTTGGCCTCTTGTATTTGTGAAACAAGTTTCATGATTTATCAAAATTCCAATTGTGCCTCTTGGGAAAAAATGTCTATAGCTAGGAAGAAGGGAATCAAGTCTCATTAGCAATAGTAGTAGAACAAGAAAGGTTAGCCATACGTGGGTTAAAATGAGGAACTCAACAAGGTATAGCCCTCTGAGGTTAAGGTCTACCTATATAGAAAGAATGCCAAGGGGACATGAACTAGAACAATCAAGAAGGAATATTAGCTATGAAAATGCTAATCTAACATGCATTCAAAAAGAAGAACTATCAAGATATGTTAGCTTCACCCAAATGTAGGAAATAAAAAAGGTTAACATTTTTTATCCTTTTAATCTATGCAAAAAACTAGTACCTATGAACGATTGTCTCCAACTAGTTCAACACTAATCTATTACACATAGTTGAGACCAACAACAAAACAATAAAATAAGCACTATAAAACAAGAAAATAGAGAAAAACAAGGAACAAATGAACTTGGATTAAGCGATCGGGGAAGTTGTAAAAATGCTAAGGGTGATGATTAGTATCTTTTGTGGAAGTTCTAGAGCAAACAAATATAGAACATATGCATCCCTACCAAGATATGGGCATAGGTGTATTAGTACAATAGTGTTGGTGCTAGTGTAGGGGCATTGGGTTATTGTCCTAGCTCAGAATCTTTTTAGATTCTTAGATCCAATAGATGTTGTGATTGAGACATTAGATCCACTAAGTCTAGGTACTTGTAGGTGTCAAAAATAGGAGAAAAATGAGGAAAAGGGAAAAATAAGCTTAGTGTAAAGGGATAAAGGAAATACATGCAAAAATGAGGGAAAATCTGAATTGGTAACCTAAATCTAAGGAATAATAGGAAATAACAAGTCACACAAGCTTGACAAAGTGTTAGGAAAATCCCTAGTAATCTAGAAACTATTTGATGAATATTTCTACTAGGTTAGTTGCACTGGTACAATAGTAGGGGCACTAGTATGGTATCTTGAGGGGTTCTAGTGTCCTAACTTAAAATCACCTACGAATTAGGACACTTGAAAAGATAGGGGAAAAGGGAAAATAGGCTAGAAAGGGGTCAAAAGGGGTCAAAAGGGGAAAATTTTGGCAAAACACAAAAATGAGCACACAACATGTAAAAACTAATTGTAGGGTATGTAATTTATTTTCTTACACCCCCAAGAGGATTATGGGGTGGATATGTAGGAAATATGTAGATATTGAGACTGGGGGAACAAGTAAGAGAATGCCCCCAAGTCTATAGGAGTGTAGTGGTGATAGAATAATGTGTGAGTGATGAGAAGAGCAATGATTGAAGTTGTAATAGAAAAGGGCCAAAACATAGATAAGTAGGTCACATAATGTTATATAAATCTTATGCCCCAAGATTGTCAAGAAATTTATGATAAACACAATCACATGTAATTTATGTGTATGTGAAATGGTATAGTGTAAGTTTAATGGGAATGTAATGAGGAAGTGTTATGGGAATAGGAGTCAAAAGTTGGAAATGTGGGGCTTACCATGAGTATTTCATGGAAGTTATCAATGTGTAATCTTGGATTTTGAGGGGAAGAGGAAGACAAGTTGAATCAAGGAATGAGGATACAAAGGGATGAAGTGATATGCTATAGTAGGAGTCCAATCTCAATCTATGCAAACTAGAAGAAAAGGACAAGAAGGCATCCTTAACTCAAGAGTTCAGTCCTAGAATTAGATCAAAGGATAGCCTATAGGTCAGATTAAAAGAAATGGAATAGACAAAGTGGGATGTCTCGAACAAGTGGAGTATATTTATAAGGGAAATGCATTGCTTTTAAAATTTATTGTGCTTTGCTTTGATTTATTTTTGCTTCTTGGGTATGGATGTTGACTTGTGCATGCTTTAATTTTTATTTTCTTCTTTAAGGATATGTCACCCCTATAGCCTAACCCCATGCAACTAGGAGGAAGCAAGGGCTCATTGCCAAAGGCTAGACCTAGTGAGTATAGACATTTTTTTATTATTGTTCATGTGAATAGTTGAGTAGAATACACATTTCTTTTGGAACTCTAGATTTTATGAGGGAATAAAGGAGTGATCCACCTATAAGCCTCTAGGATACAGTAATGAGATTGGGTACGAAGAAAGTAAGAGGGGAATACAAGCACGGACTTATCGTGGAAAATCTACATAACATAGAGTAGTGGATGTATGCCAAGCTAGACAGATGAATATAAATGGCAATGTAAATTGTAAAGATGGAAGGCTTGATAATCCAAGGATAATATGACTATACAAATGAAATGGCATGGCAAGAGAAGTAATTCATAATGAGGTAATAATGGTTTGGATAATTTAGATAGCGTGATAGAGGAATATGCTAGTTATATATAAAGATTACATAGGTAAATAACATCAACAAAGCTTTTACCTTCCATGGTGCATAAGCTAAGGATATCATTATGTAGATATAACATGATGCAAATGGTCAAACTAGATGGCATGTAGGAAAAGGTACAAATGGGAACACTTAAAGATGATAGTGCATGAAAATAGAACATATAATAAGTCAAGTATATATATGACAAGAGTAATATATAAGGGAGCATATAAGGCATGATGGAATCACACAAAATAAGTAAAATATGTATCAACAAATGGATCACATATGCCATAATTCATTGGTGATATGTGGATCACACCAAGAGAATCATATGAGGGAGGCTCAAAAGAATCACGGGAAGCTTTGGTGAAGAATGTCAAGAAATGAGGAACATTGACAATATCCTTGGAGTGAGATTTGTTAATGAGAAGGATAGTCTCTACATTCCTAGTGCATGTAAGAGTAGTCATAGAAATTTCATGAGTATTAGGAGGAGAAATTTCATGTGTAGGATTGTCAAGAAGATCATGGTCTTCATTGTATGTATCATAATTGAATGGTAGGTCATGTGTTGTACTAAGGTCATAAAACCAATCAATATTGTTGTCATGAGTAGAAGGGCGAGATGTATTATAAGGAAAAACACAAATAGCATTGCCATCAATAAGATCTTGGATTTTGTTATTTAGAACTTGACATTGATTAGTAGAATTGGATAGCACCCTGTAATAAGAACTTGAAAGACAAAGTGATTGACCTTGTTTAGGAGGTTTTTGAAATACGAGATGTGAAAGAGTGATTAAATTTGTTTCTAAGAGAATGGGAGAAAAATGTTTAGGAGAATCAACAATAGATGTAAAATTATATCTTCATTTTAGTCGAGCAAGATATGAGGAGATTTGTTATCTAAAAGAAGGTTAGATATTGAATCCAAAGAGGAGGTTAAAGGGTAAGTTTCCCTAATCTATTTAAGCATTCAATCAAACTCAATGGCCCTCATAGTTAAATTAGAAAAAGAAGTGTGGTGTGTAAAAAAATTTCTCTTGAATATGAGGTAAGAGATTTTCAAAAAATATAGGTTGAAGAATGTAACTAGGAGATTTGAATTCTATGTGAATTAGTAATGAAAAGAAGCGAGAATTATATTCTTTAACAATTTCACTAGGATATTATTTTTAATGTGCTAACTATATGAGAGCAATCGTTGGTTCTGTGTTAAATTGTAAATGGAGAGTGAATGCATGCACAAGACCAACAAAGGAGTGTAAGGAATCAGGAGGCGAGGTATATGACCAATCTAATGCATCATTTGTCAAAGTACTAGGAACGTGTTTAGCCATGATAGGGCCATTGGGAGTAATAATTGAGCAAAGGATATATAAATGTCTTGCATGTGGAATAGGATCTCCTTGGCCATTATAGTTGTCAAAATATAAAGAACTTATGTCAGTAGGAAAAGGGTATGTAAAGATTCTAGATGAGAGGGGCAAAACCAACCATAATGGTGTTAAATGAGAAGGAGAGGTAAGGGCCTCTAGTTGCACATCTAGTTCCTAGGGTTTAATATATGCATAAGTCCAATTAGTGTTAGGAGATTGATAAATATCATATGGAGGAGTTACACACTTGAGAGGAGATGGAGATTATGCGATGCATGTGGAAGGAGGTGTAATAGCAAGAGAGATAGGAGGAATAGGTAACTCATAATAAGTAGGTAATAAGGGATGTTGGGAAGATGGTGATGTAGGAGGAAAAGATGGTATGCTATTAGGAGTGGAAGAGGGAGGTGGTAACTCATAGGAAGTAGGAGATAAAGGTTCAAATGGTGGGGAAGGAGGTAATGAAGGTTTTCATGGAGAAGAAGGTGTAGGATGGTTAATGGGTAAAGATTGTATATCGTTAGGAGTGGAGAAGAAAGATGGTAAGTAATTATAGGGAAGAGACAAAGGCTTAATGGGCGGAGAAGGAGATGTATAAAAAATGGGTGAAGGTTATATGATGTTAAGGTGGGCAAGGGGAGGTGGAGTCATGGGAAGGAGGGAGAAAGGGAACAATGGTTTAAGGGAGTGCAAGGTGACAAGGAGGCAAATGCAAGACATCATGAGGAGTGGAAGAAGAAGGTGGCTTAGAAAGGTCACCTCTATAGGCATGATGAAGTGTATTAATGTCAATTGGGGAAGGCCTAAGTAAAAAAATAATTAGAAGCACAAGGAGATGTGTCAATGTCATAATATAGCTTATCCTATGTGATATTAGACAATTGTGTAGTAGAAATATCATATGTGGTAGGGTACTTAAGGTTAGTGTCTTCCATAGTGGGGAGAAGTCTCAGAAACAAAATATGGTGGGAAGTAGGAGAAAGAAGAGGTTCAGGGGTGGAATAATCATCATAGGATGCATGAACTACATCACTTGGGGAAGACTCACTAAAGGTTCAAAATATTGACTATCGGGAGAAGTATGACAACCTTTGTGTGAGGAAGTATCTAGGTTGGTAGGAGGGGTGATAATAATGGCAGGGAGGAGGGAAGAATCATGTTTATCGTCAGGTCACGTATTTGTAAGGTCTAGATTAAGGGAAGGAGAAATACGATAACATGGATCACCATAATGGACTATAGGTGAAGGAATCCTCATAATAGGAGGAACATATGACATTGAAAAAGTAGGAATAGTGTCAACATCTAGATCATAAGTGGGTATATAGGTGTAGCAAAGGGAGAGGAAGGTGGAGAAGGACTAGTGGTGGAAAATGTAACATGAAAGGCTAGAAAGGTTTGTAATTCATTAGGATATGTGCCAAGGAAGAAAGAAAAATGGTATGGTTGGAGAGATTATCCAAGATAGAGTTAATGGAACGAGTGAAGGAATGTAGACCAAGGAAGTCTAGGGTGTGATTGAGGATAACAGGGTGGTTATAATAAAGGTAGCAAGAGAAAGTGACATCAAGAAAGGATTCATGGATATAGGCGAGGGACATGGGAGAATCCATGGTATGAGGTAAATGAAAGCCAATAGTTTTAGAGAATAAATATGTGTAAAGTGGGTGGAAGGATAGAAAATCTTGGGACAAAGAAAAGGGTTCTTGTGAATGGTTAAGGGATTCTTATAATAGTAAGGGATTAAGGATAGGTGAATAAGGTATGGGGAATGATATAGGCTAGGTGTTGGGATAAACTAGATAGGTGTTGTGGATGTGATATGAAAGGGGACAGGGAACAAGTTGGCTAAAAGGTCACCATTTTCCTCCTTTAGTATATAGGAATGGGATTTAGGGCAGCTCTGCAGAAAAATTTAGGGTGATTTTCATTTTTGATTCAATTTTTAACTCAATTTGGGAAGAAAAAAGAAAGAAATGAAAATAAAGGATTAAGATTGTTTTTTGGAAAGAAAATAAAAAGAAGGAAGTATAGGTGTGTTAGGTTCACCAAATCAAAGAAATAAAAATAAGCTCTACATGTGGTTAGTGTTAAGAAATGGGGTTATTCTTTCTTAAGTGTGTTTATTAATTACTAATTATGATTAAGCTTTAGATCTAACAATCTAGTGTATTAAACTAAACTAGATTAACAAACACTGGAGTTGTGACTTATACTATGTAGTAACTAGGAACTTGAGAGGAAAAGATAGAAAAATAGCATGTTGTGCACTTGAAAAAGTGGATCTGGGTAGACGACATAGAATGATTGCATAAAAGTTTGGTAAAAATTTGGAGGTCATTGTGTTGGTTCCCAAAATAGAAAATCCAAAACCCTGGAGTGTTTCCTAATCTCCTAGGCTAGGGGTGTCATTAAGGAGACACGAAAGGGGCTCATCAACAGGTCGAGGATGATTAAGGGCCAATTGTTAGGAGTGGGTAATCTCATCTTCATTTCAAGCTTAGCAGGGATTGACTACAACATAAAATGTGTGAAATAATAACATGATAGTAGTACCCAGATGGTAGTTTTGACCCCAAAGGTTGTCACTAAATCAAAAGCTAACCTATTGCATGATTAACCTCTTATAAAGTTGATGAGGGCATATTTGAAGCAATACAAGGTGCATGCATGTATATTTGGTCCTATAAGGTTAGAACTTGGTTGGTTTGCTAGAGATATTCCTTAGTTAAAATGTAGAACCAAAAGGATGCATACAAATTAGGATCTATTCATATTCCATAGTTGAAAGATGTTCATTTTAAAAGGTTGTGGGTGATCAACATTTCCTAGACCAGTGCCTATCCAATGGGCTACAAAGTCTTCAGTTTATCAAAGAAGAATCAACAATGAAAAGAACACATGAGTGCCTATCTGAATACCCATATGCATGAAATTTGATACCAGACAATGAATATACTTAGTAAACTCTTCTTACACTACATTTATCCACACACAATACAAAACTGATTATTAAAATATTTGCAATGTTATAATAACTCACCACATTCATCAAATCTGTGATTACATTCATGCCATAAAACATGGCAAGATGAAACCCTAGTTGTGATTTAAGGATTCACTAAAAAAATACATATAACAATGGAGAAGTTCAAAATTGATACCAAATTATACATTCAAATCTTCATATATTTCATATCACTGCCTCCTGAAGAATTGGAGCTATCGTTTGTCAAAGCCCTAAAAACCTCTGCACCTTCGCTGTTTGGAGAACTACCAGAACGACCCCTTGTATTCATGTTTTTGCAAAGATTTATAGTATTTCCTTCATGTGTTACATTTTGGGCAGGAAATCCACCCATCTACCCCTTGTACTTCCCTAGCAACTCCATTAAATGTCCACCTACCTACAATTTATCTTAATCAAGCATTAATGGCATTCCTTGGAGGCAGGTAGGTGTTTAAATTGGAGAGCATAATGGAAAACATGTTTTAAACACATTAAAACCTTTGAATTTTTACTGTGTCAGGGTCTACGAGCTCATCAGAAACTAGGTCAGAGGTTTCAGTGGTTCTAGGAACCACTGACACCTTCTATTCTTTCTCTACACTCTTTGTTCCCACTTGTTAGTGATTTGTCGACCACCAGGAACCCTTCTCTCTTTCCCTTTCTTTTCTTTTTCTTTGCATTTCACTTTGCCTTCATCACTTTTCTTTTCATTGTCCCTTGTCGGGGTTCTAGACCTCATTGAGAACCCAAGAACCTTGTTAGAGGTTCCAGTGGTTTCGGGAACCACTAGAAGCTCTAACATCTCTTTTGTTTCTTCACTTCATTTTTCCTTTTGTTCCTTCTTGTCAGAGGTTCATTGACCATCAACAACAAGCCTCTTTTCTTTGTTTTCTTATCTCTCTTCCTTGATCATTTTCTTAGTTGAAAAGTTGGGGGAGACTAGGAACCATGTCACTTGGGTTTCAACAGTTCTGGGAACCATCAGAACCACTGACACGTTCCCAATCCCTTTACTTTTCTTCGCACATTGTTAGGGTTTTGGGGCCCAATAGAAACCTAGGAACCCGTCAAAGGTTCTAGGAACCATCAGAACTATCGACAAAGGTTGGAACTTAGCCAATTTAAGGAATATTTTAGAATTTTTGGAAGGTTCAAACTAGGTGGATCACAAGAGAAAGCAAGGTAAAACAAAGGAATATAATTTTAGCACAAGGGGACTAGCATGGGATTTTCATGGATTTTTAACAAGTTTCTAGGGAATACATATTTGGGTACCAACACATTGGAGTTGTCTTGTGAAAAAGGGACCATGCTAGCCTAGCTAGAAGGATGCAAGTGTCCACTAGGAGGTGAGATTGGTAAATGCTCATAAATTCTTGAAACTAGAATGGAAGTTATACCCTGTGATCTAAAATTTGAAAATGAGTCACTTATCCTTGTTCATAATAGAAAGTGGAAAATAAAGGACACAAAGTGGATCAAGCGCTAGAATATGCCTATGGAAAGAGTGTGAAAATATGGAAAATGGAATAGATACATGTGCTAGATCAAATATGAAATTGGAGACTAAATGTTAATGACTGTAGGAAGTTTTGGGAGAAATTTTGAGACTCTAGGAGCTTTCTACTAACAAAGGAGCACATATGTCCTCTAGGTGGTGTGTTAGGGGGTGCATGTGTCCCCTAGGGGGTGGACCTAACACTTTCTCTAATTACTTTGCAACTTATAGGGAAGTTTTGTGAGGTATTCTAATGCATTTTTGTCAATTGTCACTCACTCTAAAATTGTCCATAAATACCCTTAAACTGCTTTGAGCTAGAAACCCCACAAAATGTTAGTGATAAAGAGGAACCTGCCTCAACCAACTCCCTTGTGGGTAATTCTAGCAAGATCCCACATGAAACAACATGAAAATGTATTCTCATATCTAGGTGATGGTGACAAAGTGCAATAATGGTGATCAAATAAACTAAAACCCTAGGGGGGCATAATTAGGTCTAGGTAGTGTGTGCAACAATGGTGAAGGATGAACAAAAGGGGATGAACATAAGAGATCACAAATACAAGGATAACAGTTTGATGATAAGAGATCTAGAATGGCTAGGTGTATCATACTTAAGGAGTGAGAATGAGGGTTTGGTGGCTTGGATCAGAGAGGAAATGGGTGGCAAAAAGCTAGGAGGCAAGAGATGAAAGCAAAATACAAGATGCCATCAATCAAAGTGGTATGCACTTTTTGTTAGTACAATCTCGAAGCACAAGTGGTCTAGGATGTAAATATGTAGATGAAGATGATAAAACTTTAAGAGGTGTACCACTATTTATAGCTTTAGTATAAGAGGTACAGACTTATAAGAAGCATTGGTGCTAGATTTTGTAATAAGCCCAATCAAATTGGAGGCTAAAGGATTGTACACGTATTGTTTAACCACTTGAGTCATGTTTGCCTCATAGGGAGGTAGAAAGGAGTTACTAGGGGTACTCAAGAATGATGTATCGGGTAAATTCATAAATGGTTCCCTAACATTACCTAGGTTGTGGCCACTAGAGGTTGGAATAAATCTATAGTCATTTGCTAAAGAATAAAATGAAGTAAATATGACATTCATCAAACCATTGTAATGCCTATCCAATTAAACTTTTCCTAAATGTATGCATCAATAAATTGTCATCATATATACGCTAATACTATGAAGAAATGAAAGATCTAACATGTAAGGAGACATATTCATATTTGTCAAATATAGGCATCGTAGGTTCTCTAATAACATGCTCATCATAAAGAGCATGGACTAATGTTTTAATAGACAATGAAGTGCCAAGGTTATGCACAGAAATATCAATGGTTGTAAGGAAAGCTTATTAGGAGTTGCATGGAGGATATCATCATAGGGCATATCAATGTCATGAATAATCAAAAGATATGGATCAACCTTGAATAATCAGTCATACATAATTTCATTGTTAGATACATCGATGCAAGAGAGGGATGCATTTAGAGCTAAATCAATATTATTTGCTAATAAAAAGGTGTCATTATCATGGATCACATGGGCAAATGTACCAAGTCTATCTAGAATGAATAATAATGTTACAAGCTCCATGGAAAATAGGAATCAAGTTTGGATTGTAGGATGAAGGATGATCTACAACAAGGCTTAGGTGGTGTAAGCTATGTTAGGGTTCACCAATTAATATAAAGAAATAAAACATTGCGAGATATCACTCATGTCCCCACATTATGATTTAGATCTAATCAAATGATAAAGCAATGTAAACAAACAATTGGATCTAATTCAAAGGAAATGAGAAATGAGTAACTAGAGAAGGATAAGGGTGATTACCTATTTTTACAAGGTGTCAATTTTAACTTTGATGTTATCTTGACGCATTGTGATAGATGATCATATTCAACAATTGTGGTCAAGAATAGTGATCATAACAATGTGATAAGATCTAAATTGATGTGACAGGGCCACACCATGTGACCTAGTCTAGTACAAGGTTGTATTGTGAGGCCTAGTCTAGAGTTGATGTGACCTTTAAAATTTGTTGTGCCTTCATCTTATGACCTATTTTTTAAAAGGGTTTACGCTAAAAAAAACAACAGAGCTTCCTTTTAAGGCAAGAGGAGAAGACCTAGACTTGTCTTGGTCATAAGTCAAGCCCCTAGATGATGATGATGTACAAGATCACAATTAGGCCACACATGTGATGCAAATGTATAGATCTTGATGAATGAGTGTAAATGTAGAGATGTATCTTTATCAATGCTCTTTGAATCAAATGATCTTGCAATGTTGTGTTGCTACTTGATGATTTGTTGATGACCTAAGAATATCTATAAATGCATGTCCTTAGTTGCACAGTTCAAGATTTTTGGCATGCATGTTGATGAGATAACAACTATATTCCAAAATAGTTATCATTGAGACAAAAAAATGAATTTTGGGTTAGGTGGACCAGGCCATGTCATGCGGCTCATTCCCAAGCGGGAAAGTGCTAGGAATGGCGATTGAATTGAATTAGGAAGTCTAAAGTGATAGATGGCTAATAAGTTTTAAGATAAGAGCTAGTTGTTGCATCAATTTTAATCAAATTAAATGACATGGTAATATATTTACAACATATGTGAAACGAGGATGTAAAACAAAGGTGTAAAAGTACAGGGGTATGCACTTTTGTCCCTTAAGAAGAAGTGCCATGGAACTTGCTTAAGGAACTATTTTTGTGGAATAAAGGGTCCCATGAAAAGAAAAACATTATTATAGAATAAATTAGAATCTTGTCTAGGAAAATAGGAGCCCTTACTTTTTATATTTTAGATTTCTAGGAGATGTCTTTGGGGTGGGCTTGGAAATTTCCCTCACCAACTTAAGAGATTTTGTTGCCACATGTCATTCATCTATAGTTTTTAGATTCCCATCAATAAATTTAGGGATAATTTTTTGAGAGTTTTTTTAGCTTCCTAAAAAAATGGAGCTAAATTTTTTAACATTCATTGTCGTTAACAACAAATTTACAAACAAGATTACCATGCATATAAATTTTAGAGCTTAAAATTTTAAGCTTGCCCACTACTACAAAATTCATGGTTCTATACTAATAAAAATTCTTAGCAACCCCTACTAAAATGTTTCAATAAATCCCCTCCCAAAAACCACTACCTTTAAGCACGTCATTCCAATCATTTGTAGACAGCCTCAACCATTTAAGCATATAGGTCATGCATATGAAGAACCGATTTAGCTGCTAGGAAGAACCATTGAAAAAATAAAACTAAATAATCTCTAAAACTTTGCTGTTTAGCCGACCGTCAATTAAAAATGGCTGTTTGACGGGGAAGATGAACGTCAAATCTGACAAGAGACAAATTTGAGGATCCTGATCTTGTTTAGATTGGTGGAAGGGCGCTACTACCTACCTGCAATGAATAGTCTATCCTGATTTGAGCATGCAATCAGGGCATGGTGGACCAGCCTGAGATTTCAGAACCATTCTGAAACAAGCAATTTGGACGCCTGAAAAGAAGAGGTTCCACAAACTCATTTTTGCTTCGGAGAGGTGATACAGCTTTTTGAGCTCTAAGAAATGTTGTTGAATGTGCAGAGAAAGTGAATACATATGTGGGCATGGAGGTTTTGGCTGAGTGGCTTCCTTTTCTTATTTCTGCAAGGCATGGTTCCAGCGACGGACGTTCTTCTACAGCAGCGCCCGCAAATGAAGATGACCTCCACAACCTCAACACATCTAACAATGGCTTTGCTGATGATCAAGGTGTGATTTTTATTGTAACCCCACTTTCTTTCAATATACAGGAGTTTGTAGGTAATAAGCATTTTCTATTGTAGAATAAACATTTGATTGTTATAACCAGGTGAGTCAATAATGTTTTGCTTCAGCAAGTGTTATGTATAAGAGGTGTCTATTGTACTAAATTTATTTGGATTGTAATCAGACTTCATCCCAAATTTAATGAGTGTGGGGCTTTATACTAAACATAAATTGATTTTTGATAGGCTCTTTGTAAGTAAAACTTCACCAAAACGCCAACCCCACCTGATAGGGTTTTATGAGTCTGGAAATCAATTAGCATCTAATGGCAGGGTCCCATGCAGTTAGCTATTTTTTTAAAAACAGGCACTGCTTTGAGCTAGTAGTCCCATGATTTTTTCCCCTGTTTATTTTAAGTAATTGACATTTTTAATTAATAAATTTGGGAAATAAAAGTTAAAAAGAAATATAAAAAACAAGGAAAACAAAATATGCAGCCATGTGGTAAATTTGAGGTTAAACAGTTGTCCTATAAGTTCACTCCCCCTCCCTATCTACAGCTGAAGTTTTAAATCTTAAGCTATTGCTGTTCTACTATTTTACGAGAAAATTCCATGTGCTAATTAAAAAATTGTATGGGACCACTTACACCTTATAAATTAAGCAGGAAGCAGCTTCATGGGACTGTGCTATAAAAATAATAATACGCGTAAATTGCCATTTGTTACAGGAATTTTGCTAAAATATCTGGCTTCACCACAAATTTTTAGTCGGCAGCTTCTACCAGTACAATGCCTCTTCCAGGCTAAGGGTCTGAATTTTGTTTTCTGAACTTGATTAAACAACAAATAATCTAGTTTGCAAACAGAATTCTCACAACAGCCAAATGAATTATGAAACTTTCCAATTTATTTTTATTCATCAAGGAGTCTGAAAGTGAATTACAATTATTGAAACTGATAGAGATCAACACCTCAAGTCGCTCAAATGGAAATACAGTCCTTAAAGGAATACAATTTATTTCAGACTGGTAATTAATAAGTCTACAGTGGAACCTGATCACTTGCTGGGAGGTGGAACTACTGCCTCAACCTTTTTTCAGGGATGTCTCCACATGGATCAGAGAAAACTCCTGCTGACTGTGTTTGGTGTCTAAATCCGATGAGTTAACTGTTCCTACTAGCTACTCCTCTCTGAAGATGATGTTTGAGTCCCAATACAGGTAACCGCAGCCCTTGCTGATTACTGCCTCCTTCCCAACTCATATGCTGTACTATCCGCCTGGTAACCAACCTGACCACCTCTGTAATGTGCAGCGATCAGCAATAAGTGGATCAAGCTAGGGGAATGGTGGCTATTATTCATAACAAATATGCAACCGGCATATGGTGGCCTCACATCCAATTCTTGCCTAAGATTTCAATTTGATTTGCGCTACAAATATGATTTTCTGCCCACGCAATGAGATTGGCAAGTAAGGATAATACAAATTGGCGGCAGGGCAGATGTTGACTCACATTGTTTGGCCTCCCTAATGAATGTCTTTGGCTCCCACAGTAAAATGCACGCCTGGCTGCGATGTCCTCGGTCTTCAACTGCAAGATGTGGCTTGAATTATGGGGCGATCTAATACCCAGCCTGGCAAATCACAGAAAATATGGATGATGGAATTTATGCTGATTACAGAAGCTGTAGATGATAGTTGCCTAGTTCAGAAACTGTGATAAACTCTCCCTTCAATGGTGGCGCACCAAGGTGTGGACCCTCAAAATTATGCAACAACGATTAGCCAACGATCCCTGAAGATTCCCAACAAGATCTCAGTTAGCTCAAACTGCAATCTCTGAGTGGAATTGCCTAGCAGGAGGTAATGGTTTCCATCCTAACCTCACAATTGGGCGAGTCAAGAGGGTTTGCATCCTCCTAATTCGCAGAGTTGCAGCCAAGGGGTTTCGCCCTTGAATGCAAGGTAATTTGAGCTCACAATGAATTGCCAAAACGAAAATCAAATGATTGAAATGAAGAATTTAGCCTTGTTGATATATCCTTCCAATTTGGGCCCTTGTGTCCTAAATTCCCGCCAAGTATTTAAAAATACTTTAATTTAAATTTTATTTTATTTTTTTTTGTTTTTATTTATTTATATTTTTATATTTTGCTAGTGTTTAAAGACACTTTTTATTTTAATATCATTTTTAGCTTCTAATTTAGGAAAGGGGACATGATAATCCTCCCTTCCCCAAATTGCTTGCCCTCAAGCAATTGCAGATTTGGATGATAAAAAACTTCACTCCTTCCCATGTAGCATCCTCAAGTGGAAGATTCTTCCAATGTACCAAGTATTCCGTTATGACCTTGTTCCTTAACCTTCTTTCCCTCACATCCATGATTGCTTCGGGTACCAAGATCAATTTGCCCTCATCAAGGGGTGGCAGCTCTAAAGGAGTAACATGCTGTCCAAGTGCCTTTTTGAGGCACGAAACATGGAATACATTGTGAATTCTACTGTTCTCCGGTAGTTCTAACTCTTAGGCGACCTCTTTGATCCTCCGCAAGACCTTCTAGGGTCCAAAAAATCTTGGCTTAAGCTTTTCAACTCCACTTCCTTTGAGGGAAGATTGCCTATAGGGCTGCAATCTCAAAAATACCATACCTCCCACCTCAAAAGTCCTCTCCAAAAGATGGCAATCTGCATACTTCTTTTGCTAGTTTTGGCCCTGGGCTTGTTGTAGGTTCTCTTTGAGTGTATTTAAAATATCTAAATTTTGCTAGATCAAATCTTTAGCTCCCGGAACTCTATTATCTGAAATGATCAAATACACAAAAGAAAATGCATCATATCCATACAATGCTTTGAAAGGAGTCATACCTATGGACATATGATGTGTAGAGTTGTAGCAGTACTTTCCAAGATAAAGCCATTTAATCCATGCTGTTTGCTGCCCTGTAACATAATTTTTCAAATATCCCTCAATCCATTTGTTCACAATCTTCGTTTGTCCATCCATTTGAGGGTGGTAGCTAGTGCTTGGGGTCAACTTTGTACCTGTCAACCAAAAAAGTTCTTGCCAAAACAAGCTAAGAAACCAGCTGTCCCTGTCACTCAAAATGGTTTTAAGCAACCCATGTAGTCTAAGCATCTCTCTAGTAAACAAATCAACCACTTGTAGTGCCTTATATTATGAAAGTATAGCATAAAAATGAGCGTACTTAGTGAAGTTGTCAACTACCACAAAAATACAATCCTTACCTTGCACTCATGGAAGATCCATGATAAAATCATGAAAATAATCTCCCATTTATGATTTGGAATGGGTAAGGGCTGCAATAATCCAGCTGGAAATACCTGTTCTGCTTTGTTTTGTTGGCACACCATACACTCCCTAATGTACTTCAACACATCTCCCTTGAGCCCCTTCCAAGAAAAACGCTCTCTCACTTGTTTGTATGTTTTATAATACCCTGGATGGCCTGCTAATAGTGTGTCATGACATGCTCTCAAGACCTCCTTCATCTTCAATTCTGGAACAAGATACACCCGATCCTTATAAAGGATGAGTTCATTAGCCACTTTATACTTGTCATCTTGTAACTTGCCGTCCAAAATATCAATAGCAAATGTGTTCTTGGCATACTCAGCGATTATAGAAACCCTCCACTCAGCAGATATATCAGTCATGGAGCACAAATAGAGCTTCTTAGATAACGCATCAGCTAAAACATTATTCTTCCCCTTGACATACTCAATATCAAAATCATAAGCTTGTAACTTACCCACTTCTGCTGTTTATCATTCAAATCCTTTTGATTGAGGAAGAACTTCAAGTTGTTGTGATCTGTCTTCACCTCAAACCTCCCACAAACCAAATACTGCCTGAACTTAGCCAATGCATGCATGATGGCCAATATCTCCTTGTCATAAATAGAGAAGCTCTTCTCTAACTCCTTGAGCTTCCTACTCTCAAATGCTATGGGATGATTGTTTTGCATCAAAACTGCTCCAATCTCATCTTTTGAAGCATCACACTCCAAAACAAAAGGAAGTGAAAAATTTGGAATGGCCAAAACAGGACACGAACTCATTACCTCCTTGAGCTTGTCAAAAGATCTGTATGTTGAATAACTCCAAAAGAAAGCCTATTAGAACATAATGTTATTAGGGGTTATATGCTTATAACATTTATATATTGTTCTAATATAAGGTTATAAAACCTTATGTTTATTATATGCTTTATAAAACATATACCATTTAATAATTAATAATCTAATAACTTTTAGATTATTAATTGTTTACGAATGTTTGTTTTGAATAGGTGTGACTAATACCCCTTCAAGTATTTAAGGAGGTTCTTTCTCATTGAGAAGTAAGTGAATTTGGAGATTTATAGTGAATTCTATCACTATGCACATGAGGTATTATAGGCCCTGTGGAAGTAAGCAGAGGAGTGTCCCTAGGTTTAGTCTATTTTTTGTAAGTGTTTTATAATAAAATGATGCTTTATGGGGTTTTTTACTTGAAAAAGTTTTCCCCATGTATACGTTGTGTAATGTGTTAAATCTATGCTTGTATAATTCTCTTTTTATTTATTTTATATTTTATTTATAATGAGTAGTATCCTAAGATCTTAATTTCTAACAAAGCCCCCTTCATTGTCAAATCTATCAATGGTGCAACCAATTGTGAAAATCCTTTGATGAACCTCCTGTAATAACCGCAAAGACCAAAAAATTCTCTCAAGTGTGATATAGTCTTAGGTGGAGGCCAATCTATGATTGCCTTAAATCTTCTCATCATCCACTCAAACTCCTTGGGCACTAATCTTGTGCCCTAGATATAATATCTCTGTCAACCCAAACTCATATTTGGATGCCTTAGCAAAAAATGACTGCTGCTCTAGAATACCAAGCACCTCATCTATGTGTTTCAAATAATCCTTCCAAGCGTTGCTATAGATAAGTATATCATCAAAGAAAACCAACACAAACTTCCTCAATTGATTAATGCAAGACTGGAAGGTGGTTGGTGCATTAGTCAAACCAAATGGCATGACCAAAAACTCGTAATGCCCGTAGTGACATCTGAAAGTTGTCTTATGCACGTCCTCATCTCTCACCTTTATCTGATGATACCCTGATCGAAGATCAATTTTAGAGAAGTACGTCACCCCATGAAGCTCATCTATCAACTCATCGATCTTGGGAATAGGGTAACCATTCCTGATTGTCTTTGTATTGAGAGATTTATAATCAATTCACATTCTCATGGTGCCATCCTTCGTCTTGATCAATACCATAGAAGAAGCAAATGGGCTAGAATTCGGTCTTATGTGTCCCATATCCAACAACTCCTTAATTGCCTTCTCAATCTCCTCCTTATGCCTCCTAGGATGACGATAAGGGGTGGTAATGACTGGCTTAGATCCTTCCTCCAACTCAATGACATGCCGAAAACCCCTATTCGGTGGCAACCCAGGAGGAACATCGTTGAACACCATGCTATGCTTATCCAAGATGGATTGAACATCAACATGATAAAAATTTTCACCCATGGATGAACCTATATCTGTAATCAAACACTGTGCTGCCCAAGCTACTTGGCCCCTACGAAAAGCTCTCCTCCATCCTCTTGGCTGAGACAACCCTAGGAGCTCCATTGGATAGCCCTCGAAGAATCACCTCCTTTCCCTTGGATTTGAACTTCAATTCCATAGTTTGATAGTTTTGGGTAAACTTGCCAAGTGAATGCAACCATTGTACTCCCAAAACTACATCTCTATCTCACCTATGCCAACCACATAGAAATCATCATGGGCTCCGTGCCTTCCCAAGGTGATATCTAGATGCTGAATCTTCTTCATACAAGGTGTTGGCATGTGTCTAAAAATTTTCATAAAATCTCAAGTTTTATGCCTCATTGTTGTCTGGGAAGTTTTTCACCTATTACTGATAACCGATTTGAGAAACCTTCAATGGATTTACCTTGGTCAAAATTTTGTGTTGAAGTGACTATTTACCTTCCCCATGCCATGGCCATGTCTTATTGTTGCCAAAATCCCATAAAATTTCTAAGTTTAGCGCTTTCCTTGTCTTTTCCTGGTTTTTGGGTGCAGGGTTCCAGGTTCCAAGTTCCATTGGTCCCTGAAACATTCCTGGTTCCAATGTCCTGCAGAACCCCCATTCCCCCATGTTAAATTTGGAAGGCTTAAACATGGAATCTTGGAATGAGATTGAAGATTGGGGCTATGTATGTCATCCAACATCTTTTGGACCTTTCGTTTCGGTGTTTTGTTCATTTGGGAATTTCAGGTTTTCCATGGACCTCAAAACATTCCTGGTTCCAATGTCCTCTTGAACCCCCATCCCCCCATATTGAATTTGGAAGACTTAAACATGGAATCTTGAGATGAGATTGAAGATTGGGGCTATGTATGCCATCCAACATCTTTTGGGCCTTTTGTTTCGGTGTTTTGCTTATTTGGCAATTTTGGGTTTTCCATGGACCTCGGAACATTCCTAGTTCCAATGTCCTTCGGAACCCCCATTCCCCCATGTTGAATTTGGAAAGCTAAAACTTGAAATCTTTGTATGAGATTGAAGACTATGGTTATGTGCATCCCCCAGCATCTATTTGGCCTTTCGTTCTGGTGTTTTGCTCACTTTGGGAATTTTGGGTATGGACCTTTGAACATTCCTGGTTCCAATGTCCTCCAGAACCCCCATTCCCCCATGTTGAATTTTGAAGGCTAAAACTTGGAATCTTGGTATGAGATTGAAGACTATGGTTATGTGCACCCCCTAGCACCTATTCGATCTTTCGTTCGGGCATTTTGCTCACTTTGGGAATTTTGGGTTTTTTGTGGACCTTGGAACCATTTCCAAATGTTCCAAGATTCTAGGTTCCTCCGAAATCCCCATTCCCCCAGTCATGGGCGCCCAAATTCCAATGTTCTTGGTTCCTTTGGGATCCCCATTTCCCCTGTGTATTCCCAAATGTTTTGGGTTTCAGTAATTTCCTCGCCCCAGGTTCCAGGTTGCAAGTTTCGTTGGAACCCTGTACCTCGTTAGTGTAGAAAACCCCATTTTTTTGTAGATGCAACGAGACACTCCAACAACTCGCAGGATCTCCATTAATGATCTTTTTGAGGCTCGATGGTGTTAGGGTTTGCATGCAGAAGATATCAATTAAATGCAAATAAAGATTAAACAAAGGAATGAAAATACACAGATATAATAACAGCGAGAGACAAGTTTTAACGTGGTTCACCCAAACTCGGGCTACATCCACCAACAGAGAGTCCAATATTATTATCCAGTAAATCAAACCGATTACAACCAGCAATCCTTGCAACTCAATACCGCTGCAAAATGCTACAATACATCAACGGAAACCCTAACCCATAGCTGCTTTTATCAAGCCTTATGTCGGTTACAAAAATAGGGTTTTCTTTTGTCGGCCAATAGAAAAATACTCTCGACACCTTAATAAAATAATAAAAAGTCGGAGGTTTCGGGGGCGCTGCCCCTTGACCCCGTTAAATAATTTGGGGGGAAACCATGCCGATAAAAGTGGGGTAAATTTAACCTCCGAGTCTGATTAGGCTCCATATAACAACAATCTCCCACTTGGAGACTGATCAGACTCCACACCATATCATCTCCCACTTGGAGACTGATCATAACACCGCTGACCCTGTAGCTTCCACTGGAAATAAGCACCATGGACTTTGCTGTTCTGTTTTTTTTTGTTTTCAGTCTTGAAGACCAACCGAAGCTGAAGAGGAGCTCAGCTTCTCCCTTGTCACTGCCTTCGTAAACATATCCGTTGGATTTTCATCTGTATGTATCTTTTCCAGCCGTAACTGTCCATCATCCAACACCGACCGAATGAAGCGATACCTCAATTGTATGTGTTTAGTCTTTGAATGCAAGGCAAAATTCTTTGCAAGATGTATGGCACTCTGTCTGCCTGTAAACAAATAACTGTTAGCCTGTTGTTTGCCCAATTCTTCCATGAAAGATTGCAGCCATATCATCTCCTTGCTTGCCTCTGTTGCAGCTACATACTCTGCCTCCGTGGTGGATAAAACAACCACCTTTTGCAACTTGGAGATCCAACTCACCGCTGTCCCACCTATAGTAAAGACATAACCTGTAGTACTTCGCCTAATGTCAATATCCCCTGCCAAATCTGAGTCCACATAGCCTGCTAAATCAATATTAGAGCCCCCAAAACATAAGTGTTTATTGGATGTACCTCTCAAATATTTGAGAATCCATTTTACCGCATTCCAATGCTCCAATCCGGGATGACTCGTATACCTACTTACGACTCCTACAGCATGTGCAATATCCGGTCTCGTGCATACCATGGCGTACATTAAACTTCATACAGCTGAAGCATATGGTACCCTGGACATTTTTTCTTCCTCCTCTTGTGTCTTAGAACACATCTTCTTAGTCAATTTCAAATGACTAGGCAAAGGTGTGCTGATAGCTTTTGCATTCACCATATGGAATCTCTGCAACACCTTTTCAACATAATCAGCCTGAGATAGAGTCAATTTTCTGTTCTTCCTATCTCTACAAATTTTCATACCAAGGATTTGTTTTGCTGCCCCCAAATCCTTCATAGCAAATGATTTTTCTAACTGTTGTTTTAACTCTTTTATGTGATTCATGTTAGACCCTGCTACAAGCATGTCATCAACATATAAACATAAAATAATGTAGCTGTCATTATTCAACCTCTTAAAATAAACACAATGGTCAGAATTACACTAGCTGTAGCCTTGTTCAGCCATAAAACTATTAAATTTCAAATACCATTGCCGAGGTGCTTGTTTCAGACCATACAAACTCTTCTTCAATTTGCACACCAGTTTCTCCTTACCTTTGACCTCAAATCCTTGGGGCTGTTCCATATATATCTCCTCCTCCAAATCACTATGGAGAAAGACAGTTTTCACATCTAGTTGTTCCAAATGCAAACCTTCAATAGCCACAATACTTAAAATAGTACGAATAGAAGTCATCTTAACAACTGGAGAAAAAAATCTCATCAAAATTAATGCCCTTTTTCTGTGCAAATCCTTTTACAACTAACCTGGCTTTAAATATTTTCTTACCTCCATCTTCCTCTTTCAGCCTATAAACCCATTTGTTTGGTAAAGCTTTTTTTACCTGCAGGCAACTTACATAATTCCCAAGTCTGATTTTTCAGCAAGGAGTCCATTTCTTCTTTCATTGCAAGCTCCCACTGAACCTTTGTATCCACCTGCATAGTTTCATCATACCCTTCCGGTTCACCAACATCTGTTAACAAAATAGAATACAAAGAAGGAGAAAACCTTTCAGGAGGTCTACTTAGCCTTGTTGACCGTCTAACATTCACTAGAGTTTGTGGTATTTCTTGTTGTTGTTGTGGAGCATGAGGAACCACTGGAACATCATTATCTAGAGTATCATCTAGCATCACATAATCCTTTTCTGTCTTCTCATGCTGCTGTAATTGATCTTTGTACAACACCTTCTCATTCAATACAACATCCCTGCTTCTCACAATTTTCTGATTTTCAAAATCCCAAAGCCTATAACTAAATTCATCAATGTCTTATCCAACGAAGGTACACTTTTTTGATTTTGTATCTAGTTTGGTTCTATTTTCAGAATCTACATGTGCAAATGCTTCACATCCGAAGGTTTTGTGAAAAGAATAACTCACCTTCTTATCTGTCCATGCTTCCTCTAGAATACTACAGCCCAAAGGAACTGAAGGACCTTTGTTAATTAAATATACAGCAGTGTTGACTGCCTCTGCCCACATGTTTAAAGGCAGCCCAACATGCAATCTCATGGTCCTTGCACGCTCCATTATTGTCCTATTCATGCGCTCAGCCACTCCATTCTTCTGTGGAGTACCTGGAACTGTTTTCTGCCTACGAATTCCATTAAAGGAACAATAATCCTCAAATTCTTTGCTGCAATACTCACCACCATTATTAGATCTGAGACATTTTAATCTTTTACCTATCTCATTCTCAACCAAGCTTCTCCATTTTTTAAATGTTTCAAATACATCAGATTTCTGCCTCAGAAAATAAATCCAAGCCTTCCTAGTTGCATCATCTATGAATGTAACATAATACCGAAAGCCACCGAGAGAAGATACCTGAGCTAGTCTCCATAAATTTTTATGCACAAGGTCCAATTTTTCATCTTTCTTTTGCTTCCCATTCTTGAGAAAATTGACTCTCTTTTGTTTGCCATACACACAATTTTCACAGAAATCCATATTAATACATTTTAAACCTGGTAAAGTTTTCTTAGAATGAAGTACCTTCATACCTTTTTCACTCATATGCCCAAGTTTGTTATGCCACAATGTTGTCTCAGAACCTGTAGCAACTATTTTAGTCTCTTCTTGCGAACCTGCAGCAACTGTTCCTGAACCTGTTTGTTTTTTCTCTGCAACAGCTAAAGTAAAAAGAACAGTATGACTTGTACAAAGATATAAGGTGCTTACTTTCACACCTTTTGCTACTATTAAGGCACCTCTTGAAACCTTCCAATTTTTATCAGTAAATGTAACAATACAACCTTCATCAGCTAGCTGCTCTGTTGAAATTAAATTCCTACTCAGCCTTGGAACGTGCCTTACCTCTTGTAGTAGCCAATAATTCCCATTTTGCAACTTAATTTTGATTCTTCCCTTTCCAACAATCTGATATGGTTCGTTATCTCCCAAATAAATCAGCGCAAAATCCCCTTGGACATAATCAAGAAAATAACTGCTATGGGGCGTAGCATGAAATGAGGCTCCTGAATTTAAAACCCATGAATCATCAACATTATCTAGGGAAAGAATCAAAGCATCATCTTCAGATTTATTACTTACCACATTTGCCTCCTTATTGCCTTCTTGTTTGTCTCCTTTATTCTTCCAAGACCAGCAATCTTTTTTCAGATGACTTGATTTCCCACAGTACCAGCAATCCTTCTGTCCTCTGGATTGGGATCTCTTGTCCTTTGATTTTCCTCTTGACTTCCCATGACCTCCAGAACCTTTTCCTCTCTCCTTTGATCTGCCCCTGCTTTCTGCATTCAAAACACTACCTGATGTGGACCCTCCTAAGCTTTTCCGTCGCATTTCCTTGATAAGGATAACACCAACAATATCATCAAATTTCGAAGTGTTTGAACCAGAGACAGTTACTTACAGCCATTACCAAGCTATTCTAGCTTTTTGGCAAAGAACATAATATCAAGAGAGCCCTCACCTCTTCATCAAATTTCACTTTTACAGAAGTTAACTGATTGGTAATCGTATTAAACTCATTTAAATGATCTGTCACAGATCCACCTTCAATCATTTTTAGATTAAATAAACGCTTCATGAGAAATACCTTATTTGAGGCTGAGGGTTTTTCATACAATTTAGCCAAAGTTGTCATCAGTTCACTTGTTGTCGTCGCTTCTGTTATATTGAATGCCACAGATGGTGCCAAGCACAACCGAATGGTTCCTAGTGCCTTTCTGTCCAGAAGATTCCAATCCTCATCAATCATTGTTGCCGGTTTCTTGGCTATTCCTTCCAACGACCTCCATAAATCCTTCTAATAGAGATAATCCTCCATCTGCATCTTCCATAATTGATAGTTTTGCCCATTAAATTTATCTACCTTCAATTTACCCTCGTCCGCCATTGCTCCCACTAAATCGTGAGACTCCCACTCAACCGTGAGACCTTCCTGTAGACGATAATTGAACACAACCCGCGCTAACACCACTTGTTAGGGTTTGCATGCAGAAGATATCAATTAAATGCAAATAAAGATTAAACAGAGGAATGAAAATATACAGAAATAATAACAGCGAGAGACAAGTTTTAACGCGGTTCACCCAAACTTAGGCTACATCCACCAACAGAGAGTCTAATATTATTATCCAGTAAATTAAACCGATTACAACCAGCAATCCTTGCAACTCAATACCGCTGCAAAATGCTACAATACATCAATGGAAACCCTAACCCTTAGCCGCTTTTATCAAACCTTATGTTGGTTACAAAAATAGGTTTTTTTATGTCGGCCAATAGAAAAATAACTCCCGATGCCTTAATAAAATAATAAAAAATCGTTGGAGGTTTCGGGGGCGCTGCCCCCAAACCTTCGCAAGGGGCACTGCCCCTTGACCCCGTTAAATAATTTGGGGGGAAACCGCACCGATAAAAGTGGGGTAAATTTAACCTCTAAGTTTGATTAGGCTCCATATAACAACAGATGGCATGGTAGGTGAGCTCCATATGCCTCAAGACTACTGTAGTCCCTTCAATGATGAAATCTTTGTACCAAAGCATGGGCAAACACTCCAAATATGTAGGGTTTTTTGGTATAGCCCATGTGGTTGTGATGTAGGCATGCATGGTCGCCCAGTTTCATTTTCAGACGTCAAATCCCTCCTCTCAAGGCTTCTTGATGGATTGAACGAGGTATATAATGCATTTGACATTTATTTTCAAGGGATGAATTTTTTTTTGCAGAGCAGAAATAGAAGACAAGCTTGGATATCTAGGGTTTCTTTTAGTGGCTATGTAAAGATCATTTTTATTGTAATTTCATTTGGGTTTTCTCTCAAGGGTTATGAGAGGGCATTGTAACATTCAAAGAATGAATTTAAAGTGTAGATCCAACATCTTTCAACTGTCTCCATGAATATTTTGTAAATTTCTGGTATTTTGTCAGTTTATCTTAATCACATTTTCTGATTTGAGCATTGTTATTGATTAGTTGATAACCAAAGATTATAAAACGTCTTGCAATGCTTTGCTAGGTATCTTTTCATGACAATACATGAAATTTGTAGGTTGTTTATGGATTATTAAAGAATGTTTGAATAGATGTTCTACAATTCCTTCTAGCTGCTTGGTTGTATGTGTAGAGCCTAGCTTATGCATTAAACATTTAGATTTGGTCTTTGTTTGTATCTTGATTAAGATATCATTATTTGGTTACATTGGTGTCCCCTTTTATTTAAGATCTAGACTCTGTTGTGCCCATTGGATTAAGGCATCGATTTGCATTCTGTTCAACTCCTTTTCCCTCCAACACACTCAAAACATAACAAACTCACAATCTTTAAATGCTTTTGTGTTGTAATATCCACATCCATGTCTAGATGTATGCTTCTGCATTAGGGGCTATCAAAGCATCGTTTTAGGCTCTTTACATGGTTCGGTATCTGCTTATTGAAAGTGTAACAACCTTGTGTTCTTCAAACTAGCATTCAGGCACTTAGTGACATTTAAATTGGAGTTTCTTGTGCATTGGGTATGATTTTATTCAAGGTTTATCTTCATATTGCTATCATTCAATCTTCTCATACAACTTAGGGAATACCACCCTTGGTCTAGCAGAGCCAAAAGAAGAAGAATGTCTTACCCACCTTATCAATTTTGTCCTTAGTTGCCTCATCCTGAACATAAGTTTTTAATCCTTGTCTTGAGTTTGACATCCCCAGCACTCAAGAATTGATTGGCTTTAGGGATTTGAGGAATCTCAACTTTGAGCACCAATAAAACTGGTGTTGTTGTCGGGAAAGAATTAAGTTGTTGGTTGATACCTTGAGTCCTTTGCTGATAAAGAAAATTTCTCTCTTCCCAATTGAAGAGCGACTCTGTTTGGCTGAACTCATAAAAAATATGAAGGAAAGAATCAAAGATGGAAAGAGGGAAGCATTCAAAGAATTCACAGCAACCTGATGATATGGCATCACACTCAGGGCGGCAGCGTAGTGCTTGGAAAGCTACAAACAAAGGTATGTCTACCAGATACACTTTTCAAAGAGATGATGTTGGTCCTTGTATTAGAGATGATGTGCATGTTGATCAATATCCCTATACTTCAGATGATTCTAGTGATAAAATGGTTAGATCTAGTAGAAGAAACCACAGACATGAATATGGGATGCCAAGAGATTCAATGAACATGATTGGAGGGGATAGAAATATATCCTAAGAGGCACAATATGAAGATTTGGATGCATCAAATCTTACAAACATAAGAACTACAAGAGTAGGATCACATCCTAATTCCCCTGCCTTTGCACATAGGATTGAACCCGAACAAGATGCTTCATTTCATGATGCCAATGCTGCTACACAATCAAAAAATGAGCATAAGGAAAGAGAAATTGATGAAAGGTTGGATTTGCTTGATCACCTTAGGCAAAGACGGAGAGAACTACATGCTCAAATTGATTTGTAGCAAGCCCAGCCTGTCCAAAATGCTTAACAACAAAATCAGCTCCAACATCATAATATTCTTAATCAACCTGCAACAAATCAGCAACCTAATCAGCAATAACGTAACCAACAAAATATGAGAGCCCATAATAGGAGGCTTGCTCAAAGATTCTCACCACCAAGACATCCCCCAGTAATGGAAAGATATAGATAGTTGGAATTTTATGGCATTCCAAATTATCCCAATCTAACACCAAATGAAATCAGGGGTAAGGTGCCTAAATTTCAAGGCAATAATGTGGTCACCAGTGAAGAACACCTTAGGAGATTCATCAATGTGACTGACGAGTATGAAATTGAAGATGAGAATGTTATGATGAAGCTGTTCGTGCAATTATTAGAGGAAAGTGCAAAAGAGTGGTATAGAAGTCTTTCAGACAGTAGTATTGACTCACAGGAAGAATTCATAAGGGTTTTCAGGTTGTAGTATGGAGATAGGATTGATCCTAAATTTGCAATTTATGAGTTAACAACAATCAAAAAAGATATAAATGAGACTATTGCAGAATTCAACAATAGGTTTGTCATGACAATGAGAGAAGTGCCTCCTAATCTGAGACCAAATGAATCCATGCGTTTTGTTATTTATTGTGGCAAAATTAGGATATTGCCTTCATGATAAAAACCTTCAAACTTTAAGAGAGGCTTATACCATGACAATCAATATAGAAAGTAACATGAGGGCATCTAGAAAACATGTCAAAAGAGCTGATGTAAAATTTTTAAAACCAAATGCAGCAATTTCAAGCAAGCCTCTTACTACAGAAGACAAGCTAGATAAGCTGATGGGAGCAATGAAAGATTTGTCATATCGGGTTGCACGAAATGAGAAGGGTTTGCCTTCTAATATTGCTGCTACTCACTTCAATGAGGGGCAGAGGTTACATAATAGGCCTTACAATATTGATTGGTCAAAGAGACCAGGGTTGAGTGATAAACAGGTTGTTCCAACGTAGGGAAATTCGAGGCCCCAAGACAAGGATACACCCGATCCTTTAAGGAAGGATCATGTGAATGTGCAAGATGATTCATTATGGTGCAAAGCGTGCTTTTTACCTCATGACCCAACAAATTGTGTTATTGCAATTGAGATATTAAAGGAGAAAGAGTTCCCAAATGAAGAGGGAACCCCTGAATATTTTGAAGATGTGGATGTAGATCAATTTGATGAGTATGAAGAAGATGAATTCTTTCAGTATGACTTTAATGACCATCAAGTACGATATGAAATGCTAGCCCATGATTTCCAACATCTCAAGGAACTCATGCAATAGAGATACAAAAGAGTGAGGCCTTCAAATGAAGACATTAAGGCCCTTACTGATGTGGCTGTCATGCAGGTTCAAAGTGAATACTAACTTAGAAATAGGCAAGTAAATACTCGGGGTGACAGTTATAATGCAACAACATTGAAAGTGTCAAATACATGTGTTGATAAAGGAAAACAAAAGGTAGACACTGATGCTAGAAGGAATGACACTACAGATAAGAGTGTGAGCAAGACTATAGAAAGATTAGCACAGAAGAAAAGATCATCTGTACCTGATGTTCCTATATAGAAGAAATATGTTTCAAAGAATAAAAATGTGAGTCTACGAGTAGACAAGGTTGAAATTCTATAAGTGACAGAAGTTGGCAACAAGCATAATCAAGCAAGAAAAGTCATCAAGAGGGACAATCTGCGGCCAAGGCAATTGGAAATAACAAGGGTGGTTAGGTAATACCTTTTATTTCTGAAACTCATGCAACTGTGCCCTTGCCCACCCCTCTACTTGATTATCGTCCACCCCTCTACCTGATTATGTCCCCATTGACATGGCTCTTAATTTGAGCCAAATGAAAGTCCTAGTACCAGTCCGGGAAATGCTTAGAATCCTTGAACATAAAGACAAAGTCCTGCAATATATCAATGCTTCAACCATATTTGAAGACCAAACAAGTCCTTTGAATGATTTCATAGAAGATACAATTGATGAAACAAGTGCTCAGGAAATACCTGAGGTCTACCTTGGTAAAGTATTTGTAAGTAATCCAACCATGGTTGATCCTTTTTATACTTTATTATTGATAAAGGTGTTGGTGATTTTTCTTGCAACCCCCTTACCCTAAGGAAAATCACAATACCTAAACCAGGGGATCAATAGGCTAAGGCAAAGATCCTGAACTATCATCAGATTGAGGACAAGAAAGGCCAACGAACAAGGCTAAACATAGCCTTCTACTCTTTGAGCTCCACAAGACTCAGGCGGGTATACCTATTTTAGGCTTGAATATATGATAAAACCTGCACTAGACAACTCACTAAAGGCCTTTAACATGTGGATGGTTCTCAGGTAAACGAATAAAGGGTGTTATACAATTAGGCATGATCCCTTTATACCTTGAAGAACACTGAGAACTAATTAAATAGGAATATCTTCATCTCAAACATAAGAAGGGGTTAAAACTACATCATTCCAGAGCATGACCCTTGCATCCATTAATCTCCATGAAGATATAGAAAACCAAACAATAAATAAACATGAAAAGAAAAATTCTTCAGATTTTATAGTTGGTGATTCCTTCCAGGGTTTGCACAAAAGAAACGTACTAGACTAGAGCCTTATCCATAACAGAGTCAAGATAAAAACAACCCATCAGATAACAACATGAAATGCAAAATCAGTGACCCTTAAACCATTATTGCCTTACAATAATGAGGTCTCTCATGGACATGCAGATAACATTCTTAATAATCCTGAATATAACACATTATCCCCAATATCTGATTAAAAGCTAAATTAACTTGCTCCTTGAACAAGAGCCATCAACCAAACATCTATTGCAGCAAATGTGCAACAAAAATCATTGTAATCCTTAATTACTCTGATTGAAGAAACAAAGCATACATTCTAGGAGACATTACTGCATGACATAGTTAAATTATGGCTGCAAACTGAAATGCTTGCCATTACCTAAACAGCGGATTACAATATTTGAACTCTGAAATCTAAAGGACCCTAAAGCCTAGGCAGAGACCCTGTACAAAATTACAAAAATAGAGACCTGGAGAAATTGGAACCCCCTTCTCCCAAAAGAGCATCTCCCTTTTATATCACCAAGGGGTTTCTTACCGCATGGGAAACATGCAGAAGACAAGGAAAACTATATTCAGTTGAGATAGGCACACCACTTGGAGAATCAAATCATTGCTCGTAGTGGGAAGGCAAAACCTCTTTTGTCTGATCTGTAATAGCTCCGAGCGTGAAGAATGAACAATCATGTTGCTTGATTTCTTTCCTTGGTGGTTAGACATCTGTTGGGAGAGTCTTTTCATATTGTTTAAGAGTCTTCACCAAGCTGCCACTTGGCAGCCTCCCTGCTACCTGCGTTTCAATAAATGGGACACATGGCAGGCTGGTGCACCACGGGAGAGTCCTTGCCTTTATGGCAAGAAAAACCCTTTAATTCGGCAGGAGAACATCACGTCTGCCATTATTGTTCGCTCGCGTGAACCAAAACGACTTCATCATCCTTGTTAGCAACCTTGAATTTCAGCCGTTGATCTTCTAGTAAGTTGGCTCGATGGATGGCTCAGATGGAACCACGTGGCAGCCACCCGTTGCTCTGCATGGTATCGGCATCTTCAGATAGATTCCCCACGGGCTGGCGGGGAACGGTCAGGATTTAATCCTCAGAATCAATCTAAACCCTTAGATCCTGGGCCCACCATCAACGCTGCCTTAGAAACTGCCAAGGCCCAGATCAAAGGTATGCCACGTAGCGCATGCCCGCTATCCCACAACTTTTTTATTGAATATTTTAATGGCACGGGCTGGCGGGCAACCAATAGGATATGAGTTGTGGGAGCATGCCGCTCAAAACTTAAGGTAAATTGAAGCACGTGCCTTAAAGTTGCAACTTAAAAGGGGACATCCTAGGCATTTTAATAAAATATATTGATCCCGCCCAAAATGCACATAAAATATTAAAACATTCGCTTGCTTAGACTTAGGACATCGGGCAAAAATCAAAAAGCGCATGCGACCAAATATTTTGCTAGGAACAAGGGGCCAACTTACCAACGATGCCAATGACTTAAGTTATAACTTAAGCGACTAAGAAAAGGTGAACACAAGTCAATAACAAACTAAAAGAAAGTTAGGGATTTTGCATAAATAGGGTTTTAGGAAGGTTTTAGTCCTAAGATTGAACCCTAGTAGATGGAAAACGAAACCCTAACCCTCAGGGGACCAATGAATGACCAAAATTTGAAATGTGACCACAGAACCACTACAAATTTTCAAAGTCCTATCAAAAGGGATGGTTGGTCCATAATTGCATGTTGGATTTCGGTGTATCAAGTAATGTGATGCCATTAGAAGTTATGAACTTGCTAGGATTGAAGGTTTCCAGGTCCTAGGGTAAGTGCTATGCAATGGATTCCAGAGAGGTTAATGTTATTGGAGTTGTCAATGGTATAGAGGTGCAACTCGCTGCATATCCTGGTAAATGCTTTATGATGGGCATAATCATTATTGATTGTCCAGCCAAGTGGGGTATGCTATTGTCAAGAAAATGGGCAGCTTCAATAGGTGGTAGTATACAAATGGACTTATTTTATGCCACCATACCGGTCAATGGAAAACGAGGTTCACTTGCATAGAGAAAAGAAAATGTTACATATTGTGGAGGACCCAGAGAAGGCAAAGGTTGAGGTGCACTATGCAGAGAGTGAGCCTGACAACATAATTGGGGATTTTGATGACGGTGTTAACGACTGTGTCGACCTTGCCTTGTGCCCAAAGCTTTCAAGTTTCATGCCTTGGAAGCAATGTTATTTGGAAAATGTATTTTGATGGTACCTGTTCATAAGAGCGAAATGGTGCAGGTATTGTTTTAATTTCTCTAGATGACATATCCTACAGGTTCACTTTTAGGTTGAATTTTGGATGCACCAATAACGTAGTAGAATATGAGGCTCTGCTGCTTGGGTTGAATATTGCTTCTAGGTATGGAATTAAGTGTCTCAGTGTGTTTGATGATTTTGAGTTATTAGTATCTTAGGTTAGAAGCTCATATATAACAAAAGAGAAAATGAAAATGTATAGGAATGTTGTATGGGATACCATTGTGCTATTTGATGCTTTTGATATCAGGTGGCTGGATAGAAATGAAAATGTCACAGCTGATGCACTTGCTGTTATGGCCTTAAAATTTGATGCATCTTTGTCATCACCTCATTGCACTAGGCCTAGCAATCCTGATAATATATATAACTGGCAAGTACTCAATGATGACAAGTAGATCTATGTTTTCTTGAATGGCATAAGTGATTTTGAAAACTAGCAAATTGATAGGCAGCCAATGATTGAGGTAGAGGATGGAAAAGAGACTTTATTTGGAAATGAGGTCGTTCAGCTCAAGACCAATACCATTCCGAGAGGTCTTGTAGCTCTTGAAAGAATGTTTGATAGTAATGATTTCTACAAGACAAGGAGCAAACCAATCAACAAAGATGATGTAGGAGTAAATCTAGGGACTGAATCAGTTCCAAAGATGATCTACATTGGGAAGAAGTTGAAGCCAACAGAGAAGCAATTGCTGATTAGTCTATTGAAGAAGTTCAAGAAGTGATTTGCATGGTCATATGATGAATTGAAAGCTTATAGGGAAGATTTGTTCCAACATACTATTCCTTTAGAACTAGGTGCAAAACCATTTAGGCAAAAGCAAAGGCCTATTAATCCTACACTAGCTCCTTAGATGGAAAAGGAATTAATGAAGTTGAAGGAGGGTGGTATAATTAAAGCAATTAGGCATTTAGAATGGGTGTCTAACCTTGTTTTGGTGAGAATGAAGAATGGGGACATAAGGCTTTGTGTAGACTTCAGGAATTTGAACATTAAGTCCCTCAAGGACAACTATCCATTGCCTATTATGGACCATTTGCTGTAGAAAGTGGCAGGGTCTGAATTAATGTCGATGATGGATGGCTTCTTAGGATATAATCAAGTAATGGTCAAAGAGTCTGAGCAGCACAAGACAACCTTCGCCACCCCTTGGGGAACATTTGTTTATGTGAGGATGCCTTTCGGACTTAAGAATGTAGGAGCCACCTTTTAGAGGGCAATGGATGTTGCATTTGCATGATTGATAAATGAGATCATGGTGGTCTATCAAGATGATTTGACGACCTATTCTAAGAATAGAGGTGACCATTGCAAACACTTGGGAGTTGATTTTCTGGCGATGCTTAGAATATGGGATTTCCTTAAATCCTAAGAAGTGCACATTTGGTGTTGAGGAAGGTAAGCTTCTGGCGCATACTGTGTCCAAGAATGGTGTGAGGATTGATCCAAAAAGAGTCAAAGCAATTGACCTCATTTCTCAACCCAAAATAGTTAAAGCAATGCAATCGTTCTTTGGACAAATTAATTTTGGTAAGAGGTTTGTTCCTAACTTTGCTGAGAAGACAAAGGCAATCTCCAAGGTACTTAAGAAGGGACAGTCAACTGGCTGGGATAAGGAATCAACTGACTCCTTCATGGATATCAAGGATGCACTTAAAAAGGCACCTATATTGGCTAGTCCTAATTATTCCAAGCCTTTTCAACTGTTTTCTTTTGCTTCTTTCTACACCATTGCTGCCGTGCTACTTTAGAAGAATGCTGATGGATACGAGCAGCCTATTGCCTTCATTACCAAATCATTGTAGAATGTTGAGTTAAATTACCCCATCATGGAAAAACATGCATATGCTCTTGTCAAGGTTGTCAAGAACTTTAGGCCTTATCTTGTAGGAGCCAAAATCACTGCATATGTGCCTCATATAGTTGTGAGGGACATCTTTGCTTAACAAGTTGCTTCTGGAAAGAGGTGTAGATGGATCAATAAGATCCAGGAATATGATATGGAGGTGCAAACTACAAGGCTGGTTCGAGGTCAAGGCCTTTCCAAGCTAATGGCAAATACAAACTTGGATGCAACAGAAGTACATTAGGTAACTTCCAGCCTAACACCTCCTTGCTTTTTGAAAGATGATCCTTGGTATAAAGATGTAGTTTTCTATTTGGCAAACTTGAGTTGCCCTTTAGGATTGAGTGATCTTCAAAGGAGAACCTTGAAGTTGGCAGCCCAAGTGTTGATGCACGACCAACTTATATGGAGAAACCTTGATGGATTGCTTCTCAAGTGTTTAGATCATGAGCAATCTGTCAAAGTCATGAATGAGTGTCATCAAGGACTTTGTAGAGGACATTTCATGTCAAAGACCACTGCCCACAAAGTAATTAGAGCAGAATATTGGTGGCCTAGAATGTTTAAACATGTGACCAAATTTGTTAGAAAGTGTGATCCTTGCCAAAGGTTTGCAGGCAAGATGAAGTTTGTAGGTGCACTCCCCCTCACATCCATATCAATAGTGGGGTCTTGATTTTATTGGAGAGATTGTGGAAAAATCTAGCAATGGATACAAATGGATCCTTGTAGCCACTGACTACTTCACCAAATGGGTGCAAGCAATACCTACTAGAAATGCAACATCTAAAGTAGTGATTGACTTCCTAATGAACAATATCATCACAAGGTATGGTGTGCTTACGAGGATTATTGCTGACAATGCAATGTGTTTTAGATCCCACGATCTCTTTAACACATGTTCTAAGTATGGGATATCTTTAACACATTCTTCCCCCTATCACCCATATGGAAATGTTCAGGCTGAATCTAGTAACAAGAGCATCATGAATATCATCAAGAAGACACTTGAATCAAACAAAAAGAGGTGGGATGATAAGCTCAAGCTTGATGTTTGGGTAGATAAGATAACTTTTAAGAAGGCTATTGGTAGGAGCCCCTTTGAGTTGGTTTATGGAGTAGAAGCTAAGATGCCAATTAGTCTTGAGCTACCTGTATACAAGCTGCTATAGGAAATTGAAGGAAATGAGGATGATGCCATTTCCTTAAGGATACATGAGTTGACTGAACTTGATGAAGCTAGGAGGACTGCACATGAAAGAAACTTGTTACAACAGCAGAAGGTCAAGCACCTATTTGACAAGAAGACAGTTTAGAGAAGCTTCCAAGTTGGTGACTTAGTCCTCATGTGGAATTCTAGGATTAAAGATAAGGGCAAGCATGGAAAATTTGAAGCCTTGTAGCTTGGCCCTTACTGGATTGCGGACAAGTGTAGTCAAGGCACTTTTTACCTCAAGAGTTTACATGGAGAATTTGTAGAGCTGCTGGTACATGGCCAGCACCTCAAGCACTATTTCTCTTGATGGTATGTGGTCCTTTGTGCGTATGTATATATCTTTTCCTTTTGTGTGTTTTGTGTTTTGGTTTTCCATTGTTGTTGCCCTTCCCCTTTGTTTTGGCTGGGTCCTTGCACTTTCCTTTTGGTTTGCAACCTGGAGATAAGTTGATCGTCGTTGTGCCCGCAAGAGACACACATCCCCAACTAGAACCAATGTTGGCACATGCCTAAATTTTTTCAAAAAATCCCAAGTTCTATGCCTCAGTGTTGTTTGGGAAGTTTTTCACTCATTATTGATAACCGATCTAAGAAATCTTCAATGGATTTACCTTGGTCAAAATTTTGTGTTGAAGTGACTATTTACCTTAACCCATGCCATGGCCATGTCTTATTGTTGCCAAAAATCCCATAAAAATTCTAAGTTTTGTGGTTTCCTTGTCTTTTCTTGGTTTTTGAGTGCAGGGTTCCAAGTTCCATCGGAACCTAGAACATTCCTGGTTCCAATGTCCTCTGGAACCCCCATTCCCCCCTCTTGAATTTGGAAGGCTTAAACATGAAATCTTGGGATGAGATTGAAGATTGGGGCCATGTATGTCATCCAACATCTTTTGGGCCTTTCGTTCTGGTGTTTTGCTCATTTGGGAATTTCAGGTTTTCCATGGACTTTAAAACATTCCTGGTTCCAATGCCCTCCAGAACCCCCATTCCCCCATATTGAATTTGGAAGGCTTAAACATGGAATCTTGGGATGAGATTGAAGATTGGGGCTATGTATGTCATCCAACATCTTTTGGGCCTTTCGTTCTGATGTTTTGCTCATTTGGGAATTTTGGGTTTTCCATGGACCTCAAAACATTCTTGGTTCTAATGTCCTCCGGAACCCCCATTCCCCCAGATTGAATTTGGAAGGCTAAAACTTGAAATCTTGGTATGAGATTGAAGACTATGGTTATGTGCATCCCCTAGCATCTATTTGGCCTTTCGTTTGGGTGTTTTGCTCACTTTCGGAATTTCAGGTTTTCCGTGGAGCTTGGAACATTCCTAGTTCCAATGTCGTCCAAAACCCCCATTTCCCCATGTTGAATTTGAAGGCTAAAACTTGGAATCTTGGTATGAGATTGAAGATTGGTTATGTGCATCCCCCAACACCTATTTAATCTTTTGTTTAGGCGTTTTGCTCACTTTGGGAATTCTGGGTTTTTCATGGACCTCAGAACCGTTTCCAAATGTTCCAAGGTTCTAGGTTCCTTTGGAATCCCCATTCCCCTAGTCTTGGGTGCCCAAGTGTCAGTGTTCCTGGTTCCTTTGGGATCCCCATTTCCCCTGTGTATTTCCAAATGTTCCTGGTTCCAATAATTTCCTCTTCCCCAGGTTCCAGGTTCCAAGTTTTGTTGGAACTCCGGACGCCAATAATGCAGGAAACCCCATTTTTTTGTAGGTGCGACGAGACACTCCAAGAACTCCCAGAACCTCTATTAATGATCTTTTTGAGGCTTGATGGCATGGTAGGTGAGCTCCATATGCCTCAAGACTACTGTAGTCCCTTCAATGATAAAATCTTTGTACCAAAGCATGGGCAAACACTCCAATATGCAGGGTTTTTTGGTACAGCCCATGTGATTGTGATGCAGGCAGGCATGGTCGCCCAGTTTCATTTTTAGACATCAAATCCCTCCTTCCAAGGCTTCTTGATGGATTGGATGAGGTATATAATGCATTTGGCATTCATTTTCAAGGGATGAAATTTTTGTTACAGAGCAAAAAGAGAAGACAAGCTTGGATATCTAGGGTTTCTTTCAGTGGCTATGTAAAGAGCATTTTTATTGTAATTTCATCTAGGTTTTCTCTCAAGGGTTATGAGAGGGCATTGTAACATTCAAATAATGAATTTAAAGTGCAGATTCAACATCTTTCAACTGTCTCCATGAACATTTTGTAAATTTCTGCTATTCTATCAGTTTACCCTAATCACATTTGTTGATTTGAGTATTGTTATCGATTAGTTGATAACCAAAGATTATAAAACGCCTTGCAATGCTTTACTAGGTATCTTTGCATGACAATACATGAAATTTGTAGGTTGTTTATGGATTATTAAAGAATGCTTGAATTGATGTTCTGCAATTCCTTCTAGCTGTTTGTTTGTATGTGTAGAGTCTAGCTTATGCATTAAACATTCAGATTTGGTCTTTGTTGGTATCTTGATTAAGATATCATTATTTGGTTACATTGGTGTCCGCTTTGATTTAAGATCTAGATTATGCTGTGCCACTAGATTAAGGCACTGATCTGCATTCTGTTCAACTCCTTTTCATTGAAAACATAACAAAATCACAATCTTTAAATACTTTTGTGTTGTAATACCCACATCAATGTCTAGATGTATGCATCATTTTAGGCTCTTTACATGGTTGTGTAACTGCTTATTGAAAGTGTAACAACCTTGTGTTCTTCAAACTAGCATGAAGGCACTTAGTGACATTTAAATTGGAGTTTCTTGTGCATTGGGTATGGTTTGATTCAAGGTTTAGTTTCATATTGTTATCATTCGATCTTCTCATACACTTTAGGGAATACCCCTTTTGGTCTAGCAGACCCAAAAGAAGAAGGTCTTACCCACCTTATCAATGTTGTCTTTAGTTGCCTCATCTTGAATATAAGTTTGTAATCCTCGTCTTGAGTTTGATACTCCTGGCACTCAAGAACTGATTGGCTTTAGGGATTTGAGGAATCTCAACTTTGGGCACCAACACAAGGGATAACATACTCATTAACCACAATAACATTAAACCCCTCGAAGTCTTTTGTTTTCAGCTCCATCCTAGTCACCAATCCCTCATCAATGAAGTTGTGGGTGGCCCCACTATCAATCAACATTGTCACTCTATGACCCTACACAACTCCTCGAACTCAAAAAGGATGATACTTGGGTGCTCCAAAGAGAGTAGCAAGGGTGCCTCCCCAAGATTCTCCTTCCTCCTTATGCTCTACCTCATCAACTAAACCTTGGGCTCAGGTTCCGTTGTCTCTGAATCCTCGTTTGAAACAACCTCTATGAAATGTACCTATTCCTTGCCCAAACATTGATGTCCCAGTTCCCAAGGCTCTATAAGAAAAGTACAATTTCTTTTTTCAGAGCTCATTTTTCAAATCCACATTCTTGTTTAGTCTTGGAGGTAATGCCTTTGGTTGAGGGAAACCCTTTTGGAAGGGTTTCTTATGCTGTCCCATCGGAGGAAACTTGAAGCTGAACTTGTTCTTGGTCACCGAATCCTCCAAATTCAAGGCTCTCTTGTTGGCATCTTATAGAGACACTGGATCAAAAGCTTTCACGAAATTCCTGAGTGGTTCTGTTAGACCCCCCACAAATAGCACTGTGAGTTTCTTTCTTGACACATCTGGAACCATCATTGACAACCTCTGAAATTCTGCCACATAATGCTCAACTGTACCTTCCTATCTCAGCTGTGCTAGCTCTCTAAAATAAATCTCCGGATCCTTCATGTCAAACGTCTCTATCAATCTTTGGCTAAACTCCTCTAGAGTAGTAATGGAACCATGCCCTTGTGTCACCATGCCGTGGTACCACCATTTGTGAGCCACACCTTCCAAATGTAGGGTGGCAAACTTAATTGCGTCTTCCTCATACATAGGGTTCAATGAAAAGTAGGTATTCAACTTTTGTAACCAAGCTCTAGCTTGAACATTTGTTTGATCCATCATATGTTGGTATAGTGATCTTATCCATTCGATGTTGTATGTCTTTCTAGGGCTGTTTATGATGATATCTCCTTCCTCTTCTATGCCCATTCCTTGTTTTCATCTCATAGTACTCAATGAAAGACATGTCACGGCAGATTGCTGGGTTTAGAGCATTGTACTCTGCATGATTGAAATGAAGAATTTAGCCTTGTTGATATATACGGCAGATTTCTTGCTCTGATACCACTATAATGTCCCTTCCAGGCTAAGGGTTTGAATTTTGTTTTCTGAACTTGATTAAACAACAAATAATCTAGATTGCAAACAAAATTCTCAAAACAACCAAATGAATTATGAAACTTCCCAATTTATTTGATTCATCAAAGAGTCTGAAAGTGAATTACAATTATTGAAACTGACAGAGATCGACACCTCAAGTTGCTCAAATGGGAATACAGTCCTTAAAGGAATACAATTTATTTCAGACTGGTAATTAATAAGTCTACAATGGAACTTGATCGCTTGCTGGGAGGTGGAACTATTGCCTTGACCTTTGTTTAGCGACGTCTCCACACAGATCAGAGCAAACTCCCATTGACTATGTTTGGTGTCTAAATCCAATGAGTTCCCAACTGTTTCTACTAGCTACTTCTCTCTGAAGATGACGTTTGAGTCCCAATACAGGTAACCGTGGCCCTTGCTGATTACCGCCTCCTTCCCAACTCATATGTTGTACTATTTTCTCAGTAACCAACCCAACCACCTCTGTAATGTGCAGTGATCAGCAATAAGCGGATTGAGCTAGTTTGGTGCGATATAATGGTGGTTATTATTCACAACAAATATGCAACTGGTATATGGCGGCCTCACATCCAATTCTTGCTTAAGATTTCGATTTGATTTGTGCTGCAAATATGATCTTCTACCCATGCGACGAGATTGGCGAGTGAGGATAATACAAATCGGTGGTAGGGCAGATGTTGACTGACACTGTTTGGCCTCCCTGATGAATGTCTCTGGTCTCCCACAGTAAAATGCATGCCTGGCTGCAATGTCCTTGGTCTTCAAATACAAATGTGGTTTGAATTATGGGGCGATCTAATACCCAGCCTGACGCATCACAGAAAATATGGATGATGGAATGTATGCTGATTACACAAGCTGCAAATGATAGTTGCGTGGTTTAGAAACTGTGATAAACTCTCCCTTCAATGGTGTTGCACCAAGGTGTGGACCCTCAATTATGCAACAACGATTAGCTAGCAATCCTTAAAAATTCCCAACAAGATCTCAATTAGCTCAAATTGCAATCTCTGAGTGGAATTGCCCAGCAGGAGGTAAGGTTTTCCGTACTAACCTCATGATCTGGCAAGTCAAGAGGGTTTGCGTCCTCCTAATTTGCAGATTTGTAGCCAAGGGGTTCATCCTTGAATGCAAGATAATTTGAACTCACAATGAGTTTCCAAAACGAAAATCAGAATGATTGAAATGCAGAAATTAGCCTTGTTGATATATCCTTCCAATTTGGGCCCTTGGGTCCTAAATTCCCGCCAAGTATTTAAAAATACTTTTATTTTTATTTTTATTTTTATTTTTTTGTTTTTATTTATTTATTTATATTTTAATATTTTGCTAGTGTTTAAAAACACTTTTTATGTTAATACCATTTTTAACTCCTAATTTAGGAAAGGGGACATGACAACCAGCAGCTGAAATTCACCTCCCCCAAAATTAGTGGCTCCTAATTTTCAGGTAAATGAAATTTGCAATTTCTTACATTTTCATAATCCATGGTCCATCTGCAACATAAGAATTGGAGCCCTAGCTCCCTCCATGGGACCTCACTGCTTGAGTTTGCATGGCTCTCTGTAATGATGAAAATGGTTAGAGCTTATTGGCAATGGGGATGCCTTGTCCTGCTGTGCCTAAAGAGGCCAGATGCAGATATTTCCTTGAAGAAAATATTGATTTATCAAGTGATCATCCCTGGTAGATTATAGAATAAGGAAAACATGAAACACCATGAAGCATGATATTTGAAAGGGTCAATTTCCTCGGTGTAGACTCTCTACCTTCTTGTCAGCAAGTGATTGCACAAGATCTGTCCACCAGTGAAGGCACTTGATGTGATCCATGGCGAATACTAACTGCCCTCAAACCTGATTTATGACAATTATCAGTAAAGATCACTACTCCTCCAAGATCTTCAAAAGTTTAATGCCCAGGAAAATTTTCACGGGGATGTGGTTTATTCAGTTGCTTCTGGAATTGGTCAATCCACACCCTACATTTCTAAGAGTAAGTTAAGCCATAGAAATACAGAACACAGAATGGATTCTGGGTCCAAGGGATCTAAGGAGTTTTCAATTGCTCTAAATGATTCTGGAACATGAAAGTATAGCTACACATGCGTTCAATACTGCTACATCCAATGATGCTAACATAGAAGTTGAAATTGAAATTAGAAGACTTGATAAGACATTCGCAGAAAATGTATTAACTATTATATACTATCCAGCAAGCTGCAAAATAAATACCAACCATGCCAACTCTTTGGTTAATTCAAGGACTGAGGTTGAATTGCAAGGAAAAGAGTGAAGCATTCTTTGAACAGCCAGTGGCTTCAAAAGCAGAAATGCTACCCAAGCCTGCTAATTGTTTTGTGGTCAAGCAACCAAATCAGAATGCTGGGAGGGCACTAGGAACATATTTAGAAGATATCTAAGGATATGAGAACTGCTAATGAAGGTGTATGGGGAGAATATTGAGGAAAAAATAGGATTATTAGGTCCAGGAGCTCTGTGTGAGTGCAAAGTTATGTTCCTGAAGATAATGTGATTTTGGATGTCATATCCTTCTATGAAGAAAAGTCTAGCAGGAAATATTTCAAAGTCTATTAAACATTATACTTTTGGGGCAATGAAGCAAACAGTGATGATGAGGAAGATGAAGAAATCTCCAAGCCTTGTGATTTGTGATGCCTCTCATTTTGTATACCTTATAGATTAGGAAAATTTGATTAATTAAGAATATTATTTTAATTTTGAAGAACCTTTATAAATTGAATTTGGTGTTAAAGACAATAATTAATTAATTGCATTTGAAGATTGAGTATTAATTTTTTTAGTGGAGATGTGGTGTTAGAAAGAGTTGGGTTCTATTGAGGGATGTTGATTTATATAAATCAAGTTTTAATAGAATTATTTTTCACAAATTGTTATTATTGAAATGCTGGAAAAATTGGGGAGAAGATGGGTAAAGTAATAAAAACATACGTTTATTTTGAAGACATTAGTACATGGGAAACTAAGTTGGTTCTACATTTTTAATAAATACAATTATTTTAGCACATGTGAAGTCAAAGGAGATAGGTGAAAATTCATTGAGAAGTAGAGAAAGTGGGTAATTCCAATTCAAGCTTCATAAGGAATTGTTGGAAAATTTATGAGTTGGGTGAAAGTATAACTATATGTATTTACTTTTGGAGACATAAGCAAATGGAGATATTAAATAGGAAATTGAGTGGAGTTAATAAATTCAAAAAGAAGACTTTGTGAGCATGCACTTGAGAATTAAACCAAATATAAAAGGTTTTGAAAATTGGCTACAAGAAAAGGAGACAAAATTTTCACTTTCATCAATATACTTACTATACCATGTGGTGACATTGATTAATGTAATGTCCCGAATTGGCGCTTAGCCAAGTCATGAACAATTAGCCTATTTTTGAGTTTTCTCATAGGCTAATTGGTGTGCAAGGAAGAACTCCAACCTTCTTGGAGAGCATTGGTTTGGTCGAATGCGAGTTTGGTTTGTGGCAATGAGCTCAGTTGATCTTGTGGAGTCCTATGATGCTTTCAAAAATGGTTTCGGGCTTGTTGGAAGCTCTCCAAACTTCTTGGAGAAGTCGTTTATTTATAGTAAGACACCTAGTTGGCATCAATCATCATCCCAAACCTTCAAGGTCATGTTGGTATGGTCAAATTTGCAATTCGCTTCATTTTGGGATTTTCCATAAGTTGGGTGAGTTATTAAGCCATTTAATTAATAAATTCACTTAAGTTATCTAGAGTTGGAAACATTAAAAGATAACTTAAGTGTGATAGCTCATTGGAAAGGTAATTTGATTTATTATTTGACGAGGCGCATAAAAGTGAAAGCCTAGGCATAGGATAAAGGGAATAATTAAAGTGACCAAAAAAAATTATTTATCTTCAAAAAAGAATTATTTCCCAAGCGCCCTAATTTGTGCCTATAAAGTGAGGCTCTAAGCTCATTTGGAGGGTTATGCATTTTTGATATGAAATTTCTGTGAGAGCTTTTGAGCTTTGTCTTGTAGGGTTGAGACCCTCATTTCCTCTCTAGTTTCGGTTGTGAAAGATTAACCCTAGCTAGTTTATTGGGTGATTTTGTCCCTGAAATCACACAAAACTTCAATGGAGTCTTTTTGCTGTGATACTGAGAAGAGTATTTTTGATGTGTTCTGAAGATGATTTTGGTGGTGCAGATTTCAGTGATATTTTTGGTGTGTTTGATGCTTTTTATTGTGAGTTTTCTGTGTGCATATTCAGGCTGTACCAGCAGCAGGCCGTGCCATGAAGTATGTGTGTTTCTTGGAGATCCCAATGCATTGAATGTATCGATTTTGGTTGTAAACCAGGCGCAAGGGAATCTGAAACAGATTGGTGAAGTTTGCAGCCCACGTGGGAAGGAAAAAGTGAATCCCAGCAGGCCGTACATGCTGTTATGGGGTGCCGTACTCCTTGTGCTAGGCGTGGGGTTTGCTAGGGTAAAATGCCTCTCTTTAGCTTGTCAAAATACATTGAATGAAGGCGCCTAGACATTTAGAAGGGGTCTGTAGTGTTTGGAGGGTGGAGAAACTGCAGACTAGGGCATGGTGAATGTTTTAGGAGGTGCTGGAACAGTATTTAAAGTGCTGCATACTCAGAAAATCAGACCTGCAGCAGACAGAGCAGCAGTTCAGACTTGATTTCAGACCCTCAGTTTATGTCACAAAGCTTCTCTATTGTATATTTCATATTACTCTTTAGTTTGGGTTGTTTGGTAGTAGTTTGTTTTAGAATTACATGTATTTCAACTTGCTTGCACTAGCTACAACAGTGTTCCAGTTTTCAGGTTAGGATAAGGTATAATTGCATGCTCACTTTATTTACCTTATCTCAATAGTTGCAATGAATAATGAATATAAACATTGGATGGTATTACCACCAGTGCATATGCATAGCTTGTATGCCATTTTGTAATCAACTGGACGGTTCACCGCCAGTTTATAGCATATTGCATTCAAAACCCATTTTGGCATTGAACGAGCTTATCGACCATTTTGGTCTTGAAACAAGCTTATACATTCTGCCAGGGTTCATCTATACACACTGGTCCTGCTGAATAAGTGGTTGACAAGTCAACTTTGCCGCCTTGCGTGTGTCTTTGGTTGGCTTGCCGCCTCGCATTCTGTATCTGCATTCAAACAACTAGCTGTGTGATTCGAACACCATATGCTCTTACCTTGCCCACCTTGAGATCTGGGTGATCAGAGACTGTGATTTGGATTTCAGCTAACGTTATTTTGGAAAAAAATAGGGTGCCCATTAAAATTAACCCAAAATTGGAGTGGATTTGGGATTTTTATTATAAATAGAAACACATTTCCTAAATTTGGAAGGGGGCAAAAGGGGAAGGCAAGAGGAAGGGGGAGAGAAGGAGAAAGAAAGAGTAAAGGAGTTTTGAACTCATATCACTTTCCTTTGGGGTTAAGTGAATAGAGGAATATGGGTATGGAGATTTTACAATTTTTTTGGAGAATAAAGAAGTCCTAGTTCATTCCATTATACTTCGGAATTTAAGCATTGGAGAATAGTACATTTTAATTTCATACTCGTAATTTTGAATTCTAAATTTTTGAAAACATAGAACTTTGCGAAACTAAATTGACAAGGAAATTTCGCTTATAGCCAGGGTTATGATATACCTACAGACATGAAACAAATTTTATTTTACCTTATATGAGGAAAATTGCAATAGTTGTAGATATAGAAATAGTTGTGGGACAAACTCTTGTTTGCCTTTTGTAGGCCTCCTAGATATGCAAATTGGACAAAGCTCTAGTTCTGAATTGTGCTAAATATTGAATATGGAATCTTAGAAAACACTTCTTATATATTATTAAGTAATCTCGATTATAAATTAAGCAGGGAATTGAACCCATTAAGCTTTATCAAAGAAATCAAATGGTAAAATTTATTGTCTCTGTATCTATTTTTCAGCATATGGAGAAATTGACTGGAAAGTCTTATGATAATAGAGGAAGTTATTCCATCAATGAACTAAATGCTTACAATCCAAGTAATGTTGTAGAACCTAAACCTAAGCATATTTATAAAGACAACATAAACCATGTTAGAGAATTTTGGGAATGCTTGCCAATTGATGTAAGGAGAAAGATAAAGCAAAGTTTGTTTAGTTTAGAATAAAAGAATAGAAAATACAAGCTTAGTTAGCTGCTAAACTAGGTCTTTAAATCTGGAAAATAGATATGAAAATACATTGATTTAGGCACCCAAGAGAAACCCTAGGTGCAACCATAGAGAGGTATCAGAGAGAAATTTAATCTAGGAGTTGTTCCTATTTTACTTTCAAGCACCATAATGGTATTTTTTGGAGTTTAAATGAGCTCCCTGGTACTATGGACTGCCTCGATTTGGTTTGCAGGGCTACTTGGTACTATGGAATGGTTCGATCTGATTTGTAGGGCCACTTGGTACTATGTAATGGCTCGATTTGGTTCATAGGGCCATCATTAATGGTGGCCATGATAGTAGGGCTGCAAGGTGAAAGAATAGGCGAGTCCATGGAGTCTCTAGGTGTGCAACCAGACCCTTGCATCGCCCTTTTCAGCTACTAGAATCTGTATCTTGTATAAATCCAACCATAGCTTAGTATTAGGGAAACTTGTTAAAATTCCAATCACGATGACTAATTACCTAATGCTTAAAGAGCATTGAGTTAATCACACAAATCATTGAAATTCAACTGTGGAAACGAAGAATGACAAACATATAAGTTACACCTTCAAATCAGCTTTGCATTCCTTCAAAGGCTTACAAGGCAACCTCCACAGCTGTCAAACTAACTATTGCATAGAATTATTACACTGTACTGAGTTATTAAACTTTTATCTTGCATCTATCTTTATACTAGTCAACTAAAAATCTTATCTTCCAAAAATAACATTCTTATCTCTCAAAAAGAAAGCAACCTTATCTCACACAGGAGATGGCTTGGAAGATAAGTCTAAGTCATTAGTGCTTATCCGCACTTTATTAGACTTGATTAACTAAATAAAAGATTTTCGCTTTATCACTTAAGTGAATTACAAAATAGAAATAACTTGAACTACTTACACATTCACGCTGAACTTGTTTAGAAGTTCCGGATTGAGCTAAAAACTCAACACTCCCTCTTAGCAAGGAAGGAATTTTGCACCAATCTAAGTTTGTCTCGGCATGCTTCAAACTTCCCTTTTGCTAAGGGCTTGGTCAGAATATCAACTAACTGCTGATCCATTGCTTCTTGGAGGCTAGAAGACTCAATGATGTTACTCATCAATGCTATGTAGTTAGGAAACTTCTTTGGAGGCCTACTCTCCCAAAATGTGCTCCTAGGAGCCTCAACATGCTCTTGAGCATCCCTTAATGTTTGTTCTAACCATTGAGGTCTTCTAACAGAAGAAGAAGGGGCTGAAGTTTCTCCCTTCTCACCTGAAGGTTGCTATCTTGAACTAGAAACAATTGGAATCTTTGGAGACAACCTTCGGAGCTTCCTACTCATCTTTTGTTACTGTAATGAATTCTTGAGACTTTTGTGGATGCAAAGTCCTCAAACTTTACATCCTTGCTGACTACAACTTTCCTTAGGTCTGGAATTTAAACCTTGTAGGCCTTTGAAGTCTCATTGTAACTAACAAATAAACCCTTCTTGTTGGAAGGTTCCAATTTTGTCCTCTTCTCTACAGGTATATGGATATATATTGGACAACCAAAGATGTGGAAATGACTCACCTCTAGCTTCACACCACTCAATGTCTCCTCTGGTGTCTTGTCCTCTAAGATCTTGTGAGGACACCTATTCTAGATGTAAACTATTGTAAGACATGCTTTTGTCCAAAGAACCATTGGCAAGTCCAGGTCATGAATCATGGCCTTAGCAGCCCCTATGATGGATCGTTTCTTCTACTTTGCAACCCCATTCTACTATGGGTTGTACGAAATTGTTAATTCCTTCTTTATCCATGTTTCCTTGCAGAAACCTTTAAACTCCTTGGAGGTATACTCTTCCCTATTGAGACCTTGATTTTATTCCCTGTATGGTTCTCAACTCCTTGGTCTTTAAGAAGTAGATCCACGTCTTGCGAGAGAAATCCTCAATGAAGGAAACAGTACATGCTTCCTACAATTGATCCTACTGACATCAGTCCACACACATCCAAATGCACTAAGTCTAAAATCCCTTTAGACCTATGCTTGTTGCTTGGGAAAACAACCTTGGCATGCTTTCCAAGTGTGCATCCTCTACAAACTCCCTGCTGTCCAATAATGAACTCTGGAAGTCCTGTTATAATCTCCCTCATAATAGGCAACGCTGCGTGACGTAGGTGCCCCATCCTCTTGTGCCATAACTCACACAAATTTTCATTGTTATGAACTAGAGCTGAAACTGGTTCACCCTGTAACCTATAAAGGTTGCTTTCTCTAACATAACTAGGTTAGATTCCTTCGGCTTGATAAGAACATGAGCCTTGAACTCAACTGCAAAGCCTTTATCCTCCATACCGAAATTGAAAGCAAAATTTTCTTGAGACCAGGAACAAGCAAAACATCATCAAACTCTAAAGATTTACTTGATTGTAATAAAAAAGAAATCGTACCAACTCCTACTATTGGATACTTGGCATCATTACCAAGTTCTCCCTAAATTCTAGAGTTGTGTTCTTCTAGATCGGTAAAATACTGTCAAGTTGATGCCATATGCCTAGAGGCCCCACTGTCCACATACCAAGTACTTGGTGAACTCGTGCTGGTAGAAAGACAAGAAACCATTAAGAATTCCATCTCAAACTTGGCACCAAACTCATTCATTTGAGGTTTTGCAGAGGCTACTACTACCTTCTACTGCTGCTTCCCTTGGTTCTTATTGTTTGGACATCGTGATGCGTAATGACCAAACTTATGACAATCGAAACACTTGATTTTGCTCAAGTCCTTTCTTGACTATGAGGATGAATCCTCATCCTTTCCCTTTCCCTTGCTGTTCCCTTTTTCTTTATTTCCCTTCATCTGTCCAAAAAGAGTTGAATTTTTATCACCACCCTTCTTGCTGGCTTTTGACTCCATCTGAGTTTCCTCTTGGATAGAATCATCTCACAAGATCTCAAAGGAAGGAAGCTTTTCCCTGGCACAAATTCCCTGAACAAAATCATGCCATGAAGATGAGAACCCATTCAAAGCTAAATTCACTAGCTCTACATCTTCCACCTTTTCCCTAACTACTGCATGCTAGTCACGAAGCTGAGTGACCTTCATCAGGTAACTGGTAACAGCATCCAAATTAGACATCTCTAGGGATTTGATTTTGTTTCTCAATATCATTTTTCTATTAATGTTTTCATTTTAGAAAAGACTAACCAGAGCATCAAACATCTCCTTGGTTGTTTTCTTCTTTGACAAATGAGGAAATAAATGATCCTTCATCGCATCTAGGAACATCTGCTTGGCTTATATTTATTTCTTTTAATGAACTACCAAATCTTGCGGATTTGTAGGTGGAGCCACTTGATCCTTGACAATTTCCTAGAGATCATTTTCCTCTAGTAACAAAGTCACCCTCACTTTCCAAGGAAGAAAAATTAATGCACCATCCAACCTATCCTCGAAACAGAGACTAGGCGACACCATTAAAAATATTTTTCCATAAAAAACAAACTCATAAATCTGGAAATAATAAAATTGTGCAAAAAATTTGAAAAATACTTTTCTTTTTAAACCCTAGGTTATGAACCCTAGCCTGCTGTAGTAAACCCTAGCCATTGCTTTCAAACCTTGGTCATCACTTTGTGCCCTAGCCATCGCGCTTTCCTTTAGCCACAAACTTACAAACCCTTGGTCGCGGGTTTAACAACTGAAAAAAAAAACTTTAAAAAAGACCTAGTTGCGCTATTGTACTTGTTGTGGCTTTGTAACAGCTCACGGATAGGTGTGATTTTTCTTGTAAAACCCACCTAAAAATGGCATGGATTTAAACTTGCTTTGGCCGTGGAAAAAATAACTCCTGGCTGCAAATTTTCATAATAAAATGACACTTTCTTACTTTGTAGAGGCGCGATTTCACATTGAAATTCTGCAATTTTTCCTTTCACTTGGACGCACAATTTTTACCAAAAATACCTACGTGTTTTCACCTAAACTGGCCGTGAATCCTTTAGAACATGGTTGTGCGATTTGTTTCTGCAAATGGTGTGATTTTTCCTCAAAATTCTTGCACGATTTGCCCCTAAATTTCCTTCTTTAGACTGTGCGATTTGATCTTGCTTGAATTGCTTTGATACCATGTTCAAATTGCAAACACAATGACTAATTACCTAATGCTTAAAGAACATTGAATTAATCACACAAATTGTTGAAATTCAACTGCGGAAACGAAGAACAACAGACAAATAATTTATAGCTTCAAATCAGCTTTGCATTCTTTCGAAAGCTTACAAGGCAACCTCCACAACTGCCAAACTAACAACTGCACGGAATAATTACATTGTACTAAGTTATTAAACTCCTATCTTGCATCTATCTTTATACTATTCAGTTAAAAATCTAATCTTCTATAATGTCCCCTTTTAGGATATCCCTGGTTTCTTCACTTGCATACAATAATATCGCTAGAAAGGGACATTAGAAATATTAACAATCAATAAATTAAGATAATATTCAGTTCAATTCATAACACCATTTAGTATCGACTATGTTCAAGTCTTAATCCTTACTTTCTTTCTAATCCTCAACCTTGGATGGGGAATTACTTGTCTAGGGCGCGCTAAACCTTCTCCAATGTAAATGGGATGGGATTACTCCGCCTCTCCCTAACAACCTTGTCTAGGGCACGCTAAACCATCTCCAATCCATTGGGATGGAATTACTCCGCCTCTCCCTAACAAAACCAACTTACCCTCGGGTTGCAGGCAATAGAAATATTTCAACATACCAAATGATCACTATGTTCACATCTCAACCTTATTCTTCTAATCCACAACCACGGATGGGGAATTACTTGTCTAGGGCGTGCTCAACCTTCTCCAATGTAATTGGGATGGGATTACTCCGCCTCTCCCTAACAACCTTGTCTAGGGTGCGCTAAACCATCTCCAATCCCATCGGGATGGAATTACTCCGCCTTTCCCTAACAAAACCAACCTACCCTAAGGTTGCAGGCAATAGAAGTAACTAAGTATTAACTTGACTATGTTCACATCTCAATCTTATTTCCCTTCTAATCCTCAACCATGGATGGGGAATTACTTGTCTAGGGCACGCTAAACCTTTTCCAATGTAATTGGGATGGGATTACTCTGCCTCTTCCTAACAATCTTGTCTAGGGCGCGCTAAACCATCTCCAATCCCATCGGGATGGAATTACTCTACCTTTCCCTAACAAAACCAACCTACCCTAAGGTTGCAGGTAGTAGAAATAAATAGGCAATGAGATGAACATACCGTTACTTAATATGTATATAGCAAGTTTCGTAATATATATATATATATATATATATATATATATATATATATATATATATATATATATATATATATATATATATACATGTCTAATGATAATCTTTCCATTATATACAATTGTCATTATTTACTACCTTTATATCCAAACCCGATATTATTTCTTGCTTTTAAATCTGCTTGAAAGCCTTCTTAATGCATCTTATTTTCAGATCTCCATATGACAGAAATATATATATTAGACTCTCCTATATCTTCCTCCTTTCCAATCTGCATATTCATAGCTGTATATCTGCTGATGTATATTCCCTATTCCTTCTTCTTGTAATCAGAAATGTATATCTATACCTTTTCCTTGATTGATGTGTATGTCCTTTCCTTGTAATGTGTTTTTCAGTCTCCTCTTTATATCTTTCAAAGAGATGCCTTTCCAAAAGTGTGTGGCTGTTTGGAAAAGACATAACTCCTATTAATCATACCTCTTAAACTTAACAACTGTTCTGTCTTTATCTATGGATTGCTGCATTCCCCAGATATTTAGTGGCCTCTTTAATAAACAGATCATATTATACTTGTAATGGTGATAATCGCAGCCTTTCTATGCCTCAACGCTGCTCATATAATAATTGTTGTTTGCTATTTTAATACTACTTGTTGTATAAGGCAGATTCGTTGTCTTTAATGTCCATTTTCCTAATATCCTTGGTGATCTTATGCTTCTTGCATGCCATATAGGATTCTTTGAAAATATGATACGGGCTGCCTTATCTAATATTTAGAGGTTTAACTTTACTTATATTTAACTATTTAATATTATTAATTAAATCTTATATATTTATGGTATTATCATATAATGATGATTATAATAATATTAATATTTATTTAACTATTTAATATTATTAATTAAATCTTATATATTTATGGTATTATTATATAATGATGATTATAATAATATTAATATTTATGTTTATATTTATATTATATTATATATTATATTATTATTATAATTATAATAATATCTAAATTAATAATATTTATATTTATGTTTATTATTTATAAATACAAAATATTTGTATAACAATATTATTTATTTTATATATACATATTTATCATTTGAATTGACCAAATTTCAAGAAAGCAATTGTATATCATGATGTTTAAATCTTTAATTTAAACAATGCCTTAATATTGGGACATGACAACCCTCCCCACTCAAGATTGCTTGTCCTCAAGGAATCACAATGAGTTCTTTCATTACCTTGCACTTTTTAACGTCTACCTTCTGATGTGTTGAGACGAAATTGTGGATTTGATCTAAAATGAATATTGCTTTAGTGAAGAGAAAATGATTGTGATTCCAAGATTCCAATGAATGATGAAGACATCTTGATCTTTGATTACGAGATTCGGTCTTATACTTGTCATCTTGTAGTTTTACCTCTTGATATTTTATGGACCTCAAAATTGAGAAGAGTCATGTTCTTGAGGAGTAATTGATTATATGATGTCATGGAGAGAAAATTTATGATCAAAGAAGATTTGGTAAGCTTTTATTTGATTTTGAATAACAATGTAATTGAGGTAATACAAATGTTTATAGATGAATATGTAGTTAATCAACTGAATGCAGGAAGGAAAAATCTTTTCAATGTTAAAGAAGAAATTTGGGAGTATTGAGAATCCAAGATTGGAGATTTGAAATGAAACATTATTGATGAAAAATCTGAAAGATGAAGCTAATGATGTTGTAGAGAAGATAAATTCAAGTAAGATTTTGATTGCTGAGCAAGTTGTAGAATAATCAATGAACGATGATAAGATAACGTAGAGAATGATCCTAGGATTGTGGGTTATGGGCCCACAATATAACTTAGCATAAGATTATGTAACAACTATCATTCACAAGATGGCAGGAAGACTGCTCTGATACCACTTGTAATGCCCCCTTTTAGGATATCCCTGGTTTCTTCACTTGCATACAATAATATCACTAGAAAGGGACATTAGAAATATTAACGATCAATAAATTAAGATAATATTTAGTTCAATTCATAACACCATTCAATATCGACTATGTTCAAGTCTTAATCCTTACCTTCTTTCTAATCCTCAACCTTGGATGGGGAATTACTTGTCTGGGGCGCGCTAAACCTTCTCCAATGTAATTGGGATGGGATTACTCCGCCTCTCCCTAACAACCTTGTCTAGGGCGCGCTAAACCATCTCCAATCCATCGAGATGAAATTACTCTGCCTCTCCCTAACAAAACCAACCTACCCTCAGGTTGCAGGCAATAGAAATATATTTCAACATACCAAATGATCACTATGTTCACATCTCAATCTTATTCTTCTAATTCTCAACCATGGATGGGGAATTACTTGTCTAGGGCGTGCTAAACCTTCTCCAATGTAATTGGGATGAGATTACTCCATCTCTCCCTAACAACCTTGTCTAGGGCGCGCTAAACCATCTCCAATCCCATCGGAATGGAATTACTCCGCCTTTCCCTAACAAAACCAACCTACCTTAAGGTTGCAGGCAATAGAAGTAACTAAGTATTAACTTGACTATGTTCACATCTCAATCTTATTTCCTTTCTAATCCTCAACCATGGATGGGGAATTACTTGTCTAGGGCGCCCTAAACCTTTTCCAATGTAATTGGGATGGGATTACTCCGCCTCTCCCTAACAATCTTGTCTAGGGCGCGCTAAACCATCTCCAATCCCATCGGGATGGAATTACTTTGCCTTTCCCTAACAAAACCAACCTACCCTAAGGTTGCAGGTAGTAGAAGTAAATAGGCAATGAGATGAACATACCGTTACTTAATATATATATATATATATATATATATATATATATATATATATATATATAGCAAGTTTCATAATGTATATATATATACATGTCTAATGATAATCTTTCCATTATATGCAATTGTCATTATTTACTACCTTTATATCCAAACCCGATATTATTTCTTGCTTTTAAATCTGCTTGAAAGCCTTCTTAATGCATCTTATTTTCAGATCTCCATATGACAGCAGTATATATATTACACTCTCCTATATCTTCCTCCTTTCCAATCTGCATATCTGCTGATGTATATTCCCTATTCCTTCTTGTAATCGGAAGTATATATCTGTTCCTTTTCCTTGATTGATGTGTATGTCCTCTCCTTAATATCGGGACATGACATCTTCCAAAAATAACATTCTTATCTCTCAAAAAGAAAGCAACCTTATCTCACACACGAGATGACTTGGAAGATAAGTGTAAGTCATTAGTTCTTATCCACACTTTATTAGATTTTATTAACTAAATAAAAGATTTTGATTTTATCATTTAACTGAATTACAAAATAGAAATAACTCGAACTACTTGCACGTTCATGCTGAACCTGTGCGGAAGTTCCGAAATGAGCTAAAAACTCAACAAAAATTACCATCTCCTATAGCCATGTCTGCATATTAAGTATACCTTGTAGTCCCAGTTAAACATTTTGTTTTAGTTTAGCTCTATAGTTGGGTAAAGTAAAGAAAGAAACACATAGGTTTATGAGTAGTTGTATGCTGTACTCTAAATTTTAAAGAACTAGTCATACAAGCCTAGGCCATATGTGTTATAAAGAATTTATTTAGCAAAACAATTGTTCTGCATGAATATTACAAAGATTTCATTTAACAAAACAATTGCATGAGCCAAATTTAACATTAGAGTCTATCACTTGTCAACATGTAATTGCATTAAAAATGTTCCGCTAGGGTGAACACAATATTAAATAGGAAATGATATAGGTATGCAAATTTCACCATCTCGATATTGTTAAAATTCCAAACATGATGACTAATTACCTAATGTTTAAAGAACATTGAATTAATCACACAAATCATTGAAATTCAACTGCGGAAACAAAGAACAACAGACAGATAATTTACACCTCCAAATCAGCTTTGCATTCCTTTGAAAGCTTACAAGGCAACCTCCACAATTGTCAAACTAACAACTGCACGGAATTATTACACTGTATTGAGTTATTAAACTTCTATCTTGCATCTATCTTTATACCATTTAGTTAAAAATCTAATCTTTTAGAAATATAATTCATATCTCACTCAGGGGATGACTTGGAAGATAAGTCTAAATCATTAGTGCTTATGCGCGCTTTATTAGACTTAATTAACCAAATAAAAGATTTTCACTTTATAACTTAAGTGTATTACAAAATATAAATAATTCAAACTACTTGCATGTTCACACTAAACTTGTTTAGAAGTTCCGAATTGAGCTAAAAACTCAACAGATGTTTAATTATTTTTATTATAAATGTTATTTTCTTTATCACCACTTAATCCAACCAAATGAATGCAGGATTTCGAGAGTCCCAAGTTTCCCAATGTCATTTTTTTTTACAAAGAAAGGCTTTATTTATGTACAAAAATAAATGACATTATAAGAGTAAAAAAAACACCATTCAAAAAGGGGCAGATAAATCCAAAAACTACACTAGTCATGTGAAGTATCAGCTCTTTGAGGTCTGAAGTGTCACATGCGGGCTGTAGATGTGCTTAGCTGAATGCCTTCATTAGGCATTTTATCCTCTAGATGGTTCAACATATGTGGAATGTGTTGCCATCTGATTTGATCAAAGTAATGTAGGAGTCTGGTAACTTGAGAGAGCACTATGTGGGGCTGAACAGACTTGAGAACTTGTTTACCTGAGAGGCATTGAATTTCTTTAATAGCAAGAGAGAGGCCGAACTTCAGCCCATAATCTTTGCCATAATATTAGAGGCAGACCCTATGTTTAGGCAAAAATCAAGAATCTTGTGCTGCAGATTAAGCCGGATCACACCACTAGCTGCAGCTGTGCTTGGATTAGATATAGAGGCTCCATCAAAGAAGAGGGTGGGGTAGCTGAAACTTTTATCACTATGAGGATGGTGAACCAAGGTAGCTTTGAGAAAGCCTTCAAGCTTCTATTTTTTGATAAGGTTGAGCTCCACATGAGTGAGCTGGGCCGGATCTTGTTGATTTTTGAAACAGGCTTTCACATTTTCTGCCTTGGCATGTTGAATCCAATGAATAAGAGTGCTTCTTGTAGAAGCAATGTCTTCAAATATCCTGTTATCTGTGTCAAGCTAGATAAACCACATGCAAAAAGAGGGTAAAGCAGACTATAAAAACTTGATGAGTGGTTTGCCTTTCACAGAGTTGCTGTTGCAAGAATTCCAATGCCAAGAACAAGTTTCAAGATTGCATCTGTTATGAAATCTCACACGAAAGCAAAGGGAAATAGAAATCCAAATAGGAGAAACCTCTTCATAGTCAAAGAGAAGGTGGGACTGAGTTTCACAGTCTTTGAAGCATCTGAAACCCGAGGTGATTTTTGTAGGCAGAAATGGCGCAATTTATATTTGAAATCCTAGGCGATTTTTGTAAGCAGAAATGGTGCAATTTATACTTGAAATCCTAGGCGATTTTTCACTTGAAAATGCACACAATTTTTGCTGAAAATTTCCTTGATTTTTAGCGAAAAAAAGACGCAATTTTGCCTGTGTGATTGTGCACTAGGCAGCCCTTCATGATCCTTGATGATTTGCTCACATTTTTCAGCGATCTCGTGATCTCGATCCGCAACCACGACCTCTTTCTGACCTCCTTTGCGTTTACAAACCCTAACGCTACCCTAGTGGCTTTGATACCAATGTTGGCAGAGAGGCAAGGAAGAGAGATGAGAGAAATTAGCTAGAAATACTTCACAAAAGAGTGAAAGCAACATTATATAAAGTTATAAAAGTTACTATTACAACAAACATATTTAATGGTACATCACCTACTGCAGCTACCAACACTTTAATGACAACAGCTAACTACACCTAACTACTTGCTAATTAATTACACTTTATTACATTATTATACTAGTACCCCCCCTTAATGACTAAACCAGAAACAACACCAAGCTTGTCCCAAAATTTGACAAAGTAACTAGGACCAAGTGGTTTAGTCATTAAATCAGTAGTCTGCTCTTGAGAAGAACAAAAGTCAAGGGAGATGTCTTCACAGTCCACTAGTTGCTGAATGTAGTGATGATGAATCTCGATATGTTTGGTTCGAGCATGATGCATTGGATTCTTCACCAATTTCAATGCTCCTTGATTATCACAAAAAAGTGGTGTAAGAGTATGCTGAGGAAGCTGAAGATTTGTCAAGATTCTGCATAACCAAATTGCTTCACAACTAACACTCACAACTGTTTTGTATACAGCTCCAATGGAGGATAAAGCTACTGCCTTCTGAAGCTTACTTTGCCAAGAAATCACTCCTGAACCTAAGGAAAAGTGTATCCAGTTGTAGACCATCGAGTATCCACAAATTCTACCCAATTGGAGTTTGTATATTCAATTAATCCAAAATCTTCTATCCTTTGATAGAGTATGCCAAAGTCAAGAGTACCTTTGACATATCACAAAACTCACTTTGCAACTATCTAATGAGAGAGCTTTGGTTTCGACAAAAACTGAGAGAGATAGCTAACAACAAAGTAGAGATCCGGTCTAGTGGTTGTAAGATATATCAAGCTGCCCACTAACTATCTGTAGTGTGATTCATCGACTAGGGGTGAATCATCAGAGGCTGACAACTTTAGCCCAACCTCCATAGGTGTAGAAGATGTGCTACAATCTGGTTGTAAGATATATCAAGCTACCCACTAACTTTCTGTAGTGTGATTCATCGACTGGGGGTGAATCATTGGAAGTTGACAACTTTAGCCCAACCTCCATAGGTGTAGAAGATGAGCTACAATCTGCCATCCCAAAATGCTCCAAAAGATTCGTAGCATATTTTATTTGAACCATGAAGATGCTGTGATTAGATTGCCAAAACTCAACCACTAGGCAATAATGGAGGAGGCCCAGATCTGGCAAGTCGAAAGCTGCACACAACTTTGATTTTACTTGCTGAACTATAGTGTCTATGCTACCGGTGATGGAAAGATCATCAACATATACAATAACAATTACAATATCATTACCATTGCTTTTGACATAAAGATTTGGATCCGAAAGACGCCTAAATCCATTATCTTTTAGATGTTTATCAATTTTAAGATTCCAAGCTTGAGGAGCCTGCTTAAGTCCATATAGGGACTTAATTAACTTGCAAATTGTTGGGACTCCTCTTTTCATGTCTCATAATTGCAAGATCTGGTCAAATTCATTAAATTTTCCTAAGAGGTCCCTGTGTATTTACCTCGTTTTATGCGCCTTGTGTTGTACCCACTAAAATTTGACTAAGTTTGATAAAATTATAAGATCCACCAAAACCTAGAATTTGCATTATAACTCCTAGAGATCCGAAACCATTCTCAAACATCCTAAAACTATATACATGAAATATAACTTAAAGTATAAGGAAGTAAATGTCCATATGTAAAAGTCACTTATACTTCAATGTAGGAAATGCTTCACTTGGGAAAATGTTAAAACCTTGCCTTAACTCTGTGAAAACTCTGCAAAAAAATCCTAAGATTCCTTGATCTTTTTGTGTTCTTGGCGGAATTTTGGCCCCTCGCAGGACATGGCGAAACTTTCATACGGTTTAGGACATGTATCCCACTCCCCCTGGAAATCCCGCTTTTTCCCTCACTTCTCCTTTGGCAGACTTATAGCTTGGATGTGGATTTTTTCCACAACCCCCTGGAACTTTCGCTTTTCTCCTTCTGCCTTCTTTGGCGAGGTTTTGGCTTGGTTTAGGATGTATCTTGAACCCCTCTCCAGGCCTGCTGCCCTATCACCTCTCCTGGCCCACTTTTCCACATCCTCAATCTTTGGCCCATCCTACACCCTTATGTTCCTCTGCCAGATTCTCTCCTCTTCCACAACGTGGATTTCATGCCTATCTGGATCCATCTTGTTCCGCCTCCACTTCCTCTTTCTGCGCTCATCTTGACTTGCCTCAAATCCCCACCATATCCTAAACACCCTTAAAGTTCCGCCAACCTTCCTTTCCTTGTCTTTTGCGAAGTTTCAATGGAGATTTCATGTAGATCAGGATATATCCTGGACCCTCGTAAAGTTCCGCAATATCTAGGACCCCCCTAAACTTTCGCATCTAGTACCCCCTCGGATCCCTGCAACTCTCAAAAAAGGCATTAAAACGAAAAGCGATAACTCCATACAACTTCCGGAATGACGCAAAACCTTGGTAGTTCACCATTAATGCAAAGTGGATGGTTGAAAATGATGTATTTATTGCAGTTGGTGGGGTTAGGGTTTTCCCACCCATTCCATCATCATATCCGATTTGTAAAGGCTATAAATAGTAGATTGAAACTCAATTCAAGAGTTGGTCATTTTGGGCAGAATTTCTCTCTAGGAAGCAGACATCCAAGTGCAGTTAGGGCTTCGACCAGTGATCAGTTACAATTCTTCAGGAGACATTTGTCCAAGGTATATGTGGATTATATTGTAATTTTTGATATCAATCTATGTTTTTCTCCACTATTGTAAGTGTTCTTTCAGGAAAACGTCTAAAGTGAAATTAGGGTTTTCTCTTGTCACATTTTGTGGTGTGATTGTAATCTCTGATTTGAATGAATGTGACAATTCTTAATTCATTTCAAGTTTTTGTAAATGGTCATTTCAGTGTTACACATGGATGAATGTTGTATGGTGTTGGATTAATAAGTATTTTCATGGTTTGATATTGATTTCTATGCATCTGAATCTTCAGATAGGCAGTCATACACCTCTTTGCAGTTGTTTTGCTTTGATAAACGTGGGACTCAGTAGCCCATTGGATAGGCACCGGTTTGAGAGGCCTATGATCACCTACACCCACTAAAAATCAAAACAAATACATCAAGTTTAAAGTAGTTACAGTTCTGCATACATCCCTGTTCTGTGTGAATGTTAGGATATATCTTTTGGAAAATAACTGTTTTTTTAATCTTTTCAGAACCTGCATGTATACCTGCATCTTACATTGCTGCAATGATGCTGTTTTCAACTTAAAAGAGAGGTTATTTTAGGTAGTGAGCTCTATCTAAACCAGTGACAGTTAGAAGGTTTAGAGACAGCATTCGGGTATCACTGCCTTTGTTATTGTCAAGTATATATCTTACATGATAGTTAATCCCTGATTAGGGATACCTCTCAGAATACCCTCCATGGTCGAGTTGAACCAAAAGCGAAGAGGAGACTACCCACTCCTACCGGTTTGCCCTTAATCACCTTCATCCTGTTCATGAACCCCCATTTCACCTCCTTGATGACATCCTTGGCTTTAGAGATGAGTAAGTGTTCTAGGGATTGGGATTAACTGTTTTGGGACCCAAGACAAACCAGATGATCACGTCCAGGAACCTGAAAACCCTTAGGCTGCACCATATAGACTTCCTCATCCAAGTCCCCGTTCAAGAAGACACTTTTGACATCCATTTGATAGACCTTCCAACCAAATTGAGCAACAATGGAGAGAAGTAACCGGAATGTGACCATCTTTGCAATAGGAGTAAACGTCTCTTCAAAGTCTATACCCTCTTGTTGTGAATATCCCTTAGCAACGAGACGTACTTGTATTTGTCCAATGAACCATCGGCTTTGCATTTGACTTTATAGACCCGTTTGCATCCAATGGGCTTTTTACCTGGAGGCAATTCAACCAACTCCCAAGTCTGATTTTTCATCAACGCATCATATTCAACCTTCATAGCAGCTTCTCATTTTGGTTTCCCTTGTGCCTTAGAAAACTTGTGGTTCAAAAACTTGAAAAAGATGAGAAGATAGGGCAAAATGACTATGCTCAACAGCTAAACCAATTCTTATTTGTTCTTTTCTCTGAGGACGTTCATTTGATTTAGGAAGTTCATCCACATGCACACCTTCCATAGTGGAATAATACCATTTAGGTTTCTAGTGTGTCTTAGGTGAATGCTGTGAAGGCAAGTTCTCAACTGGAGTCTTATTTGGAGTGGAAGCATTTTTTATTCTACGTCTCTGATAGACAAGCAGTGTAGAACCAACCACAGATTGACTTACAGGTTGACTTGATGAACTGGAGGGTTCCTCCTTCAAAGGTACCATAATACTAGATTTAAGGTCTTCACTGACTTCTTGTTGAACATTTGAAAAACACGGCTCTGTTTCTTTTACATCAACATCCTGACTAACAATGACCTTGTTAGTGGGAATATCAATAAGCCTATATGCCTTAAACTGTTCACTATAACCAACAAAGAAATACTTGATGCTTTTGGAATCTAGTTTATGTCTTTTCTGTTTAGGAACTAAAGTGTATGCCGTTGAACCAAAACTATGAAAAGAAGTTACCTCAAGTTTGTGACCGGTCCAAGCTTCCTTTGGTGTGATTTTTTGCAAAGTTTTGCATGGACATCTATTTAGGATGTAAACCACTGTGTTCACAACTTCTCCCCAATACTAGTAGGGAATGTTCCTGTTGTGCATCATGCACTGTACTATTTCCATGATGGTCCTGTTACGCCTTTTAACCACTCTATTTTGTTGTAGAGTGTATGGTGTTGTTAACTGGCATTGAATACTTTCTTTTTCATAGCATTCCTTGAATTAAGTGGAGGTGAATTGCCCCCCATTATCGGACCATGGAGTCTTGATCCGACGCCCTGTTAAAGTTTCCACCAACGCCTTGAATTTGAGCAAGGCACCATAGTATTCAGACTTCTTCTTTAAGAAGTAAACCCACATCTTTCTAGAGAAATCATTCACCAATAACAAGAAGTACCTTGTTCCATCGACAGTGGGAGACTTCCAAGAAGGCTCACAAAGATCTGCATGAATGAGATCCAAAAGACCCTTAGCATGCCATGCACCTTTTGTAGGAAATGACTTCCTCTTCTGCTTTCCAGCCAAATACCCAACACACAAATCCTGTTTTTCTTGTAAAGGGGGCAGCTCGCGAACCATATGGGCTTTGCTGAGTTTGGCCAAATATTGAAGATTTAGGTGACCATACCTTTCATGCCAAAGGACATTGGTATTATCTTCGACAACTAAGGCATGTAAATTAGCTGTAGCAGGATCAATGAGCTTATACATGCCTCCTTGCCCAATGCCTATGGCAACAACCTTGTCCTGTTTCACATCTGATACAATACATTTCCTTACACAAAACTTGACTTGAATGTTAGGGTTCTCAGTAAGCTGACTAATAGACAATAAATTCTTGTTCATGGCAGGAACATATTGGACATTATGTGCCAACAATTTTAGAGAATCATTTAATACAACCCTAACATTTCCTATCCCTTTGACCAAATGTGATCCGCCGTCACCAAGTGAAATTGTATCGTTGTGACCAGAGTTATTGGATACGGCACCCCCTTATCTTGGCACGCATACCAGCGTACCTGGTACGGATTTGGGTACGGTACGGCCTCGGTACCGTGCCCTAAAAAATAAAATTTTCCATTCGCGCCCAATACTTTAGGATTCAGGATTTTAGAAAAAATCTCCTGTATCCGGCTGGAAACCAGTTAAAAATGCATTGATTCATCAAAAAAATCCAATGGCTTTTTTCATAGGAGGTTCAAGGAATACGCTGATTTAAATACGCTGATTTTTCCCTGTTTCTCTCACGATTTTGTCTTGGCGTGAGAACAACCGACGAGTTTAGAAAATTTCCTGGTAATTTTATTTTACGCTGTGAGAACCGACGAGTTTCAAAATTTCCTCGCGAATTTTTTTTTTACGGCGTGAGACAATATTCCGAGCACTATAATGCTCACATATAAAAGCCTATCGGCTAAATATATTCTAATGTATTCAAATTTACTAAAGTTTAAAATTAATCTAACTTTAATATTTTATTAATAATTATAATGTGTATTTAAATTAAAATATACTTATAATAATTATTATAATTAATATTTAAATTTAATACTTTTAATATATATATATATAATTTATTATTTTATAATATATTATATTAAAATATAATTTATTATTTTATAATATATTATATTAATATATATATTTATTATTTTATAATAGCATATATTATATAGTTATTTTATAATAGCTATATAATAAAATAAATATATAATATATGCTATATTATAAAATAAATATATAATATATGCTATTATAAAATAATAAATATATATTAATATAATATATTATAAAATAATAAATTATATTTTAATATAATATATTATATAATAAAATATTTGTTATTATATATTATATATATTATATGCTATTATAAAATAATAAATTATATATATATATCTAGCCGTATCCGTATTTGAGGGTCTTTAAAATTAGCTGTATCCGTATCGGATACCGTGCCCGTATCGGATACTGTATTCGTGTCCATGCAACATTGGTTGTGACTAGAATCAGCAGTAAACTTTACATACTAGTCTTTGTGACATGTGAAATGTTGGGATGCTCTTGAATCAAAAAAACAGTATCTGGTGTCATCACTGTCTAAAAGAAATGCCATGAGTGCAAACTCATCATTTGAACCATGCTCTTCCTCGACAACAGCCAAATTAGCTTCACCATGCTTCTTTCGAGATAGATTGTATAACCATTTCTTGCATTCCTTTTTAACATGTCCGAATTTGTTGCAATAAAAACATTTCACCTTTTTCTTGGATGAAGTGGAAGACGTGTTGCCAAAGAATTTTGAGGTTTGTTGCCAGATGAGTTCTGAGGTTTTCTCTTATACCGAGCAGCAAAAGCACTTTCCGTGGTCTCGGATGTAGATTCCCTTTAGCTGCTCTTGTCTTCGCTCCTTCTGCAATAGATACTCACCTTATCAAAAGTCAAAGTTTGACTTTCAACCAGTAGATTCAATGATTCCACAAAGGTCTCATAGGAGGGCAGCAGGCTGTTAATGGTTAGAGCAACTATGTCTTCGTTGTCCACTGGTTTATTGACAATAGTAAGATGATCACTAAGGTCCTTGATTTTTAGATGTTTTGACAATGACCCACCCTCATGCAATTTTGTAGAAAATAACAAGTTATTCAAATATAAAACTTGTTTTTTCTTAGAGAACTGATATTTGTTTTTGAGGTGATTCCACAATGTAGATGCAGATGTGGCGTTTTGGACTCCAAGGATTGTCATCAGACAATGACAACTTGGGTAGCACTAGGGCTTCCCTGTGATCCTTGTCAAAGTCATTTGGGTTGGTTGCAGGCCTAGTTTCGGTTTTTAGGATAATACTGTCACACATCTTATACTTAGCAATCGTGAGTTTTTTGTGACTCTAGATATTATAATTCTTCCCGATTAGCTTTTGTGCCTCGGGTAACACCAAATTTTGAATATTTGCCATTATCCCAAAAAATAATTAATTCCCGAAACTTGAACAACCCCTTTAAATTCAACCCAAAAAAATTTCTCGGAATTTTTTAAAAAATTGATTCTGCAAATTTTTCAAGCCTTGAAATTTTGAACCCTGGATATTAAACCACCCAGCCCCCCCCCACAAAAAAAAAAAAAAACTGAGGGAAAATTAAAAAAATGGATACCCAGAAATTTTTGTTGAATGCTGTGCCCTAGTAGGCACTAAATTTTAACTTGCATGTTGAAAAGAGGGTTAAAAACCCTAGCCGCCACAGATTTGCCAAATATCTGTAAAAAACTAGCCTTGAAAAACCTTAGCCGCGACTGAAAATGGCAATTTTTGGTATTTTCACGTCCAAAAAGAGAGGTGATTTTTTGGTCTATCCACGTGTCCTAGTCGTGCAGTTTTTTCTGATATTTTATTCTAATTTTTGGCTGTGCGATTTTGGGGAAAAATCGTGTTCCCTAGCTGCACTATTTTCTAGTCTTTTTCGCCGATTTTCGGCAGAAAAAGAGCATATTTTTAGCAATAAAAGGCCTCGATTTTCACAAGAAAAAATTCCTCCATTTTGACCAAAAGCCAGTCGCGATTTTTGCATAAATGAACCATGATTTTTATCTAAAATAGAGGCCCAATTTTGACTTGAAACTGACTGCGATTTTTACTTGAAAACCCTCGCAATTTTTGTAGGTAGAAATGGCGTGATTTATACTCGAAACCCTAGGTGATTTTTGACTTGAAAATGCACATGATTTTTGCTGAAATTTTCCTTGATTTTTAGTGAAAAAAGGACGTGATTTTGCCCTTGTGATCGTGTACTAGGCAGCCCTTCATGATCCTTGATGATTTGCTCGCGTTTTTCAGCGATCTCGTGATCTTGATCCACAACTACTACCTCTTCTCGATCTCCTTTGCGCTTACGAACCCTAACCCTAACCTGGTGGCTCTAATACCAATGTTGGTAGAGATGCAAAGAAGAGAGATGAGAGAAATTAGCTAGAAAGACCTACTTCACAAAAGAGTGAAAGCAACATTATATAAAGTTATAAAAGTTACTATTACAACAACCATATTTAATGGTACATCACCTATTGCAGCTGCCAACACTTTAATGACACGTAACGACACCTAGCTACTTGCTAATTAATTACACTTTATTACATTATTATACTAATAGCTTCTTTTCTTTGGTAACTTTATTCCAGCCCACAAGGTGAAACTTTTTCTGTTGAGTTTGCTTGCCTCCTTGCCATAAAAGAAAACTAATTTTTTTTTTGTCAAGAGCCTGAAGCACAAAAGGAGCATCATAAATCATGAGTTGGTAGACAGAGAGGCTAGAAAGAACATATTTGATTAAAACAAGCCTGCCATCGAGGCTCAGCCACCCATTATTGTATCTACAGATACACTTATTGATTTTTTCCAAGAGGTTAACCCAGCAACCTGCACTTTTTAGTCTGAAACTCATGGAACACCCAAATAAGTGAAAGGACTCTCACCACCATGGGCAAACTGGAGAATCTGAGAAAAGCTTCTAATTTCCGCCACGGTAGTGTTTATAGTGTAGAACCTGTATTTACTAGCATTGATTGTAGCTCCAGAGGCAAGCAAAAAATTAACTAGGCAACACTTAAAATTTCTGATGTTCTTTTTGGCAGCTTCTACCAGAAGGATGGTATCATCAACGAACTGAGTATGGGTGATTTCTTTAACACCATTGGCAACCTTGATTCCAACAATGGCAAATGCTCTTCACTCAGCAGAGAGGGACTCGCCCAAAGTTTCTACACCTGTGCCAAAAAATCTAAATTGACCCTATCAAAAGCATTAGCCATGTCAAGCTTAATGGCTACTCTTTTCTTGTCTTCTGTGCTGCTAGAATGAAGAGCTTTGTGCACAAGCACAATATTGTCATAAATTTGTTTCCTTGGGATAAATCCTCCTTGTTCCTTAGAAATAAGAAGATCAAGCAACTTCTTAATATGGTTAGCAATGATTTAGTTATAATCTTATAGGAGTTACAAAGAGAAATAGGATCAAATCTAGTAAAAGAAACAACATTTTTCTCTTTAGGAACCAAGGCTAAAAGGGTGGATTTTATGGCACCAATAAGATTACCCTTTTTCAGAGCATCCTCAACCATTTGAAGAAGATCCTCTGCAATAATATCAAAGAACTGATGAAATGAGTTGGAGAACTCATCAGGACCCCGAGCCTTGTCCTTCACTATGCTATATGGTATAAACAATCTCTTTCAAGGCCTCCATTGTAACAACTTGACATAGAGAGACTTTTGATTCTTTTGTAATGACATTGGGAATATTAGAAAGAAGAGAAGCACAGCCAGCAGGGTCTCCATCCATGTTCTTGTATAATACTTAATAGTGATCACTAGCGGCTTCTTTGATTTCCTTAGGGCTAGTTATGATATCCCCATTGTCAAGCTGAATTTCTCTTATTGTATTCCTTTGGTATCTTTGATGAGCTTTGAGATGAAAATATCTAGTGTTGGCATCCCCCTCACGAAGCCAAATTATGTGGGATTTGAGCATCCAATGTTGCTCTTCTTGCCTGGCTTTTTCTTGTAGCTGTGAAAGAATAGAGTCTCTTTCACATTTGAGGGCTTCTGAGAAAGGGGCCGATTCCATAAGTTCATCAATTTCTCCCAAACTGTGAGAAGGGAGTGCTTGAAGACATCAGAACAAACATGAGATTTGGTCTAGGCTCTCAAGCCAGCTTTTAGCTTGGAAATTTTGAGCTTCCTTATGTTCTGAGTGTTGCTAGGTGGACACCAAGAATTCCAGCTTCGTTCAACCTCTGAGGAGAAACCCTTAAGTTGAATCCAATCCAGATTATATTTTAAAGGTATTGGACCTTTGTCTCTACTAGTATCACTGTCTAAAATTATTGGCTTATGATCGAAGATTGTGCTCTGAATAATTTTGCTGCTAATTGAAGGAAAAAGAGTGAGAATGTCTTGAAGGCTGGCCGAAGAAATGATGTCTTCAACATATTCTCTGCATGGATCTTTGATTTTGGAGCCACCTTGTTTTTCAGAAGGAAAAATAACAAGATTGAAATCCCCAGCATGTATAAGATTACTTGGTTTGCATTCCTCAATGGATAGTCAACACTGCTTTTTATTAGTCAGAAAGTTAGGAGCATAAACATTCACATAAGTGAAATTGACACCATTTGCCTTGAAAGTTAAAGCGAGCCAATTATCACCATGGTGACTACCTATCTTAGAGAGATGGCGGGTATCCCTGGCAATAAGGAGGCCACCGGAGGCACCATGGGCACTAATAGTCTCCAACTCAGAGCCATTCCATATAGTTTTCTAGGATTCACAAACATCTTTAAGATCTAATTTAGTTTCTTGAATACCAACCAAAATAGGACTATGATCTTTAATTAAACCCCTAAGGTAGTTTCTTTTAAGGGCACCACCTAAACCTCAACAATTCCAAGAGAGCACTGTCATTTTTTAGAGGGTTTCTTACCTTTAGGGAATCCCTCCAAAGTCACCTGGGTCTTAGCCACAATATTCTTTCTTGTCTCTTCAATTCTGACTTCCTGGTTTGTTTTCTTTCCTGCTTTGGAAGAAGACCTGGTGAAGATATGAGTAGGCCCAGTTTTGGGGATAAAGACATCATCAACTATTTCAGTTTGTTCGAGATGAGTCATTTGCTCTAGAGACTTTTCATTTGGATCCTTGTGCATTCTTGGAGAGTCCCCTGTCTCATTGAGGTTTTCATCTTGGTTGGCTTCAGGTAGAGTCTCGTCATCCAGCTCCAAATTTGCCTACAAATCTTTTTCCATATTAGAAACAAGGGCAGCAACTTTGTTTGAGGTCTCAGGTTGGGATCTATTTGGCCTGGGTTTTCTGCTCCTAGATCTCCTATTTCAGCTCCTGCATTGGACATTCTGGAATCCATCTACCTTAGGAGGTTCATTTGCATCTTGAGATTCTTTGCTTAGGGGGCAATCCCTGGAGAAATGACTGTATTCATGGCAAGAGAGACACTTGGAAAGCAAATGCTTATAGTCTAAAACCTGAGTATGAATCCAATCCAAAAGCTTGATGCCAATGGAATTGGGTAAGGCCTTTTTGAGATCAGTTCTAACACAAATATGAGCACAAGCAGCATTGTGAGATTTGGGTGGAGTCCAAATGATGAATTTTCCAATTTTATTACCTATAAGTGCTAAAGAGGGTTGTTCCATAAGTACAGCAAGAGGAAAGGTAGCCTTACCCAAACTGGAACTTTTGGCACATACACGTGGGCACTGGAGCCCATGAACTAGGGGCCTCCCTAAATTATAACATTATGCTCCTCTTAAGATTTGAAAATGATAGTGAAATATTCCCTATCACAAATCAACAACTTGTAAGAAGAAATTTTTGAACCCCATATAGAGGTAATCCATCTCTCTAGGGCAATAGTACTTGGCCACAATCTAATGCATCGTCCAACTAGGGCACGTCCATTAGGGCATCTATGAAATGGCTTACATCTTCCATTGGGACCTTAACAATGGGCGTAAAGTCTAGGTGAGGAACAAAACATTGGAGGTTGCTGAGGATTTTGACGTAGAAGCATCATTACGTGTAGCTTTGGATGGTAGCTTTAGATGAAATGCCTCCAGATTAGCATGATTGGGAGAGATGCAAAGAATGGAAAATGGAAGAGGCTAGGGGATGGAGCAAGGAAGAAGAGGCCCTACTTGCCATAGTGTTGACCTAGCACAATCAAAAGTAGCACGGGTAGCAGCCGAGAGGAGGGTTTCTTCTTTGCAGATCAAACTATTTCCCAATGTCATTACTAAGTGAATGGGACAAATTTTGAGTGGCTGTATGCCCTATTATTGTATTGTCCTCCCTCTAAATAGAATAAAGTATTGTCCTCCCTCTAAATAGAATTTGCAAGATTTTATTTATATAAAGCCTAAAATTTACAAAAAAAATCCAAACATTGTCTAAGAGAAAATCCAAGAGAGATTTTTGTGTGATTTACTGTATTTGAGACAAACCTCTCTCCATTTTTGATTGAGCAATTGTTAGTTAATCAACTTGAATATTGTTGAATCTTTTTCATGGACCAGCTAGGACTTGAACCTAGGACCACCCATTTGCTATTGGGGTGCTTTAGCATTGATCTACTGGCCCACTTGTAACCAGTCCATCTACAGTTGGGGTGTATATCATTCTCTAACACCCCCCTTTGAGCCACACTATGGGTGCTCGAGGCTCCTAGCCTTGGTCTAGCTTTGATACTATGTTGAACCTTTTTCATGGACCAGCTAGGACTTGAACCTAGGACGACCCATTTGTTGTTGGGGTGCTCTACCACTGAGCTACTAACCCACTTGTGACTAGTCCATTTGTGATTCAGGTGTGGCTTATTCTCCAACAAATATCCCTATAAATTGGTTGATTTAACTTGATAGATAAACTGAGTGAAAACTTAAAGAGGAAGAACTTGATGTTGAGCTTGATACTGGGGACAAAGGGTATGTAGGTGGCCTATAGAAGAAGGAATTCCATATGAGTTAGTTCATTGGATGTAGTAATTAGGGAGCAGTTCTATACTAGTAATTTGGGGTTGTAGTCTTCATTTGGGAAATAAATTTAGGAATTCTAAATGAATGAGAATGGTAAGCTTAAAGGAAAACAATAAGATGATTGATTAGTAATCTAGAACCTTATCAATCACAAGTAATCATGGACGTGAACAAGAATTGAAACAATCTTAAAGTTGGTAACCTAATTGTTGTTAATCACCAATTGAAATGACCAAATTTGGGTTTGAATCTAGAGATAAAAGAAACAATACCATGTCATCATAAGTGGAATGATCTTGAGAGTTGGATTATGAATCACTCGAAACTTAAAGATGAAAAAAATTAGGTTAATGCGGGTCTATTTGGTTAGAAATTCTCTATTCGAGAACTACATCTCCTCTAATTCCCTCGGGAAGGAATATGTAGGTGGTCTATGATGGGTGAAGCTTGAGGAATTAGGTCAAGTCCAGGGTGTCGGTGTGATATTGAGAACTTATCTTATTTAGCACCAAAATATAAGTTAATGAAATAGAGTTGTCATTATTGCCATTGTTAGGAAGGTTACGAAGCTATAACTTTTAAGTGGGAATAAATTAAAGTGAGAGAATTACTTGGCGCCACAATTTAAAATGGATAGATGTCAATAGGAAAGTTAAGAAGTAGAACATAAGAATTGACCCTAAAATATTGATGGTTTAACATTTGAGGAATTGTCATGAAGAGACTGTAACTATAAGTTATCACTAACAAATTAATTGTAGAGGATTGACAAGTGGTGGTATGTACCTTATAGGTAGGACTACTTTAATTGATTTAGTCATCTTATTCGTGTTTCAAACAATAAGCATATTACAAAGAGATGTTGTGCCTTATGCTTTGATACTAAAACTATAATGAGTGCACAATATAGATGAAGGCAAAATTGATTGAATAAGCTTTTACCTTTAAGAAAAATTAGGTGACTTAAGTGTGTATTTGTGGAATAATTAATGATCCAAGAGATGGGGTCATTAGATGATTTGCCTTTATTTTTACCAACAGAAAGTTTTGTAACAACTGACTAATAATGCTTTATTGGGTGGTGCAGGGATATCTATCTCAACATATCCTTCTGGCCTGGGATCTTCTGTTGTAGCTCTAGATTCTGGTTCTGATCCTGCGCAAGCTCCCAGAGAAAATGGGCATGTTTCAACATTGGCATCTCCAACAAATGAAGATAGCCGGTTCAAAGTGTGCCTTGCTGACAAAAAGGAAGACACACAAGAGAAAATCCAGATAATTCGCATAAAATTTTTACGCATTGTGCACAGGCTAGGTCAGATTCCGTATAATGCTGTGGTTGACCAGGTTTTATATCGGTTGGGAGTGGCTGAGCAGATCAGAGGACCTAGAAAAATGAGTAGGGATGGTTTTCCATTTGATTCTGACAGCGCCAGTGCAATAGCAGAGCAGCAGGAGGCAGCTGGCCAAGAAGACTTGGACTTTACATGTACCATTCTGGTTTTAGGAAAAACAGGTGTAGGTAAGAGTGCAACAATTAATTCTATTTTTGATGAAGTTAAAGCAGAAACAGATGCTTTCCAACCTGTTACGAAGAAGGTCAAAGAAATAATTGGAACCATTTATGGAATCAAAGTAAGGATAATTGACACTCCTGGCCTGATGTCCTCTTTTGCTGATTATCACAAAAATAAGGTCGTCATGTCATCAGTTAAGAAATTTATAAGGAAGTATCCTCCAGATATTGTACTTTATTTGGACCGTCTAGACATGCAAAATGATGACTATAGTGATTTTCGGCTTCTCAAAACAATCACAGAGACTTTTGGAGCTGCCATCTGGTTCAATGCCATTTTAGTGCTTACTCATTCTTCTTCAGATCCCCCAGATGGGATAGATGGAGCCCCTCTTAGCTATGAAATGTTTGTAGCTCAGCGTTCTCATTCTCTACACCACTTAATACGACAAGCAACTGGTGATAAAAGGCTCACTCTTCCTGTATCATTAGTGGAGAATTGTCTGTCCTCTCAGGTGAATAGGATCAACGAGAGTATTATATCCAGTAAGGAAGTATGGAAGGCTCATTTGTTGTTACTATGTTTTGCATCCAAGGTTTTAGGTGAAGCAAATGCAATTTTGAAGCTGAAAGACAGCATCCCAGGAAGGCAATTTGGCATTAACTCAAGTGCTCCAAGGTTGCCTTATCTGCTGTCTTCTCTTCTGCAATCACGATCACAACCACATATACCATATGAGCAAGGTGGTGCTGGAGATGAATTTTATGAGGACTTTGAAGACTTATCTGACTCAGAAGATGAGGATGAGCATGGTAGACTTCCTCGTTTCAAGCCATTGTCAAAATCTGAGTTGAGTAACCTTAGCAAAGATCAAAGAAGGGCTTACTTTAATGAGCTTGAGTATTGTGAAAAGTTATTCCAGAAACGACAGTGGAAAGAGGAGCTAAGAAGGCGAAAAGCTACAAAAAGTGAACCACAAAGTTATAAAGATGAACTGGATGAAACACGGGGGGAAAGTACAAGAGGAACAGTGCCTGTAGCTATGCATGACATACCGTTGCCACCATCCTTTCAATCTGATAATCCTACTTACAGGTACCGCTATCTTGATACGCCTGATCAGTGGCTTGTAAGGCCTGTTCTTAACCCTACTGGTTGGGATCATGATTGTGGGTATGATGGAATCAATGCAGAAAAGATGTTTGTTATTGGGAAATTTAATACAGCCTCTATTTCAGGTCAGATTATCAAGGACAAGCTGGAGACCAATATTCATTTGGACTGTGTTGGTTCTCTGAAGCATGAAGATGGCAAAGTTACCTTAGCTGGATTTGATGTTCAAACAGAGGGAAAGAACCAAACTTATACTGTGCATACAGAGACTAATTTCAGCAATTTTAAGGGAAACAAGATCTTAGGTGGTTTTGCTTTGGCACTTTTACAAGATTCATTAGCAGCAGGCATGAAGCTTGAAGATAGAGTAACAATAGGAAAAAGGTGGAAATTTGTTCTGAATGGCTGTGCTATGATGGGGTGCAGAGATGTGGCATGTGGAGGAAGCTTAGAAGGTACACTAAGAGATAGGGACTATCCAATCGGCCAGAGTATTACAAAAATGAGTTTATCTGTAATAGACTGGCATGGAGATCTGGCTATTGGTGGCAATATGCAATCACAATTTTTTTTGGGACGGAATCTAATGATGATTACACAAGCAAAATTGAACAACAGGGGTTCTGGGCAAATTTGCATACGTGCCAGCAGTTCTCAACACCTCCACATAGCCTTGATTGGTATGGTTCCTCTTATAAAGTCAATAATTGGTGCTAAGTGATCTGATTGCTCTTAGCTACCATTGTAAATCACCATTGGATGATAAATGTGAAATCATATTATTCTTTCTGATTCTTAGAAGAATGTAATTTTTTTTAATTGAGCAGTAGCCATTCTCACAATCATTGCTGCTGTAAAATTATCTACAAAGAGATGTTCAGTATACAGCATTTGAATGCATGCCTCCTGTAGTACTGATCTTTTGTCACCACTTTAATTGGATTTTATAATTTAGGTGAGCCTCATATCACCACTAGTGATATACACCAGTGTTCCTTGGTAGGAATTTCTACCTTAATACGGCGAACAGTTTAGGTGTTTTTGTTTCTCGTTTGTAGACAATACTTTGAACACATCTGAGTGCTCCATTGATTGGACATGCTTCTGTCCATAAGTTTGCAGTAAGCATTACCCTTGCACCATTAGCAATCAACAACTCGACATCCAATTGTTTTCATGCAATCCCGCAACATTATTGTTCCATGCTCTAGTTGCAACACTTTATTTAATAGGGTGTTTCAATGCATACAATTTTCGCCTATTATGTTGATGTATGTTGCTACTTGTTGCAAATAAATGTGTATGGTCATTAAATTCTTCTGTCCAACTGTTTCAAGTGAATCATTAATTCTAATCATCAACAACTGTTGATCTTTGATGGTTGGATGGGCATCCTTTATATTTGTTATAAGTTGGTGAAACCCCTGTTCTTCTTCACTTTGTCCTGCGTGTCTGAAAACTTTTTCTAGTGTAACAATTGTTGTAAACAGTTGCCGTTGTAACTTTGTTTGCATATGGAGGTCCATCTGTTACCAGAGGCAACTGTCCCAAATCCCAAATGGAAATCATACACCTTCCACTGAAGCACATATCATTATTTTCTGGGAATGCCTGGTGTAGAGAATCTATAACTTAAGCTTCTTTTGACCTATAAAACTCATTTCATCAATCAAAATACATCTGACAAGTTAAATTGCATTTGACCAGAGCTATGAACTGGAAAGAGGGATTTTGAAAGGGCCCCATCCTTGTACAAAGATCAGAAGAGACAAATCAAAAGGACCAATACAAATACATGGAATAGCAACAAGAAAGAAACAACATGAAGCACCTCACTAGCAGGGGAGGAACAAACAGGCAAACAGCCCAAAAACAACAGCAGATCCAACACCTCAAGGTAGCTTAAAGTCGAATCTTTTTAAGGAACTCTGAGTCCAACCAACAACCTTATCCTTTGATTTCAGTTCTCTGGTAGAATTCCATTTTGAGGAGGCAAGCATGAATTTGAAGAGAGTAAGGGGTCCCTAGAGTGCTTCTTGGCCTCAAACATCCTCCAATTTTCTTTATTAGAGGCCAACTTGGTAGGCAAACGTTGGAACCCAAGAGAAGGGTTGCAGGAAGAAACATCAACTAGGCTTTCCCGACCAGACACCTTCTCCATGCGAATCCTCTCCAAATTTTTCCCAACAGGATGAGACCCGCTCTCAGTTACAAGAATAACATCATTTGTATTTGTCTTGTTTGCAAGAGGACCAACCACCTCCTCTTGATGCCCTAAGGGAACCATGTCTAGAGCTGGAGGAAGAGATGACCCTGCTGATCCTGAAGCTCCTTGTGACATTGCCTTCCTTTAGAAGATACGCATCCAGCGGTAGCATGGCTAGGCATGTGGCAATGGTGACAAAACATCAAGGAATCCTCATACATGATTTGTTGCACCCAATCGCCCAACTTAGAGGATAAGGTGATAGAAGAGGGAATCACCTTATTAATAACAACATTAACATAGAATCTCATGAATTCTAGACGTTTTCTAGATTTGGTCACCTTGTCAACAACAATGAGCTGGCCAAAGGAGTTAGCAATACCAACCCATACTTCCTCCTCCCAATATTCTAGTGTTAAACTAGGAGGTCTAACCCAAACAAAGACATTCTCAATGAATTCCTTCTTTCGATCAAAGCTTGGGTTCCACCTCTTAAGGAAGAGCCCAGAATTGCCCAAAAACCAAGGCCCTCCTAAGAGGGTTTGAACACAATCTTTGTGGTGAGAGAAGGAAATTAAAAAGAAACCCTTTTGAAAGCACCGAGATCTCCATTGAACCATGAAGTTTCCATTTCCTCTTAGCCCAATTTCTAAAACTGTCAACATTAGGTCTAGACCCTAGAAATTTGCCAATAAGAGCATTCTTGAGCTTCGAAGATGATATATCCACAATAATATTAGGGATTCTAAGCATCCATTCCTTGGCCTCAACCACTGTAACCAACGGGGTAGAAAGACCAAGAGACAACTTAGCTTTGGCAGTATCCACACGAGGAGAGCTATAGAAGCAACTAGACAGCCCCCAACCCAGGGGAAACAAGGGACAAAACAACCACCATGTCAAGGCCAAACAAAATGACATCTTTGAAGGAGACTGCTTTTACTTAGCCCCTTTACAACCCCCTGATCACAAACACTCTGCCCCGCATCTGTAGCCCGCTCCGCACCCAAACCATTGATCACATACTGCACACTAGATGTAGGGACGCCAATCGCCCTTGGCAGAACCCACATGCCAGAAGCATTGATGCACTCTGTAGGTACTAAACCAAGAGAGAGCAAGAAGCCCTTTCACAACCCCTTGACCGAAGAGCAAGTGTTATGAGAAAACCTCTCTCCAAAATATCGCTGACACGAATCTGCCATAGGGGAAGGCAAAGGAAGAGCCACTTCTGAAGGATCCCATCGGGGCTTATGGCTAGAGCTTGCAGACCGGTAGGTGTCTAGCCAAATATCGAGCAATCAGACATCCTCTTGACTGTCAAACAATCCTCTCCATTCATCTGTAGAGTCAGTGTTGATCTCCTTGTAGTCCTTGCCTTCTTTGCCATCGCCTTCGCTCTTAGCTTGTTTAAAACCAACTTTCCTGCCCTTCACCATCTCCTTATTTCACAATCAAAGCTTGATGAGGAATGTATATTCTTCATTTTATTAGCCTTATTCCCCCTAATTTCTTAGAATTTGCAACAGAAATTTGCAGTGTTGCATGTATTAAAGGGGCATCAATGTTGAATGTTGCAACTCCAATTGGAGCAAGTAGTAGAAGGGAGCTACATTGTGGTTGTGCTAATTCTTGAAGGGCTCAACTAATCCCTCCAATAATATGGCTTGCATGTTCACGTTCCTTGTATTATCGTATGCAACAGAGCTGCATTTTGTCCTCGATTATAATGCCCAACAATCAAATCCTATCTTTTTGCTTCTCTCTAGGGATTTCATAACAAAAACTAGGTGGTGTTTCTTCTCATGCAAGTAAGGCATTCTTTTTTTCTGTGGTAATGAATAGGAGAACTCTATTATTGTTTTCTTCACCTTGATACCCTATATTCCAAGGGATCTTCCTATCCATAGTTTAGCTACTTGCAGATTTTTTCAGTTGGTGAGTTTTTACAAGGTTTACTTGGTGAGTTTTGTATCGCCGAGTTTCTGTGAGTTTTGGTACAAACTATTAGTAGGTTTTCGGCCACAATTTGTCATACATGGAGAAAACGTTGCAAGCCAAAAAAATGTAATGTGGACTAAACATTGAAACACGAGGAAAACACTGAAACAAGGGAAAAAAAAGTGCGCAAAAGTTGCAGGGAAGGAAAACTTAAAAGGTTCAGAGATTTGTTTGCCGAGTCAGAAATTTTTGGTCTGCCAAGTTTGAGTATGCGAGCTATGTTCCTATCAATATCCCTTCAACCCAAAATATCAATATTAGAAACTTGTAGAAATTGTCTTTGGTATATGTCTGATATGGTCTCCTGCCCATTTTTGGTAGTGTTTTGTTGGTTAGTATCCTCAATTTCATCATGGGATCCACTTTGAATCTTTGTTTCAATAATCAAATCTATGAGCAAAGGGTTATATTGAAATCGATCCTAGTTGGTTTTAATGGTATCATATTCAAGGTCAATGAATGTCTCTTTATTACAAAACAAATTGTATAATGACACTTAGACCACCAAAATTAACAAATTATTTACAGTCTAGTTTAGAACGGTACAAAACTTTGGGCATACCCTCACAATAATCCTTGTATTCCTTGGCTTCCACTTTTCCCCTTTTTGATTATTAGGATTCTATGACCAAAAGTGTCATGTCCCTTTTTTGGAGCTAAAAGGAGGAGTTGAAGACCTGCAGCCTATCCTTTATTTCCTGTAGGCTAAGGGATAAAATAAGGGAAATAATAATAATATTTTAAGTTGGGGCCAATTATTTCATTTAAATGGGCATTTAAAATAGGGCCTATGGATGTAATTTAAAAGTATTTTTAAATACTTGGAGGGGAAAAATAAATTAATGAGAGAGAGAGAGAGAGCCCAAAAAGGCACCTATAAAGGAGGTGTCAAGGTTCAAAGCAAATCATTTGATTTTATTATTTCAAATATTTCCTTCCAATTTGGAGCTTGAAGCACTCAAGGACAAAAACCCTTGGTGTTGGAGAACCGGAGGATGAAGACCATCTTGGTTTTCCATAGATTTGGGGACGAAAACCCTCAAATCCCTTGAGGCGGTTCTACACAAGGATCGCGTTTGAGCTTAATGTTAGCGATTGATCGATTCATATTTGCAAGCAAATCATTGAAGACCTTGAAAGCAGTTTTCTCGAATTTTGATATTTTTAGCATGTTGACAAATTGAAGGCAATTTCCAGATTTGGGTGATAAGTGTATACTTTGAATAAGCGTAGCATTATCCGAGTCTATTTCACATAGAGGGAGGGGTCCGCTGCAAACAAAACTGCTACAGGCTTGACATAGTAGTAAGGTGGGGCCCATTGTCTACTTTCCCTTCAAAATAAAAGGAAGCGAAGCTTTGGGAGTATAATTGGAGGCTCCAAAACTGCCGTACCATCCTTGGAGACCTGATCACTACTTAAGGTAAAGTAACCTCAGGTTGGTGGGGGCCACAAGGGTTATGATTTGGTATTTTTATAGGGGATGTTTGATATTTGGGGACAACAGAATAGCTGTAAGCCTATCCATTATGGAGTAAAGTAGGTTGTGGCCGATCTGATTTGATGACAATAAATATAATATATTTGTTATTGCTTGAAAATAAGGAAAATGGTTTACATTCAATCTGATAATTAGTTGTAGTGGTTAGATTTGGGCAAGTTAATCACTCTAGGATTCATATCAGCTATTGCAACCCATTAATATTGCATTTGAAGGTTCATATATCATCTTGTGGGAATTGTAGTTGTCTACGATGTACGGGATGAGCTAAATGAGCATGATAAGGCCTGCGATGTAATTTTTTGCCAATTAACATTTTCATCAGAATTTATAGATGCTGATTTAGAGTTAGTATTGGTTGCAAATTAACATATATTGCTGAAAAACATAAACCTAAGTAGGTTTTGGGCACCTACATTTGGTATTTGATCATTATTTCAGATTGCAAATGTTTGATAAATCATCTGGTACCTGAGGTTGTCCGATTGGGGACGTTATAAAAATTTGATGGCATCAATGTGTTGTGTTTAATTATGTAAGGTCTATTAGTGTATCCACCAATTATTGATCTTCCATGTCTTTTAGATTCATCATCTGGGAGTGAAAGTCTTTATAACAAAGCTACAAATGCAACCCCAGCTACAATCTATTGCTAAAGGTAGACATTGCTATGATAGAAGGGCCCTTGATTAGTAGCCCTCTGAGACAATAACTTTGCTCTGAAGTGCCCTGCCTAATGCTTACATTGTTCCATCCCCTATAGTATCATGCTGTTGCATCCCTTATGCCAACATGCGGTATCATATCAATTTAATAGAATGGAATAGTAGCTGTGAACAACAAGGGTCAACATGGGATTTGGCCAGTGGTACCATGCTCTATTGTACTGAGTGCAATACATTTTGAATTTTTTTTCTCCAACATTCAAAGATATAATTACTCATTTGGATTTGTAATATAGAAAAAGAGATACCTCTACTTTCTACACTACATTCACACAAGATGGAATGGAAAACGTGAACCTACTAAAAACAACTCCAAAAACTAAATACAGAGGCGTAAAGAGGAGTAAATAGGAGAACTTGACACCAAAAGGGGAAGCTCATTGTGTAGGCGCTAGCACGTCGTACAGAGGTTTGTACAGACCAAAAATGCGAAAATCTAGCACAATAGTTCATCCAATCTGCAAGATCAGAAAATAAAACACAACAACTAGTACCAGGTACTAACAGAAAATAACAATAATAAAGATAAACTAAATAAATTAAAAATGAAATAGCCAAATGGACAACAAGAAGGAGGAAGCTAGCAAACCTTCATGCAGTTGAATACTTCTCAAGTACTTGTAGCTGAAAACAAGAAAAATGTTGAGGTTGTTTGGGGTTTGCCTTTAGGTCAAACCCTTGTTTTGGTCTTTCAACCTCCACATCCACCGATATAGATAGATATAAAAATGTGTGTGAATGCTCCTATCCTAAATGTGCTTGTGCATGGTAAGAGCTGTGATTGTGCAAATAGTGTAAACTATAATGAAGGAAATAGAAGGGATGTGAGGATCTCAAGGTGCTTAAGGGCACAACAAAAGAAAAACTTTCAATAAAAATAAGAACAATCTCACCTTGAAAGGGCTTGACAAAGCCAAAGAGAGCAGGAGAGATGGAGAGTGTTGTAGCAAGCTATAGAAATCTTGAGCGCTGTAGAGAGTTGCAAGAAAGCTGGAGAGTTTCAAAAGAGAGCCAAGAGAGGTGCAACAATGAATGATCCATTCAAAAATGAGAAGAGGAGGGAAGAGGATGAGGGCCAACGAGCCATTCAGAATATTCTTGAGCCATTACGTTTGGCCACCAAAAAATGACAAATGGTGGAATGCTCAGAAAAAACCTTCAAACAAAAAATTGTTGCGGGATGCTAGCGCGTTGCATAGACGTCCGCGCTAAGCGCTAGTGTCCAGACAATTTGGGCTCGAAAGCGGTGAGACACTAGAACATCAGAGGGTTAATACAAAGTGAACAAAACTTGACAAAAAGATAACACTAAAAATAAGGCATAAGCACCATGGGAGGTAAAAAGGCTAATGCAAGGGCTAAAATGAGCCTATAAACAAAGTAAGGGAATGGACACTAAAGCAAGGCCAAAATAGAGCATGAAATTGCAAGGGTATGCAATTTTCGATGCTATATTTAGCCCCCATTTTAGCAGGCTTATGACACTATGTGAATATACATGCTAAAGTAAATAGCATATTACTGAAAGTAAATAAAATCACAACACCAAAAGGATACAATAGAGGATGCAGAGCTCTTCAAGCATAGGAACCAAGCCTCCAGGTTGAGAATCTACAAAACAAGTACATTAGATAACAAAGACTTGCACAAGTCAATAGTGTTAGAGCATAAACTTGCAAAACCACTATGTCAAAACATCACAAACATATATACATATAAACATGAACAACACATACATAGAGGAGAAAGACACCTAACAAGCAAATAAAATTTTGAGTCAACAAAGTGAAAGAGACCTCAATGTGAAAATTTGTCTCAACACCATGCGTCATCCCCAAAATATAACAAAAATAAAGAAAATAAAAAAATAGAGGAATTCTTAAGCAGAGAGAGGAATATGAGTCGATCAATTGCTTCAAGGAAAGAATGCATACAAATAGAGAGGGAATCAATCAATACGAAACGAAAAAGAGTTCATGACTCAGACATTGGCTTTCTCTGTCGTTGGTGGTCATGCAAATCACAATACCCTCATGGATCACAGACTAGCAAGCTGTGTTATGCTAGGTGATCATGGGTGTAAAAAGGTAAGTCATATGAAGCACAGACTAGTAAGTTGCATTATGTTAAGTGGCTCATAGACTACATGGATCACAGACTAGCAAGTTGTATTATGCTAGGTGATCATAGACTACCAACGCCTCAGGGAGCATATCAAACACCAATGCCTCAGGGAGCTTATCAAACACCAACATCGTAGGGGGTGAACGCTTCAGAGAGTGTAAAATTAAACACCGCCATAGGGGGCAAATTAATAAGCTACACCTTAGGGGGTGCAAATAAAGTAAGGTGCATGTATGGATGCACATGTGAGAAGAGCATATGGCCCCCCTAAAAATATTAGCATGTATAATATGCAAATATTTTAAGGTAAAGAAAAGGTGAAGAAAGAAGGGGGGAGATTCAAAAAAAGAATGTGTACCCCTATAACAAGTTGTCTCTACCCCCCAAAATATGGGTGAGGACAACCATGAAAAAGAATATTGTGTTGCTACCAAAAATAAAGTATGGTTGCACGTGAAATTGTACTACCATGAATGGCAACGAGGAAATGAAGAAAGCTACATGTGCCACATAGTCGGTAGCAACACAATAGTCTCATGAGAAAATAGAGGAACGAACCATGAACCGGATAGAGGCTATGCTCAATATCACTTGTCATGTAGAGAAGAGATAGGTGCTTCATCAAAAGGAACAGTGAAAGCACCCATGTCAAGAAGTATTTTTTCCTTCAAGGTTTTGCATTCACTGGTGGAATGGCTAGGCGCTTGATGATATGCATAGAAAGGAAGTATTTGTTGAATATGTTTTGGAAATTTTTTGTGTGGAGGAAGAGTGATCAAACACGCCTTTAGAAACTTCAACAAAATACAATGTTGTTTAGATAGAAGAGAAGAAGGTGAAGTAGGAAGCAACCCTTTCTGTTGTGGAGAAAGGTTCAGTTTCTAAAAAGAAGAAACCATAGAGGCCTTGGACAATGGAGGGTCTGTATACATAGGAGAAGGTCGGTAACCTAAACCCACTTTAGAAAAGCGTGGTTTAGATTCCACAGGGACATTAACTCCTTGTTTCATGCGTCCTAGATCATTTCCATTGTATTCATGTTTAGAAAGAATTTTAAATCCAAGCTTGTAACGTGTCTCCAAATCAAAAAGAGGAGAGTCAACATCACTAGCATTATCAAATTGAGATGTGTATGCACATGTTGGAGAAGCAGTAGCTGAATTTACATAAGAAGAAGGATCAATTCCAATGTGAGAATGCATATCCTTGTTGACTGTGGGAATGTCGACGTGAGAAGGGTCAACCTTATACTCACTAGGCCCATGGGGGGTGAAGTCTAAGGAGCCCCAATCATTACCAAGCCATGCGTTTAAGGATGAATCAAGACCATTGTCAACTTCTTGAGTAGGAGTTGAGGATGGGGAATCATCTTTGATAGAAGAAGGAATGAGATTTTGGAGAGTAGGAGAAGCATTAGGTTGGGTCATAGAATCCGCTTGTTGACAATACTGCATAAGATCCAGATCAACTTTTATTGTGTAAGTCTTGTTTTCAGAAATGCATTTAATCGATCCATGCAAGGTAGATGGAGCCACACCCATGGCATGAATCCACAATCTAGCAAGAAGGAGATTATAAGATAAAGCACTGAGCATGACATGAACGAGGGTAGGCAAAGTGATAGAGCCCAATTCAATCGGCAACATGATTGTGCCCAGTGTTTGTCTACCAACGTTATCAAAGCCATGAATAGAAAGATGAGTAGGGGAGATGCAAGACGTATCGATATTTATATGGTTCAATAGGTTTGCAGCACAATTGAGACCAAAACCATTGTCAATAACTGTACTCTTGACTCCAAACGAATTAATTCCAACAATAATTAGAAGAGGATTATTCTGCTTTTGCACTTCCAGAAATGGTAACTCATATTGCTAGAATGTTATATCTGTGGAATTTGTATATATGCAATTGAGTGAGGCAACTATGTCATTTGGTCTAGTAGAAGATGCTACTGGGATCTTTTGTAAATCTTTTTGGAGCATGCCATGATATTTTAGTGAAGTTTGAATGAGCTCCCAAAGAGAGATCTTGGCAGGAGTAGCATGAAGCTACTCAACAAGATTATACTCTTCGACAATCTTTTGAGTAAGATCGGGAGCTACAGAGAGAATAGGATGTGTTGGAGGAAGAGAAACAAGGACATGAGTAACCTGTTTGTTTTTCCGTGTATTGTATGTGTGGGCTACTACATGGTAGTGAGGAGCCGTAGACATGTTTTGAGTTATAGACTTTGCAATTTTTAAAAAGTGATTTGAAGGTCGAGGATTTTCAGGAATACCTTAAATAGTGATCACTGGATGAGAAGGTGAGGGCGGATCAGGGGCCCTATGCACAATGATTTTAGGAATAGAAGGGAGATTTTGAACATTAATGCAATTACCTAACATCCTCTTAGCGGGTGGGATATGTTGATTAACAATGATTGTATCAACATTATTATCTTCTTGAGAAATACATGATGTAGGAGAAGAAATAGAAGTATGCTCAACATCATGTTTTATTTGTAGAAGGGAGAGCATCGAAATGAAGAGAGAGTAGAGAAATGTTAAGAAAGACTATCAATGATATCATTCTCTTGCGCCAAAATATCCTCACAAGTAGGAAGAATTTTAGGAGAGGGATCAAAAGAATAGAGTGACATAGGAAGAGTTAAGTCACCATTACATGAACGGAATGGAACATCACTTTCGCAAACCTTTTGAGCAAAGTTGGAAAGTGATGTAAGAAAAGAAGAGAACATGTTTATTTAGAAAGATAGAAGGAGAAGATTAAGAAAGGTATTAACAGATCTGGCTGGAGGTTGCCGTTTTTCTCCTTTAGGACTATGGAATGGGGTGAAGATACATTTTTTTTAAGGAAAGTTTTTTTTTTAATTTTAGTTTTGGAAGAAAAATGAATTAAAAAGGAATAATTTTTGTGTTAAAGAGACAGGTTCACCAAAATGTAATATAGAAAAAGGGATACCTCTACTTTCTACACTACATTCATACAAGATGGAATGAAAAATGTGAACCTACTGGAAACAATAGTACAAATTCTAGAAACCAAATACAGAGGTGTAAAGAGGAAAAAATAGGAGAACCTGGCACCATAAGGGGAAGCTCACTGTCCAGGACGCCAGCACGTCGTGCGGATGTTCGCACTAAGTGTTGTCATTCATATGACCCAAAAATGTGAAAATCTAGCACACCAGTTCATCCAATCTGCAAGATCAAAAAATGAAACACAATAGCGAGCTACCAGGTACTAACATAAAATGACAATAATAAAGATGAACTAAATAAATTAAATGAAATAGCCAAATGGGCAAGAAGGAGGAAACTAACAAACCTCTGTGCGGTTGAATAATTCCCAAGTACTTGTAGTTGAAAACAAGAAAAATGTTGGGGCTGTTTAGGGGTTTGCCTTCCGGCCAAACCCCTGCTTTGGTCTTTTGACCTCCACATCAACTGATATAGATAGATATAAAAATGCATGTGAATGATCCTATCCCAAATGTGCTTGGGAATGGTAAGAGCCGTGCTTGTGCAAATAGTGTAAACTAAAATGAAGGAAATAGAAGGGATATGAGGATCCCAAGGTGCTCAAGGGCACAACAAAAGAAAAGATTTCAATAAAAATAAGAACAATCTTACCTTGAAAGGGATTGACAAAGCCAAAGAGAGCAAGAGAGTTGAAGGAGTGTTGTAGCAAGCTGTAAAAATCTTGAGAGAGATGTAGAGAGCTGCAAGAAAGTTGGAGTGTTTCAAAACGGAGCTAAGAGAGATGCAACAATGAATGATCCATTCAAAAATGAGAAGAGGAGGGAAGAGGAAGAGGGTCAACAAGCCGTTCGGAATATTCTTGAGCCATTACTCCGACCACCAAAAATGATAAATGACGGAATGCTCAAAAACAACCTTCAAACAAGAAACTGTTGCGGGACGCTAGCGTGTTGTAGGATGTATGCGCTAAGTGCTAGTGTCTAGACAATTTGGGCTCAAAAGCAGTGAGACACTAGAACATCACAGGGGTAATACAAAAGTGACAACAAAACTTGACAAAAAGATAACACTAAAAACAAGGCCTAAGCACCATGGGAGGTAAAAAGGCCAATGCAAGGGCTAAAATGAGCCTACAGACAAACTAAGGGAATGGACACTAAAGCAAGGCCAAAATACAATGTGAAATTGCAAGGGTATGCAATTTTCAACGCTACAGGATTCAATCAATGGAAGCTATAAAAGCATATGGCATGCCTCCATTGGCACTATTCTCTTCATACAATTGTTTTGTTAATAGGGGTTTGTATGCATGTGCTACAAGTTCATTAGGGTTCTCATATTTGTAAGTTGCATCAACATTTCTTTGCAACTTTTAAAAACTCTTGCATTTGCAATGTAGTTTACAACATGCTTTGAAAAAATGATTTACAATCTACATTATCATGCTATAATTGCAACACATAGTGATTATGAGTCTTGACTTGGTCATCATTTCTTTTTGGTTCATATTTTTATCTCCAGTCTTAAGATCTTGGTATAATTTTGATTCTTCGAAATGTATAGACTAGGTGACATTATATTTACATCAAAGACAAATTTATGTTATTAAAATTGTAAAAATAATTATTTACTACCTTTTTTTTTCACTAGACAAGTTCCATGTTCAGACATGGTATGATGCGCTACACAATTAACTAATTCTTCAGTATTTGATTAACTGACAATTTGTTCCTCAAACATAGACACGAGCTCATATTGTGTAATCCTTGTAGTATCTCTTTTTAAAACATTATCTTTTGAATGTGCATTTAATAAGACTATTTGACGATGTTTAATCATATTTTGTGATTTCTATCTTTTTGCTTCATGTAGTTTGCTAGGTGGAGTTTCTAGTATTAGTACATGGAGGTTTGGGCAATACATGTCAACTATACTTATAGTAAAGGAGATGCTTGTGTTCCATTCTGATGTGGTAGGTTGGTTAGTTCTACGTGAATTAGCAAATAGGATCGTGCATCTCATAACATAGTTCCATATCACATCAAGTGACCAACAAGATTGGGATTTTGGCATGTTTTCCACGTGTTTGCAAAATTCATTTATTGTAATGGGTACTTCCTCTAGTTTTTAGATCCACAAATACTTTTGATGCAGTTTGTGCTTGATGTTGCATGATCGTGTTCATCATGAAATAATTGAACTAGGGATGTTTCCAAAAATGATTATCATAATGGTATATCATGTTTTTCACAATATCCATGCATATGTGTTTGTGGGAATAGTGTAGGGAAACCCACACGAGGTAATCCTTCTGTTCAAGATATTCATTGGTTGAAGATGCATTGATTCAAGGCCAAATTATTAGTTCACCAAGCTCTATGTTAGGATTGTTTGTCCAATCATGTATTACTTCCAACCTTTGTAGGGCATTGAGTGGTTTGATGGTTATAAGTGAAGAGTGATCAACAATATTTCCTTCATGTCTAAATTACTAGACAGCCAAGTACACATTTAAATTTCTATTGCACTCCATTTGGACAAAGCTGATTTTTTCAAAACATTTGTAGTGGTTCTAGGTGAGAGATATTTAAGAGTTGTTTCATCAATCTTCCAACCCTCTCCGAGCATTGGGTGGTTTGTCGGCCATAGATAAAGTGTGATTTGCAACATTTCCTTCATATTTCTCAATTACTTGACCTACATGCACATATTCATTTAGATTTGTATTGAACTCCATGTGGACAAAGTTGATTTTTTCAAAGACATTTGTAGTGGTGCTAGGTGGGAGATCTTTTAGAGCCATTTCAACGATCTTCACATCCCTATAAAACTTATCATATTACACCCTTATATTTAAGAGCCTCATATACCCACTCCCTATTCATCGTTAAGTCGAAATTTCTCCTTCATTGATATTTTCGTTAATTAGTATAACAATTTTAGAGATCTAATACATGATGTGGTAAATCTCTTGCAATTTATTTTACTGATTGTTAACAAGTGGTATGTCCTTTATATTTAAATATCAACCTTTGATTGCATGAGTTACTTGTAGAATTGGGTTGACATGGACAATTAACATCTCTTCTAATTGTGTCAAGTTTGCAAGTTTGGGTGGTGGTGGTTTAGGATCCATTTTGTTGGCTTGTTAAAAATAATCTAGATGCCTTCCCCCTATCAGCATGTATTATAAATAGATCCTTCAAGTCCTCATGAACCATCATATTCCATGATAAGATTCTTGACAAACACAACACATTGTTGGAGAGGCAAATTTGTCTAGCTTCCATCAAGATATAGTATGAATATTTTTAAATGTGACTCAACTATTATAAATTTATTTTGAGTAGGTAATACAATTTCTTCGTCTCCTGACATCTGTTTCATCCATCTTTGCATGTGTCCATTTAGTGTTGATTGTTTTTCTTTAATACTTGCCAAATTATTTTTATTGCCTTAGTTTTTGCATGTTTTCACTTGATATTGCTCATTGTGAGGATTTATCTCTTGATTATTTTTTGTTTCAAAGACAACATTTTAATCAATTTCATGTTTTGAGATATCTCTTAACACAAAGAATTGCTATGATAGATTTTCATGCTGAGATCATAGCTTAAATTTGACAGTTGTATAGCTGTATTTAGGCATTTTTGTTGTAAAATACAATCGAAATTTTTAAAAGACTATCATATGAAAGGAGAGATTTTGAACAAACTGTCAAAATTTATATAGGATTATGTTGATATATATATTTGGTTTTTATATAATTTACTTATACTAAACTGTGTCATAATATTTTAAAGGCAACATTGAATAGATAACTGTCATAAAAAAATTGCTTGACAGGCAAGGTTGACTGTCAAATTTAAGCCCTGGCTGAGATTAAACCCCGAAAAAGCAGTTGTTTTCTCCTTCCTATGCAAGTTTTTTAATAAAATCACTTTAAAAAAAGTAATTAATAGTTGCAAATAACAACGATAGCCAAAATTGGTTTATCTTTGCCTTTTTGCTTTTTTCTCTTATGCCATCAAATTTAAGTTAAAAATAATATAAAATTAAAACCAAAGTGCTTTTCCTTCTTTAATTATTTAATTTTGGCATTCAAATATTATTTGAAGGATTTTAAGACTATTTTAAATGGTTGTAAGGTCCTAAAAGATGGGTTTAGCCAACTTAAACCCCTAGAATTGATAACACTTTTGACTTTAAACCATCACCTCATTAAGATATATAAAACCAATCAAATTCTCTAAAAGATATTCAATGACACAATATAGCCAAGAGCATGGAACTAAACTTTAATTAATGCATCTTGAGCCTTTAATACATGAGGTCATGAAAATGAGTGATTTAAACTTTGAAGTCCATTTAATCATATGACCATATAATACCAAATATTACATGCATGCACCTACCTTGACACCAAAAAAAAGTAACCTCACCAGTTAGGACATGAATATAAAGAGGTATAATTATTCTTAAAAAAAAGCCATCAAAAATTCCATGCTCAAATCAAGCTGATTAATCAAGACCTGAAGCTGAAATTTTGAAAAGGGTAGGAAACTCACTCAAAATCTCATGTCAAAAGAGGGGGCCCCCATTTTGCTAATACAAATGATGGGGTGTGTGTGCAAGACACAAGAAGTCTTTCCTACGAATTGAAAGCAAATGTATGAAACAAATTAAACTCTATCGCAATCAAATTTAATTTAAAAAGCCTGTAAATGAAAATTTTGGAATCAAATCTATCCTAAGAAGCTTGTAAATAGAAATTTTGGAATCAAATCTATCCTAAGAAGCTTGTAAATGGAAATTCTGGAAATATAAATAAAAACAAAGATTGAAAAAAATGTAGGAAAATAAACTAAGTAATGAAACTACAAACAACTACACTATTGCTGCTAAAATATTGAACTATATTATTTCATAAAACTCTTCCCATTTGATTCCTTGTTTACACTGTATTTATAGAATACTTATTCCTAATCAATCCACTAAGAATGTGGATCGGAGATCCTAATTTTGGGGAGACAAACTATAACTTCTTCCTCAATCTTGGTTGTCTTTCATCTCGTCACTTTTACTTCAGTCATTTTCTATCATGAACTTCTTGATCATTTTAATGAATTGTCTCAAATGGTTTCTAGGTTTTGTTTCTCCATTCCCAGCTTTCTAGATAATTTTTAAATTCTAAATTTCATTGAGAAACAAGGGGGATATGGTTGTTTACTAAAACTTTATGTTTGACTTTGTCCTTCTTTCGAGGTAATTTTTGGCGCTCCAACTTGACAAAATTTATTCTTCAATCCACTAATTATTGATTATCATGTAATGCTTATTAAGACATCAATGACACTGATTATGAAAAATAGGTGTTTTTATTTAGTTAAAATATGAGACGGTTTATGGTCTCATCATCTCCCCCACACCTAAGATGTTGCAGGTCCTCTTGCAACTCAGTGAAATTTTGGAGACAATCTCTTTACCTTTATTGTAGTTGCTCTGGAGATGTTTTTAGAGGTTTTTATATGTGTCCAATTAGCCTCAAATATGAATATGACATTCAAATCACTCTTTAAAGCATTATCTTGAAACTGTAAGACCCAAATGTAAAATGTGGCAAAGTGCGGTGACTTCTTCTATAATTTGTTGGTAAAAGAAAACCCACAAACAAACAAAGTGAAAGAAAATATTTATGGTGGTGCAAGATTGCTTTGTCTTCCCCAAGGATGCTCTTGCATCAGACACTCAAGGCTATTTAAAAAGTGAGCCCCTCACTTTCTAATGACTAGAGGGAAACTGAGACGGTCAAACTTAGCCCTAGAAATCCAACATGAGTTTTGTTGGCCTCATTTTTGACCTTGCTAGTTTTTAATTTACTTTTTGCATCCATCAAATTGGCATGCATCATTAACATCAAGTTCCTCTATCATTTCAGCTTGTCCAACTTAGAAATGTTAAAATGTTCACATCATTTGGTCTTGGTTGCAAATGTCCCCAATCATCCTCAATTGTCAAATCACTTTCCAAATTAAAGTTGTTGATTTGTGTTTATAATTGCAAGATGTTGGCATTCAAATCTATTCTCCTCAAGCATCTATGTGGTTCACACCAAGTTGTCATATCTCATCCATCATAATTTGTGTGAGGTTAATGATACGCTTGATCAAGTTTTTGTCAAAGATGATATAGGTTTTGACAAAGCATAACCATGGATTTGCAAGTTGTTTGATTGGCCAAAGTGATTAATTTTTTGTGCATTTGTAGCTCATGGTCAAAAGTCATCGTTAAAATGACTTCATTTGAAAAAATTAAAGTTTAAATGGTATGATTTATTAAATTGCTTGATTTGCAAAAGAAAAATTAGGTTATGAAGGTACATCTACCTAGCATTTGATGTACATCACACGAACTCATTTCCATTTTTAGAGACTCTTTATAGGTAAACAACATGGATTTATTAAATGATTTGCTTATACAATGTAATCATTCTTCTTACTTTTACCATCTAATAAATGCCTGGAAATCATTGCAATATTCATCAAAACAAGGTGAAGGTTTGTGGAACCTATAAATCACTTACATTCTTTTCTAGTATTTTAAATTATTTGTTAATCTTTAAGAATGCTGAAATATTTTTTTTTGGCATCTCAATAGTTAGCAAACTGCCTAAAATGTTGAAATACCCTTTGTCGGCCTTTTCAAAGGTTTGCTAACTCGTCGAAATGTTGAAACACATTCAATTGGAGATTTCAAAAGTTTTAAAAATCTCCAAACAACTGACATAATGAAAGAATAAGTTGTTTTTGGTTTGCCATAACAATGGTGTGATTAAAAATGGTTATCACTGCACAAATTCCTTGACCTCCACCAACAATCCTCCTGCGCAAAAATGGGATCTTTTGGATAAGCTATGGACGTCTATCAAAATAAAGGATAGAAGAATCTTTAACAAGCTTCATGGTGGCGGGTTTCTTGGCAGACATGTAGGCGAAACATGGATGGCATATACAGAGCTGTGACTATTTAAAAACCTAGCTCAAAGAGATTTCATCTCACAACTGTAATGCCAGCAAGGTATGCACAAATAGTGTCTGTTGAAAAAGTTTTAGAAACTTTTAAGGAAATGTATTTGGCGACTTAATTTTGGTTAATTAAAGTAGGATAAATATTTAAATTTTTTGTTGTAAATATGATGTAAAATTATTAATGATTGTTTAACCATTGAAGTGGATGATATTTAAGTAAAGTGTTTGGCGGTTGTACAACCAAACTCAGCGACCTTTGCTCCTTGCGTTTGCCAAAATGGAAATGTTGGAACAAGTCATGAGCACCCATCAAAAACATAAAGGATAGAAAGCCTCAAAGAAGCGTGGTCTTATGGTGCCACAAATCTCAGGAATGCATGAAACAAAATTTGTTGAAAGGGATTTAAAAACTTTTGGCATTTTTAGAAGTTCTAAAACCACCAAATCGATTGATGAATTAGGGGAGAGGAGCCAGTAGTTGAGCACCCTAACTTCACGCCTCTCAAAATCATACGTGGCAATTTCGAATCACTCCATAATTTTTACAGTAGCTTACTTGGCAAGGCCCTTGCTTATAACTAAGGTTTCAGGGCCACATCATCAAATATGATGCCACATCATCATGTTTTTTGTTAAGGTGTCAAATAGTTCCCTAAAAAAAGGGTGGACCAATAGTTGTACATTAAGTCATGTTTTGTTGGTGGGCTGATGTGGCATCACATGATTGGTTGCTTTTTAAATCTAATGAGCACATTTGGTTCAATTATTAGTACTTATAGTAATACTAACAATCTTAAAGTCACACTACTAATACTAAACTTTTAAAAATATTAGACTTTAAATACAGAAATACTATCTCAACCATTGAAACTAAAGACCCAAGTTCTGAAACCCTCCCCCCCAATATCGGATGCCCATGTATAGAAATGAGTCCATTTAAAAGTTTTTAAAGAAATTGTGCGTAGTTTGAAATTTCGCCAAACCTCTGAAATGTTGACAATTTGAAGATTTTTGGCAGTTTGAAAGTTCACCACAACTCTGAAATGTTGACAATTTGAAAAGTTGGAACTTTCGACATTTAAATGGTTTTACAAACCTTTAAATTCCCAACAATCTTAAAAAAATATTTGAGGAAGTTAAAAATTAAAGAATTTAAACTTCCAACATTCAAAAGGGAGATGTTAGAGTCGTCGGCATTTTAATAAAATTCACAACTTGTCATTTTTTATGGTTACGTAAACCATCCTCATTGCTGACACTCCTGTACAAACAACCAAAATAATAAGTTAGCGACTTTCGCAGGATAAGAGATGGGATACTGTAAAATTTTACTTTACTTCGACACTTTAGTCGGGTTTAATCCTTAGTTCAGGCAAATGATCTCAATAATTATCCACGGAAAGAGGATTAAATGTGGGTTTTTAGTTTGATTCAATAATGGTGAATACTCTGGTAGACATGTATGCAAGTACTAAAGCATAGATAAGGTACATGAACTGACTAACATAATGTCTCAAAGAAATCTCATCTCATGGGACACCATGTTTGCATGAACTGCACAAAAATAATGGAAATAATATTCATCAGAATGTGTACACTTAAAATCAAGCACTCACCACTTTATTTGCAATTAAGACATCACTAAACCACTTCCTTTCACATTTAATTAGATAAATCTCTACCTAGACAGTTAATTGTTCAATCCCCTTTTTGATAGTGATTAAATAATATTTTATTATTTAATCACTATTCGTACACTATTCATTCGTATCATCTCCTAACATTAATTGAATAAATTTAATCATTTATTTAATTAATTAATCCATCTTCTATAGTCCAACATTAGATAAATATCTATTTGTCTAATATCTTTATCCCCATCTAAAAATTAAATAAATATTCCTATTTATTTAATTCCTTATTTTATGCACTTTTAATTAAGCTAACTAAGCCACTTAATCAACTTAATCACATGCTTGCACATTCCAAATCTTTCATTAACCCATTCAAACCTCTCACATTTTCCAACATGTACAAAGGGATGGGCTTTTGTACAAGACCACATGGGTCTCTTACAAAGGGATGGGCAAGTCCTTTGTACAAAGAGTCCTTTTATCCTCTCTATCCACTTTATCCAAGACCATCCTCCACCTTTGATTTCCCTTCAATCCAAGGACCATCTTTATCCTCCAAACCTATCATGCCACTTAGTGGCCTCTCATCAATCCAATCCTATCAACAATTCTCAACCATTGATCTTCCAAATCAATCCTAACCCTTCATCCACTATCCTAAAAATCTATAAATAACCATCAACCCAAGCCATTTTCAAGTCTCCATGTTATGCAAGGGTATGCTATCATTTTGAAGAGTAATCATACACCTAACATTAAAGAACACATCCAAAGATCAAGGTTTGCATGGTAGTTACTTAGTTAGCTTCGTTTCATGTTTGCATTCCTTTAACTCTATCATGAGGTTGCATTTGATCATGAATAGAATAGATTAATATTGCATTAGCTTGTTCTTTATAGTTCATTTTTATATGTAAACATTTTAGCACGTCCAATGGGACCCCTTGGTCCTTATCTAATCATCTTTTGGTGTTTTTAGCCTTTCTGAAGCTTGTAGGTCCCGAACGAGTGTTTCTATGGTGGATGGGTGCCTTTGTGATATATCCAAGTGTTTTTATGCATACTATGATGTTTATGTAATCCTTAAGCACCTTTGTATCATATTGCCTGTTGTTTTTGTATTAACCCTATGAGCCAACATCATAAATTTTCAATCTTTCATTTTTGGGTCTAATAAGTGGGTTTTGCAGGATTTATCATGCTAACTTGTTATATGTCATCCTAACCCTTGATTTTGACCTCTAACGATCTTTTTTACATCCCAAAATCTCATTTTTTGACCATGTTCATAGTTGAGCGTTTTTGTAAAAATGGAGCATTTTTGTATCTAGATGAGCGCCTTTGTATCTAGGAGGTATAAAAATCATTTCCATCAAATTTGCATCATCTAACTCTATATTTCTTGATAGGGGGTGACTTTTACAGGGGGTTATAATGCCAAAACTCATCAAAATCCAACTCTAACTCTTTGTTTTTATCAAATTTTCATCAAAATTGCATGTTTTAGGCCTGTTTTCATACAAAAGTGCCTTTGTATCTACTTAAGCACCTATGTATGTAAACAAGTGCCTCTATATTTGGTGAAAAAATTATCACTTTATCTTGGGATTAAAGTTTGCTAACCCCTGAATCTAATCATTTGGTGCATGTGCATAGTCATCTAGCATCATTTTATGTAGGTATCGTTGGTCCAAGGTAAGAAAATCAAACTACTAACTTATGTTTTGTAGCACGCTTGTCAAAGGCCTTATCTTTTTGCACTAACCAATGTTAGGCACATTTCATTTTCTAAGGGATTAATAAACTTTGTATGCTTTGTTTGAGATCAAGCCAAAGTGTATGCTCTCTCCTCACACCATTTGGTGATCTTGGAGATCAAAAACTTTGACTTGATCTAATATTTTTATCATTGTTAATCCCAAAAACCTAGTGTGTGTATGCTCTCCCTTCACATCGAAAGACAATCTTAGGGATCAAAAACACCTAAGCTTCTTTCCTCTAGAGATCCTACCTAAGGATTTGATCACCTTGGGGGATGACCCAAACCCACGTCTTCTGGCGGGTAATACAAATTTGGGAAAGAATTGAAAGACTCTCCCATTAGGGGACATTGTCACTTGGGTTAGCTTGCAAGAACTTTATACCTTGCAATGTGAAGGTGGAGAGTGGGTTACCCTCTTGTACCATGCCTTGACAACATCCTTCATCACATGAACTTTGGCCCCTCGTACCTTGTGTATATTGGGGACACCATTAGAATCCATGCTCGTCTTATCTTAAGACCTTTTAGCCATCCTTTCTTGTGGTGCATCAGATACCGGTTAGGCCTAAGAAGCTACTCACGCTGTACTTTTAAGTTGGGGAGATAGAACTCACTTTGGGCAAGGATTTGTCCTCCAAGGTAAGGGGTGCATAGTTGGTACATGACCTTGCATTCACTTTCTATCCATCACTTGATAAATAGTATATTGTGGGCCCACAAGGATTGACACTCCCACTTGAATAATCTAAGGTGTTATTGTGCTTGGTGTGTTTTCATTTGTTGAAACCCATGCACTCCCTTAATCCAAAATCAAATCCAAATTCTTTGCAAACATGTGCATGTTGTTTGTGAAATATATTGTTTGAAAAGTTTCCTAAGGTCAAGCCATCCACCTCATCCAATCTACCTCATCTTAATCCAAATCCAACCTATCCTAATCATTCTCCTAATTATTCTAATCATCCACCTCATCCAAATCCAAATCATCCCAATTATCCTAATCATCCTAATCACCCTATTCTAATCATCCCAATATATCCTAATCCAATCTTGATCCATCATTTAGGACCCTAATCCAAATCAATTAACTTAATCCAATCAAGATCCTTATCCTAATCCATTCAATCCATCTTATCCACCTAATCACTATCATCATCGTAATCAAATCCTATCATTGAGCTTAATCAGGTCCCCCATCATTCCAATTACTTCCTAATCCAATCCTTAATCTATCATCCTTCATCCATTATCATCCTTAAACCATATCCTAATCCAATTTAATCATCCATCCTAAACCTAATCAAATCCTATCCATTACCTATCCCTAATCCTAATCATTTCATCCCTACTCTTAATCCAATCCATTATCCTAAATCATCTCATCCATTACCCACCCCTAATCTTATCCATTATCCACTTAATCCATTCATCCTTAATCATCTAGATCATCTATCACACCCTAATCATCCTAATCTCATCCTCTACCATCATTCTAATCCAATCCCCTTATCCACTTAATCCCATTTCACCCCAAATCCTAATCAAATCCAATTATCCCTTATCCAAAATCAATCATCTATTATCCATCTATCCATCCCTAATCATCCAATCCCAATCCTTAATCAAAAAATCATCCTTTGAAAATAAAAAATTGGTTAAGGACTTAACCCCTTTCAACCCCATCCAATTTCATCCAAACCTAATCATTTTCCTCCAAATCATCATTAAACCATCATCCAAGGGTCCCAGACCTGATCCCTAATCATTCCCCATCAAATCCATCAAAATGCAACAAATCCAAGCCCTAACATCAAGCATGAGGCCCTGTTTTCACAAACAAGTGCCTCTATCCCTAAACAAGCGCCTCCATTTCCAAACAGACACCTTTATCCTAGACAAGTGCCTGTGTAAACAAGCACCTCTTTAACTTAAGAACCTTTATATGTTACTAAAGTGCCTTTGTCAAAGCAAGACAAATCATCCCCATCCCTCAAATCAAACATCAAAATGGCCCTTGGCCTAACCAAATCATTTCCAATCCAATTGTCAAAGGGCCTTAGGCCTAATAAAAATCAACCCCAATCAATCCAAATCCACCCATCCAAAATCAAGTGTCATATATCATTGAACTTGATTAATCAAAATCAAAATAATCCATTCGAGTATCAAGTGTCATCTATCATTGACCTTGATCAATCCAAAATCAATCAATCCAACAATCCAACCCTTCTAATCCAAAATTCCAAATCTAAGGTCATTGTGATATCAAAGAAAATCTTAAGTCCCAAACCTTAGAAAATCCAAATCATCAAGTTATCCTACATCACATCATCCCAAACCTAAGCTCATCCAACATCAAACATCATGAACCCATTCAAATCCAATGATGATGATAGTCTTGTTGATCAAGTCGAATATGAAATCAACAACCTTGATGAAATCACTGCAAGCAAGCTTTCCATAAATTAACTTCACCCATCCATGCATATGCAAGCACCCTTTGACCATGAATTGGATAGCACAAGATATGCCCCTATGCCTAATTACATACCTTATGGTCATCCTTACGCTACCCTTGACAAGGAAAATCCATTCTGTCCTCCATCCATATCTCAACATCCATTCTTGTATGAGGTCCCCGTCACCTCCACCTCTTATCCACATCCTCCATCCCCTCATCAACCACATCCTTCATATCCTTACCTCTCTTATCCAAATCCTTCATATCATTATCCACCAACCTTGCTATCCATTTCACCATCCAATCCACCATCCAATTCTCCTACTAAATCCAAGTCATTATTTTCAAGTTTTCTCCAAGAACTCCTAGATAAGGATCTTGAGCAAAATTGTAAAACCAAACTTGTGGAGTCATGCCATCCCACTCATCCAAAATCACGTAAATGTGTCATTGATGACAGCCTCACCCACCTAACCCCTATCAAAACCACACCATCCCCTTCCTCCTTCCTATCTGAAATCCTATCCCAAACATTTTCCACTTCTCCATCTACCCCATTAGAGGAGCTTATCTAAACAAGAAATGAAGTTAAACACTCCTCCCCACTGCACCATCCATGCAAATCCAACTATGTCAAGAGCCTATTCTAAATCATGTCAAAATATCCAACCCCCATCCTAATCAAGATTGAAGCATCCTAATCCCTTTCCCGATCCCACACCATCTCTTATTGATCCCCCATCATTTCCTATTGATTCTTTACTATCTCCCATCGGCCCTTTACCACCTCCATCATTCTATCTCCTTGGTCCCAACACTTTCATTCGTGGTGATTCTCTCATAGGAGAGGAACAACTTCTATCCACCACCAATCCTCCCCCATCTAATAATGGACTCGCGTCTTGTTTCCAAAACAAAAAACATCCTATTGTCCATCTCATGCTCCAAAACATGAACTGTAAAGGAAAAGGCTTAGTCCTTCATGAACAAGGAATTTTGGAGCCCATCCATGTCAAAACCAACACACAATCACATGGCCTTGGTTATATATTTCAAGGCAAACAATCCAATAAATTTGGTATCACCTTCATGCCTCCTAAGGAAATTTCTTCCAATACCAAACTAGGTGCCCTCTGTCACACTTCCAAACCATTTGTCACTATCCCCCCTCCCTCATCATACACATACAAAAAGCATACCAATATCCCTCCTCCATCTTATTTCATCCATAAATCCAAACGTCCTCTCATCCCTAAATCTACTCTTCCTCCCATCCTCCCAACCCCTAATACCCCATCCTCAAATCCCCTCATCCTCCCATCCTCAACACCGTCATCCATAAATCCCATATCCCTAAACACCCCAAATCCCTATCCCCAAAAATCCCTATTCATGACCAACAAGTGCACACATTGTATAAGGATGAAGCTACCACTAAACACATGGGATTCCAACACAATAATTTGGGTGCCTCTACACATAAAGCAAAGAATCGAAAAACACTTAAGAATTATCATTTTGTACAGGGCATCGATACAATAAATTAGAGCAAAATCCATATAAAGGGCCACAAAAGCCCACACTTCCAAAAGAAAAAATAAAAACAATGTGGATCCCCAAGAAAAAAATAATAAATCCAATTGAATCATCCAAATCCCACTCCAAATCCTAAAATCCCTCTCCTTCATCCCTCACCCAATCAAAAAATCCCCAAAATCCTAAGTCCATTTAGGTCCCTAAATCCCCAAATCGACAATCCCATAATCCCCCATCCCGATCCCATAATAAAAAATCCACCATGAATCCAAAATCCCCCTTACTACCCACTACCTATCAAAATCAAGAACTTCAAAATCCAATGTGGTGTGTGCAAATGTTTGTCCTGGTACACCTTGACCCCACGACATTCCCCATGTGTCTATCCTCATCCTATCCCCACCATCCACTATATCTCCCCCATCCCATCCCTATTATCCATGCTCTCGCATACCCTTCATTGTCCATCTATCCATCCATCCTCCATCTACATCATCCATTCCATCTTCCTCCACACAATCACCTTGTTCATCTACCAACATCCATGTGCACAACAACACTTGACATGGTCTATGTGTCGCATCCATCCACAATGGGACACTATCACCTTGCTATGGAAACAAATGCTTGAGTCTCCATCCCCCTTCACCCCTTCCAAATCATTCTCTCCATCCATCCACCCCATCATATCTAAAATTGTCAAAAAATCAAACAATCCAAAAATTCAAAAAAATCAATTAAAAAAAAACCATACAAATAAAAAAAACAGGTAAAGAGAAAAATCGTCCAATGGTGAAAACTATTTATATTGCACCTTTGGAAAGTACCATGATGAAAACCCCTCGTGGGCATCATGCATAATCCCCTATCCATAAGCACCCTACACTTGGGCACAAGTCTCACCTAGCCTATCACTCCCATCCATTGTTTACACATACTTATTATATCATCTCCCATCCATCCCATTCCCTATATCTCCCTATCTATCCTATCGTCATCCCATCCTCCCTTCCCGCTTTTGATCCTGATAAGACCAGGGGCAAAATATTCAAAACATGCTTTGTACACCTATTGGCATACATCCCTTCCAAGCATATCCTACAAGCATCCATCCCCCCAATGGTTCTTCATGAGCAACACATATCTAGAGTGGGGCATCTTATTCCTATGTGACATAGTCCTTGGAGATCACATCTAAACCCCACCATCCATCTATCCTTAATCCTCTATCCATCAGGAACCCCTATCACAATCCCCATCTTCTCGCCCTCTCCCTACCCAACTTCGACATGGTTTTGATATCCATGGGTATGGTCTGAGCACTACATTCCCCCCTCTACTCCATCTGTCACTGATATATCCCCCCATCATCCCATCCCTTCATCACCCCATCCAAATCATCCCATAATCCCTTGTTGATAGACTTGATTTTCCCTTGTCATTGGTATCTAGCTAAAGGCTACCCCAATGCAAACCAATGCAATCCATTCCAGTGATCCAAATCTCCCACCAATCCAAATATTTCAAGATAATCCTAATTTGTGCATTGTTCGCTAAGCAATCTATGCACAATCATCCAATCACATTGATTGGTCTTGTTCCCAGCCTTGTTACAAGCCTTGATCAAACTTCCACCATCATCATCAACATATATCGTTTCCAATCCTCATGTTATTCTTATCATCAACAACACTATCCTACATCATCACTCCATTAATCTTTGTCTTTTCAGCTTAACTAGGGGCAACATCGTGTTTGTCTTTGTATCATTTTGTGTATGTTTGCTTGCTTGTGTGTGTGCATTATCATTTTATCTTGCATTTGCATCAGTCCCTATAACCTAACTGTGACAATAGTACCATGGTCTTCCATATCATGGTGCTATACGACATAAGGATGCTTGATACCTTGTCAGTTGTCCCATCACAGTACCCACCAAGGTCATTGTAATGTCCCACCCCTATCTGAGACCAAATTTTTTCTATTTTCTGTGGTTAAGTTGATACCTGTTGCGTTTTGGTGTTTTGCATTTTGACATAGAAACATGCAATGTACATATATTTGCAAATACAATGAAATAGAAATACCCAGATGGCTATGTTTGATAGAAATATATTAAACCATAACAATATGCAATACCCACATGAAGGAAAGAGTTTATCTTCAAGAAATAGTCATACCCAGTTCGTTGTTATAAGAAATATAAGTCTGAAAGCTATTGCTACAGTACCTAGACAGTGTTATAACCTTTAAAACCCTTGCAAACTCAGATTCAATCAATGGCAAATGAAGGAACAACATATACAATAGAGACGCCTTTGTTTTGGATTGTAAAATGGTCCCTAAACATCAGTTATAATAGCTATGAGTAGTCCACTTCCTCACCAGGTGCTGGTATGGCCTGCTAGAAGTGATGAATCAGTAGCAAACTCTCACAAAATGATCAAAAATATCTACTAATCCCAAGATAAATCACTGTAAAACTCCAACGATCAGGCTGAGTGTATTATCTCTTCTAAACCACCTCAAAATCACAAGGAATGGTATGGCTGGTCTGGGCATATGTACTGCTTGTGTAAGGGATCAAATGTCATGAAAATCTCCTCTAGATCACTATCTAAACCTTGCAATTTGTTCTTCAAACTGTCTCCATAATTATGGATGCACAAAACTAAAGATTTGTCAAATAAAACACCTCTGCGAAAACTGACTTCAAACAATGAGCTCAATGGTGACCTCTAGAAATGAAGCCACTCAAAAACACATCTTGGGAGTGTCTTCCAACTCTTCAGATGCTCACATCAAAGGAGGTTTTTGTCTCCAATGAAGCTGGTACAAACCCTTGTTCTCGAAGAACCAAGCTCATACTTCATGAAAAATGAGTGTTCGTGAATGAATGAAAATGAGCCTTCTTTTTCCTTTTTGTTTTCTCTCCAAACCCAACGCCACTTTTGAGAATAGAATAATATTTTTATTATTTCACCTTATTACATCCAACTTCATAAAGTGGCGCTCAATATGACTTTATATTTTTCATCTTATATTCCCCACTTATAATATAAAGTCATATTATAAATATTCTTTATTTCACTAAGTTAAATATTTCATTTTAGCTTAGGGAATTGATGTACTATTAAAATAAATGTCATTTGACCTCTAAGATAGATTTCGTAGCACCGCCATATGAATCAAATGATAACCAATGGAGTCTAGCTGGTTCGCACTGACCCGCTCTGAGACTCGAGCCCCCTGCTAAAAATAGAAAGTTTGACCACGGGGTCCAAACTGTACCAGAATAGGATAACCCAACATGGGTCCCCTAACCATCCATGTTAGCCTCAGGGAACCCGCTAATAGGATGACCCTAATCTCCACACTTCTTAGGAAAGGGACATTACAGTCTGCCCTTCCTAGAATTGCTTGCCCACAACCAATTTCAACTCAGGATGCTACAAAATCTGTTCATTCTCCCATGTAGTATCCTCTACTGGCAAGTTTTTCCACTTCACCAAATACTCCCTAATGACCCTCTTCTGTAGAGTATGACCCCTCATATCAACGATAGCCTCAGGTACAAGAATCAATTTGCCCTCTTCATCGAGAGGGGGTAGCTCCATCGAGGGTGTCACATTATGTCCCAATGCCTTTTTGAGGTGAGACACGTGGAAAACATTGTGCACTGTACTTCTTGCTGGTAACTCCAACTCATAAGCCACTTCTCCGATCTTCTTGGAAACTCTGAATGGACCATAGTAACGTGGCTTCAATTTCTCAGCACCACTCTTCTTGAGAGTAGACTATCTGTAGGGCTGTAACATTAGATAAACCATGTCACAAACCTTAAAGGAATGCTCAACCCTGTGCTGATCTGCATACTACTTCTGCTAGTTCTGAGCCTTTTGAATATTTTCTTTCAAGGACCTCATAATATCTTGACTCTCCTAGAGCAAGTCCTTGGCCTTAGGCACTCTAATATCCCCAAACAACAGATCAGGGAAGTTTGGTGCCTCATACCCATATAATGCCATGAATGGTGACATCTGAATAGACATGTGGATGTGGTGTTGTAGCAATATTCCCCCAAGTATAACCACTTAACCCATGCCTTCTGTTGCCCTGTAATGTAATTTCTCAAGTATCCTTCCACCCCTTTTATTTACAATTTTTGTTTGCCCATCTATTTGTGGGTGGTAGCTAGTGCTCGGAGTGAGTTCTGTCCCACTCAATCTGAAAAGTTCCTGCCAAAAATGACTCAAGAACTTGCTGTCCCTGTCACTAACTATGCTTCGTGGTAGCCCATGAAGCATGAATACCTCTCTGAAAAATAAATCAACAACTTATGATGCTGTGAATGTGGCTGAAATTGCAAAGAAGAATGCAAATTTTGTTAACTTGTCAACCACAACAAATATACAATCCTTACCCTGAGCCTTACGTAATCCAGTGATAAAGTCCATCGAAATGCATTCCCACTTCTGGTTAGGAATGGGTAAAAGTTGCAACAAGCCAACTGGAAAGGAGTGCTCATGTTTGTTCTATTGGCAAGTAGGACACTCCCTCACATATGTCAACACTTCGGTCTTGAGACCTTTCCATGTAAACCTCTCCCTAATCTGTCTGTATGTCTTGAAATACCCAGGGTGACCAGCCATAGGAAGATCATGAAAGGCTCTCAAAATTCTCTTCTTCATCACTGATCCTGGTACCAACAATATCCTCCCTTTGCAAATGATGAGATCATTTACCACTGTATCCCTGCCATCCTCTATAGTACCATCAATAATGCTAGAAGCCCACTTGTCCTTAGCATACTCAGCTGTAATCCACTCTCTCCAATCAGCTGTGATCTCTACCAAAGAACACAAGTGAGGTCTCCGTGAAAGTGCATCGGCGACAATGTTCCTCTTCCCTTTGACATAAACTATATCAAAGTCGTAGGCTTGCAACTTGCTAACCCACTTCTGTTGTCTATCGTTGAGGTCATGTTGATTAAGGAAATGCTTAAGGCTGTTATGATATGTCTTTACTACAAATTTTCCTCCCACCAAATATTGTCTAAATTTTGCTAGTGCATGCATTATCTCTAACATTTGCTTTTCATATATACTGTAACCTCTCTCAGCACCCCTTAGTTTCCTACTCTTGAAAGCAATTGGGTGCTTATCCTGCATCAGCACTACTCCAATGCCTTCTCATGAGGCATCACACTCAAGTTCGAAGGGCTTGGTGAAATCCGGTATAGCCAAAACTGGGCAAGAGCTCATAACTTGCTTGAACTTGTCAAAACATCTTTGTGCCTCATTTGATCAAACAAATGCCCCCTTCTTCGTTAAGTCTGTCAATGGAGCTGCACTCTGTGAAAACCCTTTGACAAAGCGGCGATAGAACCCACATAAACTAAAGAATCCCTTAACCTGTGAGAGATTCATGGGTGGTGGCAAATCCACAATAGCACGGATCTTTTTTGGATCCACTCTGACTCCTGCACTGATGATGTGTCCTAAATAGAGTAACTCTGTCATGCCAAATTCACATTTTGATTCCTTGGCATACAGTGACTCTCTCTCCAAGATACTCAAAACCTCCTCAAGGTGTTGGAGGTGCTCCTCCCACGTCCTGCTAAAGATCAAAATATCATAAAAAAATATAAAGACAAACTTCCTCAACTACTCTCTGAAGACCCTGTTCATACAGGACTGAAAAGTGGCTGGAGCATTGGTTAGATCGAACGGCATAACCAAGAACTCAAATTGCCCATAATGGCAATGGAAAGCCATATTCTCCACATCCTCCTCTCTGACTCTTATCTGATGATATCCTGATCTCAGATCAATCTTTGAGAAGTAACAAGCCTTGTGTAGCTCATCAATGAGCGGGATGGGGTACCTGTTCTTAATAGTTTTCTTGTTTAGAGTTCGGTAATCTATGCACATTCTCAGTGTTCCATCCTTCTTCTTCACCAGTACTACTGTAGAGGCAAAAGGGCTCTTACTCAGTTTGATATGCCCCATGTCTAGAAGCTCCTTAATAGTTTTCTCAATTTCATCCTTCAATCTTTTTGGGTGCCTATAAGGAGTTATGATGACTGGTTTGGCACCTTCTTCCAGTTCTATTACATGCTCTATGCCTCAATTAGGAGGCCTCGATGGTGGTATGCTACTGAAAACCTTGCTGTGATTGGTTATTAGTTTCTAAATATCTGGGTGGTAACTCTGCTTGGACTGCTCCGTAGTTGTTGGCATAATGACACACTTTGCTGCCCACTCAACCTGATCATGTCTGAGCAGTCTCTCCATCCTCCTAAGTGATACCACACAAAGTCCACCATCTGACATCCCTCTAAGTACATGCTTCTTGCCATCCACCTCAAACTTCAACTCCATGGTTCGTAAGTTTAGGTAGAATTCCTCGATCGCAAGAAGCCACTTCATGCCAAGAACTACATCCATATCACCCATGCTTACCACATAGTACTTAGCCTGAAACTCATAATCACTTAACCTGATGGTTAAGTTAGGAATTTTCGTTTGCAAGTTATGGTAAATCCATCAGCTACCTTGACCCTGAAACCTTTGAACTCCTCTGTCTTGAGTCCTCTTCTAGCCACTAGTCCCTCATCTATGAAACTATGTGTGGCCCCTGTGTCCAGAAGTGTAGTGATTTGCTGCCCTTCCAGGACTCCCTGAATCCTAAAAGAACCTTCCTTTTGAATAGCTAAAAGGTGTGCTGTAGCTCTATCCTCATTCTGTTCACCTTGTGACTCTTCTGTTGTGCTATCTTCCTCACTCTCCTCTAAATCAGTGTGCTGATTTGATTTCTTTGAGGGGGATTCTTCTGCTGAAAAATACTCAAGTTGCTTCACTTGCCCCTTCATAGGACACTTATGATTTGGGTCCCATGGGCCTTTGAATTTAAAACATAATTTCTTCCTCATGTACTCATTAAGAGCATCATCATCAAGCCTCAGAAAAGGTTTATTTTGTTGTGCTACATCACGAGATGAACTCTTCTTGTCCTTATCCTTCTTGTGCAAGAAACTCTTTGACTAAAATTTGCTCCTGTAGGAAGAGAATTCCATATCTTTGGCCTTTTTGATTGCCTCCTGAAGTGTAGGCGGATTGAACCCCTTAATCCATCCTCTCAAGGGTTCAGATAGTCCATCTATGAACAACACAATGAGCCTCTGCTCTGAAATGTCAGTGACCATGACTAACAACCTTTGAAACTCAAAATGTATACATCTACTCCTCCAAACTATTGACTTGGGCTAGCTCCTTGAAATGCAACTCAGGATCCCCTTTGTTGAATCTGTCTATCAACTTGGTAGTAAACTCTACATAGGAAACAATCTGATTGTGGCCCAATGTAACAAGACCATGGTACCACCATTCATGTGCACTCCCATCAAAATGCAAAGTAGTATACTCAATAGCATCCCGCTTGGTCATAGGATTAAGTCGCAAATAAGTATCTTCTTTTTGAACCCATTCTCTAGCGGAAGTTTTGCCTGAGCCATCGTAATAAGGAATGCTCATCTTGCCCTTCTTCTTCTGTAGTCCCGGTTCTATTGCCCCACTCCTCCTTCACCTTGAGGTCTAATCCATTCCCTGAAGTCAAATAAGCCTGAAAAGACATATCTGCACGGAACCTGCATCCATAGCTCTCCACTCTCTCCAATACTGTGCATGTAAAACCTGTTTAGTAGGCTCATGGACCTCCATCGATGGTTGTTTTCTTGAATAAACTAAGGCATTAGAGGCCTTGTGCTAGCTGATGCAACCAAAGGTGCATTGCGGGGTAACTTGATTATTAACCGAGTGTTCTCCATTATTTGCATTGTTTGCATTATTATTATTATCATTATTCCCTCGACATTCTAATCAACTCCACCATTATTGTTATTATTGCTCCCATTATTACCAGGTACTAAACGTGCAAGGATTTGGGTCAGATCGTTTCAATGCATGCAACATACTGGCCATATCAACTCTTCCTTCATCATGACGGTCTCTACTAGGACATGCCCTCTCGATCACCCATATTTTCTGCAATGGTTTCTTCTTCATTATAGAGTACTATCTATGTTTCCTCAATCCCTGAAGGCCACTCTTCCCACTATTCCTATTTAACTTCTTTTTTCCTCAATCTTTCAAGGTATCTCTTCTCTTTGGCACTACTTCTCATAGAAACTCACATGCAATCACTATGTGGTCATGGAAACTAACATGCAAGTATGTGGGTAGTCTCACAACTTACATGCAACTATAGGAAATATAATAGGTTGGCAGGAAAACCAGCTTTTGATACCACTGTAATGTCCCACCCCTATCTAAGACCAAATTTTTTCTATTTTATGTGGTTCAGTTGATACCTATTGTGTTTTGGTGTTTTACATTTTGACATAGAAACATGCAATGTACATATATTTGCAAATACAATGACATTCATCAACAAAGGCACAGCGCAGACCATGTGCAAATCTATGACATTCATCAACCATCTGCATTTGGTTTCTCTTCTATGTCTATCTTGTTCCTTCATTTGGTTTTTCTCCTCTCTCTCCATATTTTTGACTCTTCTAGTTTTCACTCCATTTTGTCCATTTTCATATTAAAAAATTAGAAAAATAATTATACATTCAAAGTTGCAGAAATCTTTGGTGTTGTAGAAAGTTTTTTATATCAGTCTCACTAACATTATGATATCTTTCTAATTTTGTAACAAAATTTAAGGACATTTAAAATATTCTGGAAATCTGATAAAGAGGAGAACAAAACCCAGAAATTGTTTGAGAATGTTGTTAATATTTATTGAGCAGTTCGATGTAGAAGATAGAGGTGAAATTGTATTGTTTTTCAACATTATGTAAATGGAGAAATAAGGATTTTGGGAGTCATAAGGGTGTAATAGATTTTGCATTTACATATTGTAATTGGATGCATTATTGGTAGAAACTAAACATCCAAAGAAAATTTTTCATTGAAGGGGGGGCATATATGAGATAGGCCAACCATCGATACTATAGTATTAGAATAAAGTCCCTATGTTAACACTAAAGGGGGGTGTTAGGAATTATTGGTGCATGACATAGAATAATGTAATAAATAATAAATTAACATGTTAATGTTAATTATTTTTAGTTAGTTATTAATTATGTGTTAGTTGGTAATGTTAGCGGTTTAGGTAGTTAGTAAGTTGAATGGATTTATAAAGCCATAGAATGTAATCATTTGTGTGTTGAAGATGAATGATTGATTGTTGTGTTTGAGCCTTTGGCTCTTTGTGTCATAATTTTAATAACTCCAATAAGAATGGATTCTTCAAAAAGACATGCCAATTGAGATGTGCACTTGCAACTACTGAATGTTTGACACACTACTACAACAACCAAATACCAGTCAACTTTTAGTGGGGACTTAATATTTTATTATAGAGTTAGTTCTACTAATGTTTGAAGCACATTCATTTTAATGAGTTGAATATGTACGCTCATTAAATGATTTGTAATATTATTTTAAATGTTTTGTAAACTCTATAAACAAAGTTAGTTATTAAGGGTGGGGGGCTATAAATGCAATCTTTTTCAATGTAAAGGGGTTCTTTTTTTAGGAAGAGACTTATTTATTCTTGTACATCATAGAGAAGAGAAGGATTTGTGAGCTCTAATTTTGGAATAAAATAAAGAAGGAACATTGATTGTCCTATGAGTGGGTGTAATGCACTCTTGTGTTGTAGGTTTTTCTTACAATCAAATTTGTAGCCTTTCATGAGAGATACTCTCTTTGTGTGGTGAATGCAATCAATTTATTTTCTTTTCAATGCAACTTAGATGTAATATTATGGTGATTTCACGGTCTATGCATCTAGAAAACCTAGGTGAATGTCTCCTTTCTTATGTTAGGTAGAATTTCCTCATTTAAACCCTAGTTGTAGTTTTCCTTTGAAATCATCTTTTTATGGGAATAAATCTTTGTGTTTGTTCTTCTTTTTCTAAAAATTATTGACTATTTTTCTGGGAAACAAAAAGGTATCGGCCCCATATTAGCTATTTCTAGGGTTTTATCCTTTTATTTCAATTTTAGTTTATTTTCCTTTCTTGCTTTTTGGTTAAAAGCATACCCCTGAAAAACCTAAAATTTTATCTTATGAGGGAGCTACCCCTCTCATTTACACAAAGGAAAATCACTAATTCAATAGTGATTTTTCAACTGTGGTAAAATTTTCTGCTTCCCACTTGGTGAGTCACGTTATTTTTGGCAAAATATCACAACAAATCTATTTACCACAAGTCTTATTCTGACCTTCCTCTCTATTTCACCAAATATTCCTCATATTGCTTATTCATATCGCTCTTGCCAATTTTGCTATCCAAGATCTCCTTAATGTCCTCTTTTGGATGTGGTAGTATGTGGTTTTAACCCTAGAGCCTTTGTACTACTTCTTTCGAAGCCGTCCTCATGATACTAATTCAAGTTTTCAATATTGAACATTGGAGATATACCAAATCCTTCTAATAGCTCTATATCTTAAACACATTCCCTGAGTCAAACCTCCTTTTAATTATGCAAGGACCAAACTTATTCATCTTTAGTTTATTATATGATCCAACTAGAAATCTTTCCTTCTTGGAGAGTAAACCACGACTTAATCTCCTACCGTAAAATTTTTATGTCTTGTTTTGTTAGTTTCTTGCTTGTACTTATCATTCATCTCCTCTAAGTGGTTTCTTACCTCTGCATACACCTTCTTCATGTGTTATGAAGTTCTCTACCTCTACACTCCTCTTGTCTTCTTTATTGATGTCTCTTAGCTTTGATACATTCTTTGGACTATTATCATTTACAATCTAAAATGGTGTCTTTTTGGTAATCCTATTCACTAAATTATTGTATGCAATGTTTTCTTGTGATAAGACCATGTCCCAGTTCCCCGCCTTCTCTCCAACCAAGCATCTTAGTAGGTTTCCCAAGCTCCCGTTCACCTACTTCCATTTGCACATTAGTCTACAGGTGATATGTTGAGATAAACTTCAATTTTGTTTTCATTTGCTTCCACAAGGTCCTCCAAAATTATCCACAAACACTTAGTGTCCTCTATTTGAACTATGCTCTTCAACAAACCATGCAATCTTACCACTTCTCTAAAAAATAGATTAGTTGTGTACACATCATTACTTTTTTACATGGAATGAAGTGTGCCATCTTAGAAAAGTTGTCCACAACTACCATGATTGAGTCATTTCCCCTTTGTGTTATTGGTCCCCAATACAAAATCCATACTTATGTCCTTATATGGCTTCTATGGCACTGGAAGTGGATGATACAACCCAACATTCTGACTATTTCCTTTGGCAACTTGGCAAGTTATACAACCTTGAACTAGTTTACTGAAATCCTTATAAATTTGTGGCCAAAAATAGTTCTCACTAACTGAAGCAACTATCTTATCTATCCCAAAATGTCTAGCCAAACCTTCACAATGCTTCTCTTTGATCATATTCTCCCTCATGGAGCTTATTGGTATACATAATTAGCTTCCCCTTGCATAACAGATGTCTAATTTTGGATTAAGTAGTCTAATCATTTACTCCTATCCATGCTTACTAGTTCTTTGCATGCCTCCACAAAATCAGGTTCAACTCCATACAAATTCTTTAGCTCCTAAAAATGACTACTTCTACCCTCATTTCTATTAGTAGGTTCTACCTTCTACTCAATGCATCCACAACCTTATTTGACTTCTTGCTTCTATGCTTTAACATAAAAGTGTAATTCTGCATGAATTCTACCCACCACATATGCCTCTGGTTTAATTTACTTTGATTATACAAGTATTGTAATGCTTGATAATTAGTGTACAACATGAATTCCTTGCGTAGTAGGTAATGCTTCCACTTATTCAATGTTTGTATTATGGCATATAATTCTTGGTCATAGACTAAATACCACTTCCTAGCATCATTCAAATTCTCATTAAAATAGGCTAGTGGTCTTCCTTCTTGGCTTAATACTGCCCTAATTGCATTCCCACTTGGAATATCTTATTGAAATCTAGCAGGGCCAATATTGGTGTTTTGTTTACCTTCTTCTTTAGCAACTTGAAGCTCCTATTTGCTCTGGTAGTCTACTTGAATTCCCTTTTGTCTCCTCTCATTGTCTTAGTCAGTGACACACAAATGCTACTAAAATTTCTGACGAACTACTTATAGAAATTGACCAATCCATGGAATATATTAATCCCCCTATATTTGTTGGTCTCGACCATTCCACAATGGATTTAACTTTCTCTAGATCCATCTTTAAACCTTCAACTAAGATCACAAACCCTAAATAAACTAATTCTTCCTTCATGAAGCTACACTTTTTCAAGTTGATCAACAAATTTTCCTCTCTTAACCTCCATAGTACAAAGCTTGATGTGCTCTAGGTGTTCCTCTTTAGTCTTACTAAAAATTAGAATGTCATCCAAATAAGCTATCACAAACTTACCCAAAAACTTCCTCAATACTTCATTCATTAACTGCATAAATATGCTCAGTGCATTGGTCAATCCAAAAGGCATAACCAACCATTCATACAATTCTTCATTAGTCTTGAAATATATTTTCCATTCATCCCCTTCTCTTATCTTGATTGGTGTTCATCACTCTTCAAGTCAATCTTTTTGAAGTACTTTTCTCCAATTAGATAGTCCATAATATCATCCATCCTTGGTAATGGGAATCCATATCTTACAATGATCTTATTGATTTCTCTAGAATTAGTACACATTCTCCCACTCACCATCCTTCTTGGGTACTGGTACCATAGGTACCACACATGGGCTCAAAATATATCTCATCAAGCCATTCCTCAATAACTCTTGCACATACCTATTTAGTTCCTCATTTTTTGTTGGCGTCATCCTATGCAATACTTATTTGATAGGTTGGATCCTAGAATCAGGTCCATATGATGAATGATAATCCTTATTGGCAGCAACCCTTCTAATATATTATATAATATGATGTCGCTTTTCTCCTTCAATAACTTTGAGATCTCTTATGGTGCTTCCTCATTGCTTATGGTGGTGCTTTCTACATTTGTGACACTACACACTTTGTGAATCAATACAAAATAAATATTCTCATGCCTTATCCCATCTAAGAATTTCCTTCCATCTACCAAACATATCCTTGTGCTTTTACAAATTTGATCCTCTCTATCTTTCAATGACATCAATTTATGCCTCCGACCATTCTCTTGTTACAATATATGTGTTTTCCCTTCCATCATGTATATTATGCAAGTCAAACTGCCATGGCCTATCCAATAGTAGATGAAACACATCCATCAAGATAATGTCACACAATACTTCATCATGGTATCCTCCTATCTTAAATTTTACCCAATACTACTTATTGACTATTACCTTATGATCCTTCTATAGCCAAGAAATTAATGCTAGGATATGGTACGAATGAATAGTGCATGAATAGTGATAAAATAATAAAATATTATTTAATGATTGTCAAAAGGGAAATTGGATAATTAACTATCTAAATATGTTTTTATTTAGTTAATTATGGAAGGAAGTGGTTAGTGATGTCTTGATTGGGATTGAAATGGTGAGTGGTTATTTTAGGTGTCTACAATTTTAATGCCATTCTACTTAGTTATCTTCTATAAATGCTATCAATCCTGTCATTAGTCCTGAAGGATTTTACCAGACTCCTTAAATCTAAACTAACAAAGATTAACAACACTTACAACAAATGTGTATGTTATGAGTGGGTCACCCTTGGTAATTACTCTTGAAGATAGAACGCATAATAGAGGAGACAATTGCATGAATAAATGCATACTCATAGAATACATTTTAAAATGATGAATCAACAAAGATGCAGAACTCAATATTTTTTATTTCATAGAAGAAATCCTTTTAACATTTCTAGAATTCTCCTAGCTAATCCAACCTCTAATTTACAATAGAATTCAATCTCTATTTGAAGGAAAGGAAAATTCTCATATCAGACGAATGATTGACACTTGTCACTTTCAGAGACAAAATGCAGTCGCAAAATAATTCACATCCACTTGAGTATACAAAGTGGGTCTACTCTCCTTCTGATGTTCATGGAGCTATCACGTGATAAGACCTTCCTAAAATGAAATGGAAAAAGACCCTAAAATAACCCTATCTCTTCGTTCAAGCTCAGGTCCATATTTATGCTCATCGAAAAAAGGAGAGGGGAGAGTTGCAACAACACCCATTTCAGGCTAGCTTCACCAAGTTCATGCAGTATCTACCAGGAGCACAAGCTCAAGGAATAAGCATAAGCATGATCTTTAGGTTGAGGATGTTGTCACACAACAATAACAACTTCATTTTTGACTGCCTAGCCAGGAAGGTTTTGAAATAGAGGACAAAAAGCTTATTGTGCTATCATAATCTTGCTATGAGACTCAAAGATTGACCCTCCTTTGACTAGACATGCATTAGAAGGCAACATGAATCTAGAAAGAAACTCATTCATTTCCTCTACCCAAGTTTGCTCATGCTAATCATTATACCATAGATTGCATGTTGTAAGAGGTTGCTCAAATACAACCCATAACTCTAGCTATAGCACTGATGTAAGACTTTGCAAGAATGATGTAGCACGAAAGGATCACGATGCATTGGTAGTTAAATGACACCTCTAGTAGCATTAACTAGCCCACACAAACATGTTAGAACTATTTGTTTTGTTCCACAAAGTGCTAAACACAAAATATTAGTCTTAACATCCTTACACTAAAGAAAATTGATGCTTTTGCGACATTATGTTCTTCACCATCACAAGAAAACCATTAGGAGTTGGATAAAACTAAGAGATGCTTTTGTAGATTGACCAAATGTTTAGTTTTAGGTTCAATCAAAATATTCCTAGGTTCCATAGTTTGAGAGAACATATGCATCAAATTTTGGCACTTTTGGGACTCAGGG